>JAOPFQ010000004.1:7209500-8453500 GCA_030064505.1 Chouioia cunea | reverse complement strand
TATTTCAGTATTTATCAAAAACAAGTGCAGCTTTTGTTTCGGAACGAAGATCAGCAATTACTTTAATGATAATTGAGTATCCTTTCTTGGATTAATCGACGAAAAAGGGGTAACTCGTTAATGAAATCCGTTTTTCTGTTTTTCCAAAAAGCGTTCAAATTTCTTTGCAATCATTTCAAATTGTTACGCTGCATCGTCCAAGTAAGGCAATGTATACATTTTATTAATATATGGTTGAACGTATGTTCAATTACTTCTTACTATTCGTACATTTTAAATATTATCATTACTATTACTAATATTATTACACGGTCTAATATTTTGTAGGTTTTTATAAAATCTAACAGTAAATCACCCCAACTGAAATCGGAAATCTTTGTCCTTTTCTCCTTATCTTATGATTTCCCTACAATTACCTTAATCTAAAGTAGATCGAGCCTTTGTTTTATGGCCCATAGTGCGTGATAGATGCTATTTAATGTATCAAACTGAAATATAGTTTTAATAAAATATACATTGGCTGCGTTAGCGTAAAATTTACAAAATTAAATTCCTTTGATGTGCGCAATTAAATTAAAAACCTTTCAACAGAATAGATTGTTATCAAATAAAAGGATGATTCATTAAAATATTCGTTGCTTCAATTGGCTTTTAATGTTATTGCAACCTATACACAAACAGTAAAGTCAAGTACGATACTTCGATTGGAGCGCGATTCGAGCAATATCAGTTCTTAAAATTACCAAATTGTAAAGGACGTTTATAATAAACTGCACGACCGAATTTCATTGCTTGCAAGATCTTCCAAAAGCCTTCGCATATTGTTATACAATCAGAAGCTCGCGCGAACTTGTTTCCTCTTAAACAACACAAATCGGTAGTTATTGGATAGTGATGAAAAAAGCCACTTGGTTTTATTTGAAAAAAAGTAGATAAACAAAAAGAAGACTACCGATCAAAATTGTAGCATTATTAAGCCCCGTATTTAATTAGGAAAAATAAAGACAAACAACCGCCGACGCTAATTAACAGCCAACACCTAGGCGCCACATCCGATGAATTTTCGCTGGATAAAGATTTGTGAGTTGAGTAAGCGTTATCGATGATTCAGTACGTTGGAGAACTGCCGATATTTAGTTTGCAATTCTGGCATTTGCGCCAGTGCCTCCTCCATCATATTTCGCAGTTTCGCCAAGTCTGGCAGTGTCTCGCACGACTCGATATTCAAGAGCTCCGTGAAATATTGCTCCCAAACGGCCTTTTTGGCATACCTGAATCGCATACGAAGAATGATAACGCAACCAATTCAAACGTTTGATTTAAAATAAAATTGCAAATACCTAGGTAATTTGGCATTGATGTACCACTTATCGCCGTTGTTCGAGACCCTCATATAATTTCCAAAAAGAAGACAATGACTAGAGGCAGCCAGGCAATACAGATCCGTTTGGTAGGTCCATGGCCGTCCGGTCTGCATTTCAATACACGTAAAGTCTTCCGTCTTTATGATTTGCGTGAATTTCGTGCCTTCTGGGAATAGACTCATGTCTATACTATTGCCGAAATCGATCAACTGTATTGTGGGTCTGACATCGTCGGCTGGCCTGTGTAACAACGACGATCGCAACATTTTTATCAACCCTTTTTGCCTCGATCAAATCTACGAATCTACTAAATCACACCCCAGTTTCACATTACTTACAGATGCATTAATAGAAAGTTATCGGGCTTGATATCGGCGTGTATAATTTGGCATTTGTGCAAGTATTCCAGAATTTGCAACATTTCGATTGTGAAAAATATCACAAGTGGTTCGCTGAGAGGTTTTCCAGTCGAAATTTTAATCTTGTTCGTCACCTCCAACAGCGTGCCGTACTTGGAGAATTCCGATACCAAAATGCTACCGTTGTCGCCTACGTAGCAAGCTAGTACATCCATGAAGCCTCGTAACTAAAGGAAATACATTTGTCATTAATCAGGACAAGATTCATACAGGTAAAGAAAGATCGAGCCAAGAAATGCACCATGTGTGGATTGGTAAGTCGAGTTTTGACTTCTCTTGCGATATAGAATTCCCAAACCCAAGCGGGCTTTTGTGTCTTCAACGCGACAACTTTGCGGGTTTGCAGATCAGTTGCTTTGTAAACAGTACCGAATGATCCTTTTCCAAGGCACTTATCAACGTCGTATTGATCGTTACCTGAGGACAAGTAGCACTCGATGATAATTGTGCTCGTTTGCACGAGGTGTAAGTTTCGCATAATTACAAAGGAGTACTTACCAAGAGTGATCGAACTAGAAGGCACGAGCTTAGCAAGATTAGAGTTGAGCTTGGCATAGCCGTCGGCATGTTGCGCCAAAGGAAACTTCATCCTTCTCAACAAGCCAGAGATTATTTTCCTCTCGAACGGATTGAAATCACCTTCGGGAAGTTCGAATGGCGGCTCTTCCTCGACAACCTGTTCCATTGGTTCCTGATACTCGTAATCCATTGGCTTGACTCCGGATTCATCGAGAGTTGGAAGTTCCGGTGGTTTGAGATCGGACAAAGTCGTGTCCGGTGCGACGCCGTTAAGGCTCATGGACTTGCGCAAATCACAATTGGTTTTGATCTCCGAGGTTATTTGATCGACGTTGCGCTGAACTGTTCGTGGACTTTGAGCGTGTACCGCCTGAATTTGCGCTCGCATCTTTTGCTCGTAGGCCTGATGCTGCTGGTTCTGTTCATAATTATGAAAGCCATGGCCAAGGTAGTATTGACTCGATGTATCTGCGCGAAACGTAAGATACATCGTTATTTTCGAGTTGCTAGAGAAACTCAATGCCAACAGTCAAACTGCTTACCACTGATAGTCGACTGTTCTTTGATAGTTGGCAGATCATCGCGAGTAATTGTAAATCCAGTCTTTGTGACACCACTGCTGCCAGAGCTGCTCGAAACGTACTCTCTCGTCGACTCCATTATCACGCTCAATTTGTCACCAGTCTCCGATGGAACTGGCATACTTTGCATGCTAAATTTAACATTGTCAATCAGCGTAAATTCTTTGACGAACGCTGTTCTAGTGCTCAAGTTGTAAAGACTTACTGTGATTGGGCCATATGTTGACTTGAGTACTGCTGATGCTGAAGCTGCATCGAATGTTGTTGTTGTTGTTGTTGTTGTTGTTGTTGTTGGTGGTGGTGGTGGTGGTGGTGATGGTGCTGCTGCTGTTGTTGTTGAGGCGACAATTGAGATTGATGAGGCTGTTGTTGCGGTGAAATCTGGTTAGGATGATGCGGTTGTACCGGCGATTGTTGAAGCTGGTGCTGTTGGACGTCTTTGGGCTGCTTGAACGCTTTGAAGTGGCTGGTCATGGGCGTAGAGGCAATGAGAGGCCGATTAAACGTTTCGGTGTAGCAAGTTTCATTGACTCCCGGTAACGGAGAAATGCCCAAACTCTCGTCTATGTACGGATTATTCTCGGTTGGTTGCTGCTGCATGGACCCGTTAAAATCGTAACCTACAGCAGCGTTTTCCTTGTTCTCAGCATTTTCAAGATACTTCAAATCGCGACGATTCATACCCGGGGATTTGATGTGAGGTAGATCCGGTGGCATCCGATAAGGCGACGTTTTGGCGTTTTCGTTCGTTGGGTCCACGTATACTGGATACTGCACCTGCAATATCGCGAAAATATTTATGAAATCGTCGGTTCAGTCATAAACATTGTTAACGTTTACACGCCCTCGATTTACCTGTTTGTGTGGCTGTTCCATACTGGCGTGAGCAGATTGCAAAGGCGAAGTATATGGTTGTGGATAGCCCATGTTATTTGGCACGACGTTATTGTACAAAGGATGCTGAGCCATCTGTTGTGGATGTTGAGGATGCTGATGATGCATGTGTTGGTGCTGATGAGGATGTTGATGGTGAGGATGCTGCTGCATGTGCGGAGAAGTATTCATATGTTGCGACACGTTCATGTGTTGCGAGGTGTTCATATGTTGGGACACGTTCATGTGTTGCGACGTATGCATATGCTGAGGTGCATTCATATGTTGCGACGTGTGCATATGCTGCGAAGCGTTCATATTCTGTTGCGAAGCGTTGATGTGTTGACCAGTGTTGTAGTGGTGTTGCTGGGCCATTTGTGGAGGTTGCATGTGCTGCACGGACATCTGCATATGCTGGGCATAGTGATGGGGTGGCAAGTGATGTTGCGAAGGTGACTGATGATGCATCGCGTGCGGTGACGTTTGATGGTGCGAATACTGGTGCTGTTGTACAGGCATGTGCGGCGAGACTTGTTGGTGTGGGTGATGATGCTGATGTGATTGTATCAGCTGTTGATGATGTTGAACAGGCGATTGTAAATGGTGTTGATGGGTATGGTGAGATTGCGGCTGTTGCTGCTGCTGCTGCTGCTGCTGTTGGGAAAGGTATTTATAATCAGTACGTACAATAAGCTCGAGAAACTAAAAGGATTGGACACGAAGAAAAGTCATCAGTTTTTCAATTGAGATCAAATTTATTTCTATATTTTGTCGCGTTTTGTAACTAACCTGCATCGAATAATGAAAGGAATTCTGAACCACCGAGTGATTTCCGTACGAATTCTGATGGTCTTGATTAGAGAATGAGTTGTGAAAGTGGCGATTCTCTTGGTCGTTGTACGCTTGAACAGGCCCGAAACTCTGCTGCTGTTGTTGCTGCTGATGGTGCATTTTATTGCTGACCATGACGTTTTGCGTCATTGAGCTATCCATGTGTATGTCAAATGTGAGTTTGCCTCGCGCTTCGGGCATTTTGTGACCAATCGGGCTCGACATGATGCGACTAGTGCTGTTACTTGGTGATTGCCACAAATCTTGCACTGCGCTTATCGCTTCTTTGGTGTTGACCGTCATACTTTGACCAAGCAAGTGTTGTTCATCCGTTGTTGAGTGATGTTGGCTCATGTAGCTCGAGTTTTGAAGATTGTGCTGCTGTTGTTGTGATTGTTGCTGCTGCTGTTGCTGCTGAAGACGCCCAGCCTCGAGACGTTTTTGCTCCGCTTCGTACATCATCTGCTGCTTCATTTCTGCCTCGCGACGCTGTCGCTCCAATTCCAATTGCTCGTTTTGTAAACGTTGCTGTTCTTGTCGCTGACGTTCTGTAAGTAGTTGAAGAAATATCGTTATCGCTCGTCTTCTTTAAGTTTATAAATGAACACTATTATGAAACAGCATTGATTTAAACACAAAAGTACAAAATAGTGCTAAACTATCGCAAAATATGCTTACCGAGTTCGGCTTCTCGTTGTTGTTGTTCAAGTTGCCTTTGCCTTTCCAACTCAGCCTCCCTTTGTTCCAGCTGTCTCTGTCTTTCCATTTCAACATCTTTTTGTTGTTGTTCCAACTGATTTTGTCTTTCCATGTCAGCTTCCCTCTGATCTTGTTCTAGTCTGTGTCTGTCCTCGTTTTGACTCTCCATTTCTTCCACTTGATTATCATGGTTCATTGGATGAACTTTTGCAATATTTTGATCAATGCTATTCGAGTCAAGACATTGCCCATTGATTTTTTGTTGCCTACAACGTGAAAGTCATAATTAGCGATCACCTTACAACTGAAAAAATTACGTAAAGAAAGTGACAAATTCACCTATGAATATATTTTTCAGCTCGTATTTGTTCCATACTCTTGTCCTCATTATTAGTATATACTAAATCTTTGGGATAGTGAGGTTTTAGTTCTACATTTGGATTAAGCACATCTGGAACGAATACAGGTACCTCGAATTGTTTGTCATATTTACTATCGTCAAAGTACGGAATATGATTCGGAAATAGTTTCAGCTTCCCCATATCAATAACTTCAGTGTCTTCGTGCACTGAAACAATAAAAAATTCGTCGTTGAATAAAAATTAAAATAATGAGACAAGATGAGTGACACAATGTTCCGGATTTACCTTTAAAAGACGGTTTTATACCAGAAGGTATCAATGGGTATTTTTTGTTATTATTATTCCATGGTCCAGGCTTGATAGTATTTTCTTTATGTACAGCATCGTCGATAGGCACGTGGTCTAGTATGCTAGAGCCTTTTAAATCACCTGGTGCTTCATCCTACAAAGAATAAGCTTGTTATAGGAGGGCCTTTATGAATTAATTTCTTTGATGTTTGAGGTTGTACCTGATATATTTGTATAGGAGCATTCGATTTTTGTGCGAAATTTGATCCCATTTGTGGTATAGCACCTGGCACGTAATCACGAACTCTATGTCCAGTCCTCACGCTACCTACTCTTTTTCCCGCTTTGATAGCTCTCAACGAACTGAAGGCTTGTCGCTGTTCGGCAAGGGAAATTTCATTCCTATCGTCATTGCGTCCAAGCGTTTTTCTTGCAACAGCCAACTGGAAGTTTCTGAAATATAAATAAACGCAATTTTGAATGAATTCTTGTTAGTGGTCGAAATTAGTCAAATATGCCGTTATCATACTTGTGAGCATAGTCTAATTCTTCTCTAGGCTCGGCGCGACAATTCAAGCCAATCATGTACACCTCGTCAGCTCTCTTGTAATCCTCAACCTGTTCTAATTCGAAAGCCCATGCACGATACAAATCAGCTATCATAGTTCCTATACCATTTTTGTAAAGTAGCTGATATAATTCTAGAGGATTTTTTTGTACACTTATCTGAAATCCAAACAACATATTCATAGCAATATTTCCTAATTCCAACAGTCTGTATTATTTTTCAACCTTCAACACTTACGTAATTGATCCATAGTCTAATAAACCTGCGATCTTGATGATATTTTGTCTCTTTTTCAAAATTTGTCAAACACTGTTGCAACAACTTTACTATGGGGGACTCGTGACCACTTTTGGGAAAGCTCTGCTCAATCCACAATATATATTCATACCAATTTTCTAACGGATCATCTCCAACGTAATTTTTTATCATATCTTCATACATCCTAGAAAATCATAATATAATATCATATTCTTTTTTAATCAGCTATTTAATTTGGTATTATTGGATATATAGAACAAGAACATACTGCTTCTCTTGTTGAAGCAATTGCTGTGCTTCTGCATCTTCTTGTGCACGAAGGGCAGTGCCAAGTTGTGCAGCATTTCTTCCATGTCTCAATGGCTGAATATTTTCTTTGCACAACGCAATTACAGTCGCCGGATCCATTTTCTCACTTTACTACGTTTTTATGCATTCTATAATAGATTAAACATGTTTAAAAGTGTAACTATGTTTATGAAGTTACAAACAAATTCTATTACTCTATAATTTAGTTTTATTAAATCATTTATTAAATTTACAGCCAACAATAGTTATATCTCAATAAAATAGCCTACTCAAAGACAATTTTATTTTGTACAGAGGCAATAAATTTGATATTAGATATTTTTTTAGACGTTATATATGCTGCAATTTTATTATATTAAAATAAATTTCTTGCTAAGAATAAATACGTAATGAAATATAATACTAAACATTGACAACTGACTAATGACTATAATTGTGACTAAAGTATTAGCAAATTTTATACATCTTTATGAGAATAATCTAGCTAATTTTCAATATTAACAAAGAATTATCTCAATTTTCACTATATAAAAACATTATACTATTGAATCATATGATCAAAGAGTTTCTGCATTATAATATTGAAGAATGTGCTTAGAAATGAAAATAGTTCATTAAAATGATGTATTTGGGGAGCACTTTATTTATTTGTTCAAGTTCCCTTCTTAAATATACAGAATAAAGTGACAATTAAATTAATAAAATGCATAATAGCGTGTGTAATGCTATTAAAAATTCAAAATGACTCCCAAAGCCTTGAGCATTTGATATTGTTATAAATTATACAGGTCGCGAGATGGAAATGAAATTCACCTGCTCTCGTCAATAAAAACGAGTTCGAGAACATACGAGCAAGTATTGCACAAAAAAAATGAAATTCGAGGAACTACACCCTTGGGCCGTGTTAAAAAAAAAAAGACAAAAATCACTGTCAAAGCCTGCAGGCTTCCAAAAGTATATGCACTCGATTCCAAAAGCCTCAGCTCACATGGAGAGAGAGAAAGAGAAACCTAAGCTTGAATGCATGCACAATGCATGCAAGAGAGCAATTGATCTGACGGTGGCGAATAGCACGCGCGAGAAAGAGAAAGAGAGAGAGAGAGAGAGAGAGAGAGATGGAGGTGTCCGTCCGATGTCACACACACTCACCGCATAGCGCCGACGACGAGGTTGCGGATGATACCGAGACGCCAACGAGAACTAGGTTAAGTCCCTTGCCTGGGTTAGCTCGTTCTATTCCTTTTGGATGAACCACTCGTAGGTCAGACTCCGCTTTAACGCTCTCCTTGTGTCCACCCGAGTCCCCTTAACGCAGTCCGCGGGAGAGAACTCAGTTCAGCCTCTCCAAAGCAAGCAAGCCCCAACGGCCATAAGCCATCTATGCCAACGGTTTTAATTGTCTTCTGCTACGCTGACTACGCGCAAGCGATACTCATGCATTATAGTAGCGCCAATCGTTCTTTCTCTCTCGCTCCAATGCTTTTCACTATCTAACTATCTCGCTTGCACTCGAAAGCTGATCACTGACCGTCAGCTTTTTAAAGAAAGCCTTTTTCCCAAATAGAGTTGGTTTTCTGACGTCGTCAATTTGAATTTTATTTGAATGTTTTCAACAATTTTCTTCATCTACCGTTCTCAGTAAGCATATTTAAAGGTAAAGTCTGTACTGATTTTTTATATTTCACTCGGTACGTTCAATTAATTACAATTAAAATCGATTTATTCAACATACAAGCTTTCAATGTTTTAGCAAGTGAATTACGTAAAACCATTTCCACTAAAAATCACTAGAAAAAGCTTCATAATCACTAATTTCGTGATATTTACGCATTTTATTTCAAGAAAAAGTATATACAAAGAATTTGTTAGCCTTTTTAGGGGACAAAATCTACCGAAAAATCTGACTAAAAATTAAACAAATCTCGTAAAGTATCAAAGTGTCGTCTGACCGTCAAAAATATCTCGAGTGACATATTGCTGCACATCTGCCAAGCTGCGGGAGGCTTGCAAAATTTCTTTCTCTCTCTCTCTCTCTCTCTTTCTTCCTCTTGGCTGATTACTTCACGTGATGCGCTAGATTAACCAAAAACAGAGGTAGAAGGTAGAGGGGTGATACGAAGTTAATGAGGCGATCATTAAATTTCTTTGAGTTGCCAAATTATAAGACCTCGAAACACGAATCTGTCGGCAAATTAAAGCTCTCGGTACATAAGACGGCTTATTTGCCTATAATATATATATATATATATATATATATAATGCGTACGATTGTTGATTGCTGCAGTAGTTTTGTTATTCAAGTATCAGTCGTTCCTAAAGATACCATATTTACTAGCATTGGCAATGATTACGTGAAAGCGTACTCAATATCTAATACATTCCCAATGGTTATAGGTATCGTAGAAAAATGAACATTTTTTGTATAATAACAGGATTATTTATTTTTTCCATTTCTCTTATTTTAGTGGCACATCAAACAATCGCATAAATTAAGAAATAAAGAATTTGTCCACAAGCTTTTTGCTGCAACCACTTTGTTATTAACGTATGTTTCTAACTGAAATTGTGTATTATATGTAGAAAGAATCTATTTTGAAATAGACACGTTTACCAATAAAACGATCATGGCATATTCTGTAAAAATGGGTTTTCAAATGACACCGTGCTATACCATTGGTACTTGAAAATGAATAAAATAAAATGAATTATAAATGAACTCCGCTAAAGCTGCTTACTATAGTTTATTAAAGTTTCATTTTTCTCTCTGTTGCTGCGTGCGCTTCGATCGATTTTTCTATCCCCTCTTGTTAGAACAAGGTTCGTAGCAGAAGACTGAAATGATGATGATTATGTTTAAAACCGCAACAGTTCGCGCCTATAGACATCATCAGCTGACGGAGGTCAACTTAAATGCGTGAACGCAATTTTTTATAATCAAAAATACGATAATTATGTGTTTAAGTTATAACACTTAACGTTACTTGACAGCTATTTCATAACTAGTCGTTTATAAATGCATGAGTGATAATCTATGAAACGTTTTGAAATTGCAAAGGGTTAACCTCTTCTTGTGACCGGTGCTTTTGAAGCTTTACGGTTTTTATAGTACTTTTTAAATAATTATTGCTATTCGCAATATTCGTTGAACTCTTCTTCTTTTCGTTTATGAATTATTAAAGTTTGGTTAATTTATATGGTATGTAACTAAATATACGAATTCTAAGTAAATATATTGCGTCAATGATACAATGATAGTTGTTGTGCCAATCGTGAATTATGTAACGAAATCAATAACTGATAACGTTAATCAAAGTTAATATACACTCAAATTGTACGATCACTTAAAATTATGAGAAGGAAAAAATTTATAATCCGTGTTAAATTACAATATTCTGTGAATTGATAATAACATTTTACATGTAAACAATACATATTTTTTATTGTCACTTACAGAAAATTAAAATGGAGACAAATTCTTGATCTATCAGATGATTCAATGATGCATTCAACAAACAATTTAATAAAACTCGCAATATTTCTCACAAAACTTTTAAGAAGTTCAAAGATAGCGCATAAATTATTTTTTATTTATTATATCCTCAATAAAATAGATCAATTGCTAAATATGCAGTTAAAATTACGCTGCATACCAGATGAAATCTTTTCTTATTTGATACTGAAGCAAGGGCAATGTAGTAAATCTTATATTGATGAAAATTTGTATGCTCTATGTCATCCTAGTATACTTGATAGATCAGAAAAATGGTTTTATTTGTGCTGCAAGGCATCAGAAAAGAGATATAAAGTAGCTGTTGTATCAGCTTCCAACATACCAAGAAGTTTTATTTATGTTTCTGAGAGTATGAACTTTAATGCTTCAAAACAACTCAATTCAGAAAATGATACAGCTTATTTCTTGGGTAGGTTAATATTGTCAAATATTTGTTATTTTACTATATATATGATATCTCTGTTCTATTTTCACACTACAGTTCCTGTTAACGAACATGTCATCAGTTGTGCTACAGAAGTAAAGATATCTTTAATTTCTAATCCTCATGATTACACTGAAGATTTGATAAATAAATCATTGCAAAGTTACTTTACTACTCCAAAATATCTCAGAAAAAGTGACATTGTCAAAGTCAATTTAAACACTTATTTGCCAGAATCCAAGTATTGCAGATCTGATTCAAATCTAGATGTTTTGTATTTTAAAGTTAACGAGATAAAGACTGAAAAAGAAACAAACAGTAAAGATGGAAGTTTTGCTGTTTATGGCAAAACTACGTTGATTCAAGAGTCCGATGTAAATAGTTATCTTCCACGTAAGTGCTTCTGTGATATGTCTTTTGATACAACCAAGTATTTTTCTACATACTGGCCATCATCGATAAAAGAAACACTTAACAACCTACAGTCGTGTATTGCTCCATTTTTACAAACAGGTTAATTTCAATTTATTCATAATGCTTGCACTTTGGATATTTTATTTTTTCGAAAATAATTGCAGACGTATACATTGACGTGAAGCCCGTGTTTCTTGTACAAGGCCCAGTTGGTTGTGGAAAATCTCGCCTCGTTAAAGCTGCTGCTGAATCGTTAGGTTTGCATTTGTTAGAGGCGGACATCGCGGAGGTTCAATCGCTAACGTCTGCTCAAACCGAAGCGAAACTTCGAATTATTCTTCATGAAGCTGAAACTTGTGTTCCGTGTGTACTGATGCTACAAAATATACAGGTGAACATTTATTAATGCTGAATGGCAAAAAAAAATAAACAGTTTGAAGCATATTATCGTCTTCATATTTACGAAATTTTATTACTTTAGATATTCGGAATCAATGGAGAAGGTCAGAAAGACGAACGGGTTTTATCGGCTTTCACAACTGAAATCGCGAAGTTATTTAATAAAACACGAACTCATCCAATAATTATAATTGCAATATCTAGCGAATCGGAAATTCCAATGGATTCGGAGAGAACTTTTGTCGAAACGATCAGCATAAATCATTTAGAACAAGAGCAAAGGTGTGAAATATTAGCGTGGCTTATGCGAAACAAAGGTTTGAAGTATAACGTTGATTTGCAAAAAATTGCAAAATTCTGCTCTGACTTTGTGTTGGCCGATCTAGAAGCACTCGTTTTACACGCAATGAAAAGTTGTTTCGAACACAGAAGTCAATCACAAAATGTCAACGAAATGACACTATCAAACGATGACTTCGTTCACGCATGTGGTATGTCATTCAAACGTTAACAGACGAGATGTAGAAACAGAAACAACGCTAATGGTTTCATAAGCAACTTTATGTTTTACACAGAGCACATGCAATCGGCATTTTCCGATCAAATTGGAGCACCCCGCGTGCCAAAAGTTTACTGGGAAGATATCGGAGGGTTGGCTGATTTAAAGAAGGAAATTATGCGTAGAATTGAGATGCCTTTGTTGAACATCTCCGGAATGGGAAAGTCTGGTCTTCTTTTGTACGGTCCACCTGGAACGGGTAAAACTTTACTCGCTAAAGCTGTTGCAACCGAGTGTCAACTGCACTTTTTATCCGTTAAAGGCCCCGAATTGTTAAACATGTACGTGGGTCAAAGCGAGAAAAATGTTAGACAAGGTAACAAACTTGATGTTTTTTTCATCGAATTACGAGCAAAACTAACATTACGTGCAAAGCTAAACGTCAAATTTATGTATTCGATAGTTTTCGAAAGAGCACGAGCAGCGGCGCCTTGCATAATCTTTTTCGACGAGCTGGACTCACTCGCTCCAAATCGAGGTCAAAGCGGTGACAGCGGTGGAGTGATGGACCGCGTAGTCTCGCAACTTTTAGCCGAAATGGACGGCCTTGAGAGTACTGGTAGTGTTTTTATCATCGCAGCGACAAATAGACCAGACCTGATTGATCCTGCTTTACTAAGGCCTGGTCGATTCGACAAAATGCTGTACGTGGGCATTTACGCGGATGCCGACTCGCAGATGAGCGTGTTGAAGGCACTTACTAGACGATTTCGATTGGAAGAGAACGGCGAAGAACTTGAAAAGTTGATTGATAAGCTACCGGGAAATTTGACCGGGGCTGATTTGTACTCTGTATGCTCGAATGCTTGGCTTAGAGCTGTAAGAAGATTTTTGACCGATGTCAGCGTTGACAGAGAGAACGCGAAGGGCGAAGACGTGATAGTCGTGTTGGATGATTTTGTGCATGCAGCAAAGGAGCTGGTGCCGTCGGTTAGTAAAGAGGAGTTGTCGAGGTACGAGAAACTTAGGCAACAATTGTCTTCCATGTGATTGTTAAAACGATATTTTTTCACGATGTTGTACACTTAATATTGATATTTTATAACGTGGTGTTTTCTGCGTGGAAATTATTTCTTTTTTATTAAATTTATTAATAAAACAATTTTGTATTTTTGCGAGTCGTTCGCAGCACCCTCGTCACCCATTTAGCCATCAACGCCGCTTAAAGTTACAGGTTCAGTTTTGCAATAGTAAACAAATCGTGATTCGTTACGTGCCAAGTGTCCGGTGGAAAACTAAATTCAAATTATCAACAAAGTAATTCACGTGTTTGATTCGGTTCTGAAAGAAAAGCGAGAATACAGGGGAATGATATTTTGTAAATGTGTTATTTATTTTCGAGAAATACATAAAATAACGTATACAGACGACGATTAAATAAAAAAGGACTTCACATTATGTATTGCACCACATAGGTAATTTATTATTCAATGTCTAACTTACAATAATGTGACTGTTGTAATAGTTTCTCGTTCGAAGCTATCGAGGCCTCGAATCCATTCGTTTGTTTAATTAAATAAGCCTATGTAACGTACTCATACATGAATAACACATTACAGGATACGATAACGATAATATTTAATGTAGAAAAATAGGACATTACATTTACTAGCTGGTGCGCGGACCAGAAATTTAATTAGTCAGGTGCCTAGTATCGGAGTATAATTTTTTATTATTCGATCGCGCTTTCGTGTAACACGTCTTCATAATTTGAATCTGGTTAAACAGTCGTTTGTACGTAAGACTTGATGCAATGCAAACCATTTTTTTGGCGTTAATCTGTAAATAAACGTAAGTTACGCTGAATTTTACAATTTTAAACGTTGTCTAATCTGAACATTGGCAGTAGAAATGGACGTCTTTTACAACTTTCAATTAGACACTCTCGTCTTGAAGAAAAAATCCAGGAATTTGCTTACAACTGTAAGGGGCCCCACGTGGATGTTTTACGTCTTATTCGTAGGTTGATTCCTTCGATATGTAACGCCCTAGTGAAATGATGTTAACCAAACAAGTTTCTACTCCAAAGCAATAAAAGTTGTCCATTTTTACCAAAACATCAATGATGATTGTTTCATGGCAAAGTGGTTAAAATAGCCATTAACAACTTTATCGACGTTTACGTAATTTCAAAAGAGGAAGGTTGTTACAAATATCGTATTTCTAGCATTTTCGGTAACAGATTCAAGAAAGATCTTGAACATTGATAGTTCGATAGATATTCATTGTTAATTGTACTTTTCGAAGTTATAGAAAGAGATATATAGATGATGAACTTCAAGAGTATTCGCTTCAAAAGTTATTGTTAATTTTCTTTTAATGATAAATGAAATCTGTAACGAGATAAATGTTTACATGGATTAACTGGGCTACAAATCCGATTCTCTGAACTTTAATACAATTCATTATTACAACAATAATCTGTTCCTGTTTCAACCAAAGTTGCACTTTTTCAGATTGTCTTGAGAAATCTTCTTTAATTTCTGTATATTTATAATGCTAGAAACATACCGATCGATTATTAAATTGTTTTGTACATACATTTTTTGAACAGCATTATAGGAATGACAAAATATCGTTGCCAAAACAACAAATAAAGATTCAGGTGCAACTTTATACAAATTTCATTTTTTTCCCAACACGAATTATTTAATAGAATATATTCAACTACAATACTTTATGATGACATTTTTGCACGATATGATCAATGAAACAACGATGAAGTTTGATTTTTCTAGTAGAAAAATATTTAGCTTTTCATTTACGATTTTTGAACTATTCATGTGAATATTAAATCAAGAAAATTTACTAGCATTACTGCTGAAAAATACTTCTACCACAAACTAAATTGATCTAGAGTAGTCGTAATATTAGAGTTAGCAAATGCACTGTCCTTCGCTAAAGTGTATTTTCGTTTCATTTCATTGGCTGATCGACAGCAAAGTTTGGTTACTTTTTTACATTACATGGAGGGAGGGGGGGGGGGCAAATTATTCGATTACAAATTACGAAAAAACGGTACAAGTATAAATTTAAATATCACAAAGTCGTTGAATACAATAAATAAATATGAAACATGCAATAGTTATTTTTAACGATTGATATACGAGATTAAATGTCCTAATGAGGTGACTTATGACAAGAGCGTACTTTGCGTAAAAAAGTTTTACTAGTCTTATTAAAACACATAATTATCTTCGCACGACGCACTCGTAGAGATTCATATAGTAAATTCTTAATAAGTAATAAATAACTTATTCGAAGGTATGTCCGACTGCGCAAACTGTAATTTACCAAATAAACCAGACAAATACAATTTGGAGCTAAACAAAGTTATTTTCGTAGCCAAATTAAATAAATTACGACAACAATCTTGATTGTGTTATCAGTTCAATCGCATGATTGAAATCACGCTACTAAAGCGCTAAAGAGAACCAATACTATCTATACATTCAAAGTATACATTCTTAACAAGAAAAAACGTTATGTACTGTTTTTACAACTTATGGGGTAGCATAAAAATATCGGAAAACTCGCAACGTCTTGTTAAATATCACGAAAGTAACGCCTATTTATATTGCAGAATAAAAGATATCGTACAATCACATTTTTCGCCAAATTCATTAATTCAATATCGGTGTAATACGTATTAACAGTTGCAAACGACAAAAAATAGTTGCTCGTAAAAAGGAAGGAACTGTAGTTTTGCTGTACGAGTACGGATTAAAATAGATGCATTATTTAAAATTGTCGAAAAATGCAGGTACAATTGAAAATTATTCGTTCCATGGACTGTCGTTCGGAGCTTGGGATTATCTCAAGAGGTTGACAAACGTTGACAGTTCAAGTTTATCGAATACTGATTGCTCATTTCCAATGGAATAAAAACTCGTTTGTAAACATAAGTTGGTGAAAATTGAAACAAAGAAAGACATCGAGTGATGGTTTTACGCGTGTACCGTTTAGCACGAGTAGAAGAGGTCGAATTCGAGCTCGACCTCGTTAGAAATAAAAATGAATACCTTTTGCAAAGGTTCGTCAAAATCGACAAGAAAGTTGCGTTCGTACAAACACGAGCAGCTATCGCTTGAGATTTATTATCGATCGAATCAAGTGTTCCGATATTCTCGATGCCACGGATAAAACTATTGGACGTCGGATTAATACGGAAAAAAAATTACATCTACAATATGCCCTGAAGAAAAAAAACTCAGTCTCATCCTCTCGAGTCCACGAGGCAACGTCCCTGTTAACTAACGTCGTTCGCAAAGTATCTACACACGTGTCGCAATGTACAGAGATAAAGTGAACTGGTCGTTTATCGCGAAAGAAACGGTGATGAGCGACAAGACGATCGAACGAATTGAGAAAAATGAGATATGTCCCCTAAGACTAAGATCTCGTGAACCCTTCGTTTTTGAAAATTAATCTTGGTTCTTCATCGTCGTACAGGTTCTTCGCTGAAAGGCCAACGCGTCAATTGTTGTCCGCTTGCACCGGAGGTAGGTAATTCTTGTTTTTCATAATTCGAGCCCCTCGTCATAAATATCGTCTAGCCGGTACCGGTGGTCAAGACTCCTCGGCGTTGCTCGCTAAACGGAGAGTCAACCGAAAACATCCAACAACAACAACGTTAAACGCGATATTTCAAAGATCACCAGTTGGGTCGCAAGTCGTCCGCTACCGTTACCTGGTCAGGAAGATTTCTGCGCGAACTCGTGAAGAATATCGCAGGCCATTTCGAGGTCGTTCCTCGTTATACCCAGTGCTCGAATCACGGCGTCCTGAGCGAAGCCAAGTGCCATCAATCTGGAGATGTGCTCGACGTTGATGTTTTCGTAGGCAGCGTTCTCCGTTGTCTTTGGTATCGGGCTGCCACTTTCGTCTTTACCCTTCATCAGCGCCGTCAATCTTGCCTTGCTCATCTGTCACGAAACAGGTACATAGGTCATTAGCGACGTCAAGATAAGCCATAGGATACGAGAAAACAAACAATCAACGCTCGGTTAACGAGTCTGGGGAGTTTAGATCAAAGCTCAAAAGCTTCCTTCGAGCTCCTTACCTCAAGATTGATATTTTTCACAACGTGTTGCTTGGTGCCGGCAATCATAATGGTGTTCTCGTAGAGATGGTCTTGTTTCTGGTTGTCCTTTGGTTTTGGTGGCCTTGCAATGGACAAAGGTGGTGGAACCGACGGTTGCATTGCCGTTCTCGAAGCTGATTTTTCGGGCAACGCCGGCGGTATCGTTGCTCGGTTTCCCATCGCTGCAGGTCTTGCTGCTCCGTGCGGTCTTATCGCCGTTGGTGGCGGAGCTATTGGCGATGGCGACGAAGCACGATGAAGCATATCGTATCTTGCCTCGCTGTTATTGGCTGCAACACCAATTTTTCGATACAATTCGTTTGTGCGAGAAAAAGGAGATCGTATTGCCAAAGAGAGGGCCACCGAGCGGCATTCTCCATATCAAGGGTCGTAGTCAAAACGGAAGCAAACTCGTGGCTTACAAGGAAAGGCTTAAGGGGCGGTTAGTGGGCGGTCGCAGAGTAAGCAAGACGTTCCGAGAAACTCGCTCCTACCTTTCAATTTTGTATTTTTAAACGTCGAGTTGCTCGACGATTACGCTAAATTTCAATAGTGCCAGTGAGATCACGGCTATGTCAACGTTGTCACTATTCTCCTTAGATGTAATAATTGGCATTGGTTCGAACGACGGTGATTTCGTTCGATCGGGCAACGTTTGGCAATCAGATGTATTTCGTAAAAAATTATCATTCCGTTTCGCAAAAGTCGTACGCAAAAGTCGTACGCAAAAATCGTACGCAAAAATCGTACGCAAAAACCGTACGTCGAAACACGTTTACGCGTTCAGTCCAAACGCATACACGCATATCTGCTGCGGTGCCGATGAAAAAACGAGTAATAAAAGAACGATACCAAAAGCCCCGCGGTTGTCGCGCATGCGCTCGAGTACCCACCGACGTGGTCAATGCCGTACAAGCGAAAGGAGGTGCGCGGTGAACGGAGAGCGCTGGTTTCTTGATAGAGAGCAGACACGGTTATTTATCGCGAACTTTCATCGGGGGAACAGTCGTTCTCTCGTGGCCGCGAGTGGCACAACTTGTGGATCTCGAACGACGTTTCTCCCTCGAGCGTGCACTCGTTGTCGTCAACGCGACCGACTCGCCGTATTGTTGGACTAATAATAGGTGCGTCCGTTTGTTTACTTTTCGTCTGCTATAGCGCCGCGTCTTGACCAGTGGTTTTGGCTTGCACGTCGCTCGCGTACTCGCTGCGAGAGTCCTCGTCGCAACGACAGTCCTTTGATCTCGAGAGTTTTTCCATCGTCCCACGCGTCTTTTCGCGCATTACTCTCGACTTGTTTCGCTTGTGTATAACCTCAAAATCGATCTAACCCACTTATCGAAGGCAAAGCCCGCCTCCTGCAGTCTCTGCCCTGTGCGCGCGCGTGTGTTGCAGTACCCGTGAAAACGTGCAACGATGTCGCTCACCGAGCTGAAAGCTCGGCTGCAGAAGCACGGTCAGGAGCATTTGTTGCGATTCTGGGACGAGCTATCCAGCGAGGAACGACGGTCCCTCGGCGACGACCTGCAGCAGCTCGATCTCGGGCGTGCGACCTCGTACTTTCGTCGCGCGCTAGCGTCCAACGACACGAAGAAACAGCTGGACGACAAATTGAGACCGATACCGTTCGACGCCTACGAATCCGCTAAAACTTGCAAGGACATCCCGCGTTACGAGCATCTTGGCCTCGAGGAAGTGTCCAAGGGACGCGTCGCTGTACTTCTCATGGCGGGTGGCCAAGGTACCAGGCTCGGAGTCGACTATCCCAAGGGAATGTACGACGTTGGCTTGCCCTCGCACAGGACTCTGTTTCACGTTCAAGCTCTGAGAATAAGGGCTCTGGAGAAACTGGCAAAGGAGAGGTTCGGCCAGAGTCGCAATATCGTTTGGTACCTGATGACCAGCGACGCGACGCACGAGCCAACGTTGAAGTATTTCGCGGACAACGATTACTTTGGCATCGACCGCGAAAACGTGAGAGCCTTCAAGCAGAGCACGCTTCCGTGCTTCGCGTTCGACGGCCACATCCTTCTCAACGAGAAGCACGAGATTTCGAGGGCGCCAGACGGTAACGGCGGACTTTTCGCCTCGTTGCAACGGGAAGGCATCGTCGAGGACATGAGGAGACGCGGCGTCAACAGCGTGCATACTTTCTCGGTGGACAACATTCTGGTGAAGGTGGCCGACCCAGTGTTCCTTGGCTACTGCCTGTCGCGAAAAGCCGACTGCGCGGCCAAAGCCGTTAGCAAAAGGTCGCCCGACGAACCCGTCGGCGTGATAAGTCTCGTGGAAGGACAATACGCCGTCGTCGAGTACAGCGAGATTTCGTCTCGCACTGCCGCCTTGAGGGACGACTCTGGAAATCTCGCGTATAACGCGGGTAACATTTGCAATCATTATTTCACCGTGGAGTTCCTCGAGAGGGTGTGCGACAGGCATCTCGAGCAGCTGGATTTGCACGTGGCCAAGAAGAAAATTCCGTACGTCGACGAGGATGGCAAGAGGTCGTCGCCCAAGACGCCCAACGGTATCAAGATCGAAAAGTTTGTCTTCGACGTGTTTAGATTCTCCAAGAGTTTTGCCGTTTGGGAGGTTTCGAGGGACGAGGAGTTTAGCGCTCTGAAGAACGCCGATTCCGCGGCTATCGACTGCCCGTCAACTTCTAGAAACGATTTGTTGAGCCTGCACAAGAAATGGCTGCTACGAGCTGGCGCGGAGAAAGTCAACGGCGACGTTGAGATATGTCCACTCGTGTCGTACGCTGGAGAAAACTTGGAGGAGATTGCCAAGGGAAAGACTCTCGAAGGACCGCTCCATTTGTCGTAAACGAGTCGACGAGGTCGTTTTATTTTAGTCGAGTGCTTTTACATTCTACGTGTCGTTCGGTAGTACATCGAGTAGCTTATCGTTCGAGACGTTTCGTTATTATCACTTTGCGAAAGTGGCTTCAATTTGTTACTTTTATTGGAGATTATATTTTGCATTTATCGTCGATCAAATCTAAGAGTATACTTGGAGTACAATTGAACGTTGGCCAAGTTCACTGCTCGCCGCAAATTATAAAAACAACGTTACACGGCCAACGACGTATTGTAATCGTTCGTTCGATTTTAAATTTGATTTTATTACGGTTGTTGTTTTACTTAGAATCATTGATTAATTCTATTTTGTTTTATAGCCACAGATCCAATTTGTAACGTGGATTACTTAATTTGTTACGATCCGATATTATTTCATTTCGACGTAGCACAATGCGCGAATCGTAACAAGTACACTGAGAACAAAATATGGTTGAATCAACAATGGACGCTCCGTTGAAATGGACCAACCGATACTCAATTGTTCAATCAAGATATCCCGCACGTTAATTTTACAGAACGTATCCATTGAGTTGAGTATCTTATACTCCGTTCGTTTTACAGACCCTCTGTTGAATCGACTACGCGTGTGTTTGCATCGATGTTAGATTTTTTGTAAATTCATTCGTAACGTGCATTAAATCAACGTAATCAACTGAATTTCCTGTAAAATATGTTTTGTATTTTTTTTAATATTTCACGTATGTGGGAAGAATATTAATTTGTATTCGTATTTCGCGTTAGATTATAGACGCACACATACAGACACGGAGAAACTAATTTGTACCGAGGAGAATATACACTTTTTGTTCACACTTGTATATTATTTCGCACGCAATTCCTAACACCTGTACAACACTACAACGCTCGCAAAGATCACGACAATTTCTCGGAGGCTTGCAGCATCTCACTTTTACGTACGTGGTGGGTTCTTAAAGTTTACTATACAGTAACGGGAAGCTATTCTACGCACTTGCGACTAAAGTTGTAAATTGGGATTAACCGCCTCGTGTTACATCGTGTAACCTGTTTTCTTTGTATTCCATTTATATTCCAATCAGCAGTTCGAATTTTTATTCAGTGCAATATGCGCAAGACGGTTGTTGCAGATTCGCAAATAATAATGTGAACGATCAATTTTCGGTTAAAACACGACCGATAGTTTTCAAAATCAGTAATCAAAGATACAAATTTGTTTTTTTAAGTCTTGATTTTCGACAATTCAACGAATTCATTTTCATATTGTATTCAAATATCTGAAAAAATAGGAAATAAAACATTATCAATTTTTCATAGCATCCGCGCGTCATTTTTCATATATACGGGGATGCTTGTTTTTTAAAACACTGCCAAAAATATTCTCGCTTGAAGCAAACGTATAGCATAAAAGTAGTAGTTTTATAAAGATTTTAGAATTAAAAAAAAATGCTGACGAAACGTTTTTTTTTTCGCCAAGTTATAGAAATTACGAGTAAATATACGGATCTTGGTTCAGATTTTCTTCTTCTAATAATGCATTTAATATTTTTACACAAATAATCATTCGGTGCAGATCTGCACTGTGAAATGTTTGAAAAGAAATTAGTAAAATCATCCGTTGCATTTGGAATTTTACACGTTCCACTTAAATTGAAGTTAATTTTAACAAATTCATCAACCTTTTGGATTCTTCAATACAGACCAAATGTCGAAAATATTACCAACAAGTTTGTTTGGTTCTTTGTCTGTCTTTGAATATCTCTAGTTGTATGTTTTTTCTCAATTAATTGTCGTTGTATCCCAAGGCTGTTCTAAAGTACGAAGCCATTCCACGCTGGCTTTCACATCCTCGTTACTTTTTTCTGAATTTTGTTGCACGCGAGGTAAACGTTGGTATACTCCAGTAGGCAATCTTCTAAGATTATTACACTTGTAAAAAAGTTTTCCACTAGCTTTCCGAGCTTTATCGTTCGTTGATTTATTTTTCGAGGTTGCAGGTGAATAATAAATACTTGCTAGCTCTTTGGGAAATACTTCTATCATTTTTCTTCGTAGGTGTCGTTTAAAACATGTGTAACATTGATATTTTCTGTAACGAAAAGTCGATCGACTCTTTCATGCCTGTTTATTTCTTGTAGCGGAGTTCTCAACGATACATTTATTGCTGTGCCAGATTGTTTTATTGTACAGTTTTGTTGTTCGATTGTTGAATTAAACGTCAAGTTCTAGGCAAAATTTACATATGCGTATGTATTCACGTTACCGTTCAAAAATTAAAATTAAATCATATTTCACACAATTTTATTGTATATCCCGTAGAAATAATTTCGAAATGTAAGCAAGTATACTTACATCTTTTTTGGAATAATAACGTTGACGACTGTTCCAAAATGCTTGCTCTTGATCAGAAGGTAAAATACTTTCAACGTCCGTACACGACACATTTCTTACGTTATCCGCCGCAACTTGTTTAGCTATAATATTTACCCGTAAAAGAATCCGTGAATTGCTCGTAATCTAATTCGAGCAGCGAAAGAAACAGGTCGTTTTCTGTCGTGATTTTTTAAGAAAAAGAGTCAACGGTTCTCTTAAAAATACTAATTTTAATTGTCCACCGCAATTAGTTAAAATGTACAAGTTTGGTTGCATAAATTTTATTGAAATAAATAAAGGTCCGTACACGTGTACGTGTATGCTACTTTTGTAAATCGGCCGGCTGGCGATCGACATGCAGTTTAGCCCGTTAGGCGTACACACTGATTTGAGATTGGGATAAATTAGTGGTGTTTCCGCGGATGCCGCCACTTTAGTGTGATTCTTTTATACCAGCGCTGAGCGCTGATCTTAGCATTGACCTACGCTCTCGAATAAACAAAATACGTACCTGCAAGTCGGATTGTACGATATAAACGATTAAGAAAGATGGACAGAAATGGGTAGAAGATTTAACTATTGAACCTGAATGATTACTGTTAAACGAATAAAACCGGTCGTTGGACGATTGAGATTCAATAATCGGCCTCCATAATATTTGCACGTTATCGATACTAACATTAGTTCGAACGTTTGGTATTGAAACAAAATTTGTCATGGCTTTTTTAACTTCGGACAAATGTTTGTTTCGAACATGAAGGCCTTTAATTTCGACGTCATATTTTAGTCGATTCAATATAGCCACTGTTAGTATAATTCACACGACATCAACGCAATATAATCAATGTCAAAAGAACAGAATCCGCCGTCGATTCATTTCCACAGAGCGCAGTCGAACGAATAGCTGACTCGTTAAATCGACTATAATTTGTTCTCAGTGTACGAATACATATACCCGAGACAGATATCACGTATGGTTAACAGGTGTGAACGAAAGTAACGAGTGTAGCTTGAGCATAGCGCAATCTGTCGTAAACTTCCGAAATTCGGGAAAACTGAACACGAACGAGGATCCGCAGTGTTGTGTGAAACAACGAAAATTAAAACAGCAAACTCGTGTCCTTGCAACGTCCGTGATGATTAACATCGACGAACTTGCCTTGAAGCAGTCTAAGCTGCATTTTTTCATTTCTAGAGAGAGGGAGAGCCACCGAAATTGTCGTTCACCTTGAAAAGATGGAGTGAAAGTTTTATCGAATGCGCGAGAATAATCGCATAGTCTTCCTTGTAGACTGGTGAATGCTTTTTAGAAATCTTAATCGCGACTTTCTATTTTTATAAAATTATAAAATAAATTGTAGCTCCAAGCGTTTTACAATTTGCGCATCAATTTGTATAGAAGATTACCTTATACTTTCATATTGTACAGGATATAGCAATTATCAAGAATATATCGAATACATTTAAAAAAATATCACCTTTTCTACTTCTTTAAACTCTATTATTAACATTTACGAAACGAGAATTATCGACGAGAGTGGCTTCTGTCGGACTTATTTGCTCGTCAACAGATATGGAACGGCGATTAAGATAAAGGCATTTTTGTAGCTTTTGTTTTCCGCTCGATACCTTATCGCGTCAAGCTTCCAATGGAATCCTTGCTCGAGCAATTCCATCGCAAGTACGAGCGTACTACTCGTAAAAGACGTAAAAGTTTGGATTTTCGGGTGAGAAAATGCAGTGTTACTACGAGTAGATTTGTCGCAGGAGCGCGCAAGAAAGAGAACGGTAAGTGTACTTTGCCTAGCAACAGCGCTCACCTTTGTTGTTTGGCGCAACGCTATCGCTACTCGTGGACAGAATAACGGTAACGGGAGGCGGCGCCGTGGGTTGTTGTTGCTGTGCACTCGCTGGAGGCGGAGGCGCATTCTCTTTGGGCACGGTGAGGTGTCGACTCGTCGCGTTGTTCCGTATTACCGGTTGGTTGGACGTAGGCGAAGGCGACGATCGTCGCGGTGGTAATGGTGGACTCGGTACGATTCGTCGAGATGGCGGAGGCGACGTCGCAGGCGACGAGTCATCCTCGTCGTCCGACAAAGAGTTGCCGTTGCCGTTTATCAGCTCCATTATTGCCTGGAAAACATGTTCTTTTTGTAGAATTCTTTGGTTCTTCGGTGGGCTGTCGTGGGCGTATCAGTTCGAATGGAAAATCGAGAGCATCAAGGAAGCGATCGTTGATATTCTCGACGTTCCAAAAGTTATCCAAAAACACCACCAGGAGAATCAATTGGTGGGATCGGTAACTCCGAGAAGTCATCCGTTGATGCTCGTGCACGCTGCACGAGCATCAACGAGGTATTTGACGTAACAAACAAACACAATATTAAAATACAAACACTCGAATATCAACAACAATACAGCAACGCTACGAACAAAATAACGTTGAAAAGGGCTTCGGATGCCAAAGCTCGCAAGCAAGATAGCTAAATGCAGTCCATTCAAAGATCGTACTTACGTGTAACGCTGGGGAGACTCTGCGTTGACTGGCAATGACTGTCCATCTTATGTACAGTGTGTTTGCAAACGATTAGTGCGATCATGCATGCGATTTTTCCAGTTTGAGAACGACACACGACGATACAAAACAAAGACCGTTACTCAAAGGGGAAAAATCAGGCGGACAAGACAAATGGATCAATGAAGCACCTTTTCTGCAAAACGTGGTTCGATTAACGGGCTCGTTTCTTCTCACGTTCGATGTTTCCTTTCAAGATTTAGTATCATTCATACGTATTGTGCAATTTGGTCTAAAATTAAAGCCAATAGAGATGTTCATGCCTCGTAACCGTAGATATGGCTATGAGTAAAGGGATCAAAGCAAATAATAGCAAAACTCAAATAAATGTTAACATAGGTTTTATTTAGAAATTGCTTGTCATGTACCTACTATTTTACAAAAAAGTAAAAAAGTTTATAAACGCTAGACATTAGGTTTATTCGTTTATGTAACTTTGAAACACCACTTTTACAACACATGGCATTCAAACCCAAGTCAAGCTGTAGATATTTATTGACTCGTTGTGCACAAATAACAAACGGCCTTTGTATTTTTTCATTGATTCGTATTTGCACAGTTTCGTTTAATTTGAGACTCGCGATAATCAATGGTACAACTATACAAACAAGAGTTTGACATAAGAAAGGCAATACCTCGATAATAATACTTTTTGCGTGTGTGTTGACCGTGTAAATAGTAACATTTTTGTTATTTGTGCGAATTTCATCGAAACAATCTCGTACAGCTGTACTCACATATAAAGTGGCTTATCAAATTTTAAATCTACGGTATCGAAATTGCCATTCACATTTTACTCGCCTCAAAAGACTTTTTAATACTAACAGTATTGTTCGATTGCAGATTTTCGAAAAACCTAACAAGAACGTATTACTGCTGACGTGACGGTCTATTTCTGACGTTAAAAACATTGATTCAGGCTTAGTCGATTGTCCTAAACAATTTATTTTCTAATACTATAGCAATAATAACAATTTTTAAAATTCGCAATGAATTTTGAAGAATCAGCTAAAAATCAAACAACGATTTGGCACCATCAATTTGACCTATCTCAACTTCAGATTCGTGTACCTGAACGATACACTTTTGCTTTACGTGATAATCGATTAGCGACGGAAACAACACTTCCAAGAGAGTATTCGTAAACAAACGTGGAAATTGCCGAGAAATTATTTTACAAATCCTCGAAATCACTAATTTCCCCCGAAGCACCAATAATTTGCAACATTTTAACAGTTAATACTCGATTTCACAAACAATCATGTATTTAAAGCCGCATTCTACATTGTCTGTTCAATGTAACGAATAATTGAAACTTTTACCGTGGCCGTTATTAAATTGAGAATTTCCGTCTAAAAGTAGCGAGAACGAGGTGAGTCCGATGAAAAACATTGAACAAAGGTACAATTGGTTGCTGAAATAATCACCATCAATTAACTATGAATGAAAAAGTAGCGTCGATTCAAGAATCGTCCTACATTTACGTTATCGTGTGCATGCAAAGCAATAGTTATTGTTAGGTAAGCACTTAAGGACGATCTCGTTGCAAGTTAATGGCAGTAAATAGTCAATTCGCAATAACGAGCTAAATAGATGATTGCTTGTACCCAGCTCGACCTAACCAAATGGAATTTATGAAAAAATGCTCCTTGTTCGTCGAGTCAACCGATTTTCTCCGTTGAAATATATTATAATCACTCACAAAATAGGCCGATGACTGTGAGATACTTATTTCAAGTCTACTTTACGTCACGCTCGCACAAGCACAGATACGAACATATCCATTATCACACATGTTTGCCAGGTAGCAAAAGTAAAATATCGAAAGAATAATTTGACTTGGTTCAAAGCAATAATTGCATCCCGCCGATTAATAATCGATGACGAACAAAAAAATTATTCCCACGGTTAAAGATTATATAAAAATAAATCGATTGTAAAGTTAAAAGTCATCCTAAGTAAGAACAATGCAATTCAATACAGTGATTGTAATATGTACGTGAAAGCAAAGAAAAAACTCATTAGAATAGTTTTTTCTCACAAGCACTTAAGTAACTACTTTGTTTATGATTAAATTATTCTATTTTTATTGGACGCTTTGTAATTCGAATAAAATTAAGGCGCGTCAATCAAAATGTTTGAAATGCAACTTGTTGACCATTCCAACGTCATGCGCTTTTCAAAGCGTTTTCAATGCGTTTTCAATGCGTCAAAAAAGCCTCGAGTTGGTTTTCACTGTTTGCGCAAAAGTATGGTATTGGCGAGAAATAGTATTATTTATGCAGCGTAATATCGGGCACTTTTCGACGTGTGTGTGTGTGTGTGTGTGTGTGTGTGTGCGCGCGCGCGTGTACATCACTAATAAGTACATATTGCGATATCAAAACTAGCGTTTGATAATACAAAATTGAGCTAATTGATCGGTTCGAAAAGTGCCCTTTAACGTTGAACACAGACGACACACAAGAACAAACGAACAAGACACATAGCAAATCAGGACAGGGGGCACGTAAAAAACCCGAGTAAAAAAAAGACAAGGCGCATTTCGTTCTGTCGTGCCCTAGTCGGATACCTCGGTATCGGGATCCAGATCCTTGGTCGGTGTTGACGAATTACTCGCTGTGGCAGATTGAGCACCTTGGCGATGCGTCCGCCGCGGGTCAAACGGGTCGACGACGATCTGTTCGGTACCTTTGATCTCCGCTCGGCAGAACGGGCAGCCTTGTCCTTCCGAGTCCTGCGATAAAGACGTTTAATTCGTTTACTATCGTTGTCGTTGTCGCTGTCGATGGTCCTGCACGTTTGGCGGGAACACCAATCGCTCGCCGATCTTGCCGCGCCAACGCGTGCAATATCACCGTGAACATCCGTTTGCGCGATAACTCGTACTCGTAGACTGGCAAAGGGTGTATCAACCGCGATAAGATAACAAAAGTAGTCTTTGCGCGATAAAAAAAGGACAGAAGGACAAAGTTGGATAAAAATACACTCGAACCGAACGAAATAAAGTCGTTAAAAGTTGAACTAAATAACGAATAGCTCGAGTTGGCTATAGCTTGCGAGTGAAAAAAGACAAGTTTAACGAGAGCTTATATACGTAGGCCGATTGCGCGTGAACCGAGCATCGATACGCAAGCACGCTCAAGGCAAGCCAACGATCGATCGTTACGAACGAAACTGAGCGAGTTTCTTACGGGACACGGTTTCAATCGAAAGGCGATCCGCGAAATACGTAAGAGAGGCGTTGTTTTACCTGCCAAGCGGTGAGGCAGGGCGTACAGAGCAAATGTCCACAGGGTTCTATCCGAACGTCTTTGTCGTGTTCGGCACAAATCTTACACAACTGAAAGGTGCTGCCCATCTCGCAGTAAAGCTCGTACTGCTCGGCAGTGACCTTGATGTGCTCCTCGGGTGTTGGTTGAACGGCCCACGTGAGGTCTGGATTTGCGTTGCGTCCGTCTGGATAGAGGTAGCTGCAAGTCGGCGCAAAACGAGCCGTTAAACATCGTAAATGGTAAGTGAAGCCGTTAGGGGCTCGGTTATTGGCTTGTGATTGGTCGAATACTAACAATCCTTCCCGATAGCCGTCGAGGAGAGCTTGACACAGGCTCTTGTTGTGCGGTATGGTTTGCAGAATATCGCCGTCAGAGGTCACGTAACCAATGGCCCACTGTCCAAGCCTCGTGCAGCTAAGGCGAAACACGTAGCTACCGGGTTTACTGATGCAATATTTCTGCAGACGCGCTTTGACCTCGTCGTACGTGAGAAAAGCCACGTAGCCCGGATGCGTGACCGCGAGAATCTTCCAGTTACGTAGTAGCGTCGACCACGGCTGGAACAACCTGTTGGATTCAACCGCGACAATCGATTATCATCGCTGTTACCATCGTTATTACTCTCGCAGTCGTACACGGTACCTTGTGAACACGTCAAACTCGAAATTCGATATGTAGCCGTTGCACGTGAGGTCTATCGTCGACTTTAACGCCATCGCCTGCAGTCCCGAACTGATTGGATGAACCTGGTTCAACTCGTGCCTGAATACCTTCCACGGCACGAGTGTGCTGCAACGCAAACGACAATTTTTTATTTCGATTAAACTTGCTGTTCGATCTCTATTAATCGTGTACACGCGCGCGCGCGCGTGCTTTGCACTCGAGTCTTGCAATCGATTCGACGATTAACGAGACCTTAGCGTCGTTACACTTATAGCCGTGAATAATTCGTCGAGTCGTTCCAACAAAGCAAAGTGCCGCTGATAGTCGTATGCTCTGTGAGCTGCATTATTACGATCAATCGAATTATACGCGGGCGTTTACCAGGGGGAGACTCGTTGTTTGTTTTGTTCATCCTCGAACCCATTTCACCCGCCAATCTTCCAACTTTCCGATCGAACCTTCAGCTTTTGCTTCTTTTTATCCCAGCGATAATCATAACGAATTCAACGCGTGCGGCCCCGTTCCAAGAGAAAAGTCGACAACGATACTCCAAGCGTTGCGCAACGTTCGGTATTTCGAGCATCGAGGGGGCAAGTTCACGGATGCCGCCAAACTTACAAATCGGCCGTGACCAAGGATAGCGCAGGTTTAGTTGAACCGCTGGACGAGAGAGGGAATTGCCATCTCGCGCTGGATTCGCGAGATTCGCGTGAATACGTCATTTTATCGTATACGATTCAGAGATGAAAGGGGACGAGTCAACGCTCGCGCAAAACTTTCTATCTCGCGTCAAAATCAAGCATATTTTCGCGTTTATTCTCGTCGCTGTGACGTCTACTGCGCTACTGTATTTTGCTCTCTTTTTGCCATCTTCGGGTAAGTATTTCAAAAGCTCAGGATACGTTTGTCTTGTCAGCCGATCGCTTGCGTCGTGAAAATTCGTCGTGATGCGTCGAACGACGATTACAGCATTGAGTCATAATTAAGCGATCGAATATGTATTTTGGAGTGAACCTATTAACCAAACGACGTCGCGGCGAGGCTGGATACTCGAACGATAAATAAGGAGGGGCAAAACGGTAGACGGCTGAATAAAAAAGTAAACAAACAAGAGTGTTTATAACAAAAAACAGTTGTTGCAATAGCGATAGCAAATTGTACGTCGCGTCGAGTCATCACGCTATATAACTCGGTGTTGTTTTCTTGACTCTGCAACTAGCGCGCAGGCGCACACGCACACACGCATATAGATTACCGGCGAACAAGGTACTAGTCAGTTGACGGCTGGATTTGACGACGCGAACAACCTATTTTCCTAGTGCTATCAATTTGCCTTTTGCCATTTTCTCCACTAATTTTATAATCGCCAAATTACGCTAATTGAGGTGAGCATTATTGAAGAACGAGAAGTCGAACGAGTGTTACGTGGTTGACGCAATAAGCCGGGACTTTCACGAAATTTTACGCGAGAGAAATCAGTGGCGCTCGCAAGTAAGAGAGGAAGAGGAACAACGATCACTGTACGAAGGTTAAATCCTGTAGACGCCAGGTGGCGTCGGATTCTTTGTCACGTCTCGATTGTTCGACACTCGACGGTTGCTAGCGGCTACAATGACTTTGTTTGTTTTGATCAACAATTCAGTTTTTATTATCGATTAGCGTTGAATTTCGGATAAACATAGGGAACGTTTAAAATATACGCGAGAGGCTACAAAAAATACTCGTACTGATTCTTCGATAGACGAACTCCGTATATCTGTGTAGGACAATCGTCGTAGCATTACTGAAAAAAACTTTTTGCAAGAACGTCGTAGTATCGATCCCGGCATACGTGTAATTTACGTGGAATCTAATGAAGTTATTATCCGCGTAAACTTTGCCAACTTATTTACCGCGATGACGTTCTGAACATTGTTTTCGCGACAATTGCCACGTGCGAATTGTAAATATCCTAACTATCTGTGTGTGTTGTTAATTGCACCGACCGTTTCAGGAAATATCACCTTGCACTTAAGACAAAAACTTGGAAATAAATAAAAGAAAGGGGGAATGCATATTTTGAGAAAGACCTTATTTCCAGTCGGACTACAGCATTTAGTGCGAAATTTCTCAGGCACGTACCAATTGTATTAGCGGTTGTAATTAGACGTATTTCAAACATTCATCTATCACACGTGAAATGGAAGCAAGCATGTAACACTCTATTACTTGGTTTTACTCTGTGTGCGAGGCTGAGTTTTTCCTCCTTTAATCGGACAATGTTGACGATTTTTACGTTTCAAACTAACTAATTTGCGGCTCTACTAAATCGATGAAACAATGAAACTAGTGAGAAAACTAGCACGTTTGATGGGTTTCTCGAGAATACCCACGATCTCGATGAACGACCTATTGATTTTGTGTTTGTAATAAAGTTACTACAAGTAAAATTACTATGAATTTCCCCTAGAATCAGCTGATGTGTTTTGCACCTAAAATAGAAGCACTATCGTCATTGCCTATAATCATAGTTTCTTTCTCGTTATTTTTTACAGCAGTCATGAGTGGTAACGAAGATTACAAGTCTGCAAAATCAGTATACGATTTTGTGGTTAAAAATATTAAAGAAGAAGACGTGCCGTTGGAAAAGTAAGCTTTCAAATGTCTATGTATAAGTTGTGAACGTAATCGTGGAATAATCTTTCAAAATTAATCGCTGAAGTAATAATAAATAATAATGAATAATATCGAGAAATTCCCGATGTAATCGGTTTACGTGTCTTTTATTACAGGTATAAAGGACACGTACTACTTATCGTCAATGTCGCCTCAAAGTGTGGTCTTACGGCTACCAACTACAAAGAATTGAACGAGCTTTACGATAAATATGCCGAATCAAAAGGTAACGTTTGTCAACAACATTGAACGCGTTCGAGAGTAACTTACACGTAAGTAATTGTTAACGTTGTTTTCAGGATTGAGGGTTTTGGCATTCCCATGCAATCAGTTTAATGGACAAGAACCTGGCAGCGCCGAGGATATCTGCAGTTTTGCGGATCGGCAGAAAGTAAGTTGATTAACGCGTAAAAGTAGCGTTTAAGTGCGTAGGGAAAGTAAAGTCAGTAAAAATGTTGATGCCCCTATAAAACTTTGCGTCCTACATTCAAAACAATGAGCTCTAGTGGAAAAATCGATAACGAGAACTCTATTGTTTTTCTCTGCAATGCAATAAGCAGCCCAGGTAATATACGTCGGAAAAAAGACAATAAAAGTGCCGTTTGTTTACTATGAAGCGATCAATTGACAAATCTATTTTTCTAATTGAAACGTTCAATTACTTGGACGGTCATTTTGGCACAAAAGTCCTAAGCTTGTTTTTGGAGAGTCTACTTACTATAAAGTAATAAGGAATAATGTCAAAGGATCGATGGTTTCTTGAACTAGTTACGAGAGAAACTAGGTTAGCCCACGACAACTCTCCAAGATTAATAGTGCCGCGCGAGTACATATTACTCCAGAAGAATTCATCGATGCGAAATACGAACGTGAAATACGTGAAAAAGTTGTTTGAAAAAGTTTTTTACGCGTGTTACGTCGTCGACTTGAATCTAGTGCAAGCGTTTCATATACAAAGATAAACTATTCGCTGATATATCGTTTTTTTTTTTTCAATTTCCAGGTGAAATTTGACTTGTTTGAAAAGATCGACGTGAATGGTGACAGTGCTCACCCATTATGGAAGTATCTGAAAAAGGAACAGGGTGGAACTCTTGGTAGTTTCATCAAATGGAATTTCACCAAGTTTATCGTTGATAAGGAGGGCAAAGTCGTTGAGCGACATGGACCCAATGTTGATCCTAGCAAACTCGCTGACAAGCTTGAAAAGTACTTTTGAACGGAGACGTGTCTATGCATACTAGAATACGAGTGAAACTTTTTCAACGAACATACGTCGCAATATTTTTTATTCCAATACAAAGTAATAAAGATTATACACACGTTTAAGAATTTTTCGCAGCATTTCGAAATGCATCAACTGTAATAGTAACTCACGATAGCTATTTTTTATAATAATTATTTAGAGTTTACATTGTACTGTTTGCGACACATTTCCACGATATGACACTTATTTCACGTTAATTCTCTTCGATAATAATTAGTTGTCGCAATATCGCATATTTTATTTATGTAAAGAACGTTTAATAAAACCATCTTCCGTAAACGTGTCTAATTTATTGCTCACCGGCACTATCCTTGCAAGAAATGTTTGTAATTCTCTCGATTATTTACAATCTAGTCGAGTGTAGGCGACGTTATGTAATCCAGTAACCCTTTAGTAGACGATTCCTCCGAGAATAACTAGCCGCTCAAATTTGCGATACGTCTTATTTCGATTGATCACTGCGATAATTTTAACGCGAAAATTACCAACTCAAAAGGAATATTTCAACGGATTTATTATGCACTCGAAATTCAAAGTGTGGAAACAAAATATGGTTCGCGTCGTCTCAAAGAAACGGATCTGACGAAATTTTCTCGATGACGCATCAATCAATCAAACGGACAACTAAAAATGTTCCCGAGATAATGTCAACATTTTTAATTGGAGACGTTTAATAACGAAAGGAAAATAAGAAAATATATTTCTCGTACATAATCGTAATGGTTCAAGGCGCTAGATTTCACAAATGACCAAGCACATTTGAAAAGTTGCAGAGTCAGCGTAACCTGTTGACAAAAAATGCGAGTCACTTTGAGATTCTCCCGAGATGTAGTCAACTCTGACGCCTGTCCAATCGCGAGGCGCTGAAATCTACCGCGGTAGACGGACACTAGTCAGTCGGCTGTGGAACAACAAAGAGAGAGGAAGTCTGTATCTCAAGTGGAACGTCGAGCAACTGTGATTTTGAATTTTTTTCGCGTGTAAACCTGCACGCGCAGGAAGACGCTACTTTGGTAAGACAACGGCAATATATTAAATTTTTATTGTTCGTGTCAACGCTCATTGTGACCGTTTCCCGCGAACGTATCGTTGAGCAATCGAACGTTGCTAAAGTAGTTCGGTTTGCCCGGATAGCCGCGGATGGGCGTGGTTCGGTTATCTTGAGTGGGTTTTGATAAATTTCGAGAGAACTGTTTTGTAGGTGGATTTTTAAAACAACGAATCCTCTCTCTTCTGACTGTACGGATAGAGGGATAAGCGAATCAATATCGAACCACAGCAAGCCCGATTGTACGATAGGACGTAATATCGGTTACTCGCTGAACAACGTGTCCTAATTGTTCACTAGCGCTTGAGAATAACAATGAGTGGAAACGACGACTACAAATCTGCCAAGTCGGTGCATGACTTCGTGGCTAAGAATATCAAGGGCCAACCTATCTCATTGGACCAGTAAGTAACTCAACGACCGATTCGATAAGTTCGACGATCGTTCGAGAAAAAAGCCAGCGATAATTTTGCGATAATTGTCACAGATACAAGGGTCACGTGTTGCTCGTTGTAAACGTCGCTTCGCAGTGTGGCCTTGCAGCGACCAACGACAAAGAGCTGAACGAACTGTACGAGAAGTATGCCGAAACCAAAGGTAATCGTTTCGTCGCTCGATTCTAGCATCGACAATCGACGTAGAATGGATTTTCGTTAAAACGATCGTTCTTAAAGGGTTGAGAATTCTGGCTTTCCCGTGCAACCAGTTCAACGGACAAGAGCCTGGCAGCTCCGAAGAAATCTGCAGTCTGGCCGAGCGCAAAAAGGTAGGCGTGAAACCTCGACGATGTTTACGAGAACGATGGTCGATCGAAATACAAGGTCGCAATTTGTCCACAGTTGAAATTCGACATGTTTGAAAAAGTGGACGTGAACGGCGACGGGGCTCACCCTTTGTGGAAGTACTTGAAGAAAGAGCAAGGTGGAACCCTCGGTAGCTTTGTCAAGTGGAACTACACCAAGTTCATCGTCGACAAGCAAGGCAAAGTAGTCGAGCGTCACGGGCCTAACGTCGACCCCAGCAAACTCGGAGAAAAGCTCGAAAAGTACTTTGAACGAGAGTGAAACGGATGGAGAGTACAAGTATAGCGAGGCAAAAACCCATGCGCGACGTTCTATGCGTCTGATCAACCCTACGTTATTATACGTTGCGACGTATAGCGCACTTCCTCTTAGCGACAGCTATATCTGTGCGATTCCCGCCGGTTGCTGCCTGCTACTGCTGCCGAGTATTTATTTAGCTACGATTTTTGTTGCTTCGTTTCGGACGTATTTTCATAAGACTGCCGTGAAATTCGAAGGACTCGCGCTGTTGTTTTGCGTTGTCGTTTGGTCGTGTAGCGATCCACTTGTAATTCTGACGAGACGAACCTGGAACTAATGCAATCGCCATACACACGATGCGCATCAGCTCTTAGCTATAAATGGTTTCGCGCGATAAACCTCCAAAACGTGACGCTTTTTATTCACCACGCAAACTTAAAAAACAATCTGTATTACAAGCACGTATAATCTCTTCTTTCTCCGTGCTTTTAAACGTTAAAATGTCACGTTAAAATCCCTTCGCGGTCCTAATGCGTTCAGGTTCCCCTGATTAAAGCAAACAACAAAAGTATTATCATTGTGCGCGTGTGCGTAAAAAATACGTTTGTTTTTAACTTTGTCAAATGAATCTTCAATAGAGACTCTACGCACGAACGATAACGACAAAGGTCGTATGCGGACTTGTGTATAAAATTATACGAAGATTGTTTTACGACTCAACCTAATTGAGTTGTCGTTGTAATTGGTGCGAGCGCTGCTAGCAAAGATTTGATTGTCGCCAAAAGGAACAACTTGAAATTATACGCGACCGAAACAGTTTGAAAATTGCGCAAACTGCCAGACGATAACGATCGTTTAGCGTCGTACCAATGACGAATGCACAATCGAGAATAATTTCACGCGTTGGCGATAGTTTTAGTAATGTTTCATTTCTGTAAATATACGCGTTGACGTTGCAACGAAGCTTTCGCGTAGTTTTTTAATAGAAACGTTAACCGTTGAATTAGCGGTCGATGCAACATTGCCTTGGAGCAATATTATTAAGCGAATACTTTTATTCGATTATTTGTACGCTTGTTGATTTGTCTTTGCGAAAAAAACGAGATTGTCAAATAAATGGAAGCATGCCAATAACCATAAACTCCAGACTGCAAAGTGCAGCTGTATTATTTACTATCGTTCCACACTAGTAAATTGAAAGAGCCATTTGAAAATTAAACACTCGACGAAATGGATATACCATTGTTTGCACTTTGAAAAAGTTGTTGTATCCATTACGGCGATATAAGCTTTTGGTCAACGTCATTTTTGAAAGTAAATAACTCTTTTGGCATAGAAGCATGCACAAAAAGAAAATATCCCATTACGAAAGCGCAAAAACTCGAGAACATCACGCGCGCACAAAAGCGAACGGAGATGAAAACAAAAAAAGACAAAAAGAAAAGGCCGAGTCGTCGTTTGTAGAGGTAAGTGAAACCGGCTGTTTCCCGCTTTCTCGTCCCATCGTGTGTACACGATGAAAAGCCGACCAAAGAGAACATTCGTTAAGCAGATTATGCAAAGGAGACTTTTCGGCGATGGTAAGGCGAACAATTCCAAACGCAGAGGGGGAACGAAATGGTTTGTCCTTTCTTTTGTTTACAGTGCTATACTGGAGGGTGATTTTGTAGACTTTGTTTCGTCGTGAACGAGCTGTTGTTTTTCTTTGATTTTGATTTGATTCAAGTCCAGATTTTACCAATCGCAAACCAATTCTTCGCCCCGTCAGTTTTATTTGAAATTAAGTCATCGTTACCGTATGGCGGCTACTAATAGCGTCGCAATCAAATCTTGGAACTAATTGCGAGCGAGTTTTTCGAAAGAACACTCGTGTCAGGCTCGTACCAAAGACACTAATAACGTTATTTTGTAGGAAACAACGAAAGAAAAATAGCGCGAGTAAAGAAGTCTATGGTCACTCGTGCTAAAGCAGAGAATCGCAGGAAAAGAAGAAGCCACTCAAAGTCCTCTTTCTCTCAAGTGTACGCGGCGTACGCGTAAGTGTACCCGTGTGCGGCTAATCAACGAAAAACGTCATCGATGAACGTGACTTTAATTGGTAATTTTTCGCGTGGGCGTCGACGGATATTTCGATCGTGTGTACGCGTGTCTCGAAAGGAAATTGTCGCAAGTGACTCATGAACGTTCATGATTTTTCGGTCTGTTGACCTACAGAGGCAAGTTGCGCGCTTAATTGTGCGCGAAATAAAAAAATCAAGAACTAGAACAAGTGACGCAGACGTCATGCTCGTATGACAGAGTGCACGGAGTATTTTATCGCTGTACGGGATATTTTTCTCTTTGGTTAATCGTCAACAAGGCTTACCTCGCTTCCTCTGCCAACTGTGAAATTCGCGAGAGGGAGCCGAGCCTCTGACTGTATACTCTTGATTGCATTAAGGGGAGAGATTTCCATCGCGACGTGTCGTCGATCAAACTAAAACGTTTTGGACAATTTGAGCGAGCAATGCACACGTAACATTTGAAACCTCTTCTTCTCTTTCCGAACGAATATCGAACGTTGGATTCCCTGTCCCTGTTCAATAAGTTTCGTAATTAAAATCGCGCACTTGATAAAACAACGTTGGTGGGTTGGTAACTTTCAATTGATCCGTTTGTACAGGAACAAAATATCAAGGCCTCAATTACGCACTGAATTACGCGGAAGTCGCAAGTTTCGTACATTTGTTGAGCGTTACGTCAAAGGGGTCAAAGGAAATGCCTGGTTCTAATTTTGCCTTGGGTATGATTTATTCGTAGAAAAACGCCATTTTATGCCATAGCTTCGTAAAATCGAGAATTTAAAATAACTTGGAACGATCAAACTTTTCCACGGCATCTATAATTAAATATTTTGAAAAGTAGTCCAGCTTTTCGCTACACTCGCGAAAATGATGCACTGCATTACGACTCGAGCTCCGAAAGCTTTCGAAAGACTGCTTAAAAACTCGATAAAGCCTGCCTACTATTCGCGCTAAACTATTAAAAACCACGTATATTTATCCGTAAGAAGCGGTCGGGATTACGTAACTCGTGACGTTCCCACCCAATCGACCTCGTTGCAACCCTGCACAAGTGAGACACGCTACACAGGGAATCCCTCGGAAATTTAACGGAGATAATAAAAACAACGGAGCGACAGCAGTGGCGGCGGTCGCGCGTTAAAGCTATAATTAGTCGTCCTTGCTCGATCCGACGTCGTCGGCGCCATTCATAGAATTCGGAACCCTCGACGCGTACTACACGCGTAGAACTTGTTTCTTTTTGTTGCTTCGCGACAGCTTTCTTTCGTGAATTTGTTATTATTTGTTTTTTCTTCGTTGGTTGAGATCGACGACGTGCGTCGAGATTTTTTTTCGGTATGATTTATACTCAAGGCGATAGTTTGAACGTTTGAAGGAGATGCTCCACGCGATGGACGTTTTAATTAAAAAATCTCTTAGCAACGTTGGCTCGTTTCGGTTACTCAAATTATTCAATTATTTGTAGAGACTCGCGATATTTCGCGTAATTTAGACCACTCCACGCAACGTTGAATGGTCTCTGAACCATTACAGGTCGTTAATTTAATTATTACGGTAGCCCCGGTTTTTTCGGCAGCGATGGCTAGAAAGAGAGACTATGACGTGGCAATTCGCATCAAGGAGAGACCTTCAACTACATAGATCAGATAATTAGATTGAAAGAGACTCTGAAATGGGGTCACTATTGAGTTGCGAATTGGGTTACAATTTTTTTTCTACTCCACAAAGTGATATTGCCGTATACGTAGCTCCTTCCACGTAAAATACGTAATTACGCTCTTGATGAACGCATTTTATCGGTCCACTACTCGATCATCGAGCTATTTCGTTATTTCGGATCCTCAACAATATTAGATTCTCGATACTCTGCCAAGCAAATACAAACAACCATGGATCTTGATCGATGTCTGGATTGTAGCAGAAAACAACAGTGTCTGTATCTTGACGAGTGACGAACGCACAGTGAATCGGAAAACGTCGGTCAGAAAAGGTGTGTGTAACGAAGTGATTCACGTTCGGACAATTGTACAACGCGAGCAAACACACCCGCGCGCGAAATAATGTAAACGACAAGAGAGAGAGAGAGAGAGAGAGAGAGAGCCCAATCAAGCGCGCAAGCATGATGCAAAATGCTCGTGTTGCCGGGTCATCGCTCTCGTAAAATCTTATCCGTTAGGAAATTCCGTCTCGCCACGCACGTCCGTTTTTTTTATTGTTTCGTTTTGTTTTACGCGAGAACGTATATGCGCGATGGAGAGGAAAAAATATATAAATCACACGTACACTGGAGAAGTACCAAACAGAGGATGAAAATCAATCGACCGATCGTGCAACTACAAAGAATATTGGCCGACGCGGTGCTTAAATTAAGAAAAATGGGGTCGAGCACGACCTAATTTTCATTTTGTCCTTTTGTGTCGTATTAATCAATTTTCAAGAACGGTATTGAAATAATCTTTGCTGCCTACATTCGCGTTGTGCTCGAAGTATAGTTTTGCGAGGACAATTGTCGACGAGAAATATTGTAAAAATTGTCAAATAAGGCAAGAAGCGTGTACAGCCTCGTAATTGCGATTTCGTTCCAAAATGGTTGACTTTTCCAAAGAGGCGATACCGAACATGGAGATGGTGCGCGCGCGCGAGAGAGAGAGAGATCGTGAGAGCTCGTGTAGTGGGCGTATTATATATAAGTTCTGACTCCATGTCGGTTGCTCGATAGCAAAGTGACAGATGCTCGTTGTTTATCAGTCTGTGAGAAATAACAATTTTCATTGTGGTGTTCATGTTTTCTATACGAACATAGTTTGCGCAACTTACGTAACCGTAACAACGACAATCGCTCGAGAATAATGTTCCGTTGTCTTACCTGCAATGAAAAAGACGGAAAGCAACATTAGTAATTAGCAATAACGCGTTGAGAATTAAATAAACACGCGAAATCGAACGCTTTGCATTTGGTAGCAAGCATAACGTTTTTGCGTTGTCGATCAAACGAAGTAATACGATGATTCATCGGGTAACTTTGTCGCTTGTTATAATTCGCAAGACGAACGCTCAACGAGAACTCGTCCTAAGAATGATAAAACACGCGCGAAAATACACGTGGGTGACACCTGGGACGGAAGCTCGCTGGCAGATGATTCATACTCTGAAATCTAATTTGTTTTCTTTCTCTCCGTCTGTCTATCCAACGCGAATGTTTGACGTGAACTCTATCGGATTTGTCAAGTGGAAAGATTCTATGAAAATTGAGACGAACCGAGGAGATTACAATTAGATTTTGTCCTTTCTCTATTTTTTTCTCGTGTTTAATCAGGTGGGCATTTCGAACGACAAATTTATCATCTAAAATGGAGATTCGTCAAAGTTCGCACGAACGAATTGAATCCGAAGGAATTTTACAAGGTACAGCGAGTCTCCAAAGCCAAGTATATTGGTCGCGAGCGAGTGTATTCCTCGTCCTATCTGCAAATAAAATTCCGGAGCGAGCACGTCTGAGACGATCTAAATGTAAAAAGCGTCATCAATAGTTAATTCGGTTGACAATAATCCTCCGACGTGTACGTCTCTCGTTGTCTCGTTGAATCGTTCGTTTGATCCGACAATGCAACGCGATAGAAGAGAAGGGCGGAAGGAAGAGGAGGGAAGGGAGATCAAAAAGGCAGACAACGAAAAAAAACGAATAAAGCTTTAAAAACGTTGACATCTTTTTTCGAGGGTCTTTTTTGTGTCTGGGATTGCGCGCTTTCGTCACGGCTAATTTTTGCGATTGATTTGCTTGCTTCTTTTGTTGCGTGTTTGCGTGCGCGAGAACGAGACTCGCTTTGATCTTTATACCTTTGGCGTTACTTTTCATGGTTTTCACGAGTTGTTCAGACATCCGACGACGTTTTTTTTTCTCGACACGGCATATAAGTTTTGCGTTATACGGGCCCGTGTTTATCGCAACGCAATCTTAAAGTTTGTAGCATAGGGGGTGTCGTGAGAAAATTGCCAAGTAAAAAATCTTCTATTGTACAATCGCAAAATTTTATTCCAACAACTTATTCGTACTTGGATTTCTCGATCAAGTACATGCGTATTAATGGAAAACACGAAAATCCTCTTACGATGGTCGAACGTATAAAAATTTAATGAAATACGTCGTGTTTATTACCGGGAGAGTCCGGCGTATGATGCAAACAACACGACGTTGGTGGAATAATTGCAAAAAGAGAGTCGAACCCATCAATACAGAGAGAGAGAGAGAGAGAGAGAGAGAGAGAGAGAGAGAGAGAGAGAGAGAGAGAGAGAGAGGGAGAGGATTTTACGCGAGTGTGGTTGGTCGTTAAAACCTTTACGTAACTGTAACGAGCGCAAAGTTCAATTCTAGTTTTATTACCGCGATTCGCACGATTCTTTGGACGTGCTGCTCCTCGTTTTCTTATAACCATCGGCAAATTTCACCACTTACAAAGTATAATTCGCAGTATACTCTTTTTCCCGAGGTTTCGTTTCTTTTGTTTTGCAAATGAATCTGCTACAAAAGTAACTAAAAAGTTGACGCTACAAAACTTTACATCGTGGCGACATTAACAAATAAAAGGAATAATAATTTTTGGTAATTACAGCGCTGCCTTTAATTATCTCGACACCTTCTTTTTAATTAAGCGATAAAGGAAAGACAGGTGCAGCTGAAAATCACAACGACGAAGGAAAAGAAGAGAGAAAAAATTGCCTCATTCTTTTCATTAGCCTGCTTCTGTCTTCGGTGAAACGGGGTCAAGTAATTCGCCGTGCCCTGAGCTTCTCGTCGCGCGCACACACACACACACACACACACACACACACACACGGAGCTGCGTTATGGCTAAGTGTGGTTGTTGTTGTTGTTGTTGCATTTTTATGCGGCCAGAAGGAAACAAAAACGAGTAAATCACAGCGGAAAAAGCTTTCCTTTTTTCATTGTCTCTGGTCGTCGTGTAGTTTTGGGTCGCCGCGCGCGCGTTTTGTTCGCTTTTTTTCCGGACGGTTTGATCAGCCTGATGGCGAGCTTTCAGCAAATTGCCAAGTAGCTTCTTGTTCCCGACAATGTAGTCGTTACTTGTGCCGAACGATAACAATGTATCGTATTTAAAACCATACGAAAGACGTACGTTTGCTTTCGAGTATTTACGCTAAGTTATTTTGTTCGTACGACTGAGATGTGCAATCGACTGCTTGTACGTCACGTATCCACTTTTAAATACGCTTGCAATTACTCATCGCTCGTAAACGTGGAATACGTAATACACTTTGATTTATTTAGAGCGATCGATCCGACCGAAAGAAGGAACGTACGCTCTATTTTTGCGTTTGTCGGAAATCGCGCAAAGGGATTTAATTTTGGATGATGCTCTTGATTAAAACGTAAAGTGCCAGACAAAAAATAACAATTTTCACAGGCGCGATCGAGGAATTCGTAATATCGAATAATTCTAGTAACCAGTCGATGCTTCTTTTTCAAACGTGCAAAGTACTATGTATGGAGAAAAACTGGAACGAATATTCCCATTGTCTTGACTAAAACAATAAAATTGGCGAGCAGTGTGAAACTTTTCCGCGTAACCCCGATCGTTCCGGATCAATAGTAAAAAAAAAAAAAAAAAAAAAAAAAAAATAAAAAAAACTACGTAAAAAGCTCTTTTTTCCTCGCATATACTTGAAAAAAAAACTCTAACCTAAGCACAACGTCACGCACAATATGACGTCTTCATCGTCGTCGGCAACTAGGGAGCTTGTTTTATTGTCTCAGGAGAGTTTTTCCCTCTCTTGTGATATACACGCATACGTACACGTGCGTCCATTCATTCATGTGGAGTTCAGTCGAGTGATTATCTCGTGTGCGCGCGTGTGTATGCGTGCGTATGTGACCGTCTGTGCGCGTGTGGGGAGGGGTACGAGATAGGTTCGCGTTATTTGAATTAACAAGTTGAAAGAAAATTCCAGCAGAAGCACCCTTTTAACGTATACTTTTTCACGATTACGCGATACACTACTTGACGTATTTTTCAAGTAACGTCAAAGAAAACTATATAAAATGCCGCAGGCGCACGTCAAAAACGTTCGATAAAGAGGGAGAAAACAAAAATAAGAGAACGAAGAAGGGAATATCCGTCGCGCGTAAACGATTAACAGGGTAGGTGAGAGGTGTACCGCGTACGACGACGGCAGCGGCGAAATAACCGTTCGAGCGGAAGAACACTTTATCGGACCGGAAATGAGAGACGGAGACACACAACGGCGCCTTTTGCAACGAGAAGCCCTGGCTTTTCCCTACAATTTTTTGTTCGTTTTACTTCCGTCGTTGATGATAAAATTGTTTGTTTTTTACTTTTTCGTTTGCCACTTTTGCACGTGCCGATGATTTACGTACGCACAACGCTCAAAGCGTATGCCTCGTACAATATCGAGCGTTATTTTGCACGAGTTCCCAGTGTAAACGTACTACGCGAAGTCTTACAAATTGTCACGCGAATAGCCATTCTATACGAGAAAGCGAGAGAAAAAGCCTATTGAAAGACTTCGCTGGCGAACTAATGAAATATCGAACCCAACGTTGGTATTACCCTCCGAAGATCCTCTTACGACATTTTTTTTATTTCCAACGCAAGAGTTGGTTACTTTTATCAATAACGGATTCGCGTACTCGCAATAATTACAGCGGGAAAAGTCGTCGGAATAATCTAGGTGCGATCGATATACGTTAACCACATCAATGAAGTCGAATCGGTTTATTCATTGTACGAATATCAATGGACGAGTTGCCTATTATCGCAGAAATGCACTACTTTGATTTTACGCGCTCGCCCGCACTCAGCGCTATCAACGAGTCAACGATACTCTTATCAGCTTCAACTCAAATAATAAAATGTCCGTCCCGCTCGCTTAAGTGGTTAGGGCAAAGTGTCGCAAAAAAAAGAAAAAAAATCAGGTTTTTAGTCCACATCTTGTCGACTATAAAGTAAACCTACATTGCACAAGACCACTCGCAATTGCTTCAATTAAATATTTTTTCTTCTCTCGAGTCGTTGCGCAAAAGTTTTTCATTTGTCCAAACGAGCGTAACAGTCGCACAACCTTCCAAAAAAAATTATCGAAAAGAACGGATTTAAAATTTCGCATTATTTCTACGTTAAAACTCCAGTACTCGATAACGCGTCCCACATATTCGCGCGATAAAACAACGCACGGATATACATCACAATTATAACGCGTTCTTCGTGGATCGACTACAACCAAAAAAATGCGCATAATCCCAGCTGCATTATCATATTTTTAAACGTGTATCCACGTAAAAAAGTGAGCTTCCAAAGAAAAAAAAAACGAGAACGAATTTGACTCGATCTCTCTCTCTCTCAGTAGGTCAAAGTTGCTATATAGCCATGCTTACGTCACTAGTGCATCTCTGTCGACGAGACGCCGCCGAGTACACGAGGTAGGTACGTTTAAAGGCAAAAATTCGGTGTTTACGAGGAGAATCGAAAATCTGGGACAGTCCTTTCATCCCAGGACAACAATGACCACGAGAGAGGAATACCAACAGTTTTTGCATATCCTTTAGTGGGCCGTTTTTTGTTTCTTTTCGCATCGTTTGACGCCATTGACCTATACACAAGAATGTCGACATAGATGCATCACTGTTCTTCGTACATATTTCAATTTGATATTCAAACTTTTTGGAAACAAAATAAAAATCATATTTTTTTTATCCTCTGAGAATAACTGTATGAATTGCAAGCGTGCTTTTCACGAATAAATATGAAATATTCGTTCAATTACCAATGCCATAACGTTTTTTATTAGTAGAAAAATACAGTTGTTTTATTTTTCGTTTAGGCATACTTATTCATGGGAATGCCGTGCACAAGACCAAAACTCAACGTTGATCCAATTTATTCGCTTAGCGCTGTTTTTCTGCTATTTTTCGGATTTTCTCGGGAGAAAACAACGTCAATGTCTTCTCTTTTATCGCCGTTACAGCCAATTTCGCTCTATGAGTGCGCTTTATTGTTCGCGCCTATTGGTTTGTACGTGTACACGTTGGTAGAGTACCGATCAAACTTATATCGCTTAGTCGTATTGCAGCTCTGTTTTATTATTTGTAGCACAGCGGAAGGTCATAGAAAAAGGAAAAAAATACAAAAGGATCGCACGAGTGGCATTGACTTAATCATTCAGCCAACGACGACGGTGGTATGGTATATAGCAGAAATGTAGGTTGAGAGAAGCGTGCGCGTGTAAAATAAATATAGGCTCGCTTGGTGTGCGTTGCTAACGACGTGCGACCCTCTAGCTTTTCCTTTCAAGTGGATGACCCTATTTATACGCAAATTATCGTCACTCTTTTTTCTGGCTTTTTTGCCTCTTGACGAATCGAACTTTCGCGCTCGCGACTCGCGGCATACGTTACAAACCGATTCTCGAAATAGCGCGCTTTCTTCTTCGATTTGATGGGATGTAATTGGTATCGAACGATCGAGAGACCTCGAACGACGCTATTTCCCGATTAGAGTGTACTCGAATTCGCGTTCGATTGGTAAAGAATATCTCCGTAGACCGTTAATCGCTCTGCGAAAAGGAATTTCCACCGTGTTTCAATCGCGTATCAAAAGATTCAAATCTCTATTTGATCCTCTTTTGCGGGAGATCGAAGCAAACGCGATTAAAACTCGTGCGAATCGAATAGAAAGCTGGCGATAAGTAAACAGCATTATTCGCTTTACCTAAATCAAACACGTAGGGCGTACGGAAAATCTGGCAGGCGTGACAAGTGGTTCTGTTAAACGAGAAGGAAAGCGGATGTACAGCGATGCTCTTGTACGTATAGCGAGCTTAAAGTGCGATTCGCGAGTAGCTGACGTCAGGATAGGCTTGCTACTGCTGCTCCCCTGCCCCTTCCCCTTCCCCTCCTCCCAGCGCTCCTATTCCTTCACTCCTTCCTTCCGCTCTCCGGATACGAAGCTTACCCCTTGGACGCGCGTTCGTGCCGCGAAACAAAGTAATACGGAAAAAAAGAAAACGACGATCTCTCGCAACTTTTTTCCAGCAATGTTTGTTTCGGTTATCGGCGAGATGGAAGAGTTGGGATTTGATTGTTTGCTTCGGGAATAAAGTGATTTGCGCGCGTTAAACGAAAATGATTCGTTTGAATTGATTGCATATTCAAATAAAGTTCAAGAGGCGTACCAACGCGTACACGATACACTTTACGCCGACGAGCGATGAACGATAAATTGTCAAAGTCTGCGCGAACGATTAAATACGATCGAATACGAGCCCAATTGATTTGTTGTTAAAAATAGGCTATTCTACTCGACGAGAAATTCCGTGGTTAAACTGAAACAAAGAAAAATGAAGTGACTACAATACTCCACGACTCGAAGAAAAGAAGCGAACAATGGTTCGATTATATCCCAGTGAAAAAGAAAAAAAACAGAAGGTGGTCGTCGGCCGCCCGCAACGCTCTTATACACCTGACCAGGCATTATTTTTGGAACGAGGGGGCGATACGGCGGCGGCGACGGCGCGTTCCGCTCGTTTCTTTACCTTTACCGCGCGGGAATGTGGACCTTTAATAGTCCCTATACACGAAAGACCAGAATGAAAAATTCTCAACTTGTCTTTGTTTTTCTTTTTCGTGTTGCTGCCACTTGAACGTGCCTCACGATGATTGTCTCGACGAGCACTTTTGGTTCTATTGATTGGTAAATGGAGGCGAACGTTTGAATCTAGGTCGGGTCAATTGGAATTAACGTTTATTTGTTGAGATTTTTTTTCAACAAGAATTTCAACGAATAAAAGCACGTTGTAAAATCATCAAATCGAGACTGTCAAAACGAAGAGAATCTACGATGATGTTATAGTTAGTCGCGCGTGGTCGTGGAGTCGCGAGACACACGTGTCCGTATTTGAAAAGGAAAAAGTGGAAACTTCCGGCTTGAAGATCATTTCTGACCGGAAAGCTTCGCACCACGCATTGGTCGATAATCGTCTACATCCCACGTTGTTCCTCACTGACTTTTCCTTCTCTCCTTTTACCCTCGGTATCGTCGTCGGGTGATTTCCTTCGCGCGCGTGTATCGCTGCAATTAATTTGTCGAGTAGAAAAATGATGGAACGAGCTTTCAGATCGATAAGTTAGCGTTCCGCTTTTTCAAGAAGAAGAGCTTTGACGTGTAACGACCAATTCTGTTTGAATTAGCGTAGCGAAACGTAGATTTATCGAAACCTAAGGACCTCGTTTAAAACAATATAACTCGCTTAAGAAGAAATTCTCCAAAGAAAGAAATTGAATATTTCTTCAAAGCAATATCTGTCAAAGCTGAGTAACCCAAACAATGGAGTATTCGTCCATTATTCGTCTGGGCATCGTTAAAAATCATTTGTAAACAGAATGAGAATGCAAAAGTAAATGCCGTCACTGGTGTATATATACATAGGCCCAAGCCAAACTTGGCGTAGATTCAGCTGTTTGCCATTGAGCGTAAGCGCACACGTACGAGTTACACGTACGAGTAGACGATCGTGCTTTTGTTATCAATGAAAATCGCATGCGTCCGCGCAGCAGACAATCTCGCCAACGATATATAAATGTAAATCAAATAAAAGATCGAGCGAGAAAGAGAGAGGGAGAGAGAGAACGGACTGCTTGTTTATCGATAAAAACTATATAGCGCGCGCGTGCACGCCACGTCATGCGGAGGGATGGGTGGGTAGAACTTGAAGGCGGAAACTCGATCGCCGTTATTCAACGATAGATGCACGTGCGGCTGAGTTTATGCACTTCTGGCAAACTTGACTCTCTTGGATATGTTACGCAATATTCGATTTTCATTCGGCAAAGGCGACCTATCCATTACGGCACATAATCCTCTGAGAACGGGAGTTAAGTCTTTGAAAGAACACAGTGAAAGCTCGCTTCCACGAGCGAGAAATCATCTGTACTCCTTGCTATTATGGCGTGTTTGTTATTTGTTTGGGCGTTGACGCGCGCGCTTGGACATTGGAAACATAGAATAGGTCGCCAAGTGCCACCTATATACGTCGGATTCGATACTCTCGAGTTTTTTACTTAAATTTCTGTCAACGATTACATTTAGATACTCCGGCTTATTTTCGTCTCGTCTAAGCAGTAATTTTACGAATAGTGAGACCAATAAAAATAAATTTCGCGTAAGGTCCCCGTTTGCACGATAAAAAACAGACAAAATCCCGAGAATCGCGCGTGTCTTGTCAACGAAACGGCTCGTTATCAACAGCACAGAGCGTTATAAAGGTGACTCCTTGATGAAAAGTTTGTTTTTACAACGATAACGATAACGATATTGTATCTGCTGGTTTTTTACCTGGGATTACCTGGGATTATCCAGCTTGGATTTTTCGTACAATGCAGATATGGATATGCATTTACGCGTGTGTTTGCACCTCGAGTAATCTTGAATTTGTTGCTTGCTTCGATACTCGCGATAACGATCGTCTCTCGATGAAAAATTAAATTTTGTCTCGTATCTGTAATTGACCTACATATAGGTTTTTATTTGTAGATTTCCGCGATACTGATCAACGTCCAAGATGAAACGAACAATAAGTACACAAGTGCGTTCAGAAATGATATCTTTTCAATGAAATTTCATCGTTCGTACATTTATCAAAACGACGTTACTTAATTGAACGCGATCAGATCAATCGTTTAAATGAATCTGTCAAATCTGTTATATTGTATCGAGGTTAAACGTGTTTGTCGGGTGTAGTTGTAATCGTCACGTTCGCGGCGATGGCTCGCCAAACGAATATTTGTCTCTATTCCATTGCGTCACGTGCGCGCACACTCTTGCATTTTTTCGCGTGCTTTGCTTACGTATACATTGTACGAAGAGGTCAGAGAACGCGCAGGGCTGTGGATTCCAACCTCCTACGTGAACCTTTTTGTTGGTTTTTTTCAACGCTTGCGCTATTATTCTTCTGACGTCGACTTTGATTCAAAGTAGCTTGGTTTTCTTTTCTTCTCAGCGCTAACGTCTCGCTTTACGGAAGTAAATTACGCTACTGCGCTTCTTTTTTCTTTCTTTTTCTCCTCCAGCAACCTGTACATCCTCTCTCTCGCTCTCTCTCTCTCTCTCTCTCTCTCTGTTCTTTTTAATCGATGAGTAAAATGGTTTTTTTTCTACGTGGCAAGCGTTCCGTGTCCTTTTATTCGTTCTCGCTGACGCGAAGTTTTCGAAATCGAATCAAAGCCTCCGAAACACGAAGTAATCAGTGAGAAGTATTGTGCGAAAATCAGGTACAATCGATCGTGTGTACGACAGGGGAATAATCTAGTACGACGTTTCAAGGTCTATATTTATAGACCTCTACAACTCTATAGCTGTAGAGAATACCTGCGTCACGGCGAGATCTTTCAACGTTTTCCCCTTGATGAAATCTCGCAGGCTGTACGGGCAGCAGCAGTCGTGAACGGTTACATTCGTTAAAAGAAAAAAGAAGAAAAAGATCAATCGAGTGTCGGGCTGCAGGGTGCACGTGCGCCGCCAACGCCTACGCTCGCGTTTTCTCTCTTTCTCTTTCATTCATAAAGAGGCGAAGCAACACCTTTTACGTATACATTTATGATGACGTGCACGTAAAATATAACTTTGAAGAAACGAAGAAGAATCATTGAATTATATCAACCGGAAGCTGACTTTTCTCTCTCTCTCTCTCTCTCTCTCCCTTTTTTTGGCGAACAGCTGGTCTTATAATTTCTCGCGAGATACATTGCGTCGTGGCTGTGACTCTTCGTGGGCCGTCTAGTGGCCTTTTGTCTCGCACGCGCGCCTTATACATATTTTACACGCACCGGAAGTGTATTGGCATTGCGCGAGCCATACACGAAATAAAAAAGGGAAGAATCGCGTGGGTAATAATACGCGATGCGAAAGAAATGTCCAAGTGATGAGAGAGGAGGAGTCGACTGTAATATCCTGTAAATATTGTTTTGTGGAATAATTAATCGTTTGTAATAAATGTTAACGTTGAAAGTTTACACAAGAAACGATAAATAAACGAAATATACTAGTTATACAACGCAAGTCCAGAATGATGCGAAGGCGGCAAATTGACGTCACGATCGTTCTCAAGATACATAACCGAATTCGAGGAGAAGGAGACGAAGAAGAAGCGGAAGCAGCAGTAGCATCAGGCTATCGCTATTGAAAATTACTGTTGAGCGGCTAGAAAATTTGGCCTTGTTATAAGAACGTCGATCGATTTCAAAGTTTGTTATCCTTCTCTCTCTTTCGTACCTACTTACAGCGCAGAGTGCATATATATATACAGCTGACGTTCGTTCGGCTTGTATAATGAGCTAAATTCTACGAGACGTTAAATAAGCTCGGTCTCCCCGGTTATAGTATTTATCTTCATGTGGGATAAAGTTTTTTCACCGCGCGAGTTTCCTAAAGGCTTTACTAGACTTTCAAAACGTTTTTGCGATGATGAAATATCGATAAATCGATGCTCTCTCTCTCTCTCTCTCTAGCTTGAATCTAATAAGCGACTATTATCTGATATTCTATCAAATTTTGACGATCGATAATGCTCGAACAATTACGTGTCTCGACATACAAGTTCTAATGAAATTATAAGTTTTAACGAGTCATCGTATAAAATACACATCGGACATCAAAAACTGCCGACAACGAAGTCAAATGTATAGTAAAAAAACCAACATTTGACAATGAATTTGTTCGAAATAAGATAACTAATAACGAGTAGGTTGAACGGAAAACCCTGCCGAATCATCGTCCATCCACGTGTACGTCGGGTAACGGTACGTAATCAATTAAAAAAAGAAAAGACAAAAAAACAATTTCTATCGATGACACGTCAATCGTAAAGCATACGACAACCATTGAAATTGTTGTCTAATCACGTAACATATGGTTAATCCAATAAAATAATAATATAATAATTTTGGCGAGTTATAATACGGATCGAGAAGCAGCAAGTAACAGCAGCAGCTCACTTTTGCCCGAGGCAGTGCATACATGAGCTTCGCGAGCGCGTCCGAAAAGAAACCGGCGCGCGCGAGGAGAGAGAGAGAGAGACCGACCGTGTGGGTTCGTTCAACTTTGCTTCACCGCGCAGCACGGATTAAGGACGGTAATCGAATTTCGGAGAAAGTACACACTTGTACGTTGTGTTTGCTTCGGATTCCTTACGGAACCTTCGTGTTTCGGGCCAATCATTTTTTGTCTTCTTTTGAACGTTTACCGATTTGTTAAAACAAACAAACAAACAAACAAACAAACGACACACTAAGAACGAAAGAACGTCGATTAAATAGGATAATTACGATTATGAATGGGATTGAGCTGAGGATAATTGATCGTGAGTTTGTACGCGAGTATAACGTTTTTTTGTCGAAATCCGTACATAATCGGAGTACGAATGATGTAATATTCAATTATAATTGCATTATTAACGTTGTTTCGGATAGATTTACCGCGGTGAAAGAAAAATGATCGAAGCGATACGAATGGTATTGACGAAATACACGTTCAACGTATCTAGCGACTAGCCAACGGCGAGGAATAAAATGACTTTTTGTAGAACAATTGATGTGTACAACTGGTATCGTCGACTCACAATTCAATATATGACGTTTCAAAGTAAACGTTGCAAAATACATTCAAAACATTTCGAAGCAAAGGTTGTTTACCGTATTTTGCGTAACTTTTTTCGCATTTACAGATGCAGTACAGATATACGAGAAAGGTAGTGTCATTTTCGACAAAGTAATCCTTGGCTTTGGCGTTAAGAAACGTTATTGCGCGTGTCCGTCGTGCGAACGCGGTAAAAAAGGCAATTGCCTTGCAGGTAATTGAATTAATTTTTCAATTTTAGCGCGCAGATTCATAGTTCAAATTTCATGTTTTTTTATAAATATTTTAGTTCATCATTGAAGTCACGAAGACCTTCAAATATCATTGCGTAGTCTGAGTTTGTCTTATTAACGTCTGAAAATAAACACACGAAACACAATGGCTGCTGCCAGAGTCAATTAACAAGTTTTCCACGGGCGCACAATTAGTCATCGCGAAGGACGACACAAGTTTTTCAGTGGGCATGATGCAGGTTTCCAATTAAATTCTCACGGCGGAAGGAACGTCACAAGTTTAAATATACATATATATATATGCAACGAGAATTAATTGGAGCGTGGTCAAATTTCCGTGATAACAATGAGATATCGCACATTCGAACTATCAACACGACGACACGACTGACGAATTGAAAGTAAATTAAAAAAAAGGCGAAATATATCTCAAGATTCGATCAACTTTGTATTTTTTAATATCTTTCTCTCGGTGTATTGCATCGATAAAATAACGAAAATTGCTCAGCGATCATACACGAGAAAATTGATTTTTCCGGCTTGCTAACGACGAGATAACAAGTTATGCATATGCTGACGTAATGAATTTAAGAGGAGGATAAGCTATATTGTCTGTCGGATACGTAGCGCAAGGATGCCTGACGCAATTTTTGCATGTATGCTAATTTGAATAAAAAAACTAATATCCATGACTTTAAAATATTTGTTCGTTGGATTTGTTTCCAAAAATTTGTCGATTAAAACAAGCGTACACTCGAATAATTGAAAGTAAACGCGTATTCTGGCGTAGAATGGGAGGGGGAGGGTGTAAACAACCGACACGAAAGAAACGAAAGTTCCCACAAGGAAGTGGAATTGACCTTTTGAACTGGGACGTGAACGTGTGTTTTTTCGACGTATACGTTATACGAGGAAACTTTACGAGGAATATTTGAAGTTTTATGCGCACGTTTATTGCTCGTAGCAGATTCTATGGGTCGTAGTGAATGGTCGCGAATCGTACCCAATTGTACGTAAAGAAATTAGTGATACTTTTGAGCTGTCGAGATTTTTATTCACATTGGTCGGATGTTTGTATTGTTATGGCTTTAAATGGCCGAACGAGTGATGTCTAATTACTTAAACAAATTATATTGACATATGTGTTATAAAGATGCATTGCAATTATTGCAGTTTCACGGGAACTTGACGAATTTACAAGTGCCACACATTTGGAGGCAATTTATACGGTCCACCGTACGACCGTTTCGAATCGTTCGAAACTGTAGATCTTTTGACAAGCACGTTTGCTTAAAAAATCTTAACGATGGATGAAGGAATGACTTTGTTGAAAATAATAACAAAAGGTTCGTTGGTTAACGATACATCCAGGAATGAGAGTATAGAAAAATGTCAATTACGATGAAACGCACACGAGTTGTCGAATGCGTAAGAGTTCCTTTCTGCATAAACCGTCGAGCAATTTTTTTTTATTGCACACATTTTACGACACGTAACGAGTACGTATACGGAGAGGGTAATCTCTCCAGTAATGAAATCTACATAGAAATACTACGGTTCGATTGTGCCCTTCAAAACACAAATACGTCAAGTGAATTTCATGATCCAATTGCAATATTAACGACATTGACCCGTTTATAATACGTCGTTGTATCACGAGTTTGAAGAGTCGCTATAAAAAGAAGAAACGCACGTACACGTTAGAATGTTAAATGATCTGCTACTAGTTTTTGGTGCGATCGGCCAACAGCAACGCATGTGTTTCGAATTTTCCGTCGTCTGACGTTATTGCGTGCCAAAGACGACGACGACGACGACGACGAGGCGCGCACTTAGCTAGTTAGTCGGCTGTTTGTTTTTCGAATGAGCTTCCCAGCTGACGCCGGGATAATTCGATTGAGGAAGTGTAGCCGTTATATTGCTTTGACGTACGCTTTTGCTCCTTCTGACTTTTGCTGATACTTTATTTAAGCAACTCTTGATTTTCGACTCGTCAAGTTCTTTTTCTTTTTTCTTTGCAGAGTCAGACGACGACAACGAAGAGAATTTATCGATGAAAGAATAAAATTGCTGTTAAATCATTTGGCACGTACGGAAGCAAAAAAAAAAACCTGTAGTATAAGTGATTGAATTAATCGACAACTACATGCCATTTAAAAATGATCTCATCAATTGAAACCAAGTACCTTATTACAGCTACTTGAATTTGTCATTGATAACGATCAACTAAATTTTGATAAATGCCTTTTACGTTTTCTACATTTCATTGTCTACTAGCGAGAAATCCAGTGATTATTGACTGCCATTGAATAATTTAATTGATTGCAAGATGCTTCGGGCAATTAATTTTGCACATAAGACATTTGGGACCTTGTGTAATTCAATTGTCTCTGTGCATTGATAAAGGAGTGGTGTATTCTTTTCTAGATTCAAATCAATAATTTATCGATTGACTAATAAAGGAAGTTGTTATTTCTTAAAAGAAAAACACGCGATAGATCGATTAGAAACCATCAATAAATTAATATCAATTGGTTTTGCAAACAAGAGAATACGATATAAAATCAAAGGTATCAAATAAAATGAATTATTGATTGAGACTACTGTTTTAGCTTTAGCTTGATCAATATCAAATAAATATAGTGTATCCATGCGATTTACCTGTTGCCAAAACGTTCCTTCCAGAATTCAGCAGCATCCGATTTAGTAATGCGAAATTGATCACCAGCAAACACTCCGTTAGGAAATATGGCTTTCAATTCGGAAAGCATATGACTAAACACCAAACTAAGTTTTGTCAAATTTCTTCTGTAATGAGAAGTCTCGTCAAACATTTTTTCCTTGCCCTCCTTAAAGAGCTTAATTGCCTGCTTGCACTTTCTCATTAGATTGTTTATAAACACACAAAAATGCTCGTTATTGTGAAGCACATGCATACGGTCTTCGTATTTACTGTAGATGAGCCTCAGCCGTTGATATGTATCTGGCAATATATCTAGAATAAAGGGTGGCGAATTCTTTAGATTCATACGCTGGTGTTGACAAAGTTTCACAACTTTGTCCATTAATTTCCACGTTTTGTCAAGCATTCGCTTGTCTGTGGAGAGTTTTGGTGGAGTCATTGCATCAGCAAATCGACCCTGCAGCTTCTGGAAGATCGAACTGATCTGCACCGCTCGACTTCTGCTGCTGTGACCCGAAGACATTGTGGCTCTGAAAAAATAATTGTTGATCAATGTTTTTTTTTATTTTGATAAGATGTATTACACAAGTGCACAAATAGCTGAGTATATTTTGACATCGAGAAGCTTTTATCAGCACAAGTCTCTTTTAAAAGTGCTTGTGTAAGAGCACGAAGTAGATGTTAGATAATTAATAAATTTTAGAAGCAAATAAAATCTTCGTTAAAAATACCAAGTGAATCACAAAATTTTCCACTTTATTATAATTAATTAGAATCTGCATGATGAGTCAATTGAGTTGAATTAATTGGAGTTGAATAAAATCTAAAGTATATCAAGTTTAAAGCAATAATCGTGTTTTTTGACCAATGCTGAACCAATAACAATAGTTACAAGTTCAAGGTTTGTATACGTTAATCACTTATCGCAAGCACATTCAAATAGCCATGCAATCATCTCTGAAAAGCCATAGAATCAAAGACATCTCATTACCGAGTTGAATAAAAGTCTGAATATATTTCGTCTGTGAGGTAAAAGGATGCGGCGTCGCAAGTTGTTTGAAACGTCGACTAGACGAGCTGATGCTGCTGCACTCGTTGCACTTGTTAGTGCTGCTTCTTCCTCCTCGTCCAGGAGAGGAGTTGTCGTACCGAAAGGGGCATAGGTGTATGTAGGTACACTGCACTTTCTCGCTCACCACGCACAATATACACACTGGTTTTTCAGCTGCGAGATCGTCCTTTCTCTCTCTCTCTCTCTCTCTCTCTCTCGCTCGCTCGCTCGTTCTTTCTTTCTCTCTTTTGCTTATACAGCCCAATGGACGCGCGTCCGACCCTTTCAGCCGGTGCACTGGCGTTGTCGCGAGCTGTTGCCGCGACGTCGATGTCTCCGCATTTTGGAGATAGCCTTCACGTATATAAATACTGTTGTTCAACTCGCGTGATTATCAACAAGAGCAACGCGAAATACAAGCGATCGTACACTTTGCTATTCGGGATCACGACGCGACACTCGGACAGCAACTAAACGGAATATCTTGCTTCAACTTGGTACTACTGTATTGTATGTACATGCTATACAGAGTAGACTAAGACAGTCTGCAGCACTTTCGCTCTGCTGTTGCTGTTGCAGCTTGGCACCGTTGCGACGTCTCACGGTGACACTATCAACTAGCTACTTGAGAAAAATCACGCGTGTGGGTGTGAATGCAGCGCAACTTGCAGCCGCCGCAGGAAACGCGGTGTCGTAGTTTATCGGATTGTTTCGACGTTGTGGTTTTAAGAGGGCAGCACACGACGATGGCGCTAACATTGAATAATTGTTTATTACATACGATTATCGTGACGTAGTCAATGGGATACTTTGTGAGGGGTTAAAACGTTTAAACTTCGTTAAATTTCCGACAGTTTTATTATTGTTCTTGTTCTTATACCTAGTATTTTACAATCAGAGGAACAAAATATCGTACATTCCGCAGATATGTTAACAGGAATAATTCGAGAGCCCGACAAATTTCTATTTTGATTACTGGCGATGTCGAGCCCACGATTGAATTTCAACTAGCAAATGGATTTGGCGACATCGCTAAATCTATCGTTATTTTGTAATCCAGATTCGTCGTTGGTTAAGCTGTCGACTGCAGGATGGCTTTATAGTGCGTGTTAAGTACGTTTGTTTTTTGAAGTAAATAATAGAACGAGCACCATATGACACTTTTAAAAATAGTTATCTATCGCTACAATAACCACTTACGGAGACATCTCGCAGCAAGTTTTCGCAAAAATATTGATTCGTCGAGTACAACTTACACAGCAGAGCAAAAGCGTTACTTTCGTTCGGAGTCGTTTCTTTACATTGCCTTTTGTTTTTGTTTTTGTTTACGATAAGCACAGACTCTTCTAATAATATTGCGAAAACGTTATCGTTAAAATATTTGATATATTGTCGTTAAAAAGAGAAAAAAGAAAAGTGGACAACCTTACAATCAGTCAAACCGTGATTAGACCTATTGTGTGATACGTGTCAAGACTGGCGTTTAAAATGTATCGAGCGTAAAACAAGCTTATCGCAAGTATCCATGCAATAAGAACAAAACAATATTTCTTGGAGATGCGCCGAAAATATCATTTGCAAACGTTTACATAGAGGGTTGTAGCCTAAACGAGGTTGAGCTTCGTACGTTGAAATACGTTTACTCGGTAAAGACAAATTCATCCGAAAACGTGCAATAGCATTCATTGGTTGTATTTCTAACAATGTTTAGCTGAACTCGCTAAAGCACAATGTCTACCCTCTTTTGACGAGTGCAGCAATATACGGAAACGTACGCAACAGAACGCTGCGACGTCGACGGTTGTCGTAAATTTGTGAAATCTACGATTAGTTTTTGCCTGGTAGAACCGTGAGTTCAAAGAGTCTGGAGAGAACCTTTGTTCGGTACGTAAACGTCAAACTGTTCGGAATAGTTGCTTAGCGGTTACACGAAAGACCGTTGAATCGTTGATAGTAAGGCGTCACCGATTGTCGAAGTAACAGCTTAGCCTTAGTAACACAAAGCTAGTCATAAAGAACCAGCTCGCTGGTATTGATGCCAATATACGATATCTTTCATCTGTAAAAGTAAATTAGTTTCAATCGGAACTCGATTCGTAGGGATTAGTGAAGTTGCATACTATTGCGCGCAAAAATATTAGTCAGACAGGCATGCAACTCATTTTGGGAGTAGCTGGAAAGATACAAGTGAGGGAAAGGAACGAGGACTTTATACGTGTAATTGCCAAATAAGAATATCCATGCTGAGGCACAACTTAAACAAACAAATCTATGTTATAACAAAAATATAAATACTTAGTGGTACTATTGACAATGTACAACTACCAACTAAATAATGTAAACATAACATTGTATAAAAGAAAAACAAGAATAAGTACAAATTCAGATATAAATGCCAATGAGATAATACATCAAAGAGTATCGTTTAACGCTGTATAAAGTTAGCGAGGAATGTGATATCTACATAAGAGTGTGAAAGGACAGCTGCTTCTATGCTACATTACAGATTGTCTAGGCTAACTACGAAGTGCGTGAATCAACGGTAGAATCGACAAGCGAATCCTTTATTTTATCCACATGTTCAGTCTTCATACCAGCAGTACATTTATTGTTACCTGTCATTTGTGGGGACATTTTCACCGATGCCCAGCCGAGACTCCTTTGCACAGCCATTTTCCATTTTTTATACCTTGCATCGCGACCTGTAAGAGATATTATCGGTGATCGCAGCGATATCTACTCAACGTAGTGTATTTCAAGTAATGCTTTGAATAAAGTATTGACCTTCTTGCGTTGTCGTCGGTAAAAACGTGTCTGTCATTACTAACTCCGTGCCTTTTCCCTCCAAATTCCACAGTTCTATTCCAGCTGCATTACCAGCAGCTTTGGCTGCACCTAACGTCGTGATGTCTGGTACCGTTGATCGAACTACAATCGAATATTGCGTAATAAATTCACACACGCTGTTTATTGAGAATACCTCCACAACACCAATGATTACGTACAAACTGGTACTCCAGCGATGTCAGCTTGAAGTTGCATAAGTAAACTGTTGACCGACATCTTACCGTCGGTGTAAAGCTTTGTCAACGGAAAACCACAGTCTTTGAACATAGCTTCTAAAATGTCTCTCGTTTGAAAGCAAACGGCCTCCAACGATGCCCTTATTATGTGGTCTCTCGTAGAATATGCCGTCATGCCGCAAATGATTCTACAAAAATAAAACAATGTGCTTTTTTAATCTCGCGTACAGCGCAGTCGAACAAAAAAAAAAGAAAAAAAAGAAACGAAATACGCCAAAAGTACCAACCCTCTTGCGTCTTTTCTCCAGTAAGGTGCATAAAGTCCCGAGAACGCAGGTACGAAATATACGTCGCCGGTGTTGAAGACATTTTGAGCAAGATGTTCGCTTTCGTGCACATCCTTCATCATCTTCATATTATCGCGTAGCCACTTGATCGCTAAACCAGCGACCGCTATCGACCCTTCCAATGCGTATATCACTGGACTGTTAGGTCCAAGCTGATAAGCCACTGTTGTCACTAGTCCGTGCGACGAGAATACTCGCTGTGTATAATATAATCATTAGGGTTTCGCGAACGAATGCATATCTTTGGTATATATTTGTCCGAACAAACAAATTATTCATGAAAGTCAAAGGAATATGCGTTTCTTACGTGTGTACCAGTGTTACAGAGCAAAAAGCATCCGCTTCTATACGTATTTTTTGCTTGACCTTGTTTTAAGCAGTTTTGCCCTACAAGCGCTGCCTGCTGGTTGCCCAGTATCTAAAATATGTATTGTATTTCTTAGTACACGTGGTCAATTCGTGTATAAATATAATTTTTAATGATTTTAAACGAAAATTGACTTACTCCCGATATGGGTGTATTTTTCAGTGGGCCCACCTTGATTTTGCCATAGATTTCCGAGCTACTTCGGATTTTTGGAAGAATATGCATGGGAATGTTGAAATATCGACAAAGCGTCACGTCCCAATTGATCGTTTCAATGTTCATGAGCATTGTTCTTGAGGCGTTTGTGACGTCGGTTATGTACAAGCCTCCATCATTCCCTCCAGTCAGGTTCTGTTCAATTATAAATTATACTGAATTGCTCGTGTGAAATGTTTAATTTTTAAGCATTCATTGTAAACTGAACTTTGCAATTGTTCAACGTCAAATACGAAAACTCGTCAAACTTTTAACTTGCCGACGATGTAAAAAATTGGGTTATTTTCCAGCCGAAAAAACGTTGTTGTACGTTAACGTTAACAATGGGCTAACGAATGTCTCGCGAATGACAACTCGAACGTTTACGAATGCAATAATCGCAATAATTGCGTAAATTAGCCAACGTGAATCGTCAAGAAAAATTTTACAATCGGATTAAATGTAAGTTGATTAATCTTTTGATATCTCGACGACGAATGGAGTATCGATACATTAAGAACACTAACGATACCAGAACTGGTTAATTTGAGCAAAGATTCCTTATCCGTTTCGAGATAGCACGTGAGATGTAGATTACACAATGGACATGAGCTTTTTCGGTACAAGATCGATACGATTGGTACGTTGTAATTGTTTCCTTTGAATCGTCGTTGAATTTTGACAAACGAAACGTTTCCGAAAATATCCAAGTTTCTTACCCAGACCAACCAGGTATCCAGTGTGCCAAACATGCATCTCCTCTCGCGCATAGCCTTTCTCACACTAGTCACATTTTCCATCAGCCATCGGATTTTTAGTGCCGAAAAGTACGAGCTCACCGGTAAACCGCAAAGCGGTCGCAAATGATTTGCGTCGTTGTCTGGGAACTTTGCCACTATTTGGTCCACCATCTTGTCAGTTCTGATGTCCGACCATACTACAGAAAAAAACATGCATTACGGACGATAGATTCGCAAGACAAATGATCGCAAACGAATGTTGAAATTTAACAATTCCGCGAAACTCGTGTTTGAAGTTTGATTTGCATTCGCTTGCTTCGTTTTTCACGTGTACGCAAAACATTAAATTAGCGTCTTACTTCCAAGGTTGCATATAAGGAAAAAACGTACGAATAGCATTGTAGAGAGCGTCTCCGGTTTTCGAATCCCAGACAAGAGTCGTCTCTCTCGAGTTACAAATACCAATCGTGACGATATTCTCGGCATCCAACCCTTTGGCGCTCATTTTCTTGAGCACCTTCGTTATACAGAGGTTTACCGCCGATTTGATTTCCTTCGGGTCTTGCTCGACCCATCCTTCTTGCGGTGTTATCTGTTCGATGTCGATGTGATGCGATTCCACTTCCGCCACTAGTTGCGCGTTGAAGATCTGACGAAACGACGAATCATTAACGTTTGATAAGCGTTCGGACATTCACAAGAGATCGCCTCGCGTGTCGCAGTCAAGGTCAAGGCGTGAATAATTGACTCTGCTACCGATTAACAACGATATCGAGTGCGCACGTGAATTTTGGCCAATGTAGCGCAAAGTTAACAATGCAATTTTTGGAAATGTCATCTTTCCCATAACTTTTTAAAACTATTTTACGTTTTCAGATCAACATACATCGATACTTCGTTTATCGTTTTAACAATAATACTTACGACGAACCGAACAGTCCGCGTTCCAACGTCGATGACTCCAATAAACGAGTTTGGTTTGCTTGGTGGCGAAGGCATGATTCCTGAAAATGATATCAGGTCTAATGTGTAAAATGATATTGAGAATTGAAATTGAGCAATGTACAACTGGATACGAGTGTGCGTGTGACTTTTTGTGCGACGTTTTGACGTGACGACGGGAAATTTCTATTCGAAAGAGTCAAATAAATATTGCGAACACGTATGAAAAAGAAACTAACTCGAACGATTTATTTTGACCAAAGACAATGGTAATTGAAATAATAATCATTTCTGTAACGACAAAGATAAGTCGCGAAATTAAGGTTTGATACCTGTAATTGTCGGAGCATAAAATGACGTACAATTACTGAGAATTTAAGATAACAACGACAGCAATAATTATTACTCTGAAACTTTTGTCAGCGTGATTAATGCCAAAACGAACGCGATAAAAAGACAAGAGCTACGCGTTACACTTGTTGAAAGTGCGCAAAGGCACATTAGCTTGATTAACGGTCGCGAATGCAAATGTAAAGTGCGTGCGCGTGTACGTGCATGCATATCGTTACCTTTTCGACCTAGAATCAAGAAGAAGAGAAAGAAAATGAAAACGAAGAATACGAAAAGTTGCGCACGAGCCGATGTAATACGATAATAACTATGAACACTACGCGTGTATATAATGTACACAAGGATGCGTATAACGATACACACACCTCCAGCGAAAGACGACGTCTGAACTCGAAATAAAGCGTCGAGCCTATCGTGCCATTCCTTTTTTACGAAAGTCACGACAGACGCGTCACCGCCCGAGGCCGAGTTCAAATATCGCGAGAAGGGATTCTATGTTTCCGATTGGTTGCCGAACGAAGGCTCGTCGTATAGTGCAGCTTTACGAAAAAATAAACGAAAGAAAAACACGTTAATCGGTTACTTTGCACACACACGCACACACACGCACACACACGTGATTTCATCGATTACCACAAAACTCTCCAATTACGTGGGCTTTTCGCAGTCGGTTAGATTGATGGAAGGGATAATTTTAAACTGGGCGTTTGTTAACGAGTTTTAATATCTCAAATGTATTTCGAAAGCGATAGGATACAATCTTTGGTCGATACGATATTCGCTTGACCACTCACACGAGTCACAGACTGAGACTAAATGTTTCTTTTGACAAATTCGAGCTACTTTGAATAGACAATTCTTTGACTTTTTTTCTCGAACAAGTCGATTTTGTTTCAGTTGAAAAGTTGCGAAATTCTCGAGTTGGAAATAAATGATCGAGTTGATTATGGAGTTGATTATCGTTGTTCATGTTTCTTGCTCAATTGATGAATGGGTCGTGTAGAAGAGCCCGTAGGCGTTTGCCTAAAGTTCTGGCGAAACTCGGCCGAAAGTTTCATCATCGTTTTCAGAAAGTAGCCAGTTTTGGGGAATAAAACGAGTTTGACGTAGAATCCAATAATCCAAAATTTGCTCACCGACGAAATCCCCGAGAATATCCAATTATTTTTGAGCGTTATTCACGATAAGAGTGATCGTGCGCTACTCTGCGGATGCACGCGCACGCATCGTCAAATGTACTTGAGAAATGTACGCTTTGTTATGACTTCGTTATTCGCTTACAAACAATCCGTGGCACTCGCTAATCAACGGCGCATTTGGTTCGTTTAGTTATAATTATTGTGCTTTTGAACTTAAAATCGTTATTCAAGTTGGTTTGGTTCGTAGTTAAGTAGACGTGCTGCTGCTACGTCTATAGATAAGTTATCTTAGAAACGAACGAGAAATAAGCCGAGTAAAAATGCAACTGCGAAAACTGTTTGCATCTCGAACAATAACAAACATTGTACGAAATTAAAAATAGTGCGTTCGAAGAACATCGAAAGACAGGCTGTGTATCGTTGTGCGCGTGACAGCTTTCGGACAATTCCAGTCGAGTTTGTCCACGGCAAAAGATTCATTCAAGAGAAGAGCCGGAGCGTAGAAAAGTCACTCGAAGAACCGTTTCGCAACAAAAGTTGTATCTTTCCAATGACCCTACGTTCTATTTCTTCCAGAGATATCCATACTTGATTCCTAATGAATAATACATTACGTTTCAATAGCGTCGTTTATATTCCAGTGAATCATCTTGTGCACAACGTTTCTGTACAGCGTTAAAAATACACACGTGTCGTGCTAGCGGCGTTTAATGAAAAAGGCACAACAAACGAGCGCGCGAAAAAAGAAAACGTGAGAAGTCTTATCAGTGAGATGGAACAACAAACATCGCCAATCACGTCTACAGACGAGTGCGCAACTGACAGTCGTCACTCCGTTGGGCAATCGATCAGGGATCTCTTTTTTTCCGCGTTATACGTGCCGTTTTATTGCTTTATCTTGCGCGTGCAAGTATTTTTAGGCAGACGGCCAAACACTTTTGGTCACTTCCTTCTCGTTTCGTTGATCGTCGACGCGTCAACGTTGTAGACGTTTTCTTTTTTTATCAATCTAGGAGGAGACGCTTATCGACCGTTTTTCCGTCGTTCGCTTGACGTTCTTTCACTGTCAAATCAAGGTAAAGTTGAGGTTTAGTGTCAACGTGTTTAGTTTGATAATAGCGACTGTTATGGTATTGACTAGGCAATTATTCGGAATTATACAGAAATGCAAACGTTAAAAGGTGGTGTCGCGTGTTACGCGTGAGTATAAAAATACCTTTTCGTATTTTTACGATTTGAAAAAGTCGCTTTGCTCAATTCTATTCGAGGAATACGCATAATTGTAGAAAAACAATGGTAACAACTGAAACAGTTTATGGAAGCTTTCGACAAAAAAAATTTCCATTCGCGAAACATCGTCGTTCATTGCAGTATACGTTTATCAGAATTTGCAAACTAATCACTTTTGTCAAGAGCAAACGACAATGTTGTTCTACAAATTAAAAATGCAAATGCAAAGACTAAGCGACTTTTCGTTTAATTTGACTGACCTGTTGATTTATCCAATGAATTCCCAATGGCAATGTTTTCGTTGTCGGTGCTTTTTTCTATCTTCTCACTCCTCTCAGCCATGCTGTCGCTCCGATAATTAAATTAGCGGTATCGCTTGGCTCTTACAGAGCTACGCGTTACTCGTCGATGACAAAACTGTCTGGAACAATAGATATATTTCGTTAAAATCAAATTCACTTGAAGCGTGCATTTACCTACGAATTTAGATATTTATTTTAAACGTTGTTTATTGTTTCATTTGACGCGCTATTGTGTTTTTATTTTGGCAGTTAACGCTTCGTGCACATTTTTACTAGGATTCATCGCAACTTTTTTCGCCTATTTTTCATGGAAAAAATACATCTCGACACGTGATCAAAAACAATCGTAGTTGCAAGATACCGCGAACGTTAAACCCGATTGTCCAAGTTTATCGCAGAAATTGGATAAACTAGGTTTGAGAAATTCAGTACCGGAACACGTTCGTATCAAGCTCACTCCACTTGATTTTTATTTATAATTACACTCGTACAATTACACTTTACAACTACATTTGTAGTTAATCGGAAACAATACTAAGAAACAAATAACGATAAGCAACGATCACCGATGCTTTTTACGTAGCAAGTGGAAAGTTCGGGTTAACGTAACTGTCAAAGTGTATCGACTTACGTGCATCGCCACGCTCAAACTGAGTGTTGCCTCAAAAGATAGTTGTGGCAAGATGTTTGACAAAATAATCCAACACAATTATTTTCAACCACTTGACAAACAAACACAACTGACCTTCTTTAGATATTGATGCCTACAAAAATCTTACGAAATAGCACCTCAACACACATAAACGTACACGTTAACCAGGTAAAAAACTTTATATTCACTAATTACACACACTCTCTCTCTCTCTCTCTCTCTCTCTCTCTCTCTCTTCAATCAAAAGAAACAAGCGTAATCGTACACGGCAAGGACGGAAGGATTACAAACACAAATAGTTTGTCGACAGGATGATGAAGATGACGATGAAGATGCGTCGGTGTAGCGGCCAAGACTAAAGTTAGGTGTTTTTTGGGCTGATCGCACGATTGGCACGTGAGCGCAAACTTAGCAGCGGTTTATACATGCGCAGACGTGGCAGAGCGAAAGGGACTCGTCGCGTGTACGTTTCGTTTGTAGTTTCTTTCGATGAACCGAATTCAAATTGATCAGTGTCGATTGAACCTCGATCGAACTATTATCGAGGTTCTATATCGTAAAAGGTTTAAGTAAAGTCGTTGGAAAGTACGATTATGCGAGTACTCGATGGTATCTGATTTTTTTACACACCGCCAATGATTAGTATTTCAGTGGAATATTTGAAGTGTATTGTACAAGATTATTTATCGGTAAGATTGACATCGATTTCATTGTTTTGGACAATGTACAAATTCTTGGTAGATAACGTTTTACAGTGATTAGGGTGATCATTTTAAGGAAAAATGGCAACCGTCGATTCACGTGGAAAAAAAGTCCAAACTCCATTGCAAAAAGAAGGAGCATTTATTTGTACGATTTCGTAAAGCACACTTCGAGTGATTTGATCCTTTTGTGCAGATTATCGAATGTAAATCATAAATGACTCGACCGTTAAATTTGGAAAAAAACAATAATAATCCGAACTAGGCCAATCGTTGAGTTACATGGCATTTGAGAACCGTAGTTTTCAAAGTGTTAATCACGCGCATCTCGAGATTGTAAATGTACACGTTGCAGTCAATTATCATCGATCTGTACCGAATGAAATTATAGTACTACGAAAAAGGCAAATGTCAAACGTCTAAATCAATTGGCATGTCTCTCAATGCGTCAGTATGTCAAGCTTTCGATATACCATTTTTACCGTATTATTATCATTTAAAGTAAGTTATCAAACGCGATATTCCGTTCAAATTTTAGTTTATTTTACTAAACAAAAAGATGTTTGTTCACATACGTACGTACAAGAACTAGACTCGTGTATTCTATCGTGAACGATTGTCATTCAAAGAAGTGCTTTCCAACGAATCAACGATTTTTAAGACGATCCGAGTGCAAGGTACACGACTGATACGCATGAATGGAAAAAGGTAGGCTCGTCGCGACAGATACGAAGAGAGTGGTGAACTTTGAACCGAATCGATACGAAACGAAGCATCTGCCTTTCGGTAGTGAGACGTACAAAAAAACCACGGAAAAAAAGAAACTTGTTTATCGATGATTCATCGTGGTCGTGGTCATTACTACGATTCATTTTCAAGAAATGTAATCATTCTGATACGAAACTCGGAACGGCGTCGAATAAAGAGCCAAGCTTTAATACGCATTGTCACATAAATATTTTGTATAGTTCTTGTTTGCGCAGACCCGATGACGTTTATCGAGTTTTTCAATTAATAATTTGTTTGTTTTCGCGTGCAAGTCTGTTAAAAGTCATCTCGTTAAAAGTTGCACGTCGATGACTAAACAAATAACGCATTGCAGTCGCGAGAGAGGAAAAGACGACGACAGAAAACAAAATAAATGGAGGAATTGACAAAAAATGATAGTCAAAGTCACCTCCGCGGTCTGTTTTAAAGTAAATTATCGAAATCGAGATGACGGTTTTGGTGTATGTACGTGTGTACTGCACATGAAGTGGTCTAGAGTAGCAAGGCCGCGTTCATAATGCGTTGGTTACCCGGGAAGCATCGGACTATCATGCAAGTAGTATCGGTGCTTCGGGCTTATATACCGCTTGCCAAGTCGTTCCAGCCGCTCGCGAGTTGCAACGACGCGTTTGCCCGCTAAATACGAATAAATCCGTTGTCAACGTTGAATTCTACTAAAAAATTGCAACATCAATGAGCTGCTTAAATTTGTCGTGAAACTTGAATAACCGAACGAGTCGTTCAACGTGGCGACTGCTTTTTCACGAATACTTAACCTGACCTTTTGGCAATTGCAAAAGTTGGCGAATTTACCGGGACAACAGGTGAACGAAAGCACGACGTCCATCTGTTGGTTCGGTTCTAAACTACACCACCGCTTCGGCGCCTTGTAAAACCTTGAACTCGCGCGCATGCACACACGCGGAATTGCGCCGAGAAGCAGATAGAAAGGAAAGAGCAACGTTACGCTGCTTTTACAATGAGCTTTACAGCTTCTACGGCGCACGTGGATTTTCGTACGCACATTTGAATCGTTTCGAGACATTGCTCGGAATTCTGCTTTTAAATCGATCGGTTTTAATTGCTACGGAAATGCAATGCTTGCTCGATATTTATACAAAGCGCTGCTACTTTGTCGACGTAAGGGAAGAGAAAAACAAGCGTGAGAAAAGTCGCGTACAACACACGCTGCATTTGAAATATCGATTGCCGTTATGACTTGCTGGACGAAAGTTCGTTCGAAAAAATTTTTGCGCATTCTCATCGATATTTGGGCGCTATTTGGGAAATTCGAAGGCGATTTTCAATTTTAAGATTGATTCATCGTTTGATCAATACTAAACACAGCAAACGGTATTCAAAATGAAAGTTGAAGAATAAACCTACGTTGGTTAGATTGTTTCCGATTTTCTGGTTTTTGCTACTAAGAAAAAATGACGCAAGTGCACGATGCACTCGCCGCTACAGCAACTTATTGGCAACGACGACAGGTGTAATGTTTCTTCTACGTTGTGAATCTCATGTTTTATATCCTGGCAAAGAGGCTTTGCTAAAGTTCTACGGTACTTTGGTCAAACTTTGGTCGGCGAATAAAAATACCAAGATAATTTTGCGTCGGAATGCAGTTGAAATGCGTCGATAATTCTGATGAATTCAAATTCTTCTTTTAAACGACCGAACAAGTCGGGTGAAAAAAAGGAGAATTTGAACAAACAAAAAATGTCGATTTATCGAAAAACGAATAAGTCTCGTACTACGTAACGGTATAAAAGACACTACGAATCGAAAGACAAACCTGCTTGACCTATATTTCTAGTACCAACAACTGACCTATTTTTCCACGTGCATCGAGATAATATATCTCTCTCGATTGACGTCACACTTGCGCACATAATCGCGAGGTGTATATGACTTTTGAAAAAAAAAAATAATAAAGTCAAACTGCGAAAAGTTATTGCCACGAACGAGAAAGGCTGTTTTTTGCTCGCTGAGCCGAGAGCGACTCCGGAGCATCCCTTGCGGGCTTATTAACTGCATATCAACTCAAGACCGGCGCAGTTGCGCGTTGGATACAGTTATACATATATATATATTACGTTGGAAGTTGGACTTGAGTCGCGCTTTTTCTGAATTTCGGTTTTTCGTAAGACGCTCTTTTGAAACTGTTGGATGGACAAAGTGCGAGAGTCAAAAGCAACGTATATACGTATTATCTTGATTCTGCCATATTTCCTTTTTTGGAATCGATTCGTTTGTACGTGCTACAACACGTAATAGCAATCGATACCGTAACGAACACGTGAATTATCTACTGCTAGAAGATTTCATCAATCGAACGCGTCGTCTGCTAGTCGACCTACGCATGAGCAGTGCGTCACGTGCGAAACGATTTTGCAAGCACGAAGCGATAACGTGCAGTCAAGCGTTCGATATCGTTAATTCATGCAACGATAATATATTTTGATGTATATTCAATATTCAATGGCAATATTGCGCTAAACGATTCGTGTATTGTACACCAAACGCGTCAATGTTTTCGATCGACTCTTCGTTTTATTATCGATGTAAATATAAAACGTTTCTAAATGCTGAAATTAGATACAAAAGGACTACACGTTAATCCGGAAAGTCTATTTTAGACAAGCGCAAATTGTTTAATTTCGCCAGTTTTTTTTTTATCGCGTACGGCTACTGGTGTTATTTCAGTTGCAAAAAATTAAGGTTGTTATTAGCGATTGCTAAAATGCCGAGAAAATAAATGAAACTCGTGTGTTTTGAACAACAAAGCAAAACTCTAAAACGAAGAAAAGCAGCAGATTCGAAAGGGATCTGACAAAAAACTAACCTCTCAGCCGACTAGTGTTTTTCTTCTATCGTAGTACAGCTCAGACACAATCACAGTTACAAACTCATGCAAGTTCATCACTCCGTATTTACTTGTCGGTGGCATGACAATACATCAAATTGAAAAAAGACTAATTAATGCCATTTAAAAGTCGGCGAAAAAAGTGCCGGGATTCGCGATGGAAACGCACGTGTATCACACACCTTTATCGCCATTACCTTTAACTCGTATGCACGACATGAAAACAAAACTATAAAAGTAACATTTTTAGCAATATTCAGACTGACAAAGCACAAGGACGCGACAAATTACACCCGAGAAAGGAAACGATAGAAATCAATTATTTGAATAGGGGCAGGGGAAAGATCGGAAAGTTGCGTTGATTTTGTTCAAGGGATGAATTTTTCACTTTCGTTCACTTACACATAAATAAAATATTCGTACGATCTGAAGACTGAAGAGGACCGCATCATATGATCCAAAATATTTCGCGGACTACCAACTTTGCGATAACAAGAATTTATCCGTTTCAATGATTTATACCTATAATTTAGACATGAAATACATAATTATTCAACGTATAAATCGTGAACGTTCTTGTGCATAAATTTAGTTAATTTAGTAATATAAATCTTGAGTTGTCGGAGAGTTGCATTTGAAATTCGCGCCTTTCCGAAGCATTATATTTGGTAGCAATGACTGGTGAAATGAGCGGTCTGCTCCTGCTCCGGTCTAAATACACCGTTCTGCACATGGGTTTCCAACATTTTTATTAGCCAGTTACAGTTTTTTGATAGTTCCAATAATTTGGAACGAATATTTAACATCGGCTAATGAGAAAGACTTTCAATTGATGACGTACTGAACTGGAGGATGTCCGTGAATGCAGTCAGCACAAAAGCAGAAGAAGTACAAGACCCAGTTGAACGCATGTTAAAAAAAACCGGTTGCATTGATTTACACTATCAATTGCAAGTAAGAAAATTTAAGTTATCGTACGTACATTGATCGTTTTTTGAATTAACTATTTCAGAATGACAATTCATATAACATAACAAAATTTTTGTTTGCAAGCTAAAGAGCTTTATTTCGGTTAATAAAACTTTAAATGTACATTTATACGTTTTATTGGTCGGTACACTGTGTTGTTAACAAACTAATTCGCTTGCAACACCGAGTAGCTTATAGCAGCAAAATTATACATTTGAAAGAGTAAAGTGCGAAAAATATATTAGCTCAGAAGTTATTACACGTGTATATTTATCAAATAGTTAATTTGTTGCTTTTATAAATTGATTTATTGGATATTCTTTGCATTGCAGGAATGCTTTTTTGAGACACAAGATTGGAGAAAGTGCCAAGATCAAGTAAAAAAATTTAAAGATTGTATGACTATTTATCAGAAGAAGCAAGAAGAAAAATACAAAATTTCATAAAATGTCGTATATGTTGTTTCCAAGAACTGTGCAAAAAATGGTTTTAGTTGTCAGAGCAGACTTAAATATGAGTCAAGGAAAAGTAGCTTCTCAATGTTCTCATGCAGCAATCGAGTGTTATATGAAATCAAAGAAAGGCTTTAGGTCCTTGCTCGATTCTAAAATATGGATAGCTACAGGTCAACCAAAAGTTGTTTTAAAAGTAGAGAACGAAGCTGAACTGTTAGAGATAGCTAACACAGCTCACAAAGCAGGGCTCATAGTTCATGCGGTGAGAGATGCAGGTAAAACTCAAGTAAAACCTGGGACAATTACTGTTGTGGGAATTGGACCCGGTTTTAGAGATAGGGTTGATAGTATCACAGGACATTTGAAATTATTATAATCTATTTTATTGTATAGATGCTTCAAAGAGATAGATAGTTGTCAAATATTATGAAATTGTTCATTACCCCACAAATTGATATTTTTCTTGTGAGATACCAATCGTTATTTTGTATTTTCTTCATTGTATTTGTTTACTATCTATCTCTGTCATAAAAGTTGTTGTATATGTAAAAAATAAATAAAGTTTTCTTAAAACTCTAATCACAGTACATGGTATACATTTAATAACATGTTTTTCACTTCAAAATGTGTTGTTTTATAAATTTTGGAAAAATGATATACACTCACAAAATTTAAACAAAGTCTTGTGTACAATATATTGCGATTGGTTTATGTCTATTGTTTTACCAAATTTATTATAGAATAAAAAACGTTGTAAATGATAATACTTTTAGACAAACAAAGTACTAATTACATTTAAAAAAATTACAAATTCTTTTACTTGCTGTATTATAATTGGTATGATATAGAAATCTACAAGCAATGTTAAGTTTACCAGAGTATGACATTAAATATTACTGTAATGGAGAATGTTCTATTTTATGTTGAAGTAATATATTGGCTGTTTCTTTCACTGAACACAGCATAAACCAATATCATTTCGTTTCAATTTAAAAAACTTTAAAGAATATCTTTTATAAATTATTGCACTCAATCTCAACCAGGCATTAACGACATTGCATCTGAACATTAATTTTACAAATCCAAATTTAATTTAATGTGCTACGTTTTAAAATTTGACATGAACTATTTTGTCAATTTAAATATTGAAATTTTCAAGCTATGGTGTCTTCAAATATTTACAATATTGTTTTCAAAACATACAATTATAGTTCTATTGGAATGGCAGACTCTTAATTTCCGTACATAGGTAATCTATCATCTTTTCTTTGTTTTTGTTTATTTTTTATTATTTATTTGTTTGCGACTGAATCTAATGCATGGATGAGGCATACGCTTTGACATCATAGACGATGTGGAAACAATTACAGTTTGAGGAGAAAAGTTACAAATTGTCAATTCTAACACCATTATCACGTATTCAAAATAAAATATTTATATTCTAATTGTTATAGCTATAAAATTGACACCGATTACTGTTCAATCAATAATTATTGGTGTAAGAGGATTAAACATTTTTCAGAAAATTAAATAAAAATGTGCATTCTGTAATCATAAGCGGTGTATTAGTTTTTATATGCTTTTCGCAAAATTTGCTTTACTTATTTCTTTTAGATAATGTTAATTATTCTTAAATGATAAAACTGCGTTTTGTGCTAACAGATACTATGAAACTTATCTGATACGAAGTAAAAAAATAACTTACAATTAAAAATTACAAAAATAAGTATTCTACTTTAGTGTAAGAATAATATTTTAATAGTGAAAAGTAAATGTATAATTGTATGTTTATTTAAAAATCGTTTATACTATAAGAGCAAATTAATGCTGAGAAAAAAATATAAGCCAATTTGCGTATGTAACAATTGCTGAAGAAAAATAATATTCACAATTTTCAGCAAGCAATTGTGACAACATATACGAAATTGAAATAGTTACTGCTTTAAATTATTTGAAGCAAACATTATATCATAAGAGTCGTTACAAGTTTGTTTAATTGTATATTTGTCTAATAGAAATCGATATCAAAGGATAGTAGAAATCTGATCAGTCTCAAGAAGCATAAAGCATATCGTTCATTTTACTTGAGAATACCCATACTTTTGGCAAATGTACATCACATCGTCGTTGCACGATTATATTCCACTTTAAATTTCCATCACCCATTCTTTTTTCTTGCATTATAATTATTTCCATTGTCATACAAAGATTCACACAAGGATATGTGAATCTTTTCTATATTACTTTCCTACTTAATTGATTACGTTCTTAAATTGTATAGATAAAAGTTGAAATAACTTGTCAAAAATTGAGCTTTCATTTCAAACAATTCTTTTTCATATTGTTTTAAATTAAAAAAAATACAATAAAGAGATTTTGCAGTTATCACGATAAACAATACTGTAGATGAATTGTGGTTTTAAACATTTACAAATCCTCCAATTTTCATTAGAAATTTCAATAGTAATATTTTTTTGCATGAAAATAGAAGTTTTTGTTAAAATTAAAGCTTCAGCTCTATACCTTGGAAAGGTATATTAATAATTAAAACTATCAAGTTTATTCAATAAACTCAAATATTGCACTTCACCTAAAAAATTGCATAAAAAGATCAGAAGAACGAGACTTTTCTAATGCATAAACTCTTTCGTATTCTAATTGTTTGGTATAAATTTAAAATAATTGATAGCGGAGTGATTGATCGACGAAAAATAAACGAGAAAACATCTTAAATTGCTTATGTAGAAAAGCTCAATCCTTAACAAGTGACTCTTATATACATCTTTAAAAGAATTTATGCTATCACTTTTCTGAGCTCCGGTTCGACGTAATTGTTCAATACGTGAGGCGCTTCGTTGAACTCGTCGAGTTCGTCACCATTATCGGCTCCTTGAGCGAGAAGGAAATACTGCTCGCTCCTTGTTGGCCAAAGCAGATGAGCCATTACACAATAAGCAAAACAATCCACTGAGTAAGTAATACCTGCAAATTTCGTTATGTCTTAGTGACAGAATCGTTCCAAAATCATGTTTTCTATTTTGAAAACTACGTTTACCTAATAAAAGCTTGAATCTCCATAATGCACTAACTTGAAGAGCTATGAGAGCTATGACTGGTAGGTAAATAAACCATACCAATGATGATGCACCAAAATGAAGTAAGAAATTGAGTTTTTGAGTATTGTGCTCATACATCATAGTGTTTCGAAGTTCATACAAGAACCAAATCATAATAATACTTCTAAATAATAGTATAAACCACCCTGGCCATGTTTGATATTCATCAATATCTTCGATTATATCTACTTCCGTCTAAAAGGAGGTATGATTGAATTAGTACATTTCTGAAAATTGTAAATATTATTTTATTTATAAATATACCATATTCCAAACATATAATAGAATGTGGACTACTCCATAACATAGCCATATTGCAAATACTAAAGGCTTCCAAGATAGTTCCTGTCTAGTTACAGCCCATCCTTTTGCTAGTAAAAGTAACAATAGCATGAATGAAGTCTGTAGAATGAAAAACACGTTAATGTCACAGTTTAATGTTAGTTTATACTTTGGTTGAATTCACTGTCTTACCCTAGATAAAATATCAAAAATATCACCAGCAACTTCCAATTGTTCATAGCCAACACCATCAAGGGCAAACTTTAAAACGTGAGTTAGAATTAAACAAAGACCCATGAATTCCAAAAGCAAACTTGCTGTAAAAAGTCTTGTGACAGGGTGCTTCTGTAAGCGTACAGCGTAAAACTGAATAGGTACTAAGATGAGGTAGCAGACAAAAAACAGCAGATAAAGTTCAATTGTGTTTTGTCTATCGTAAGAGAACTGATAAGTCAATACATTTAAAGCACTATTATTGGGATTTCCATTGACAAGCCACATGTTGTATTCCAACTCATCTTGCTTGTTGTAATATTCCCATTTACAAGTTGTACTATTTCTATAGCAAGCCACTAAGCTAATGTACCAAAAACGTGGTTGCCACGTATCTTGAATTGTATATGTAAATTGATTTCCATTAATTACATTCCAAGGTACATTTTCATCTGGACATAATTTTCCTTCAGGACAAGGTACTCTCCTAAAAATGTCAAGGTCACTATCAATATTTGAAGCATTTCATTTTATGTGACAATTTTAAGTACTCAAAGTGCTACTTAACAATGAATATTATTAACACAACATACCTCAAGTAATCTTGGCCTTCGTCGTTGCATTTTGAGTCGTATGAACTCTGATTAAGCGTATTGAACATCATGGCACATGCAATATTCTTATCTACAATCGCTCGATTCCCATAATACTCAAGAAAGTGACTGCGATCAAGAACAGCTAAAGTGATGTTTTGTGAAAAGTTAGTTTTTCCAGTAATATTTCCAAAAATATAGCCATAAGTTTCTTTCTGTCTATGCGGATCTGTTTTTTGAAATCCAAACTTGACGAGGAACTTGAAGAAATCTTTGGTGTTGAAGGTGCCACTGATATGCGTTGTATTAGCATGGTTAAGCAACAACAATAATATCAGTGGCGTCGACCACATCAATCTTAACTTTTTCAAACTCATTGCGATTGATTGTTTCAACTGTCAAGAAGTTGACGCAACTTTCCTTGACATGTTTTCATCAACACAGCTGCTTCACTGTTTGGTCATTCATGGTCAGGTTTTGCAATATCCTTTATGACTTTTGTTCATTTGTAACTGTATATAAATGCAAAATTACTTTAGTTTATAGAATAATAAATTGGAAAAGTAATAAATAATTGTAAAGCAACTTTTATATCGCCGGACAAAGTTTGCAACAGTATTTACATGTCTACAAGGTTTAAACAATGTGCCAATATATACGATAACTGCTCTATCATTGTAACTATTGATTAATTCAATACAATGACTAAATTGCAGCCATTATGTGCTTGTGCAGCAAGAAACTCGACGGCATTGCATAAAAAATTTAATCTCAATGACCTGGAACTCCTTGCAGTTACACTCACACACACACTTATGCACACAAATGCTTTCACATACTTTTACATACGTATCACGACACGTCAAATGCACCCCAACCAACGAGTATATCCGACCAAACACAGCGCAGGGTCATTGAGGAAATGTATATACGACGAGGCAATCGAATACCAAGTTATTTTTGAGGAGTAAAAACACAATACTCACTTCCCGCAACGCTCTTTCATATTTTTATCTTGAAAAACTGATGGGCGCAAAAATAACCTAAAAATTCATCCAGCTGACGGATGCTTTATGCACTTGGTTAAGCGGACGTACAGCGATAAGCGACGAGCAACCGCATCGTCGTCGTCGTCATTGGAGCCCAATGGAGACGTATCGTTGGTATAACAAGTGCATGCACAGTCGGTTATTTGTTCAGCTTCCATGCATCACATGCAACGACGAGAGAGCGCGCGAGACGAACTTTTGAATGGCACCGCTTTCTTTATTGATTTTCCTCGCCCAGGGGGACATGCTTGTCTTTTGTTGCTCTGTACTCGCCCGGAAAACTGGCACCGGTCTCTGTTTCAACGTTCGTCCGATGGACTTTTGCGCACATATATCAAATGATCACTACGCGTAGCACTTAATGAAAGGCTATTTTGAATTTTGAAACAATTTTGAAAGGTTTCGAATACGACGCAATAGATGTATTAAGCAACTCGAGAATTCTCTACGTAATTATCAATATTCCGTATGGTATTTAGTTTAATAACGATTGTGTATTTCAAATTGACAACAATTAATAATCTTACTTGGGTGAGTTCTTTGACTGGATAATAAGTGAGGGTCGGTACAGCCTAATAAAAAAACCGGGTAGTTCATCAATTGAATTTATTTGAACTAAATCTTATGCTAGAATGACTTGACAACGGCATCAAAAACCCAGTATTAATGTGGAAAAAGCCGTTGTCGTGCCATCTGAAATTTTCTACAATTAACTTTACCTTAAGTTTCGCTCGCTATACAAATAGTTATCTTTAACTAATCGGAGAGCTTTTTTGCAAGCCGACGCACGTAGTAGCCGCTGATATTAAGTGGGGAGGATCACCCCTAAAGACCACAACGACAGACCTCGACGTCTCGAGAACGATAAAAATGTTGCCCTCGTGTGGTTGATGGGTGCATAGGCCGCGTTGTCTATGAACCTTCGGGAAGCGTGCAGGCCACTGAGACACGTGACGCCGCGCTCTTGGCAATTGCGTAATAATCAACAGCGGGGGACGCACACGCACATTTTCAAATCCACGCAATTCAGAGTGAACCTCACTCCAGTTGGATAAGAGGGCACTTTCTAGACTAGACGTTTAGTGTTGAGGTAATTAGACGACCATTGCTTCCAGAATTGATTTCGCATTCGCTGCATTAGTTGAAAGCGGTTTAACCGATTCTCTGAGATACTTGGAGGTTCTTCATCTGGGATTACCGCTATCGTGGAGCCTACGAAGAAGCGAGCTGGTGTAAGTACGTTGACATTTTCCGGATCAGCAGCTAAGGGGCACAACGGTCGAGAGTAGAGACAGGCTTCAATTTTTGCAAATACTGTTGATAACTCTTCGTAAGTGAGGATTTGTTCCCCAATCGTCCTTTTGAGCAAGTGCTTGGTTGATATTGTACCTGCTTCCCATGATCCGCCGTAATGAGGCGTGTTCGGTGGAATAAAGGTCCAATTAGTGCCCTCATTGGATAATACAGTAGCAGTGGACGAGTAAAATTCGTCAGTAGCTCGAAACATTCCACACAATTCGGCAACAGCTTCGTGAAACGTCGTGGTATTATCGCTATATAGGTGTTGGCAAATCCCTCGGCGACTCACGAAGCGTCGAAAGACGTTGATGAAGGTGGCAGAAGTGAGATCGCTAACGAGTTCCAAGGGTATTGCCTTGGTGGCAAATCATATGAAGAGAGCGATATATCCTTTGGTGGCACGTTGTCCACGAGCCTTGGAGGTGCGTACTTGGATGGGTTCTGCGTAGTCCAAGCCTGAAGTTGTGAATGGTCTTGCTAGATTCACACGTGCAGCTTGCAGATAGCCCATGAGTTGATAGGCCATTTGTGGTTTTTGACGTTGACAAGTCACGTGATTCTTTATCGCAGTTTTGATTAATGGTCGCATATCAAGAATCCATACATATTGGATTCACGAGACCAATATACAATTAAAAGATTAAGCGCAGAATTACGTGGTAAAATGACCGGATATTTTCGTTCATACGGAAAGTTCGCATTTGTTGATTGTCCACCAACACGCAAAAGGCCGTCACGATTGCATATAACGGGGTTTAAGCTGCGCAATGCATTCCCTTTTGACACAAATTTTCCTTGTCGAAGGATTTCAAGTTCTCGTGAAAAGAAGTGAGTATGTTCCATACGTATTAATGAATTCCGGGCGTATATCAACTCGCTGGCGATGAGCATAGGTGACAATGGGGATAGTCCATCCTTGCGTCTACGTAAATTTTTAAGCGGTCGGAGAACACGTGCCATGATACGCACGAGATGCGGTAGGCTGAAGTATCTAGCGAGTAAGTCGGGCTCAGCGATTTGCGAATGAATATGTAAGACCTTTAAAGATTGCGGCGGGGGAGGGCAATGTTCTAGATTTAAGGAGAGCCATGCAGTGCCACCATAATTCAGCTAATTTATAGCTAATAGAGATCCGCCGATGCTAAGCTGCGAGCCGCTAAATCTGCCGGATTTTCTTTCGTCGGGACATGAGTCTATTTAGCAGATGGTAGCTCGGTTTGAATAAATGAAACTCTGTTCGCGACAAACGTTTTCCAATTACTGGCGTGTTTGTTCAACCAACTAAGTACGAATTGGCTATCGGTCTATAAGGAGATTAATAAAATCTAACTTCTTAAAGTAACACAAGTCGTACTAAGAGGGATGCGCTGCATAATTCCAAATTTGGTATACTTACCATTTTTACGGGGGCAGCTTTAGTCTTGGCACCCAGTAATAAGGCGCGTGTCTGATCCGTTGGACTTGTTACTCGTAAGTATACAACCGCAGGGTACGTGCGAGAAGAAACATCCGAGAACCCGTGAATTTCATATAACGAGTTGGTGTCTAATCCCAACTAACGAGGAAGACCTACTTATGATAGAGTTGAGAGTGAACGACGATACTCTAACAACGGTCGCGTATCTCATCGGTAGAGCATCATCCCAGTCCATCTTCAGAATCCAAAGATCTTGAAGAAGTATCTTTGCGACAATCGTAATAGCAGAAAGCCAGCCTAATGGATCGAACAGACGTGCGGTGTCGGAAAGGGCCGTTCTTTTTGTCACGATATTGCTTGATCCCTCAAATCAGCTACGTTGAAGTTGAACTCATCTGATGTAAGATTCCATAACACACAGGGTGTTTTGATTGCACTAGTACGATCAACGACCTTCATCGACTCTGAGGTGTTTGACCGCGAGCTAGGAGAAAGTAGGTCCGAACGATTGGATTTCCACTTATCTAGTTCGATACCAGCAGAATGCAACAGACTAATGAGCTCATCTCGATTAGCTAGCGCTGTAGATAGATCGTCAGCTCCCGCGAACGTGTCGTCTACGTAAGTGTTGTCAGTTAAGCACTCAGCTCCGTTCGGAAAGAGAAGTTTTTCATCGTCAGCTAATTGAAAAAGAGTGCGTATCGCGAGAAATGGAGCGCATGTGGTACCATGAGTCACGGTAGACAATCGATAGTCTTTTGGAGCTTTCGGTGGCCAGAGTATCCGTTGCAAGTCTTGGTTCTCAGGCGCGACGCGGATTTGACGGAACATTTTAACAATGTCGACTGTAAATACGTAGCGATAGCGGCACCAGTTCAATAATATTAATCGAAAATCTCGTTGAAGAGGGGGGTCTCGATATTAAAAACTCATTAAGATAGTACTGGTTTCGTGTTCAGCGGAAGGCGTCGAATACGACCCGAATTTTTCGAAGGGATGTGGATTATATTACTGCGTGATGGAGAGTATACCAAGCTCGCGGATTTTTTATTTCTGAGGTACCCGCTCCATGTGTCCAAGTTTTTCGTAATTATCCATAAATGTTCTATATGTACTTGTTAATTCAGGATCTTTCGCGAACCGATGTTGCCAATGGATTAGTGACTTTAAACCTGTGCATCGCGTTTTTTCTGCTACTAAAGCGGGTCGATTCCAAACTGGAAGTCGTACTATAAAACGAACATGACTTTCGCGCTTGTGTTTATTAATGAATAATTTCTCGCAAACCTTATCTTCTGGTTTCAGCATCGTATTTGATGTGGGGATCTCTTCTAGTATCCAAAAACGCTGTAGTATGTCGTTTAAGTCGATTGGTTGATAATGAAGTGATATGAGATGTATGGGTGCAACCGCTCGCTGTCGAGTCTCCTCGATTATCAGCTCCGAAATTACCCAGCCTAACATAACATAAAACACCGTACATAAAAATTGTTTAACCCCCGCGCGTAATAGTTGTCCGTAGCAGTCAGCTCCAATGAGCACGTCAATTTTGTTAGAAACATAAAAGTGTGGGTCCGCCAGTGGCAGATTATTCAGATGTGAGTTGTGTCAATATTGAGGTATCTACGCGAAGTTGAAACGCTGAATTGATAGGTGATTGAATCGTGAAGTGAGTAACAGAGTTTGTTGTGTCTGCCTGACATCCACCTACGCCGATTCATAACGTTTGTACCCGTCTTGAGTGGTCCTAATAATTGAACGAGTGATTCCGAAATAGTGTTCGTTTCCCGTTTGGTCCTAGGATGTCGACTTGAGCAGTGGGTAATACGGTTGTGTGGTTGTTGTTTCTCTTAGTTAAGCCGCACGTATTAACGGAGGTTACGCCACGACTGACCGATTCCCGAGTCGTTTTCTTGTCTTTCCCAAGTGGTATTACAGTGATCTGAGCTTTTCCCTCGGACTGTACTCCTGTATTGTTTGTATTGAAGTGAATTAATGTATGGTGTTTCTGATGACAGTTCCGACAGCGACTTTTTGATTTATAATTACTGAACTTATGCCTGCCTAAGCAATTATAGTATAGTTTCAAGTTATGTATATCGATGCACCTATCATAAACATTTTTTTGTAAGAATGTCGGACATATCGTTAGCAAGTGTTGACCTGCAGTGAGCATTTGTTCGTTGCTGATTGGCTGGTATTGAAGACTGAGCATAATAAATCTTGCGCTGATTGGACTTTATGAATTGGTTCACTTTTTTGACTTTATCAGATTTGCCCGCATGAATTATCGTTAGAGTCTGAGCACGATTTTCTAGAAAACAAGCGAATTCGGAAAAGATTAGAAAATGTGAGAAGTCATCTAAATTTCCAGCTCGTAATTCGGAGGGTACGCGGTTCTCTTTTACTGTAACTTCTACCTCCCAAAATTTTTGCGATTCTGGATCTAATCTTACTTCGAGAACGTGTACAAACATCAGGTTCCACGATGAAACGGGTACTTTCAAGTTGGCCAGTGTGCGGACGATACATTGAGCATTATCAACAAACGAACGTAATTCGGTAGCTGATTCCTTTTTCACGTAAGGAATGTAAAAAAGTAAGTCTAAAAATTTGTTGATTGCGAGACGCGGTTTACAAAATCGATCTTCTAGCATCTTTCAAGTGGATTCATATCGAGGGAATATCTTTAACTAATTTAGCTGCCGTTAAACGTGATTTTTGGCGGAGCTTTATTGAATTTGACTTCCTTGGGGTGTCGTGAATAACCGCACGAGATAAGTCAGCGAAACTCTGCCGTTCTTTGTATTCGCCTGTTAGGGATGGAGTGGGCAGAAATAATTATACTCTTATTTAGAAGAGAATAAATGAACTGTTTATTTAATAAATCAAAAGGCATAAAAACCCCAATGGAGAAAAGCCAGAAAGAGGAAATATTAAAATAAAAATTACAAATTAGACGCAATCAAAGACGCTCGCAAGTGAATTAACAAATGAAAAGATTCACGAACAAAGCTCAAGTGCGCGATAGTAACAGCGACCTGCCTATCTCGACCAAAAGTCTAAGTGAGTTTCAAAGAGAGTAATAACTATCGCAGCGCATCTCCCCTTCTTGCTGCCGCGACACGTTTTCCGGAGAGGGCCTCTCTTATTGGGCCTTAGGCGCCGCATGCAATTATTCACTCCTCCGCGTGCTCTTTCATGCTTTCTCACTCGCTCTTACGCAAGCCAGCCTACCGGACCAAACCCGGAAGCCGAACTTCACGCGAGGTCTAACGGCCTTCAGGAGTAAAACTCTGGAGCCAGGAATGGACTTCACGGCCACGACAACGCTTTTGCGTTCGTGCACGTTAGTGGGCTTATGGAGCAAAAGAGAGACACGTTTAAAATATATAAATCACAATTTAAATTACAGGCATGTCACTTTTGCGCGCTTACAATTAATTCGTTAGTTAATATAAATCGCACGCATTTTAAATTATGTTGTGCACGACAGAAAACAGGCAAACGTTTTCAAGGACAGACGTGGATTTATGAAAATATTCTATATGTGCCTAATGGAAAACATGTATGCTTGGGTTTTTCCGGAGACTAGAAACAATGCCATTAAAACATTCGTGTGCTTACCCTTTTATTTCCCGAAAATGTTCAACATTCTCCAAACGCGGGTTTTTTTGCATCTAGCTAAATTTATACCTACCGACATTTCGAACATCGCCTGAAAACGAAGGTAGTTCTAATATGGGTAGCTTAACCGGACGTTCCGATTTCGTTTCCTAGCCGTACGGTTTCATTCGTTCGGGAATTCCTTGAGTAATATGAATAACATATCCAGCGTCTCATCATAAGCATCGATTAAAAATGTTGCCTTCGTGTGGTTGATGGGCACATGGGCCACGTTGTCGATGAACTTTCGGGAAGCGCGCAGGCCACTTCCCACTACAGCCGCAGATGATTGGGTTGAATCCAACGCTGGGACACGTGATTCAATCAAAGCTAAAGCAGGTCGTCTTCCCCGGCTTTGCACACGCTTTCTCCGCTTCAACGGGGTGATCGAGTGAACACCGTTAAATCGGTGGCCAAATGGCAGCTCTGGCCGTCCCTCTTCATAAACTGATTTTGAACGCGAAGCCGGTCCTCCGCCGAGGTCTTGAACCCCCATTGGGTGAGACTTTAGTACCAGGGCGATAGGTTCGGTAAGGAGGAAGAAAGCACGGCCCTCTCCCCTTCGCTCCCCCGAGCTGGCTCCTTCCTCTTTTTGGAAGACAACCGTTGCCGGTACAAATTGACGAGACGCTAAAATCAGTGAAGAGAGGACACGAACGATAGCGAAGACCGCGGCCGAAAGGCCACAAAAGTCGGGGCCTTATCGACTACGGAGTCTTGTGTGGTAGTCCGGGCGGGAATACAAGACTACAAGTCTTTCTGCGTCAAAACTTAGCCTCCACCACAGGCCCGGTGCGGCAGTACCTGGGTAACAGAGAATGCAGCATCGAAGCGGTGATGGGAGCTGAGCTGAAATTCGTTCAGCAGGCACATAATTTTTCCATGTCAGCTTCCAAAGTATTGGCGAGTGGATAGAAAAGGCTCGGTGTATGGTCTTTGTGATCGATGTAACCTCAACCGGACATTTGATTGGGACACGTCACGCCGCTGTCTTGACAATTGCGTAATAATCAACAGCGGGGGACGCACACGCACATTCTCAAATCCACGCAATTCAGAGTGAACGTCACTTCAGTTGGATAAGATGGCACTCCTTACTCGCGAGATGCCTCTTTTGAGTCCAAAAGTAGACTAGACTCTTTGTGTTATGTTGCGGAAGGTCGTTCTAGATTTCCCCCTCCTAACTCTTCACTCCGGGAGTGAAAAGGGAGATGAAAATTGGGCCCTTTTTGTCTGCGCAAGTAGACACTAAATGTAGGGTAATAGAGACAGGACACGTATTGTGTTTTTGAGCGAATTAAATGGGTTTTCCCAAATTGAGATATACTATGATCTGCTCTGGGGAACGCGGGTTTCTATCACACGTAATATGAACAGATTGATCGGTATAGCTTGATGAATTATATTTTGCTATTATAAAGCATGCGTACTTTATGACGACAGCTACTGTCAATTGATGAAATTATAATCAGTAGATATTCCACGTGTGCGTTATGGGCGATAGATACCTATATCCTCGAACGCGAACAATAATATCGGATTCTATCGATGCAAACTACTCAAAACCGTCAGAAACAGGGGTCATTGATCATCGAGTAAATATAAACTACTCTTCGTCAATTTCCAATATCGCTCTTCGCACAGAGCATCTCCAATAGTCTACCATTTCCGTTGTTTTTGTAAAGTTATCGTTCGCAACATAAATAGTTGGCCGACAACCGACGGGGGCCGAGGGAAATCAAGCATTAGTCGCACAATCGGTCGTTATAACGCGCTTGTCCTTTTTAACTTTTACGACGACCAGCATCCTGTTACAAAATGACTTTTTACGAGAAAATTAAAATCGGAAATTCTCCAACGAAATCGCAAACGAATCGTTCCTTATCTGCGAGATAAATGGAAATTGCACGATAGCCAAGTCTTGCTATCGTAAGATTAATTATCAACGCGTGTTGCTACGAATAAACTATCTGATATTTGCAATTTATTAAAATATCGCTGGTAAGGGTAATTGTTGCGTTGCATTTGGTCGGAATTTCAAGCTGTGCCTCGTAAAGGTACTTAATACCAGCGTATACGTTATGCGTATACAAGCTGATACATCCGTGCAATTATCATCGCGATGAAGCTGTTGACGTAATATTTCTCGAGTCCAGTGCCTCGTTGTATCAAAAATTACTTTTAAAACGTAAGAAAGAAGGGAGTAAAGAATGAAAAACACGAAAAATTCACGTTGTAATTAGCTCAGCAACAAGTTGCTTTTGGTGGAATTGCTTGAGCAGCCTGATTTTCTTTCCTGTTGGATTTTTTGTTCACTTGCAGCTCTTTCGTGCTTTTGTTCAGAACCGATTATCGTGTCACTCGAAAACTGACTGCGCTCCTGTAACGTGCATTTTATTTTTGTACCTTACTATGCGCCTCTCGCCTATAAAAGAAAACGAGCTCATTCACGATAGTCCTTATTTTTCTCTTTCCGCTATTTTCTTAATTTTATTGTGCTTTAATGACCTACTTGGGATTGTATTGAAGTACTTCGTAGCGCATTTGAAAGTTCGCAACAAGATTACTTTGAGAAGTTTAGTGGTACATTGATTTAGGAGTGGTCGAAAAAAACAGAATGCTTTCCTTTATACTTTCTTCGTAGTTAATTGCTAGATAAAGTCCCGACCTGGCACTTCGATAAGAAATTGATTTCAAATATTTACTAATAGCACACTATCGGATGTTCTTGCAGACGTCGATAAAGCTCGAAAGAAAAGTAGAGAGTACGCGATACACTTGATTGTGGTAGACGGTGTATTAGCACATGGTGATTCGTTGGATCACGTTATGTTCGCGAAACATTGTACGTATGATATCGTTTTTGTGTTTTCTAAGTGGAAACTTAGTGAAAGTCCCGATCTCGCGTCAAATTTATATTTATATCAATAAAAAGAAGTTGCACGCCAACGCTAACAAGTTTCATAAAAATTCCATTTTTCAAATAGTTAGTAAAAAATCATTGTAGAAATAAAAACGTTGAATGCATCTTAGCTTTAAACACAACGCGGACAAATTAAATATAAGTAGTGAAATAAAAAAAAGGATTCGAACAATTTACAAAACAACTGTTTCCTTTTAGAGAATACAACATATGACGACAATAATAAAGTATTCCCTCAGTAAGGCACTCCCATTATCCAAATGTCTCGTTATCACGTGGAGCGTCGGAGAAACGGTAAAAGGCAGGAAAACGCACAGCAGCAGCAGAAGCTTGGCCAAAACTCTGCAGCACCTACACCTCCGTGCATCCTCATATTAGTGGCGAGAGCATAGCAAAATCTCTCTCTCTTGCTTATTTATGCAAGTGGAAAGTGCGCGGATAAAATCTCATCCCCTTGGCGTCCTCGCCACCTGTATACGTATGCATTATTTGTACTCATTACTCGAGTGCATACGTGCTTTCCAAATCTTGCTAAATACGAATTTTGGACTTTCTACTCTGCTGGGGCTTTTGTGGTTTTTTTGATTTTTTTTTGTTACTTGAGCAAATGGAATTTGCGGTTAGCATACGTTTAATATTTTGAATAAATAAAGTACGCGTAAAAACAAGATATCCATTTTCAAACGACTAACATGTTTGTACGTTGTTAATAATTATTGTATTTTCTTGTTTCTTTTGCAAGAGGTTGATCTTTTCGAGACGATTACTATCGGTCGATTTATTTTCTTGTAATTCATTTAAAATGTACATACCAGGTGAGGTGTGTCGACAATTTATCGCAATGTCGTTTTTCTTAAAACAGATAAGCGTCCCGAACATCAAAGAACAATAAAAGAGCTTTCTGTTTTATCGGTTCGATTATCAAGTAGATTCAACTTACTTTGCCGAGTTTTCTCTTGAGACGTAAATACGAAAATAGAATCTTTTTCCGTACTTTCTTAATTAAATCACATCACAATGACTATTACGTACCATTTTTCGCGTATTTTTCAGTAATGTTGTCTTACTCCTCGGAATGTCACGGTTCGATTTACGTATATACATATTTGTTATATTATCATACTGTTTTGCTAATCCTTTTCAGTCCATGATCAACAATAAACTAAGAATCTAATTTAGCAATTCATCATGTCAGTATCACTGTCTAATCCTTAAAAAATCCACGACGAAGCCGTATCCAAAGCAAATTAAACGTTTTAATTACAATTAATTCGCTTTTCTAATTTCATTTGGAAAATTATTATGATATATATGACATTGTACTTGGCTAATTTAACTTTATGAATAAATTGGTATTCAATCGTCGGCAAAAATTAGAGAAATAGGTCACCACAAAGTATACATCGATTTGCAATAATTTCATTTACTTTAATTAGTAATGCCGAACTATATGAATTACGACTAAGTTCAGATCTCTCGTTTAATGACATTTGACAATGTATAACATTCGTTATACGGGAATTCATTTACATTTTCAAAGATATAATATTTTGTGAAAGAGTTAAAGTACCTGTCCTGGATTACAACTGGTTGATCATCTTGTAATAGGTACAAATACAAATACAAACAAAAATTATGGAATCACACGGATATCCGAAATAATCTTCACATTCACGGATCATGGCTTGTTTAGCGATAAACTAGAAAAACTCTTAAAAAATTAGATATAGTTTTTAAAAAACAGTCTAGCTTCTCCGTTGTCGGCGATTGAAGAGTAATTCGTATAACAATATACGGTAAATTGATCTGTAAATAGGAAATTTGTCATGGATAAATGAGTAAGCACAAATAAATTTGGCGGGTGTATAGAATATTCAATTAAAGAGAAGAATGCTTGGGTAAAATCACATCCATCGACGTTACATTGATTGTCAAGACGAATTTGAAACATGTATGAAAATCAGAAGCGTGCCGAACAAAAAATTGATGCTCCAATAATAGATATTGAATAACATTTAATAAGACGAAAGAACGTCGATTTCTGCAGAGCTTTTAGTTAAAAAATATAGCTAATCAGTCATCGATACCCTCTTCCAGTCCATCAACTTTTCCATTCAGCGAGTTTCTGGAAGAGCTTTTTCGATATTTATATTTCAACGAATCCACTTAATCGTATAATTAACGAACACGCGATACAATAAAACTCTATCGGAATAAAGATGGGTATAGTCTCATTTGTAGAGATCGATAACCTGACATCGATAAAAAATAAATCTCATTGTTAAAGACCGTGGTACGCGAGTATGTAACGCTTTCAATAACAATGGTCGTTCAGAAAAACATGAAACAAAAAAGAAACGTAGTGATTGGAGCCAACTGTGAATTTCTACTTGAAATTCAACGCGTTCCAAGTGTCCAAGCTACTACAGCGAGCTTTTCATTCTCCGCGTGACTTTGCCCAGAACTTTCGTACATCCGATAGCCTGAGAACTCGCTACTATGTACGTATAGCTATATGTGAACATTCGCACAGTGAGAGCCCTTATCGGAAACATACATACACACGGAGAGAGGAGAGAGAGAGAGAGAGAGAGAGAGAGAACGTATAGCTACTCGTTACGCCGATAAACCGAAGCAAATAGAGTGGCAGAGTTGCTGGGCTCACGAGTCGTTAGATGCGATGGCAGAGTGAGAGAGAGAGAGAGAGAGAGAGAGAGAGAGAGAGAGAGAGAGAGAACGCGAGAATCCGATAGCACTGCTGACTCTGCGCGAGCGCGTGAAAAAGCTCGCCCTCGAAATCCGCCCATCGGGCGCCAAAGCTTTGCACTCGCTCAAACTAGAGGAATTGGCCACTGCTACTGCTGCTACTGTCGTACGAGTGAGAGAGAGAGAGAGAGAGAGAGAGAGAGAGAGAGAGAGAGCTTCATTCCTGCAATACTGTATGTTGGCGTGACATTACCACTTTTTTCCTTTTTCTCTTTCCTTTTTTAGGTTCGTTTTGTCAAGCATTGTACTTGCTGAGATTGGATCTTTGAAATTTGCTCAAATACAATATATTTATGTGTGTGTAATGAAATTTTTGTACAAACTCACGTTAATAAATCCATAGTGCATTTATACTACTGCTTTGTAATATCGTATAGGCAAGTCACATTACGCTAAACGAATCTACCAATTGTAAATTAGAAAGTTTTTTCAATATAATTAACATAGATACTTGAGCAAGTTTGAATGCTATAATTGGTATTGCTTCACAGCTATTTTCTCTCGTTCAACGCGAGAACTACATTATTTGGTCTCGCAGCAGGCATTCTACGTCGAGGGAATTAACATAGCACTCTTTCAAAGTCAACTCCTCTCTCGCTATTTTTTTTTGTAGCGAACAATATTTTCTTGTAAATTTTCACGAGATAGTGGCTTCTGACGTTGCGTTCGCTAGGTGGATTTCTAGATGTTAAATTTTTTTACTCTTCGTGGGGGCTACAGTGAATACACAGCTGAACTCGTGCAGTTACGTCGAGAGGCACGTGTGTGAATCAATCATTTTGAGTCTTGTTATAGAGTTGCATCTCTCCAGCATATAATATTCTTTAACGTTTGATTGGATGATGGATACGCGATAAACACGATGGTAGTTATAAAAATAGTCGCTGGATTATGAAGTAGTTATAATGTTTGTAATGCTATTTGGTTTTTTATTGACAAAGACATCTAGTGGAAAAACAGGCTTACTTAGTCATCGATATACTAAATTGTCCACTGGAGAAAACGCGCGAGAGACCATCGCGAGAGAGAAAGCGGTCCTTTGTGATAGTATTCAACATGTAAGAGTGACAATGTTCAGTTAAAATACTTGTACAAATAAAAGTTTTCTATCAATTCAAAAACGAGTGTATCGCACGTTCGTATAACTAATTTATAATAAGAAAAGATAAACTAGAGAAAAAGTGCGCAAAGAGTGATAGGTGAAAATTCGTGAAAACTAGAGTAAGTCGAGCAATAACGTGTACAATGCACCTTTATATTGAGTTAATTCTACGCGTAGGTGTAACACACGCGCTACATGCTAAGATAAGATTGCAAATCTCATTGTTTTGCAATTAACCGTGTAAGCGATACGCGCATTGTTCAGTTTTTTTCGCACTCGTTTCTTTTGCGATGCTTGTGTACACTTGGTTTTATGTACAGGTTGCTTTGAAATACGCGATGCTTTTGCATCGCTGCGAACTACGCGTTTATACCGCGTTATATTTGGTTGATTTCCTTCAAAATTCAACGAGCGGCGTTGCGTGCACAAGTTTATTAATTCGCTAAACTGCTGATCGCGATTGTTTATTTTCGTCGATATTTTTGATTTATTTGCTCAAATTTGTATTTTGTTTTTTAACTATGAACGCATACTCGTTGATTATGCCAGTATCAGACGTAGATTTTTTATTAAAATATCTTCTTTTATCGTCGAATACGCACGTACGACAACCGTTTCGTCAACGAAATCAAGATGCCAGAACAATCGATAGTAACCAAGCAAAATCGCGGAAAGTAAGTTTGCAATCAGTCTCCCCGTTGGCACGACTCCATGATTTTAATACCTCGTCGCATCGCCTCGTCCATAGCTTGTGCATTAATTATACGTAGCAGTGCGCGCGTTCCGCTAGGGGAGATTCGACTATATAGACAGGAAAGCGTTATATGGGTGGCTTCGGTAGCATCACCTCTTAATGCGATTCCTCGGTGTCGCTTATAAAGTCGACGTGCACTCTCTGCATTATGACACCCGAGAACCTTCCAATCGCTTTTGAAATATTCAGCTCGTCCCCCTGCTCGTTCCCCTTTGCCCCCTTCCATCAACGGCCAGATTATCTTGGATGCGCGTTGCTAAGTGCGTTTTATGGAGATAATCGCGCGGCAGTGCTTCGTTGCTATGCTGTAGAAAATTCGACGGTGAGGTTTGCTCCCTTCCGAACTTGAGAATTTCAGAGGAATGCTGCGTTGTAAAAGTAGCTCTACCCTACATTGATAAATCCTTTTGCTTTATGCCACAGGATACCGACTAAGTGCGTTATTCGGATTTATTTTCTAACGATTTATCGTACAAACGATAGATTCTACAGGTGTATCCAACACGTGCTATCAATGTACTTTTAATTATGTTTTGAATGTAGTTTTTTCTTCAACCTTTATCGCAGCAACTACAATGTTTGCTCCCGAAATGTCGAGACAAATGAACAAAATATATCAAAAACACTATTTCTGAAAATACCATTGAACCTTCTTCCTCGATCCCTACCATCGAAGAAGATATAAGATTAGAATGTAAATTTTGGTTGCGAGTCGAAAAATGTTTCACTTTGGGGGAAATTCATTTTTATCGATAAAACAAACATCAGCGCAACAAGAGCAAAGTGGTAAGAATAGACTGACATTTTATTCAAGTGACTAATCGAAAGACTGCAACGGTACAAAAGTAAAAAGTCAATAGAAAACGGACGGTTTGCGTGAAACCGTTTTTCTTTCGATTAACCATCGTACGCACATTCGCGTTATTTCAAAGTAGTATTGGTCTCGTTTGAGTCAGACGTAAAACATTCCTACGATTCTGGATCGTGTTGGTCGCGCACGTCGCGGATTTGTCGTCTGCTCGTAAAATTATGCTTTCGTTCTTAGTTTCTTGCTGAAGTTGTAAATATCGACTATGAAAGAAGCCTGAAATCCATTACTTTTCAATTAATATTCATTACACACATTGAGCTGACAGAGTATCAAAGATACACGAACAATATAACGCAACGGCTGACGTTATTTCTCTGCAAAAGAATGGGTTACGAGTAATGCAAGTAATATACTTTATACGTAGAATTGACACTTTGTTGTCGTGTTTTTTTAATTTCACGTATTTTCAGAAACAAGCAAACTGACTTTTACGAATTAATCTTCGGACTAGCAGACTGTAGTATTTTTGATTCATTTCTGACTTTCCACTCGTCGACTCATTAAGTAAAATGACGTACGCAGTTGTTGTTTACACAGCTTTCACTCAAAGGTAAAATTATGACAGATCGGATAGGGGCAAAATATAGATATTTAGCTATACATCCATATAGCAGGTACAGCTAATTAACAATCCATCAATTTGAAACATGATTTTAACACGAACACGCGCTCATCCAAGTGGAACTTGACATATATATTGAATGACGTGCATCTCAATTTTCATTCATTTTCAATTGTACGTGATATCTCAGGGCTGTTATTGAGCGTCTGTTATAACAAGAGAAAACCACTGGCATTTCGATTGATCTGGGTGAACTGATTAGACTGCAAGGCTGAGATTAGCGCAGTGATAATTCACCCGACGTTAATTTCTATCATTTAATTAAAAAATGAAGACTGCAAAAATATTTTATAGAAATAAACCAGCTTAGTTTGCGAATATAGGTTATTGCATCCGATTGAATTAATGTTATTAAGGACCACATCGATAGCAAGGTACTGCTAGTTATATTGGGAATAACAACTAAATATCTCGTAAAAATTGAAATATAGCTTACTGCGAAATTCTGTTTCGTACAATATTCACGCTTTCAAATTCACTGAAATGACGTAAAATATCAATATAAAAGTTGCAACACGCTTCTATCCATAAAATATGCGAGTTGCTTAATGAGATTTTCAAGTGTACATTTCTCGTAACGTATTGCAGGGAAAATGTTTTTAATCAACTGTCAAATTATAAAATATTTTCTTTATTACACATTTTAATACAAGTTTATCGTCTGATTTCTTTTTGAAGTGTTGAAATATTTACGAAAAGATAACAGGTGGAGCGACAACGATTACTAGTTTATGAGAAGATCAGTGACTTGTTCTCGAAATCCGAGTGACAGACTGACGCAACGGCAACTAATTTTCAAAACTAATTTCGACCAAATATATCATGATTCATTTTGCTCTGATCGTTATTGTAAACAAGGAGTCACGTAAACTATACATCATGATTGATATTGGAAGTTTCTTGTGTTTGCTGAACGATATCACGTGAGAGATACAGGCCTTTAGGTTTAATAAGTACTCGAGTTAAAATATGTTCGAAGCTTTCTTAAAATATACTGTAATCTTTCGTGAACATAAGTTTGTCTAAATATTAATCATAGGCCGGAGTCAAAACTTACTCATACTTACGTGATTCGATGCTATCCAAATAATAGGCATGATAATGAGATAACGCGTTGTATCAGCAACGATCTCAATAACAACAGCTCATCAGTATCTCACTTCAATCTGGTATAGATAAAAACACATTAGACTATAAAACACGCAAATACATAAAAATTAACAAGAAAATGTCAACGATGAAAAATGAGCGCGTTGAAAAAAATACACACACACGCGCGCGTATATGTATATATCATCTCTCGTTTTATCCATGAACCAGCGCGCAAGAAGCTTTTTATCTCACCTGGTGCTTAATGTCACGTGGCTGAAAACGCGCCAGCAGGATATAATAATAATAATAATTGTAAAGCATTTCCGCGGCGGCAAAAGCCAAGGAGACGACTTTGCTAGGTGCACTATGGTAATGAGACTCTGTGTCGCGACAGATCGACTTTTTTTTTTAAGTTCCTTCCGCGAGCGTGTATTTTTCTACCGCGTCGAGGAGAGATAAAAATTCCGCGCGCGAGAAAGACGTGCGGCGGAAAGGAAAGAACTCATGATTTTGACGGATGTTGCATTTATTTTTATTACCACGGCTATCCTTACTATTCTTGACTTTCTCGTGAGCTTTCTTATAGAGAAATTCCTCCTGGCTTTAAACGTACCAGTTATTTGAACTGTTTCAAAGGCTTATACATTTTTCAAATTTTATTCCTTCTAGAATTTATGTCGTAAATCAAGATTACATTCCGACTAGATGTTACCTAAGAGTTGTGTATTTTTCTAAAGAAAAAATTGATTAATCATCGTTTGATTAATAAAGTTATCGTTAACAAAAAAAAAAAAAAAAAAAATTCCTAGCAAGATAAATACAATCAAAAACACTTGTTTATAATTGTTTTGTTGTATTTTTTATTGTTATGCGCTTATCGGAGACACCTTGAATCGACAACAGCGTCGATGCAATTGGCGCTTCGCTATCTCAATCGTGATCGACACTTGTGGTCGTTGTCGCTGGCAAAACAGTTATGCAAAATCAGATTGAATGGAACAACAAAAGGAAAAAAAGACATTTTTTGCCTGTCAAAAAGGAGAGAGACACACGACTCGTGTGGCAATCGACGGGTTTTCGCGCGAGTTCGCTGTTCTCCAAACAAGAGGCTGTCTTTTGCCACCTTTCTTTTTTTTACCCCTTGTTGGGGCGTCGAATAAACGCGCGAAAATAAAAGAGCGACGGCCTGTGATCCACAATCAGCGTAAAACTAGTTCATCTCTGCAGACTAGAGTTCTTTTTTTTCTCGTTTTTTTCCCCAGCGCTGATTCGTTTTATTTTCGCTTTTCTTTTCTCTCCTCGCGTTCGACCTGAAAATTCTAATTTTATTTGGTTTTGCTTTGCTCTTTTTCGATTTCGAAGTGACAGTTGTCGAGTGGGCACTGCAAATTGTGTTTGCGGATTATTTCGTTTGACTGTCAAACCAGATATTTGACTAAAACAGGAAGCCGTGTAGGCCGTAAGTCGAACAGAAGTTCAACAGTTTCCGTTGTCGACGTTTCTTCGTTGGTGACAAAGCTCGTATAAGTAGTTGTTTTAACGTTGACATGGGCGATGATAAAGATCATTGGTAGTTGGTCATACTTCGAAATATATAGAAAAAATAAAAAATGGTAGGAAGAATCGTTAATAATTACACATAGAAGTCATGCGCGCATATATACAACATACGATCGCTCAAAAGAGCACATGTACAACAGTTCGTCGATAAGTTGAAAATTGCACGTGGGCCGTATGTATGTTTTTCGGTGCTTCGTTAATGTCCTTGATTGGGGGGAAGCAGCAGATCGTGGACAATCAAATATACGTCCAGGACTGTCGCCAGCCGCGACGGCTCGCAATATAATTAATCAGTAGCTCAACTTGCCGTCGATTTATTGCCCGAAATCATGCGCAATTTGCACTTCAATTGGTCACGAACCAATGACGTACGATTATATGAAATCGAATTTCATATTAATATTATTGTTGAACGTTGATAGATAATACAGGCTAATGTACTCGAAGGAGAATATAATTATTTCTCGATAATGAATGTCTATGCGTGGAATTTGACGTATCGATGATACGTCGAATAACTACAGTGTAATTGAATTATGTAAATCTATAAGTACATTAAGGCTCGAAAACAAAGTAAATGTTTCAATCGCTCGATAAAACATACTTGGTTATCGGTTGTAATTACAACGAAGTGGGTCGATCTTGCCAGGGTTTTGAAAAGGGCAAAATACTATTGCCAGAATTAAATGCACGTGTGGTTTGATCGATGAACACGCTCAAGTATTCTCATCTATTTCTCTTGTACCCGCCTAATATACGATACGAGTGATTTATTCGACAGACGTTTATTGCTCTCTATTGAAAATTTATGAAGTAGAAAACAAGTTATACTTTTTCATCTCAATCTTCACCGATATAAGTAACGTAAAAATAAACACGACACTTTAAGATCTAGATGTCTCAAAAAAGACCTTTTTTAAGTTTGAATAAAGTAAATCTTGTTTCTATTCGTACAAGGGGAATACAGCAGTAGTTTACAAATATTCTCATAAACGCATTGCTAAAGTTTCTATTCTGACGCGCGATAACTCTTCAGTATAGAGCTTTCAATTGTAAAATAATTATTCGTCATCTCATACTACTTAATCTACTTCGGATCAGTAAAACAAGCTGGAAAAATAGCAATACACTCAGAATCCATTAGAGCAATAACAGAACTGTCAAGGTGCTTAACTCGACAAGAAAGTGTATTGCATGGAAGTGCATTTTAGAAAATTGATGTAGAATATCGAACGACTCACAGGTGGCACGAAATTTATTGCTAATTTATCCAAGTGAAGTCTAGAACAATTTCATCAACGAGTTCGATCAGCAGCCATTCGTCCGAGGGAAACGCGGTGAATTAAAACAGCCCCCGTAGCTTTTCTTTAGGAGGCCGTACGCTGAAAATTTACGATCGCAAAAAGTGGATTATCTTGGCTTTCTCGTTTTTTACATCAGAGATGCAACGCCTCAAATGGACCTTTTCCTTAGCTATATACTTCTCATCCCACTGTTCTTCTCTCTCACCAAGCATTCGTTGGAGCGCAGACTCTTTCCGTGTATGCGGCAATTTCGTTTTAACTCTCCTTATCTTTGTAAGCTTCAATTCATTTTTCGCTTGTCTCGAGTTTGAGGATATACTTCTTTTCTTTCTTTCGCTGATGAAGGCTCCTGTGGAATTCTTTTCAATTTATGACTTGTCCAGAGCTTGTAAAAATGTTATACTGGCAATTTCCCAACTGTTATCCTACAAAAAGTGTTTCATTTTTAAGCAATTCCCCTCTATCTATGATCTATTCCATTGCAGCAAAATAATTTTCTACCGTCTGGAGATTGAGTATTTTACATCATTTCGAGATACATGTATACGGGTAATATAAGATCGTTGTCTCGTTAACTCGTAACGCCAGAGTAGAGTCTCTCTTTCGTGGTGGATAGCGACAATAAAATGTAATTGTTTTATTGGAACATGTTTTTGGGACTTGTTTTCCTTGTTCAACTTTCAAACAACGATAATCGATTTATCATTGGTAACGATCCACCTGTATACGAATACCATACGTAATGATTGTTACTATTATCGTTTCAAATGATTGTAACATCTTGAAACTTTACATTTTCAGGCTTTGACAAGTTCTTTCATTCAGGACTATCAGGCATGGTTTATCAATAAAAATAGTCAATCTTAAGTTTACGGATAATAACTTTCAAGCCAACTCACTACAAAGTGGACGTCACTACGAAGTGGATAAACTCCACGATAAACGACTTTGAGAATTATCGCGTGTAGCTCGCATTTTTGTAAAATATGTGTCAAACGAACAGCATTCGTCAGATTATTGAACATTCTTTGACTATTAGTCCTGTTAAAGTGAGTGCATCGAAAAGAAGATATTTCAATTGTTTTTCAATCGCCAGTCAAATTACACGATTATAATTTTAACACACACACACACACACACACACACACACGAGTTTGTACGTACATTTAAATTCGCCTTTGTTGCCCAAATATAACGACCATGTTTAAAATGCACGCTGGAATTTAATCGTGGACTACGACTATACCGTTTATTTGAATGGATTGCTTATCAGCCTTCGCCGAATAACGAAGAGCAATAGCATTTATTTCGATAAGAAAATGTGGAAAGGCTCGTATTATTCATGCACTTCTTTATCTATTTTGATCTTGGCCGATGACGATCCGATTAAGGTATTCGTTCACAACATGTTGACAAAGATCAACGGTATTCCAGGCACGGTATGGACACTGCACTTGTTTTACAAATTTTTCAATTTTATTTTTCCAATCAATCAGCAATTATTCACTTGCGTTGAACAAAAGATATTTTTCAATAAAACGACGGTCAATTGCCGATAGAAGTGTCACTTTAAAGTTTAAAAAAATAAATTCGACGTTTCTTTTTGTTGAAACATTCCATGACGTATATTATTAATATCTGTAACACTTTACTACGGTATCTTTATGGCACGTGTCAATGATTAACATTCGATATGACAAAGCGTGAAGTATGCACATAGGACAATAAATACCGATTGGTGAATTGTGACTGATATGAAATGACGACAAAATACAAAATACGATGTCGACTTTCATGGCGATTTTTGTCGTATCGAACAATAATTCTTAGTTTTACAACGTCTATTTTTTGTAGACCAGTGCAATACATTTTCACCTAAAAATAAAGTCAATTTTACGTATTGTATTGCAGTGTCATGTACTGTGTAATACTGTCATTTACTAAGTCTGTCGTATAATAAATTATAATTAAAATTGTAATTTATTAAGTAACTATATCGACTTGATGCTACGAAAACTTGCGTTTTGGGATGTGCAATAAATTATTAAAAGGTACTATTGGATAACGTCTCGGAGACCATAAAAACTAGATGTTTAAAGAAAACTGAAAATGATCATATGGCGTAATACCGGCAAATATCTAGTACGAGCTTTTTTAGTACAGATAAGTGGATTAAACTTTTGCGAATAACTTTTATACTAATGAAGAATGATATCTTCGCTCGGAAACTTTACGAACGTATGAGTCAGGATTGTATTTAGAATTTTCCAAGTAAACAGGTACGACGATAATGTTGCGTTACAAATAATTTTATTGATTTGTCTCCTGCTAAGAAAATGAGTGTATTGAATAAGTTTTTATCAGTTTGTGTGTCACAAATGATAATGCATTATAAAAAGTATTTCGAAAAATCACGCTACGGATAGCATGATTTTAAATGAAATTAAACTACGTCACAATGTGTTTATTCGTTCATTTTAATACCGAATAGTAGACAACTACGTCCCTATACATGCGTCTTTTAACTATATTAGATCATCAACAAGCTGGATTAGTAATTGATAATGGGGTACTTGTTATTTTTTGTTCAAAATACCACGTAGTATTTGTTTTGTCTCGAAATTTTACCGCAATCGACCATCAGCTTGTACGAAATTTGCTATATCATAAAAGTGATGTAATGTTTTGATAAGAATACGAATACAAAAATATTTTGAACTGTCATAAAATGTCAAGCTAATATATTGTATGTAGTTTACAAATGGTTTCACACATTTTTTTGGAATTTTTATGGCAAATACGTACGGCGCAAAAGCACATTAACGGATCCTTAAACATGGAACATTTCGACGAGTACTTTTTTAGCATTGGGAAACATTCGTCGAGAAATGTACAAACAAATCATGTTAGTTGCTAAATTAACATTTACGTAATAAAAGAATCCTTCAAATATGCTCTTTTAAGAGCAATGGATCAATCGTGTGCTTCTTTTATTAATAACTGGGTATTATCAGATCATCGATTAGCAAGAATACTTGAAAAGCGATCTCCTGATTCGCTTGATCCCCTGCGATGTATTTAATTGTTGTTTACGTAACACGAATGCTCTTACCAAAAAAACAAACAAGAATCCAAGAATCTCAACGTATTTTTGTATAATCTATTATTTATGACGAGTGCACAAGTCAACTGGTCATATAACTTTCAAATACTTTTTGTAAGATTATATAGGCAATGAATACGAAGTTTTTCGACATATATCAAGTTTGCGAACGACACCTTTTTTTATTTCGGTGCTAGGGTAATTTCGTTTGAATTGATGATAATCCGAAAAACGTGTATTAAGCCATGAAATTTATGTCAAGAACGAAGACATTCTTGTACGACACGTTGTGCTATGATAAAACTTGGCGCATAATTTCATGGGCCTCGTATCAACGAAATTATTCCAAGTTATAAATATATTGAATAATATTAACGGGAAGGCGATACTATTGGAAAAAGAAACGAGTGTCATTACGAATTGGGTAAAATTTCGTTAGGTAAATTAGTGTTAGGTATGTTATTTGAGTTAATTAATGAAGTGGTTTCTAGAAGATAGAATTAGACTCTTTACTTATTCTCACTATCTGTCTTTCTCTCTTTCCTCCTCTCTACTTGTCATATCTCTTATCAATTTCCGTTACGTATTAGATCATATCGGCTATCATTAATACGATCAAGCTTGCTTGGCATATAAAGCTGAAACTGAAACCAATCGCACCAGACGTAGTACGAACGCTAAGTAATCATTACTAATCGAGCGAAGAGAGAATCTTAAAACTTATTTTTATAAAAGTACGTAACTGTCGAGAGGTTTGTAGTGATCGATAATGTTATGCCGTTGAAAGATTCGTATCGTTTGTTTTATATTCAAGTTTTCCTCGCGTGTGGTCATTTATAGTGTTAATTGTGCTTATTTCGAGTGTTTTTCTGCAATACTGTAGATAAATTATTGTTTGTGATAAACAATTATTCACTAATGCAATATTTAAATATCTGTGCATATTTCTGTTTTTAGAAACTTCAACCTAGACATGGCAATGTCAAAGGTGTTGTTAATTGTTTGTCTCGTAGCTTTTGGAGCGACAATCACATCAGCACAATGGTGGCATTCATATGAAGTATCATGTCGCCCACCAGGTGTCCGGGTAAGTAATACAGCGACTAGATAACAATGCTTTTTTCATAGCTCATTACCCTTTGTTGTCAAATATCCATAATTACAACACGTTTTAAATAATTGACGACCGATGAAAATGATTAAATGATTTGATTGCAGTGTTCCAAGGACAGTGACTGTTGCGGTCCATTTATATGTAACCCATGGGCACGTCGTTGTACTAAACGTCCAAACGATCTTCCGCCTGGACAAACTTGTACTCCCGCCGGTGCTATTGTAAGTAATGATGTCGACAATTGAGTGTCGATTAAGCATGCGTTAAATTAATTTAAATCATCTTTGTTTTATATCCGGTAAATTAGTGTAGGAAAGATGAAGATTGCTGTGAATCACTCATCTGTAATCCGTGGGCTAGGCGATGCACTAAAAGACCACCAAATTTACCACCAGGACAAAATTGTACACCCCCTGGTGCTCGTGTAAGCTTCAATATTTAACAGCGTAATTTTAATGTTGATTCATTATGATTAAACTCGTGTATTATTTATATTAACAGTGTAGAAAAACGGAAGATTGCTGTGATCCGTACATTTGCAACCCTTGGGCACGTAGGTGCACACGACCCAAAACGACAGTAGCTCCGCCTACAGAAGGAACTACTCAAGGATCGAGTGAAGAGTCAACAGAATCAAGTCAAGGACCTAATTCTGGTGAATCGACTGAAGGCGGAAGTGGGGGTAGCGGTGAATCGTCCACAGAAGGGGGCAGTGGTGGTAGTGGCGAACAGTCCACTGAAGGTGGAAGTGGAGGTAGCGGTGAATCGTCTACAGAAGGGGGTAGTGGTGGTAGTGGTGAATCGTCCACTGAAAGTGGAAGTGGAGGTAGCGGTGAATCATCCACAGAAGGAGGCAGTGGTGGTAGTGGTGAACAGTCCACTGAGGGGGGAAGTGGAGGTAGCGGCGAACAGTCTACTGAAGGAGGAAGTGGAGGTAGCGGTGAATCGTCCACAGAAGGAGGAAGTGGAGGTAGTGGCGAACAATCAACTGAAGGTGGAAGTGGAGGTAGCGGTGAATCGTCAACTGAAGGCGGAAGTGGAGGTAGCGGTGAATCGTCAACAGAAGGAGGAAGTGGAGGTAGTGGCGAACAATCAACTGAAGGCGGAAGTGGAGGTAGCGGTGAATCGTCAACAGAAGGAGGAAGTGGAGGTAGCGGTGAATCGTCAACAGAAGGAGGAAGTGGAGGTAGCGGTGAATCGTCCACAGAAGGAGGAAGTGGAGGTAGCGGTGAATCGACCACAGAAGGAGGAAGTGGAGGTAGTGGCGAACAATCAACTGAAGGTGGAAGTGGAGGTAGCGGCGAACAGTCTACTGAGGGAGGAAGTGGAGGTAGCGGTGAATCGTCCACAGAAGGGGGCAGTGGAGGTAGTGGCGAACAGTCCACTGAAGGCGGAAGTGGAGGTAGCGGCGAATCGTCCACAGAAGGAGGCAGTGGAGGTAGTGGCGAACAGTCCACTGAAGGCGGAAGTGGAGGTAGCGGCGAATCGTCCACAGAAGGAGGCAGTGGAGGTAGCGGTGAACAGTCCACTGAAGGAGGAAGTGGAGGTAGCGGTGAACAGTCTACTGAGGGAGGAAGTGGAGGTAGCGGTGAATCGTCCACAGAAGGGGGCAGTGGAGGTAGTGGCGAACAGTCCACTGAAGGCGGAAGTGGAGGTAGCGGCGAATCGTCCACAGAAGGAGGCAGTGGAGGTAGCGGTGAACAGTCCACTGAAGGCGGAAGTGGAGGTAGCGGTGAATCGTCCACAGAAGGAGGCAGTGGAGGTAGCGGCGAACAGTCCACAGAAGGAGGCAGTGGAGAGCAAACTACCGAGGAAAATGCCGAGTGTTCAGAAGAAGAAACAGGAACCTCGTCAGAGGTTGTGGAAGAACCTGTTACTACAGAATCACCTGCAGAAAATTAATTCCATGGCTAGTAGAATAAAATGTATATTCAACGCATCTACTATTAATTATTTCATTCTTCTTGTATGATTTGTATTTCATCATTCATTAATACATAAATTACATGCATATGCAACTATATGTGAGCAAATTCATTGGTGCGTTTTCATGGGAGAGCAATCGAAATTATTTAGTTTTAAGCAGATGAAATTTCAGTGTAACAAAATAATGTCATACGATTCTTATATTTATAAATAAACTTTATAATGCATGATATTTATTTATCAGTTTTCTTCCTGAATAGACGCAGTCCGTTAAATAAAATAATAGTTATAATATAGCAGTTTTTAATGTATCGAATGTTTCCATTAGTCTTTAGTTTCTATTGGAATTTCAATTAACCGTTGTCATGTTTTTCATCATAGCATCAGAATACAAATATTTATTCCATTACTATTTGATCTTTGATAAGAGTAAGGTTGTCCGCTTGGCTATAAAATTGTATAATCCGTTAAAATATTATTTTCTACTACGGTATCGTTACTTATGCTTTCTATCGTGATTTATGAATTATCAGAGTATACATTTTGAACCAAAAAAAGTTTCCAACGTGATATATTATAATAGTGAGTGTTTCGCAAGCTCTTTAATATATGATAACGAATATATGTAATCTATATAAATGGAATATATGGTTTCTCGTGCTGTTTCTCGTTTTTCTAAATACTGTGCTGAGCAATTGAAAGGTAAGAGGTCTGTCTCTAAGCGATAAAACGGTGCAATATAAAAATAGGCTTACATACCGTCGATGTATATAAAAAATTGTGAAATTCAGTAATAATTTAGTGGTATTTTTTAACGGTACGTTAGATCTATAGAATTAATAAGATAACAGCGTTGAAGAATTTATTGCAAGACGTCTACATGAATTCTAAAGAATATCATGACCCGTTATGAATAGGTAACAGAAATCATTGTATTAAATGTGATTTCTATAAATAAATCTACAGTCAAATTCGCCCGTAACTTTATTTGTCTTATGGAAGAAGAATCTAATACAATAGCAATGTAGATATTCCACAAGATAGATTGAATACACGACTAGCGTGTAATATGATACGTAAAAGCTGACATACTAATCCGACTTACTAAAATCATTTTCCACCCCCCCCCCCCCCATCTAAAAAAATACGTGCTAAGACGAAGGGTCATTCAGAAAATATTCGGAAATAAAGAGTACTTCTACCCTCTATTTCACTTCATTGGAATTAAGCTCCATATCCCGGCAGTTCCGCGTGGATGGGAGAGACAGATCCACGTTGGGAGAAGTGGTGTGCGCGCGCGCGTGGTCCACGGGATGTTGCCCCTGCTGGCGTGCCCGGCCGTTCCCCTATACTCGTCGTTCTTCGGCTTGACTCGTGCCTCTCCGCGGAACTTTGCGGGGGTGAAGGATCTTCAAGCTAGCCCGGTACACCGCTAAAGGGGTGGATGTAAGTTGCACTATAAAAAACAATAAGTTCGTTTTCGAACGTAGTATTAGTTTTGTAATAAATACACTTGTTTGAGGAGAGAAGAAAAAGGAAACGACAAGTCCAAAGTTTTTAAAATGTGGCTATTTTTGACACCCTTTAATCCCGAGACGCTAACCGTAGTAACCTACTGATCATCTTCAAACTTGGATAATCCTTTCTCATTCAGTTGAATTCCAACTTACACTCCGATGTCCTATAGTTATGCTACGTGGACCAAAGTGCTCCCTCCTCTTCCTCGTGCACTCGATGCGACTACCTCTCCTCCGTGCGCTGGGCGTTTTTTGCTCGACTCCGCGACGCGCACTCTCACTTGGGTGCCGGTGACCCCTCCGCTGATGGTGCTGCTGCTGGCGACTCCCGCCCCCCTTCCCCGTGTGTCAGAGAGCGGTACACACACATAGACGAGTCAGCAGCCGCGAGGCCGACGAGAGTGCTGCTCGCCTTTCGTCATCGTGAGACCGCGTAAACACCGCCCGCGTGTACTATAAATATATATATATATATATGTATGTATGTATATATACATGTATGTATATGTATACATATATATGTATATATATATATACATCTATTGCCTCATTACGCGTGTGTATACATCATTGACGTGGCTAAGGTGATGAAGTGTATCACGAGGTTACATGTAGTACGTGTACATAGCACAGAGCTGTCATCGACACTCGTGGCTAAGGCAATATACTCCGATGTCTAATATCCCATTCACAAGGGAATACCGTTAACCATGAATGTAAAATAGCGAGACTGATGATTTGTAATCTCGACTTTTTATATCTGCAGATATAAGTGCTCTATACTATAGATTGACATTTGTGTCTAAAGAAGAAAGTCATTGTATTTATATGAAATTATAGCTGAAATAATGTTGGAGTGTGCTAGGTAACGTATAGCGCGTTATATGTATAGATAGACTAGCAGGTGGCTATATATAGGTGTTGTCAACACGTGAAATGCATCTGTCTGTCGTCGGCGCGCGACTCGCTGATCGATCGTCGACGTCTACTACTGCTGCTGCTACTGCTACTGCTGCTGCTGTTACTCGTCGTCCTGTGTGACGTGTGTGCGCGCGCGGCCGAGTTTTTCTCGAAGAGAACAAAAAATCAGGGTCGTCGGCCCATCCACGACGAGTGCGACGATCTCTCCCTTATATACTTATATATACATAGAGCAAAGATTTTCTTCTCGAGCACGCGGAAACTTACGAGCAAAACAAACTAGCCGAGAAAACTCCTAACCTCGAAGCACAAATTATTATTTATTGCGACATTTTTTTTTATGAAGTGTCATTAATTTTTTTCACGACCTAGTGAGCTACTTTTTTTCCTGTGAGCTCGTTATATATATATATATATATATATATATACATATTTTTTTTTTAAGTCTATTGTTTCGAGCGAGACTACCGGTTTCGTCAAAACGTAATTGTAAACTTTCCGAAGAAATTTTTGTACCAAAAAAAAATTATCTAATTATTATTTAATTCTTTTCAGTTTATCCCTTAAATAATCATCGAGTTTTGTTTAAATTTATGAATTTGGTGAGTGATATTTGTTAAAACGAATAAGGTAAAAAGTTACTTAAAGGGATCGTTAGATGAGCGTCGTAGTGTGTTTCAAGAGCTGATATAGTTACACTCGAGTGCGAACATGATAAAGCAGACAAGGAGGTTGGAACCCATGCTCAACCCCTTCAAGATGAGCTTCATAGTAGACGTTGTCATCGTCCTTTGTATCGCCGCACCTGTCGTAAAAGGTCAGAATTCCTAATTATGTGTTCAATTTGAAAAAGTCGATAAAAATTGCACACATTTTTGCGTAACATTCTTATTTTGTATACGTTAATGCTTTATCGACAACTCTATCAAAGTTTATGCCAAAAAAATGTAAGATTTTCTTATCACTCTTTTTATCAAGACAGATTTTGGTTCAAGAATTTTAATACGACACAGAATTTAAACGATTGTGCGTAACAGATTTTATTCTAAATATAAAAGCTCTTGCTTTGCAATCAAAATAAAAGACCATTGATTTCAAGTTTCGTGAAGCCGATGATGTCAACATTAAATCAAATCAATTTAGCTGCAGTATTATTAGAATAGAGAGAGAGAGAGAGAGAGAGAGAGAGAGACCCTAATAGGCCATTAAGTTATTACCCAAAATGTCCCAACATCAAATCAATGCGTTATTTTTCAATAAATATCCATTAGTAATTGGGGCAAATGTATTAATGTAATGTGGTATGCGCAAAATATGTACATTATGTGGGTATTTACAAGTACAACTACATTCACGAACGGATGTGATTGAAGTTGAACATACTCTGTTGGGAAATTGCGGAAATCACACATAACGCATTTCAGTCTCCGGATCTTTCAGTGAATCTCGCGGATATAGCGTAGCTATTGGAAACATAGTATTATTAGTGGTTAAAATTCTCTGATTGCTTGAATTGTGAACGAATTAATCAGATAAACGGTTATTGTTGCGAGCACTAACGTATAAGCAGGCGCACGTCAGAGAGGGAAAGTGGTTTTTATTTAAATAGGCTTTCGTTTGGGTTCCGAGAAAATAGTTTATGTAACCATTTGAAAGCTGATGCTTTGCCATTTGGATGTACATGCTTGGATATATACCATAAGGCATAAATTCAGTTATGGGTCCTATATAACGTTAGCAAATTATTTGATAATACAATATCAAAGACGCGTTGTCCTTTGACATTCAGCTATATCATTTATACATAGAGATATCAATTTATCAGGTAAATCGTACCGAAATGAAGCGTTGCAAAATCTGGTAAAAAATACACGACTCGCTATATCAACGAACAAGCCTCCAAACTGGAAACAAATCATCCAACATTTCTACTCCCACAAGCACGCGAATCTCTTGTCACATCGTTACTACACGCATACAATCACATCTAGTTCAACGAGTTGGCTTGTCGCGCAGTTAATTTCCTTAAGTAAGTCGTGCTTGTGCATTATGGTGAGCCCAGAGGTAGAAGTAGCAACAGCAGCATCATCATCATCATCATCCCTTTGTCGTTCTCTATATATCTAGCTATCTCTCTCTCACTCTCGTTTCGCGGTCGACGTATAATTTCACGACAATGTAACTGACGTGCAGGCATCAGTCGGTCTGGCGCGTATATACGCGCTTGCAATACGTCACATTAGCCAAGCGACGTATGCGTGACGGGTCTGTAGGCAACGATAGCGAACCATAAACATTTTCTGCACGCTGCTGTTGGCGCTGGTGCTGCTGTGCCGCTACTGTTGCTACTGCTGTTGCGTTACCTTTCACATGCGAAGTATGACTCATACGTCGGTGCACACATGCACACTACATATATGGATCCTTTTTGAACGCTTTACCTTTCTGTCTATAACTGATTGCTCTCTGTAATTCTATGAATACGTTCTAATGTAAAGCTGCTGTACGTAATCTAATACCATTCGAGATAGGCTATCGTTTCGGTCATTCGAGATTCATAGATTTCAATATTTTTATTTTACATTCAATGGTCTGTTATAATCTGCACCTTAATTAAACCGCTTTCACATTGTTTATTGTTAGAAAATTATTTCCATTTCCCGAGATATTGTCAATGATATTTATCCGCATGATTTTCGCAATGTCATTAGTGTCGATTATCTTCGTTCGAGTTTATGCTAATCGACCTACCTGTCTTTCGATAGTAAAAATGAGCCTCAAATTTTCTATTTAAAATAATGCGCTATTCTTCTTTAAGTATTGGACAAAACGGTTTGTAAGCTATTGTTAGAGAGTGCACATCGATCAAAGCCCGTAGAAAACGAATCTTTGGTTCTGGGTGTTAAGTTTTATTCTTTGCGTTGTACTTTATTGCCACTTTAGAAAAAAATTAAATTACTTCAAAGATCGTAAAATCCTTTATATTCCAGGCTGGCCGCTTGTTGGTAATATGAGAAAAGTCCTTTTTGGACGTCAGAATTCCTTTTTTAGAGCTCGCGAGATGTATTTTTATAATACACAAGCCAAATATTTGGGTATTTTTTACTTCGATAGACCTGTTCAATTTGAAAGGAGACGAATGGCGAAAGTCAAGAAGTGTTCTTACGCTGATATTCACGTCGAGAAAATTGAGGAACACTTATTCGATGATACTCGACCACATTGGTCGATTTTTGTGTTATATGTCAAATATTGCAAAGGATTCTGATAACGTGGTTGAGATGAATAATTTATTCTCGAGGTCAGTGAGTGTCAAAACACATTTTGTAATGAAACAATTTTCGATTTATTACATTTTGATTTAATACAAGCACTCAACCGACGTAATGGGCAAATATGCTTTTGGCATAGAGATGAATGCACTTGAGGATGAAAACAAAACTTCTGATGTGGCAGGAAAGAATGCGTTTGGCAGTGGACGTATGTTCCCATTTAAATTAATAATAGCTAGAGGCATTCCACAGTTAATGCAAGCGTTTAAGATACCATTGGTGAGTAACGATTTTGTTAAGCTTATTGAAAATTTAATAAGAATGCAGGTCCAGCTTAGAGACGAAAAAAATATCAAAAGATTTGATTTAATTCAATCGATGATCGACTTGAGCGATACAAGTGAAAGATAGGGTTACCTTATTTGTCGAGAAATCCAGGCATCCATTGAACATGATTGCTTCTTTTTTCTTTATTTAGGGAAACGAATATAACGAAAATGACGTCGATCGAGTTGAACGCTTTCTTTGGCAGTTACAAAACAGTGGCTAAGATGATGTGTTTGGTGTCACACGAGCTCGCTTGTAATCCAGAAGTCCATCTTAAGCTCCACATGGAGATCGACGTGTTGATTATTTATACGAATAAAAACGAAATCACTTACGAGATAATACAAAAATTGCCATGTTTGGATGCCGTGTATCGCGAGACACAACGTAAACACCCACTGATCCATTTCATTGATCGAACTTGCACCAAACGATTCGAATTGCCACCTACGTTACCTGGCACTGATCCATATATCGTTGAACCTGGTTCTTCATTCTTAATACCAGTGCCTGGTATACACGGGGATTCTAAGATTTTCGAGGAACCGGATCGCTTTATACCCGAAAGATTTTTGGACGAGAGCAATTAATTGCCGTTGTTAGGTTTCGGTGCTAGACTTTAGAATTGCGTTGGCATGAGAATCTCATACATGGAAATTACCATGATGTTTTTTTTGCTTGTCAAATTTAATATCAAGACCAACAAGAAAACCAATGTTCTACTGGAGTACGGTAATTTGACTTTTTTTCTAGCTGCTAAAAAAGGATTTTGGTTAACCTTTGAGCTTAGAAATGAAGACTAGCCCATAATTTGGGTTTTATATTTTGCGGTAAATGTATTCCTATGATACCAACGTTTGCAATAATAAAATGCAAACGTTGAATTGCAGTTATATTTTGTAGATGCATTTCTGTTGAAGACCTCTTGAATAAAAATCCCTCATTCATTTCATAAAACGAGGAAATTTTGGCGTTACTCATTGATCGTATATTTTTGAATAAATTATAAAATATCATTGGAATTATTCTTTGCAAGTGGACAATAAAAGAGATCTTAAAGTGCGAAAAAGTTTATCGTGAATCTGTTTGTAAATTAAATAAAAATATGGATACTCTATATAACATGCGGTAATAAAGTTCAATCGTAATATCAAAAGTAAAAATTCATTTATTAGAAATAAATGCGCAAAAAGTGAAAAAAAGCATTAAAATTGCAAATCAAACATAACCCGTTTGCATGATATATCATGTCTTAATTAGCGAGCTAAATGATAAATAATATTTATGTAAAATACACGAGAACCTCGAGCACGTGTTAATGACAAATTAATACAAAAATCGCTTTTGTATTACAGAGTGAAAGAGTTGATCATTGATGAATGGAATCTTTGTATCGCGATATTCATCTATGGGTCATTTAAAATGTTAAGTTAATTTTAGCGAGTATAACTTTTTACATCGAACGATAATAACGTGACTGCAGCGAGAAGAGGCAAAAAAAGCCATCGATATAAGGTAAAGTTTTTATGTAATTTTAATTGAAAGAACTTTAAGTAGATTGTGTCGTACATGTTAGCACTTAATCAAGCTAGACTTAAATAGAGTCGATTGAATTGTCCAGGGTCACAATGTTATTCCATTAATCACGTTATACAGTCGATCCTCGTTCCGGAACGAACTACGTCATTATAAGTCAAAACGTACTTGTAAAAGTTCTCTAACGCTAACAGAAGCCGGCATTACACCATTCACCTATAGCCCGCCCTCCTTTTTTGTCGACCCATTGATCGACATTAGCGAGCGTGCACGTAATTTGCGATTGCTCATTAATCAGTCTTATGTCCATTAAAAAAATTCCATTTTTACAAGCGCAACCACCCTCATCAGCGTTGTTAGCCTCATTTCCGTTTCATCGCTCGGTGTTTCGTCGTCGTCATAACGAAGGTAATAGTTTACTCAGCGATTTCACGCCAAACTGCACCTGCCAGTGCTATTGCACGAGCCTTCCTGAGAAACAGGACTCTGACGTGATACGCCCCTTTAGTCATTTGATGGGAACTGAAAAGTAGAAAAAAACAAAGATGATTCTATTTCCAATTTCCGACAATTGAAATTTTTCTAATATATTTTCTAGAAGTCGATTTTATTCAGTTCTTCCCAATATTCTAAACCAAATTCGTTTCCTCTATAACAAGTGAAATGGCTTGTTCGCTGTAACTAAAATATTATAAACAATTTTTTGCCGATGGAAGAATTCATAATAAGTCATCGATATCCTCGAAGACGTTGTTTGAAACGTCATTAGTTGGTATTACATCCACCTTTATTGGACTGTTCACTTTGTTTCGCTGTGATAAATGGATAACAACTTTGAAAGTAGTATTATTCTACTTGGTATACAGCAAAAACTGATTTCCTCGATTATAAGATGCATAGTTGAACAACGCCCAAAGGCGTTGACCAACATGTTACGTGTACGTGGCTGCACGAATGCTCGTGCATAATTTTATCGTACAGCGTAAATCGTTACAGCTATTATCAGGCCCATCGAGCAAATCCTATTCTATCCTCCCTTCGCTTCCGACACGATCGCAGACTTTTTGTTGAACAATTCCTCTTCACCACCTTCCTTTCTTGCTTGGAGGAGGAGGCAGAAAGAGAGAGAAAGAAAGAGGATTTGCCGCGTGTGCACTCCCCTTCTTTAATGACATTTTCTGCAACGTTAAATCTCGCCGGGAGCCTTGCTGCGGATTATCTCGCGCGTTCTCGCACGAGGGGCAGAAAAAGTCGCGGTAATTGAGCGCAAAGTTGGGCTCAAGGATGCATCGAGCGCGCGTATACCGAGAGAGCTTGCTATATACACGTGTATATTTTTCGTTGGCTTGATGAGCTGCTCCAGGGAAGCGTTAGAGAAAAAAGGGGCAATTGAATTATTTTTAATTTTCAAGTTTGTTCAATGATATAGAATGTTGGGATTTTTCATTAGTTTTACGTTTGATCGTAAGGAATGATTTAAGTAAGGTTTCCCGTAGGGAGTACATTCTTTGCAAAAATCTAGACATTACCTACGTGAAAGTCTTTCAACATCCACAAACGCGGCATTTGATCGAAATAATTACCGTAACAAATGCATCATCTTCCTCTTCCTCTCGGGATAAGATACGCCGAGTGAAAAGAACAAAAAGCAATGATGCATCGTAGTCGAGAGCATGGTAAGAAAAAAACAGGCAACTTATAATTTATTCGTCGCCACGGAAAGCCATTAGTCGTATAACCATCGACTCTCGAATGTAAGAATTGGTGTTTTATGATTCAATTTGGGAGTGTGAGAGGGAGAGGACAATCGAAACTATCCTATGAATTTCCTTTTATTTCCGCAAATGTTTCCTTTGAGCTTCGATGGTGTCATTACGCGGCTTATAAATAAATTGCTCGTGATCACGAGTTATTTCGCGGATGCGCTCGTAAAAAATTCATTGCACGATAGGAGGAGCTGGGTGTATATCTTGCTTGCTTATTTGGCTTCCAAGATGCGTAGCGCCAATAAAATCAATGCACGACTACGAAACTCAACGAGTTCTTCTACATTGAAACAGTGATCGACACTAGTTTTGTTTTTCCTGTTATACTGTAATTGTACGAGTAAATATTGGACTACTTAACAATGAATTTGATAGATATAAATTTTACAAATTTTGGGTGAATTTTCTATGATTATTATACAGTTTTGGGTGTATTTTACTTGACAGTTATTGAAAATTAGTATAAGAAAACATGAAATATTTTTTTTATCCGGAGAAATATTGATAATAAATTACACAGCTCGAGAATTTAATATGTATAGAATTATTAAAAAAGTAATATATTGGTTAAATTGAATACCGATCTATTTTCGTTTCATAATAATAAGAATGACGTAGCCACAGCGCGCATTAATTTCTAGGTTATTGGAAATAAAATGCGTATTCATAAAAAAACGACCGAACAGAATATGTGTTGAGGTTTTATAAAGAATCACGTATGAGCTGTAGAAAGTAATTTAGCAATCGGTAAAAAATTATTCCTCGACATTTCATTTCTGCAAATTGCCAGGTGAAGATACTCTCGTCTAATTTTGAAGATAATGATGGGCAACGAGTAAATTTATCAGTAACAATCGTCTAATAAAAAACATGACGTTACCGTAATTGTTCTCCGATACCCGACAAGAAAGAAAAAGCTCGCGTATTCTAAACTTTTTTGCCAGTTTACTAATCTGCAGATGAGGTCGTGAAAAACGGCATATAATTTCTGCAACTATAATACGAAATATGTAGTGTGTAGGGCGTGAGCGCGAGCTGTACAGCGAGAATTGGCCAGAGCTGAAGGTAATTGAGCCTTGCGCACCTGCGGCGCGTCTCTCGCTTTATACTGCCACGGCTCTGATGTATTAGCTGCGTGTATCTTGCAAGATGGATCGCCCTAAAGTCTCGTAACAATAACAATTAGAGCAATTCACTGGCTGATAAGTCGCCGGGTAAAATGTCTTCCTTCTTCGATTATTTCAGTTATCGAGTAGTTACTAATGTTTGCAATATTTACCGGATGCGAACCAACAAACGAATATCACTTGGTCAAACGATATTGTGTCATACAAGGGTAATGATTGTAGTTATGCAATTTAGATCAGCAGCATGCAGTTACGTCATCTTGCTCGGCCATACGAAGAAAGCTTGACCGCAGCTGTGAAACGTATAACGTAAGGTGTTATTTTGTAACGTAAATAACTGTGACTTGCTATTTTTTTCACATTCGAACACAGGTTGATCGATGTTTGTATTATGCGTAGCTATTTTTGAGTCACTACAATATTTATGTATGACCAATGGATATCCTGCAATTGTACAAAATCCGTTCAGCTAGGTGCTGTTTATTAAAATTGTCAATATTTTGTTTTGTTTCACAAGAATAGGATAATTTAATATCGTTTTTCTAAATAGATCATTTTTTTCGTCCAATCTTAGATTTTATTTAAATGTTATTAGTTGAAGATGTGATACAAAACTAAGACAACGCGCCAAATCTTTGTTTTTTAATTTTACATGCAGGCCATGTATCGAATAACATTCGTAGTGTTAATACTGTATGCACCAGGGCAATAATCTCGAAATTTCGTCTAGTCATATTTGCCCTTATTCTTCTAAAAAAAGGTTGGGGGCAGGGGGGGGGCGAGCAGTATTTTTACAACATGAGCTCGTGTTTGTATCCATGCAAAAAAAAGAGAGAAAACAAAAAAAAAGCGAAAATTGATCAGAGCAAAGCGCGTGCACAAAGAGAACCAAACAGGCTGAAAATGCGACGACGTCGCGTTCGATGGTTATCAGTTGACCTCGGGGCTCGAGCGTGCTTTTTATTTATCGAATAGTCGCTTTTCACTCGTATTTGCCAAAAGCCGTTATTCGAGTTGAAAAAAAGGGGCGTTTACTCCTCCTTGCAACGAGAAATAAAAAAAATTGGGAAAACGGTTTTTTTCACACTTATACCGAGAGACAATGACGATTTAAACTTTTTTCTCTTTGAAAAACGTCCGTTAATAGCAAGTAAAGGTTAAACGTCCTCCTTTTTGACGACTAAATATTTTTATACGAAAACTGATGTAGCGTTTACAAACTTAAAATTTATTATCCACAAGTTGTTTTAGTTTAATTCAGATTAAAGATCAATAAAATTTTTAAGATTAGCTTCAAGCAAATTTCCGATAAGGTTTTATGATAAAATTCAAATCGAGCATGGCCAATGAAAATCTATCACGAATATCCTTAGGCCAGACATTAATATTTATATATAAATGTAGTTGTAGGACACGACAAATTTGTTCTCGCGATTGTAAAGCATTCACCATTGGCGAACACACATATAGTAAAGCCGATTTGAAAGTAACACTTGTACCTACATCGTATGCTCATAACATTATCGTTCTCCGGGTCTTGACGTAGTTACGGCTCATTACATTTTTTTCTTGATAGCAATATAAAGCGTGAGAGCGCGATTTCGTTCGTGTCTAATACGTACCGGTCCCATAACGTCATAATGGACACAATGCAAAATGTTCGTTTGTTTTGTGTCCTTTATTCTCTCATTCTCTTTTTCTCGAAGGAGCTGATATATCGGACATTTATCTTTCGCGTTGACCTATTTATAGGAGCGCTAGGTGCGAGAGCAGTAACAATAATAATCATGTTGACGTGAGAGAGAGAGAGAGAGAGAGAGAGAGCGCGCGCGAGAGCGGGTTTGTGTATTAAAGTGAAAATGATAAACGGGTTTGTGCAGCGCCCTCACCTCTATAGAAGAGAAAGGAGTCTATTATATTGCGCCGGTGGAGAACAATTAGCGAGTGTGCGATGTGATTTGTTACGCTGCGCGCTTAGGCGTTAACTTGAGATAATGCCCCGAATGACTTGTTTTTTTTCATAGCGCATGTACTGAAGTGGCCTGTCGCGATACGTATTTACCAAGGATTAATATCGATTGTATCTTTGACGTTTTAGACTGTTTATTTTCATCTTTGGTTTTTGTATTGTGCACACGAGATTCTTAGATATAGTTCGCGTGCAGAACAGTATTTCCTGCTCGAATTTCAGCTACTCGTATTATCAGTCTTTTTCTAAGCTTGGCCATTTAGGAGGACACTTAAACCGTTTGGTAAATCAAAGAGCGTCCATCGTGTGTCGAATATAGGTTTTTTAATCGTTTGATCTTATTGTTATGCAATGAAACTCTAAAACCGTTTACGTCCGATGGTAGTAAATCGCACAGTTTTCGTCGTAATTTTTCGCATAAAAGTGGAGAAAGGTAGGGGCTACTTAATATTTTATTTGCTTCGTAAAGTTGAAAGCTTATATTTCTCGTGTATACTTCTCTGAGCATTTACGTCACTTTGTAGAGTCATACAAGCGACATAAAAGTTGTATCTTAAATAACGACCTATAATAAAATTATCTGTCAATTCTATACAACTTATACTGTTTTTTAAATTGCAGATATCTTATTACGTACTATATTGTCTATTTTTAGATGTGACAATTTGCCATTCGAGCTTGCATTTTTCAAATCCTTGTAACATGTTCTGTTACGAACAACCTACTTTCTTGTACAAGAATCGAAAGATTACAAGATTATAAGCGGATCATTTTATTCTATTAAGGCTCTCGAAGGGAATCAGTTTGTAGCGAGGTTGTCAAAGTAAATTTATCAAACGATAAAATATTGTAAAGGCTATACCGTAAGCAGCGACAGTTTTCTACCAAACCATATATATATATATATATATATATATTTGTGCATTAAATCGTAATCCCCTTGAAGAGCTCAAATGTACACACAACGTATGAAGAATGTTAAACCGCGACGAACGAGTGCGGCACAATTGAGAAGCGACACGAAACTCTGAAACTCGAATTTGGCCATAAAACCCATTCACGCTAGTATATATACTATATATGTACATTTACATGCATCAAAACTCTCTCTCTCTCTCCTGCTCTTGGAAACGCGAAATTCATGCCTCGATCTCTTTGATGTATAGCTACTGTATGTGATGCGTTGGAAATGGAGATGGAGAGTAAGAATTGAAGTATACGTTTCCGCATACTTTCCCTCTCTCACTTTGTGATTTTTCCTTACATGTCTGTGATGTGTGATTTGAAATATAAGTATATTAAAATGATTAAAGATCGCCATTCGTTTGGTTGAAAGTTTGGCGTATGTAACTGAAAATTAGCTAGATGCGTGCTACACAGCTTTATTATACCATATATTCGCACATATATACTTGTGGGAATTAGTTGGGAGTTGTTAGTCGGCACACTACGCGCGTCTAACTCTCGATAAAGTCACCTCCTCGGTAGAATCCTCAAGTATTAATTTGATTAATTCGACTCGCTATGACATTTCTCGCACTGACTCTATCATAACGAATCTAATTAGCTAATCAAGTCATCTGCCTGAGTGATGTGCTTGGATATAATTTATATATCTATGAGCGCATATATATCGAAATGAACGCGTTGGAAATATTAAAAATATTATAGCGCGATAATAATTTAATATTAAGGTACATTTTTTTAAAACTTCAACAATTGCCATTTGAATTCCGCACAAAATTGAATTCACTTCGTTCTCGCGGGTGCATGAGAAATTTCATTTCAACCATCTGCTTCGCAACTCTGGCGCCCCCATATACATATATATGACATATATGTATAACGTACTTCATCTGTTCGGTCAAAGCAAATTTTCTGAGAGCATCAACCAAATTGTTAATCCGATTTATCATCACATAGCTTCTTCGCGGGCTAATTATCTTTACGCAATGCAAACATGAAGCACTTTTCTTTCACGCCAGATTTTTTCAATTTCTGTCAGAGCAAGAGAGAGAGAGAGAGAGAGAGAGAGAGAGATAGCGAAAACTGTCAAGGGAGAGTGGTAGAAGAAGAAGAAGGGTAAGCACGTGCAGGATTGAAAGCACGCACGTCGAGGAAGACGTCTCGTGGAGCTAGACGACGACGACTTCGAATGGGGTCACGTGCATCGCTTGAATTTAGAATAAACCGTCCTTCCGCTTGGCTTATCTATGACGACGCGACCGCAATATCTGACGAGCGGAAGCTATCGATGAGCCAACGACGACGACGACGATTTAGCAGCAGCAACCCTCTGACGCGTGTCACTTCCTTTTTGGCGGTGCTCGTCGTGACATTCAAAGGCTTCAACTGGGTGATCGATGATTTTTTCATTTGTTTCCTTTTCTCTTTCCAGTGACAATTTGATCGTTGATGCATGAAGGGAATAAATGCATTTTTCTAAATGTTACGACTGATGATAAAATTGTGCCATTCGTCACACGTGGCAGTTAATTGTAAAATACCTGTATGGCCAGCATTTTTGAATAATCGCGATAATTTTTTACGATACTTGTACATTGTTTATACGGAAAAACCTCAATAAAATGAAATGAGTCATTTATTTCAGTGATACGTGCACTTTATCGTCACTAAAAATATCTGGTTATAACCATACAAAATATTTTTTTATTAATTTTCGTGACCATAAAAGTACAGGGTATAGGGTCGATTAAATCCAGCGGGATAATTTGCAAAACTTTGACACGTACCACCGACGTGAAGCCCAATCACGTGCTTCCTCATCGCATCGTTCGTACGGACGGAAGGTCTCCTATATCTGTCTCCCTTTCCCGCTCGGGCGAGAGTGGATTTTCCGCGGCTGCATTAGCGGCCGAGCGCACTTGGAATAATTGATCGCCCGCGGCTAATGATATTTGCAGTTTATTGACGCGGGCGTTGCTCTGTCGGTGTACCTCGTGCCCACCTCGTGCAAGTAAACGCGTTATGAATTCTTCATTTCGTTACGTACACACTTATATCACATCCTTCGTGTATTTGACTTTTGCAATGAACTTTACGTATTTATCGCTTTTTCTACGCTCAATGGGCCTCGGAATAGAAACTTCGAATGATCAATAAAGGTTTTATATTTTTCACTGGAATCTTGGTATATCATGGTATTTGATCGATATTGGTATTTGATACGTGGCTATAGATTGTTGTGGCTGTGCGACTATGTAGATTTTTGGATTTCGCATAATACTATTTGAGATCGGAATCTACTGGGTTTCGCCGAACGTGGTTACGATCGCACCCGACAATTACAGTCGTAAAGGCTTCTTGAGCTAAATATTTATTTCACTGGACGATTTTTTTCGCCGAAGTATATCTGTCGTTCAAAACGAAGACTATATAACAGTCGCGTGCTACACGAAGCATTCCGAGTTCAAATGTATACATATATGTTTTTACCGTGCCACCTATACATGTATAGCAGCGACAAAATGATTATATATGATCGCGAGAGTGGCATCACCGCGCGGGACGTGAAGTACGCAAGCTGCGTCAAAGCTGCTTGCACGGCTGGCATGCAATTTTGACTGGAGCCACGTGCGTGACATCTATGTCTTCATGTATACATATATATCTACGCGGCTGCATATATTATGTTGTGACGCGGTAGCTTGCATATATATATATATATATATATATATATAAATATATATATATATATATACGTCGTAGTTTTGCTACTTTTGACTAGGGTGGGCACGTTTATACATCTTGGGTATGCGTACGTGCTCAAAAAGCGTTCAGCTTATGATTAGCGATCGCTGCGGGAGGTAAAGACTTTGAACGATTTTCATATAATGGTGGTTGACATTTAAACTTTAACAATATTTCAATCAGCTTTCGAAAAGAATTTTTATTTGGTACTATTGGTGAAAATTAAATAGATTAAAAGTTGAAAGATTTCAACTTTTACCAGTGGAGACGAATTGAAGCAGTAATAGTAAGCTCTTTTTAACTCGACAAATATTAATAGCAGTTGATATATATACATATCAATTTGAGTTTCCGCTGTAAGAAAAAGAGGATCATCGAATGAGTGAACGAATGCTGTAAACACGACAGCCACGAGACAGGCCCTTATCGGTGTAAATTGTATAAAAAAGGTGCCGACTCGTATAAAAGCTCCATTTCAAGAGAAGAAACGAAACACTTTTACGCAATGTCTCAAGAAGAGCTGTATCACGTCAATCTTGATTAGCTTGCATTATGCGCCCTCGAGGCTGGCTGAACATTTTTTTGTTCTGCGTAAGTAGCCTGCTCCGCGAGAGCTCGAGAATAGTAGAGGGTGAGGTGTTGTACTTGCTTTGTTCTAGATAAGCGTACAATTTCAATTTTCTACGATTTCTTGGTATTTCATTTAAAAAAATAGAGCGTCGCTTTTTGTCTCTTGACGTTCTGCTCGAACGAACCAATGTATTCCAGAGTTTCACCGGATATTATCATGAAATTCTCTACCATCTATCCCTGCTGAGGTTCTGTTTGTAAATGATATTCATTGCATACGATAAGTCAATCTACTGAATTCGAAACATGGCCTTCTTTTTTTGTATAACGACGTAGAGAACTGGCGAAAATATCAACATTTTGCTAATATTCACAAGGTACATTTCGATAAAATTTTCCATTTGGTTATCTATTCTCTCTTACAATCTTGGTCCGGCAAAAGAACTCTACTATCAACCGTAATGTACGTAGTAATCGGGGTAACCTTTTCGATCACATCAACGATTGCTTTATAAACAGTTTTCGTCGAAAAGATTGCCGAAATCCGCGTTACAATATATATTATATAACTTAAACTCCGATTATTGATATAACTGATTGATCTTTCGATTGAATTACGTCAATCTCAGGCATCAAAATCTTGTTTGCCAACACATCCGTCTGAAATACATACATAGCGAATCGAGGATAAACAAATGGCGATGGTCTTTATTAATATTGTACATACGTTAAAAAAATGTGTGTATTCCGTTGCACTTTCACTCAGCTACAGCTACATTGATTCCAATATCAGCAATATCGCTCTCGTAAATTATCTAACATCTTAAAAAATGCCAGCGATACACAGCGCGATTGGAAGCCCTATTCGACAGATATGTTCCAATAGAATAAACTGATCTTTGTCGCTTAAAGCCACATTCATCTTATAAGAGAATAGGATCCTGGAGAGAATCAGAGACAAGCAGCTTGAGTGGCTGAGGGAACGTAACCTTAGAAGGTTATTCCCTTGGCGCAATAGACGTCAATCCAACCAACGGAGAATATCCCCATCGTGGGTATATGTATTAATACTTGTGTACATATACGTACGAGACATATGAGTATAGCACTGAGTTTCGGTACATAGGTGTCTGTGGGTGTGTGTACGCGTATACACGGGAGGCGCCTATTCTCGATCGGATGTCTAATGAATGATAATGCCGCTACTAGGAGTACAATTAGATTATGACGAGAGCGAATATAGCGCAGTGTCGATTTACTACCAAGATATTCCATGCTTGCGATATGTATGTTGAATTGTTCATCAAGACTCGGCTCGAATACTATCGTTTAAAATAATTTTGTTCGATGGAAAAACTGGATAAAGTAAGGCCAAGGTTATGCGCTAGTTCATACCTCTTTTTCCAAAGTATACCGCAGTATTTCATTGTAAGCTCAACAATGAAATATTATTCTTTTGGCAAATAAGGTCTCGCGTAATATTTCTTTAATAATATCAGTACTCGTTTATAACGTATTGTACGCGATGAAAGTGTTCGTTGAAAACAGCATTTCAAACGATTATCGAAGTAAAGTGTAACGTGATCGCAACAAAAGATATAAAGCGCGTTGTCTAAAGAGTGCTTTAATCAGTAAAGTTTTCAAACATAGCGGAAAATACAATGAGCGCCGCAAGCTGGATTTTGACGGTACAAAAGAAAAGCCGTATAACCAAGCCGAGTTCGTCAGCGTGATGATGATGATCGGCTCTGTCGTTTTCTCATTAGCACAGCCACGCGATCGTGTCTACGTTGTCGCTTTGCGTTTACGCGCTCGCTCTCGCGTTTATATCGTGTGAGGCTGTATTACGGACGACTCGATCGTACATACATACGCATAAACTATATACATACACGAGGCCGTCACTCTGTCTTTCGCATTTTCACCCTGATGATGTGCACATCGATCGATTAGAGTAATTGACCTGCTTTGTTCGCGGGTAAATTATTAATTTTCACCGTGATAATGACGATGGCGATGACGATGATAATGATGGTGATCGTGCCTTTCTCATCCCCTTTTGGCTATCGAATATTATATCAGTCGACACATAGTCTCGTAATTTACTTCAATTTTTGGTTTTGTTCGGCTCTTTATAAAATTTAAGTTTGACATTGGAGAACGCACCGTAAAGGGAACTGTTATTAAATTTATTATAGTCATTTTGTCAGTTGGCCGTAAACTATATATTATCACAATGAAAATATATTCCCTCGAGTGTCCATAGATATTTGATCATTGCTCACGGTTACCTTGTGATAATAGGCAACGGAACAAAAGGAACAAAGCAAGCAATCCAAAATCGATACCCAAATTGTAGAGGAAGCTCGGTGATACGCGTATATAGCACAAAGCATAAACCAGACTCACGTAGATCGAATTCAAAAGGAGAGGGAGAGTGAAAGATAGAGCGAGAGAGAGAGAGGGAGAGAGAGAGAGAGAGACAGACAGACAGACAGAGATGTCGTGTGTACGAAGCGACAGGTGAGTCCAAGCTCATAAAGCTTGACCCCGAGTGGATATCCGCTTTCCGACATTGGGACACCCGTGAGTTTCCTACTTCGATACCGCGTGCCACAAGACAATTGTTGCGCAATCCATTTCATCGTGTCTCGTTACAAATGTTCGATCATTACTTCCACTGATCGTTAGTCTTGACTTGTTTGCGTTGACATTTATTTTAATCGTCAATGTGGGGATAATTTTTTAGAGATTCGACGCATGAGTAATTTACGAGAATTTTGACTAATGTTCATACGTTTAGGGATTTTCTGTAGAAATACTATGTATATGCATAATAAATTTCTTCCCACTAGTCAACAGTAAGCGTGTTGCGAGGGCACTTGTTTCGTTTTTTCTTCTCATTTTTGAGCAAATTAAAGCTACAAACGCGTCTGATAATTGCATTGTCTTTGTTTTTATTTCACTTTTTCACGAAATTGGAACATTATTAAATTCAAAATATTATTTTGAAGTTACGCTTGTATCCGTACAACACGTGACTCTCCTTCGACCAATCAGATCACTGCCTTCGCTTTTCAAGACATTAATTTTTTACAATTTTCGCAAACATCGTTAGGATATAACACGTTTATCTTGATATTTATTTTATAATGTTTTAAAAAAGCGTGTTATTCGTTTACGCTCGACATATTTGTTTAAGTACACATAGATAATGATAATGTCATTTGTTGAAGTCTCCTGAATCAACATAATTATAAATTTAACGTTATACTAATATTTTCCATGTAATATTTATGCTCGCACGTAGCGTTCAATATACCTTTTCAATATTACTTCCAGCACTTTGCGTTATTCTCAACTTACGCCTATGTCGTCATCGCTTATGTGCTCACGAGCACGTACGATTATATAGCTCTTCCGTACGATATCTGCACTTGACGCGTTGAAGCGCATGTGCGTTTAATTATGCAAATCGACCAGATGCGGATATCGCTTAATTCTTAATATATTTTTTCCGTAACGCCGAGTGCATCGACTTGTTATCTCTACTACAAATACAGAATAGGAATCATGATGATTGGTACGTAGACAATGATATGTTTGCAAACTCACGTTTTGTTTGTTGGAATAATGATCAGGTATTACAAGTCGCATTAGTCAAACCTGTATTATAAGAAAAAACACGTGGATTATGACGTTCTATTCATGCGCATTTTTTTTCTTTAAAGTTTAAATTGTAGCATAATGTTTGTGCTATTATGCAGGGCAGTAACGTGTGCTTGTTAGGGAAGCGAGTTGTTTTGTAATTTGCAAAGTGAATGTAAATTTTAGTTGCACAATTTAATATAGTTCGTTGTAGATGTGGGTCAAGTATATTTGAATTTCAATTACGTTGATATCGAAATAAAATCTCGAAATTGTAAACTTGAGAAAGTCTGAGATGCAGTTTTCATTAATTCACTCTAAATTAAGCTCAAAAGATTCGTTATAAAAACGCAAAGAACGCAGAGAAGATTCACGGGTAGCTGATTTACCCATCTGTCTCAGAGCTAACTACTTAATAGCCGCCGCTCGCAGGCAAGGTGGTCAAAGGGTGATTAAGAAAACGTCGCAGGGACAAGAGAAAGTGCAGAATAGGATTTCAAGTCGAGAGTGGGATGAAATCTAGAAAGGAATACAGATATATTTAAAAATACAAACTAAATACTTATAATAGTTAAGTAACTATATAGGTATAGTGAGGATGATAATGCGATACCTTAATAGATTACGACTACTAAACTTTGATCTCCAACTGTTTCATGGATATTACATACTGAGCTTGTCTTAAATCTGAATCTGTCTCCGTCTTAAATTTATTATCGCAAAGTTCCAAGATGTGCATGTATTATATTTTACTGTATATGTTAATGATAATAATAATAATTAATAACGAATCCCTAAAGGATCAGTACGTCAACATTTACATTATAAATTTCGCGTGAGTGACACATTAGCTCGTAGAATTCATTAAAAACTTATCGAGTAATCAAACTGTGCACCACACCGTCGTAATCTATTCAAAGTTAAATAAAAGTTTTAGCTGCTCAACATACAAGGTTTGAATATTGTAACACTATTTGTATTTTGAGCTATGATCTCCAGATTCGCTAAATATATAAGAAGTCGAATAAAGTTCATGAAATAGTGGTACTAAGAAATTTGACCTAAATTCAGTTAGATAATGATATTAAAAAATTCTCAAATAGATATTAGAATATTCATCTTGTATGACGCACTCCGTGCTGTAGGCACGTTTGAAAACTCGTTATGCATATATTTTATTTTCTCAGGTGTAGTTTCTCGATAGTGAAATATCCCATCATCAGTAATAGCGAGTGGAAAGTTTGCTGGTAGATAGATAGGGAGAGATACAGAGAGAGAGAGAGAGAGAGAGGTAGTTTTATCGGAAGTAGCACGTACACACGCTGCGGTATCCGCGATTTTGGTTGTTTGCCGTTGGGTGCGAGAGAGAGAGAGAGAGAGAGAGAGAAAGGGAGAGAGAGATCGGGCTAGACTCTGGTTATGTTCAGGTCGCTGGAATTAATTGACGCTCGGTCGCGGAATAATTCCACTCCCTCTTACTCGTGGGATTTCCAGGGGATAAAGAGACTCTCGCTGCGCCGCAGCACGAGCAAGCCAAACGTCGGGCTTATTTGGTAACTCGCTCTCGTGCTTTGGCCATTCGGTTTTAATGGATCGAAAAAGTGGGCTAGGGAGAGAGAACGCTCGTTAGAGGATCAATTGATTTCATCGTCTAAACGGATACTCTATTTTTCCCCGTGCAATATGTTAATGGCTGAGTTATTTTATACAGTGGTATTCCCCTTTATAATGAAAACAATATATCGTTTTAAACGGTTAAAAGACTCAAGTATAGGAGACGAACAAATTTCAGCGAGTTGAAGCTTATTACATGCTCAATCGGTTGTATGTAATTCAATCATCTATGTATAATGAATATCCTAGAGACAATACAAACTAATATCACACTCGATATAACAATTGAATTTCTGCTTTTTTGTTGTTTCTGTTGTTGTCGGATTCACAGCTGCAATGCGATCAGCCCAGATTAAAGGTATACGGTATCGGCGATGACGAGGGATGCCACTAGACTCGCTCACCGAGCCAAATCAACTTTGCTCCGTATATATAGCGAAGAATTTATCGAGTTTCTGCGAAAAAGTCATACGTGAAATAATGACAATATTTCTTTATTTGTCTATCCTCTTGCGTATGCCTTTCTGTTATAGTTTTATTTATAGAACGGAGTGAGATTGCTCGCAGTAAATGTCTCGGGAAATTCGATAATTCTATCAGTGCCATACCGTAGTATATTGATATAAGCGACGATAAACATTTAGTCGGTTTCCAATGAAACGTTAAAATAATTCTTTCGCTTTTATTAACAGCTTTTATTAACTTAAAGCTTTAAAAACTATCGTTTTCTTCAGTTTTGAAAAAGTTCAGCAGGTGTCTATTTGCGCGCTTCTCTGACAGGCTGCAAAATTCTCGATCGAATTAGCTCGTAGTCATGCCAGAGTATCGATTATTCAGCGACAACTGGGTAAATTAATTTTTGCCGGAACAATGAGCGCGATATTATTTGCCGTCTGCTCGTGCACGAGTCCATTGTAAACCGACGCTCGTATTCGTGGTATAATTAACTAGGATTAAATGACTTTATATTGTATCCGCGTACTCTTCATATGGATTACTCGAAAGATATGATTTTTAATCGATCGCCCGACTATTTCTCTTTGTTTCGTCATTTAACCATGATCTCATATTGAGATTATTTTTTATATTCAATAAATCTACTCTTTCTATTTAGCAGACAAACCTTTGTAATGGAATAATTGAAATTTATCTGAATCAAGGAATTACTTTCATATAGAATTTGTTCAAAAATTATTCTTTTGTTTCGCAATATATTCGTGCGATATTTTTTGCGTTATATTTGTAAAAGAGTCGTGCGGTTATAAAAAGTTGCCTTTCGACAGAGTTACAAATGCTTGCAAACAAGCGTATACTTTTAATTAACGAGCATGTAAAAGTTAAACTAGTTTGAATGGAAAGGCTCCTTTTTTAAGCTGACTTTGTGTCAAAATTTATCTCGTTACAACTTTCATTGCTCTCGCTCAAATTTCTCCATTAGACAGTTGTAAGTTTCTTACGGCTAACTTAGTAATGCTAATTATATATATATATATATATATATATATATATATATATTATTGTTATAAGATAACAACGAATTTTCAATTTATCAAATTTCCGTAGGGGGGGGGGAGGGGTCTTTCGATACATTCCATTATAACGAATTAGAGTTAGCAAATAAAAACATTCATCGATCGATGTTCAATTATACCATGATTTGTAAAAAAGCTATCAGCATGATAAGTTGATGCAACGTCAAACGCTGCTGAAAATGTTTTTGATTTTCATGTTCACAATAGAAGAAAATTGATAAGTCTACAGTAAACAAGGTAATGTTTAAGGCAAAAGACTGGAACAGCTTGCAGAATCTTTCAGACAATCATTGGTCCACCCTCTTCTTCCGCCATCAAATATCGTGGTTTGCTTGGCTGAACAGAAAAGTCATTAAATATCTCCGAGAAGTTACGCGAAAGCGAAACGTCATGGAGCACGCGAACAAAATGAGAAGAAAAAAAACGAAAACAACTCATCTCTCATTTCGCGTGCCACGTTCATTCTTCTCTTTTGCGTATATATATGTACATGACCCTCTCGCTGCACGCAGTAAGCTTATACTCTCCCTTGAATGAGTCGGCACGTGCTTTTCTCTCGTATTTTCACTCAGCTAGTTCTCATTAATTCTTACGCTACTGCGCGTGACCTTTTCCGTGCTTGACGTGGTGACGCTATATGTCTTCTTCTCTTGCCAATGTTTTTCTTAGACCTTGAGAATATATAAGACTCGGTAAGGAGAGGAGGAAAGAGCTTGCGCTGATTTTTACGAATGAATAAAAAATTGCTGCTATGCAGATTTTTTTTATCACTGTAATGAATTGAATTGTTGAATTGTTGAATGTGAATAGTTCTTGACAAGAAAAACAACGTTGTATTCACAGTAGCAAGAGCGATGTTATAAATTTAGAAATATTCCATGTATAATGACATTTACGAGAATTTGATATATATTAAGCCTAAAGAATTATTTAAATCAAAAAGCTACATATAACGCGTAAAAGATACCAAAAAACAACGTAATTTTATAATATAACTATTAAATTACTAAACAAACATTTGTTCGAAATACTTTATCCAATTAAATTAAACTTTTTATGTTGCATATTGCATTTTCGCTAATTATACTTTATTCGCATTTATTTTGATTAATATTCGAAATTACATTATTATAATATATAATAAGGGTACATATTCCATAACTTTATATTAAAATAAAATGAACGTAGCTAATTCATTAAAAAGTAATTTAATTCTAGAGTAAGATAATACGAAAATAGTTTTAAAATTGTCAACAGCTGAATGTTTTCTTGCAAGGTAAAATTGCAAACACACCTAAAAATCATGAATAAGAAGAAAAAAACTTGTATATGCTATGCATATGCCTAATTAAAATTCGCCAACGAAAGAGGTTTTGCACTTGCGTGTCTCGCTTCTGCATCTACTACGGCCCTCAATTATACCGAAAAAGCTTAGGCAGCCTACAAAAGAGTGCAAGAGAGTGAGTGAATGAGAGAGAAGGTGAGAGAGGGGGGGGGGGGGAGAGCGCCATGCGAGTGAAATTCAAAAGCACGAAATCCTCCTCGCTTGTTCGCTTACTTGCGTAGTACACCTTTGTCGCGCACTTTTCTCCTTCCATTAGCGTCCCTCTCCAATTATAAGCAACGCTGCGTGGGGCACTTGTAGTTTCACTGTCATTCCGCTCCTAGTTCAATTTGCCATCCAACCATAGCGTCGTTGCCGACGATGTCGCTATGCATATAACGACGATCCCTTTTCTTTTGCCTGTAGGAGACGGCGTCGTCTCGGTACATTGACGCATCCGCTGATAGTAATAATGACTTCCAATTTTCTTTGAATTCTTCTTGCCTTGTTTTTATTTTTTGCTGCGCTGCTATTTTTTAGCGTATTACCATTTAACTTGAGTTTTCCTAAAAATTAATACAGATTTCATAAGAAGCGATATTTTCAACGCACTGCACAAACCATCTTCATTTGCAGTCTTGGGGAAAAAAGTATTATCTTTAGCTAAAAAAGCTTTATCTTTTAATTAAAATTGATATATTGTACCAAATATACCGTGGATATCATAAAACGAATTGTTGGTTCAGTGGCTCTAAAGTTATTTGTATCGGTAAACTGTATACACGAGGTGATATCGATTTTTACATTATTCATGTTCTAATTATTTACAAAAGCTTTACATGAATGTTAATCCTCTTCTCGCGTGATGAAATTCATTGAATTTTCACGTCATTTTCAGGTACGTTTAGGCATTCAAATTGTTTGTTCGAAAAAACACATCAGCTGGTAAGTAAACGCACAATAAATCCGCCATGTAGCAATTTCAATAGTATATTACTATTAGAGTAGTCGCTTATTGAGGGAAGGAGATGTAAGAAAAAGTAGGTTAATTGGTAATTGCCGAATTATCGAAGTACGGATCGATAAATTTTGGAAAAGGTACAAGGAGGGAGAGGGGTCAGAGCTGAATAATTGCAATAAATGAGCAACAAGTGCTGCGTAAATTAACCTCATTATACTTGCTGTTCGTGATACAGTTTTACCCATGTTTATTTCTCGAATTATGACGGCAAAGCGCGCACGAGCGCGAGTTACTTGACGTTAATATCTAAGGGCGCTCGTGACCTAGATGAAAAGGTTCTAGACTTTCTGAAAGCCCTTGAACGATTATTTTCGCCAGGTATGCCTATATATGGACCGTGAAAACGTGTATGCCAGTCTTGTATTTACGAAATCTCTGTCCTACACCTTATCAACGATTGTATCATTTTCAAAATTCGTACTATTATTTGTAATCTGTCAAATATAAGAAAATTCACTTACCATTTGGTATAATTATAGCTCTTAAAATGAAATATTTGTAAAGAACTTTATAGCTGGGGATAGTTTAATAGATGAGAAACTCGACAATAGTGCCAACCGACTAACATCCGTTAAAACAGAATTCCAATAAAGGAAACGGATAAATGCTGTTAATCATGGCAACAAGACAAGTATAACCTGTTACACCTCATTAATCGGTGGAAGCAACGCCCCGCAGCAGTCGATTTTCTCCTGCCGAAATTAAATCTCTCTGTAGGCGACCGCGAGAGAGGGAGAGAGTGAGTATACACTTCAATTATCGCCGAGTTAATCCCCAGGACAAAATCGAATCGCCGCTCTTGTGCGAATGAGAAAAAAAAAGCTAGCAAGGAAAGAACAATTGCTTGTCTCGTGAGGATTATCCCCGAGACCCAGATTATCTAAAAAGTTACGTGGTTCGACCAAAAGAACAAACTTATACGGACAAAAACAACCTTCATCCATAGCTATTATATATATTCTCTACATTTCTTCAGTGTTGTTGTTGATGCTTTATTTAGATACAACAAGACGTTGAAAAGTATACTGGTATGGTACTTAGATAAGAATTTCTGAAGAATTTGAATATTCGAGATATAAACAGTGACAGACAATGCTTTTGTGTGTACATAAATTACAAATAAATAAATGTATAAATTTTGTTCGCGCGCGCACGCACGAACGTTTACACGTATGAAACAATTGTCGGATTATCTCGCTAAGAATAGCTAGTGTAATTTGACAAAAAAATTTGCTGTCGAAGTATTTCAATGTTATACGTATACGCGCCACATTTGCACGTTTCTACAAAGAACCAGCTCTATCTCTCTCTAACGTGCGCAAGGATTTTGAAATCTCCTAAAGCGTGGGTTACCTTCCGAATTGGGAAGAGTACTTATCGGGTGTTAGGATATTACAGCTTAGGTGTCGTCTGTGAGCGCGTGCGCGCCACGGAAAGTTTTCAAGTGGGTCGTTGCTTATGCGCAAGAGCGAGTAATAATTTCACAAAGTTAGATTCTCAGACAGGGAAGTGCGAAGGGGATATTAATCGGGTGTGTCTCGTGCCTCTCTTGTACATTCGATTAGTTACAGCAGATTTTCTCGTCATTGCTTTGATTTATGGGGACTTATTCAATGGGGGGCTTGCGTTGATTTTCATGTAGATTCAGCTAATTATAGTTGTTATCTCCGAACTTTTCTCGATCAACGGCGACTAGAATGTTTCACTTTTAAAACAGGGTATCGTTCTAAAGCTTCTTGCTTTCTAACATATACGTTGTTCTTAAAGTTTACCAAATCATTAATCAATCGCTACCAGATCTCGCAGCATTAATCATTACCAAGGCCCTATTACATGGGGAAAAATGCCATCAAGTGCTTGTTGAAAAAACTGTAATTGACATATCTAAGCATCGATGCCACAGATGGAGTTGTCTGGATGTATACCGAATACCCTAATAGTTTCGTCCCACACAAAGACATTTCCCTAATCAAGTTGTTACTTCCAATTACGCGCTCCGACGGAGAAAATCGGCAGGTACGATGACCTGTCCTCCTCCACCTCCTTCTATGACTGAATCGCTTAATCTTTGTTGCTTGATAGGCTTTATTATCAACTTTTACGAAGATGTTTGAATGGTATATGGATGATATCATTCAATTTCCATTTTTAGAATATTAGATTTCTTTCGTTGTTTCGAGACAATATCAATGTCGATACTTGCGTATAACGTTTTCATGGCAGTTATCGTTTACTATTCTCGACATTTTACGGTAAATTATAACGAGATAAATTATTTTCCTTGGTATTTAAATTTTCCACAAAAAGAAAAAAAGTGCGCCACCGCGGCTCGGAAAGAAGGAGGAAAAAATCGTCCTGGGAAATTCTCGTCGTCCTCAAAAATGAAAAAAAAAAACGAGCAAAACGGTACATCAATCAATTTATCGCGCGAGTCAGCGCGATCAATCGTTCAAAACTGGTGGTTCTCTCTCTCTCTCTCTCTCTCTTTCTCGAAAAAAAAGAACTACAAAAGAAATCAATCATCCTAACCCCCCTTTTCCCCTTCTCACTCTAAGAGCGCTTTTGCTATCTCTTACGAAGAGCGCACAGTAAGAGAGAACGAGAGGAGAGAGTGACTGCGGCAAACGCTTGCAAGAAGTAGATCGTCGTCTTTGTGCGCGAGGCGGTGGTAGCGTCCTTGTTCTCTTTCTCTCTTTCTCTCTCTTTCTCATTCTAGGAGGATCAGGCTTTCGCGCGCCGTGAATTTCCGACAATCGCGGCTGGCTCCGTTCCAAAAGCCTTCTCCCTCCTCTCCTCCTAGCCGACTTCTTTAGCTCGCAACGTGTACGTGAGGCTCGATTGCTCTTGGACCCACTCTTTTTCTCTCTCTCTCTCTCTCTCTTTCTCTCTGGCTATATACTTGTTTTCCGACTTATTTACTACGCTGACGTGGCCCTCTCTCTCTCTCGGCGTTAATTTTGGCAACGACAATGTCCTACGGAATCCATTCTACAGCCTCGTACTTTATTGTTTTAGAGTGACAATAAAATCGATCGAATTCTCTCTCTCTCTTTACTTTTTATCGGGCCTTTCTGTTTTACAACCTGCCGATTCTCGATCATTCCACAAAGTACTTATAATGTTTTATGCACTATTACGAGATGCTGGTACTGTGCTAGTGCGAAGTTGAGTTATTTCAGTTGAAAACTGTCACGGTAAGAAAATCATACGACTCAGAGTAATTACCTCAACCTATTAAATTTGTATATCGTGTCAGGGGCTATAACAGTTTATTGACATTGATGATGTTAATAAATAATCGTAAAAATTAGTTCGTAAATAATCTCAATACGGTTACAACACCACGAGAATCGTTAAAATGAAAAGCTCGGAAATGTATTTATGAACGGAAACGTTGTCAACCAGCATAGTCGTAATCAGCTAATAAACAAACCTCGTAAAACGGTCCATTGCCCGCAGGAGATAGTAGCTCGGTAGCAAAAGTCAAACTAACCGCAAGTTAAATGAAAAAAAATAAAAAGAGAGAGAGAGAGAAAGAGGAAGAAAGAAGAGGAAACTCGGGAAGTGCACGCGCGGAAATAGGATGAAGATTTAGTGGGTTTTAAACGGAAAGTGACGCGTCTCATCTCGATTTCCACGTCGGTTCGCCGGGTGCGCTCGTGAGTTTGCATTGAGATTAATTTATGAGGGTGTCGTGCAAACCGAAAAATTTTTATTCTCAATTTCACGCTCGGACTTCAAGGCTGTGCACGCTCTGGGCTTTTTCCCTCTCTGATTAATGCGTCCACTTATCATTTGTCACGTTTTGTTATGACGAAAAAAAATCGTCTAGCTTGATTGTTTTATTTATCGTTGGCCATTTGTCGCTCTTGTTATTCACGTGTGTGTACAGGTTTTTCACCTTTTTTCAAGTGATGCGAGTATGTAGTGGTCTGAAGTGTTTCACCACTAATGACTTTGGATATTTCATTCGGTGTATGTTTTTAGACGTTGAGTGAACGTTCAAATATTTGCTTAGGTTTATTGATCGAGAGCTAGCGTATCGATCGACTTGAGCTTTTTAAATATTACCATTCACTTGAGTTTGTATTTTTGTATAAATATGTAGATCCATGTTCCAGAAACGTGGAAAATAAATTGCAAAAATATATACAGTTATGTAACTGTGAGTGCCAGCCAGACACATCAAAGCGAATGATATTTTCTACTATTTCTCTACTCAGTCTTCCTCTATTTCTCTTTGCGTCGAATAAAATATTCAAATGACTTCTCAATTTGATACTGGTGAAAATCCGGCTTATATGCATGCGTTCATTTGCGAACAGCCGGTGTAAATAGTTATTTCGAAATGCAAACAATGCGCACGAGTCATTTTTCACGTAAATTTTAGAGCTGCCCTTATCATCTATTCGTTTATCTCTGCACATATTGTAGCATTTAAACAAAATCAAGCCAGTAAAACGAAGATATTGAAGACCTGTTGTAGTAACGGCATAAAATAAACAAATCTTTCATCCCTTTACTCTTTACTTTGACTATATGCATTTTACTCTTTTGAAAGGAGTCAACGCATATGCCGCGCACACATTCAAAGAGATACTGTAACTTTGAAATTTTTAAGACGCCAAGATGTTACTTTTTCACGCGCAAGACGTAGATAAAATGCCAGATATATCTCGATGAATTGGTAAAATTTTTAACAGTTTGAAGAGTGCGGAAGGACTTTGGAATACTTCATTTTTATTACTTGGCCTTTATTTTACAAGTTTGTCTTAAAAGTGAAAAAGATGCTATAGTTTGAAACAATGTAGATGCAAGGGAACGACGGTCTATCGCTATTTTATTTTTCTATTTTTTCGTAATCCAGACGAGATTTCATGATATAATTTCAGTTTACGCAATATTAAGTAAAGAAAAACGATCGGATAAAATAAAATAAAGCTATATATCAATTTGACAAGCTATAACAACAACGCTATCATAGCGGAAGATCGTATAAATCCTGAAAGAAAATTTAGTTCGTCCGAAAAAACAGTGTATGACGCCTATCCCAATAAATAAAAACATTAGTCAAAGGCGTAATGCGCGTGCGGGTGCGCGTTAATCTGCGGCCATTCGTGCCAAATGGCGCGTCAATGATCTGCTCGGCGGGCTGAACAGCGAAAAAAAATCACCTCTGAACGATCTGTCTCGAGCTCTGGGCGATTCCCCTTTTCAGCAGTGGGATCGACGAAGAGAGAGAGAGAGAGAGAGAGAGAGAGAGAGAGAAACGGCCTCACTGATAAATCTCGCCGTAGCCCCGTGCACGCGATAAGCTGCGATCGTTACTTGCTAGCGAGTTTTTGGGAACAACGAATGGACATTCAATTTGTGACTCTGGCCGCAAATAACCGAGTATTATAAAAAGAAAAAGTCCTATTTATTAGATCGAATCTCATTAGTAAATTTCTACGAGTAAATCTGTGAATCTCGAGGAAAAAAGGAAAAGTTTGATCATAAATCTTCAGATTGAAATGGAGGTTAAACATTTGTAAAATCAATTCGCTGGATATTTCAAAATATGTTCACATCTAATTGAACGAACATTTACTATTGGGAGATATGTAATCTGACACGACTGATCTGATTCGCACGTTGAATAAAAAACCAATCTGTCACGACCTTGATAAAAACAAGGTACACGTATTTATTTTTTTAGATAAGTAAAATTTGATTGATTTATCTGTTTGCACTTATTACCAGTCAATGCACTCAGCGCTCTGTGAAAGATATTAGCAAAGTATACAAGTAAAGTGTAGCGTACTTTGTGAGTCAATATATTTTCACTGGCATATTTTACGATGATTAACGGATAACCATAAAAGTCATATCGATCAGAAATGCATAAAAATGAATAGAATTATGGAGTTTCCTTGATAAGTATTTATGAGTTTGAGCCAGTGAAAAGTTATATCAACTATCGTGATTCATTATTTCGCAATAAAACCTGTCATGAATTCTTGTCTCGAATGAAAAAAATATCAGACGACTATTCTTCATTATCACGCCAAGTAAATTCCTATGACAAAAAAAGGAAAGCGACGTTTTATCAGATGCCATCAAAGTATTTCCGCAGTTCTATCAGCGGCAGGCACTAGTATATATACACAATACAGCATCTCTCGTTTCTCGCGCCTATTGGCCTAGTTTAGGTCGTTGCGATAAGAGCCGGGACGAGTTTGGCGTCGTCTCCTCGAGTGTCGCTCTTTACTCGAGTGATAGACAGACTCTGTGTGTTTCCTATCGAAACACGCCCCTCGGCTGCTGCAAGCTGCTACTGCTACCGAACGTTGGCCTGCAATGTAACTCGTTTACTCTCTACGTGTGTGCGCGCGCGCGCGTATGTGTGTATGTGTGTGTTAGATGCTGTAGGCGACGTTCCCGAGGAGATGAATCGAGACTTCCATGCAAAAGTGGAGAGAGCGAGGGAGACAGACAGAGAGAAAGAGAACGAGAACTATTGACTTGGTTGACTGCTTCCTCGTAAAGTTGTTTGCTTATCGAACGCTCGGCAAACTTGATGAAAGAATCATAAAATTTTGCGGTTGGTTGACAACGCGGTTTATCGAGTTTAATGTTCCATAAGAATAGCAAATAGTTTGGCTTTTTCAAGTAAAAAATGAGTTATCAAATAAAATTAGACTTGCTAAATACCATTTTGTTTTGAAAATTTATGATAATTTGTCACATGGTTAATTGATTTCATCCAAACTCGAACGGAAAATCGCAATTAGCACAGTTAATAACAATGCGTAATAAATCATTGGGAAAAATGTGTCAAAGAAAGATCGCGTTGAGTTATATATAGTTAAAGATAGGGATTGAGAGAGGAGAGGCGCGGACTTCCTCAATCAAAGTCCTCCTCCACGGTTGTCGTCATCGTCGTTTGCGGGGGACGAAAGGGTGGAGCTCGGTCAAACGAGATTACTCGCGCGTCATTACCTGCCGACTAATTCGACGTACAAAGTGCTCAGGCGGCGACGACGACGAAGGCGATGTCGCTTAGACTTTCTGCCTCTTGTAATATACAACGCTTGACCATTATGGTTAGTGGCTTTTGTTTTCCTCGTCGTCGCCTCTTCATAGTAGTTGTTTTTTTCTTTCTTTATCTTTTTCTTTTCTTTCACCTGGCCTTACGTAGTGCTACAGATGGCTTGTCTACAGTTTCATATCAAATTTATCGCACCGCTTATTCGACAGTTTATTGATGTTATATTTTTGGCATTGTAACTTGCAAACTTTATAAAAGGAGCGTTAAATTTTGGATTTAATCGAAACTTGCTAATTCAGCGCATGTATAACTCTTTATTATTTTGTATTTCAATGATGTTAGTTTACTATAACCATACAAATGTTCATGTGATCTGCCGACAATAAATCTTGTCGCTATTTTTATATCGCGATATTGTAAAGAGTGTAATCGAAACGGATATTTGTAGACGTATTGCGTGAACAACAATTGACGAAGACCTAATGATAGTAGTGTTAACGCCATTTTATAAATAGCAAGAGAGAGAGAGAGAGAGAGAGAGATAGACAGAGCATAGAGTGCGCGCAAGTGAACATAATCCGTAAGCGCCAGGAATATTATCGAGAGTATACACATATACACGGTTGACCCGATAAATTTGCCCGAGGGAATGCATTATTACCGCACCGTAACCGGCTCTGCTCTACTGCTACTGCTGGTGTTATGGAGCTCGCGTGCCCCTTTCTCGTGGAGCTTGCAGGGAGCGAGTAAATCGAAAACGAGCCCACGCCTGTTTTCGACGCGTTGCCTTTTCATGCTTACGGTCAAAATTTATCATAAGCTTCGTGGAAGCTACTTTATTTTTTGTTCTCGACAGAAGAGAAAAAACAATTTTTTGTTGATGAATTTCAAAAGTGAAAACGCATAAATAGGAAGGAGCAAGAGATCTTGCGTGCGGCGAATATGAATTAAGGAGAAATACGTGCTTTTCTATGCGGGGTTGGATTTCACGCGTTAAATCTGTTGAGATATGGCTATGGAATTATAGCTTATACTGCGTAATCAGTGGTGTACAAGTCGGATTTGGTAAGGACATGTGGAGAGTGATGATTTATTACGTGTTTTTTGAGTTATTAACATATTACTATTGACAATTGTGAAAAACACCTGAGGAATGTTTTTTTACATCAGTTGTTTTTGTGTTTCTAAAGTCATATTTACCGTTTATTCCATTGTATATGAGCACGCAATTCCAATATCTTTACTCACAACTTATGCACTTGCGAAACATCTTTACATTACTATCAATCATGATAAAATAGTAAACGAAAATTGGTTTCCGGCATAATGTATCTGAGTTTATTCAAAAGGACCAAACGATCTATTTCATGGGGATAAGGATTGTGAAAGAATCATACAAAGAAATAAAACTCGAGAAAAAGTCTCTATCTAACACTCCTCTGGGTAAACTTTTGAGAGATATAAAACCAGTATGAAGAATTGGTTTGTGTATCGATGTTCCGAATAAATGAGGAGGAAACTCGTTTTCAATAGCTTTTTGAATACTCGCAATGTTTGTGCTTGAAAGGGGGCATATCCGCCCATTGAAAGTATTTTATACGTCAACATTGACAACGACAAGTAACAAGTTTACTTATCAACTGATTCGTTGATCGTTCATAAACTCAATGCATTCATTTTAATATCTTTTTTCACTTGTCTCTAGTCTTTTGGTAATCTACTAAAATACTCGGATTGAAACTTTTTTAATATTGGCCAAAGTACTCGATTAGAACTTTTAAATTAAATCTCCACTTTGCTAACGTGATACACTTGTATCAAATGTAGTTTTCTCTGCACGTAGATTACGTTTAGTCAGATATATAGCGGTAGGCAAAACCAACACTTGTTGTTTCGCTGAAACACGTGGATTATATCTAACCGTGGAATTCAGCAACAACAAAAATAGAAGTCATATCGATAGTGTTATTTCGCATCAAAACAGCGTTAATCGAGAGGGAAAAACAAACGCCGTGTCGCTCGTGTCATTGGAAAAAAGAATTAACGAAAAATCGTTTGTTATGCTTCAAGCGTAATAAAAAGCATCGGAGTGAAAATAATACAGTGAGCTTGCGGTATCAATAACGAATCCCCCTTTCCCTTTCTCTCTCTCTACGGCATCGAGAAAAGCTTGATAATGAATTGGACACTCGATGCGAGACAGACGCGCGCTAGATGGAGTTTCAAGCGTGCCAAGCGAAAATTAATTCAACGAGCTTTATTTTCCGCCTAGGGCGTACATGCCAACGTTGCGTGCCGTTGGAGCTCCTGCTGCTGTTGCTGCTGTCGTTGCCCTTTTGACAATTCGCGACGCGAGCGTATGCTCGTTTCCACATATCTTGTTTTTTGATTGCTGCGTAACGCTTTAGAATCCCTTTGACTGGAAATTCAATTTGGAATATAGACTTTTTAACGGCTAGCTGCTTTTTTTGTTCCAATTTTGGCCAAAATATTCAATGGTGAATAGACTCGTTGTAAAATTTGAACATTACATTATTGTTCAGTTTACGACGGTGTTGATAATCGAAATTGAACTTGCGTATTTTGTCAAAACCAAGCATAAGTAGATTATGCAAAATCTATAACGCACGATACAAGTATTTCCTAGGTATATTTTAACGCGAAATTTCGAGGTTTTGCAATGGGATCGAAGTAGTGTATAATATGTAGTAACGTTATATCGCAGTTGATCTATATACCTTCGTCGGGACTTCAGACGAAGCTACTTACAATTCGCTTAAACTTCAAGCCGAACATGCTGATAGTACGCTTTGAATCAACTATAAACTTCAGTGGCATAGATATACGTAGGTAGGTAGGTCATCTCATCGAAATCCATTCGTGAACTTTCAAATTGACAAACACGTAGTTTTCGGATATCCAAAGTTTACAAGAAATATTGTATTTCGTATATGTAATCGTAAATAAAATGTACGGTTTTTTGCGAGAGTTTACGTTTGTCGAAATTAACGTAAAATTCGCTGGAATTCATGAATCTTAATGCGGTTATTTCTTTTTCTACCTTTTCTTTTATCTCGACTCGTCACCGAGGTCACGCAAATTGCGTCGGCTAAAAGAAATAATAAAAAAGGAAAAAAATGAATAGAAGAATGGAAACACCGCACATCGCGTAAAATATTTTTGCAATTTACGCATATATATAGCCCTGAGTTTCTTTATTTTTGAAGAAACAACAGCAACAACAAAACAACAGCGCTTGCCTCGAGAATTCCCAGGCATATTGTAAACTGATATTCACATGACGTAGGTTTTTTCACATACCGTTCTCACCTATATAAACGTGTTCCACTTGACAGAACTATATAGCTTCGCTTTTAACAATGCTTCGTGCGAGCAATGCCACATATAAAAATTACTTTCCTTCCACCCTCCCCATGCGTATACTATGGCTATACGTTTCTTTCATTTCGCAATCGCGCAAGCTTCGGCTGTCGCTTTTGTCCTGATTTCCGATATCTGCATGTTTGACTATGCGACGACTGCGTATTTTTTTTCTTGGAGTGCGGAGCACGCAAATTTTGCTTCTTTGCCGAGCAAATGTTTTATTGGCGTTTTTTTGGTTGTTCTATTGGGAGAATTCACAAAGACACAAAAGTTTTGCTTTTGAGAGAAAAAAATTTCGAATAATACTTTCTTCGAATTTCGTCGATTTCACGTTTGACTTTATTTTTCCGCTTCCTTATATTCCAAATTTATTCTTTCAGTTACCACTTTGGCTTTGATGATGTTGGAATAAAAATTATTTAAACAGGTTTGAAGGAAAATAGCCAATGAATTTGATAAATACAAATTCAAGGACGGATTACGAAGACCTGTAAATATTGATTCTTATTCAATGTAATTTTTCGGAATTTTCAACATTTCTTTAGAGTACAGATGAGATCACGAAAAGATTTACAGTATTAAAAAGTGTATAAGGGAACTTGTACTTAAAATAAAACAAAAAAACCTAAAGAGACGCGACGTGGAATTTGACGCACGTGATTCGCTCGTACGAGATCAAAGGCGTTTTGCGAGCATTTTACTTGAGTGCACAACCCAGGAGATTATGTTCCTATAACGAAACAAATGTTTAAAACGGCTCCACTTTGGTTGCTATTAAAAAACGGCTTAAATATCGATGTACGTGATAAGATTTAACACGCAGTTAATTACACCAATTTATAAGTAGCTAGACATTCTTTCAAGTGGAGGTAGAGTTGTCTAGAATTTACACACGGTGAATGTTTATTTTAGTAGAAAGTATCCAGATTTAGTCAGGCATGCAATTTTATTCATAGCGTTGCATTTTACAGGTATCCGTTTTCGCAAAGAAAACAAAAAGAATTAAAGACTTATTTGACAAGACACTTTGTCCTTGTCATGATATCCAACAACACAGAACAGCGTAAAACAAAAATGTAATATGCAGTAAATAGCGTTGTAAAATTGGAAGTTGAATATAAGTATGGTATTTACTAGCGAACCGAGATGAAAACATTAGATATTGGAAAAATCCGAAAGTGTCAAGTGTATATTTCGATTTTGAGAATCATTTTCGACATAGCCATGTGTACTTCTGAGTAATACTGAAAATTCAAGATAAGATTTCATACGTAAGGTCTCACGAGAGTGAAATTTTCGCGAAAAAATGCATTTGCTACGGTCTTGTCGATTTATACGCTTGGATGAAGTGGAGCATGGCTTTGAAAAAATATCATTAGATACGTGGGCGTTTCTTATTTTTCTGAAATAGAGGTATTTTTATTGGAAATCGTCCTTTTTCGCGAGACTTTTCCTCCGTAACATTTATTTAAGTTGTGCACCAGTTCAGCATCGAGAAAGCAATACAGATAGAAAAAGTTCCTTGTGGAGCGAAAAGAGCAAGCTCTTTTGGAATCAAGACGCCACTCGAAACAAAGTATAATAGAATCCCTCTTTTAGGAATGTACGCCTCGATATAGTTGGAATGTCGGAGAAAGAGGGCAAGATTACGTTGGAGCTTTGGGGGAGGGGGATTAAGTTATTTTATTCGAGAGAACTATTTTTGTACCCTGGCTAATTGTTATCCAGAATGTCGCGCTGCTAGACTTTCTGTTCTAAGCTCAAGCCAACCGTCACTGATTCGATTAATTGTGTCTCTTTATTGCTCTTCTAGGATTCTCCTTACGAATTATTATCGTTATTTTCTGTTTATCAAGATTTTCAACGACCATTTTAAAGTTACGCGAGTTGTGGTTTAAAAGTTGCAGAAATATTTACTTCAATGACCGCTCGTCTGACGACCTTAGCGTCAATATCGTGTTACCGTTCACTTGTGAATTTTCATCCAATAATCATATCTCTATTGGGTAAATTATTTTATTTTTAAATATTGGAAGAAAATGCAAGTAGAACCCATACAACAAAAGCTGAACTTTCGCGTTTCATCAAAGGGTCAAAGACTTACATATCATCGTGACGCAAAGCAATGTATATAAATATACGCTTTATCCCATAGTTACGTTTATTTATATATACTTCGAGTCTGTTCTCACTCGCGTAGAATTTACGCTTGACTCGTTAGCTCGAGACTCGGCTCAGAGATCCCTTTTATTTTCCGGGCTGGCGCGTCGTCTAGTCAGTCGTCGGTGTGTACATTCTTCTGGAAAATTAGTCAACCGATTGGTTTTTCGTTAGAATCACGATTGGTTTAATCTCAAACAGACTCTTATTAAAGACAATAAATTTTAATATTACATTTGCATAGTTCCGTATTCATTTTTGGTTTCTTTTCGAGGACAAAAGAAACATCCTTTCCCCCAATAATCGTCACTCGCGCGTCGTTCAATTTCCACGTAAACGCTTTGACAAAGCATTTTCTCTCGTACAGAATGCCTACAGCAGGTGGAGACGGGGGAGGGGAAGGGCGATGCATAGTATTTCTGTCGTTCGCGAAGTGCTTCTGCGAGCAAAGTAAATCCGCGCTTGAAACTTTCTGGAGTGAGGGGGAGGGGTAGGACTGCGCGGGTACTTACATTTCCAAGGGGTAAGGAGAATGAGATAGGAAATACACCTAAGGGAAGCTCCACGTAGAATTTGGATCGGCGCCAGATTGCGATCTATTAGACTATCGGAGAGAGAAAGAGAGAAGTAGGCACAAAAAGCAAAAGAGGAGCAAGCGCTTAGATAAGAGTGTGAGTCGCTTCGCCGATCGAGAGATTGCACAAGAAAAGAGAGAGAGAGAGAGAGAGAGAAAGAAGGAGGAAACGAGGTTTGTTCAGTGTTTCCAAAGTATATATTCCGGCGCGCATAAGGTACAGTCTTGCTTAGATTTCCGCTGTAATACTAATGCGTCGACAGATAGGGCTTTTCTCGCTTCTAACTGTGTATGTATACTCTTTTCCTGTATTATACTTTATGTTTCTGTCATGGAAAGTATATACGAAGCTTGCTCTATTGAGACTAAGAGTGTTTTTTTCGTTTGAACGTAAAGTGTACATCTTTGGTAATCAAAATTGATAACCTTTTGTCTTTTATTCAATCGCAATTTACAAGAGACATTCGACACTAGAATGTAGAGTTATGATTTTCAAGTTCGGAGTATAAGAACGAAAATAATAAAAATTATTAGTTGACCATCTTAGGGTGAATGCATTGTATGGTTTATAAATATGTCACAGTTTATTACGAAATGTATTTTCACTTCAATTATTTTCACAACTAATAGCACGTAATTGTAAGTCCTATCAAATTATTATAAGCTAAAAGGGGATCAAAAGCACTTGTAATTTACATAATTTAATCATGATTATTTGGCATGTATATTTATCAGATTAATCTTTCATGAAACTGAAATAAATAATCAAACAATACAATATAATTTCGTGTGTTTACTCGAAATCCTGAAAACAACGTTAAAATGGCGTTCTACCATTGCAATAATTTAGACATAACTGTTCTGAATCTGTTTGAAATTACCGCTTTTCCTCATTAAAATAATAAATGATACTCCGGACTGAAAGGGAGCGACGCAGCGGTATTCTTTTCAAGAGAAAAACTTAAACTTTTTGTAATTATGCAAAAAGAAGAAGGCCGAGAGAGAGAAAGAGAGAGAGAGAGAGAGAGAGAGAGAGAGAGAGAGAGAGAAAAAGCGGGCAAAAGAATTCCAGGAGGACAAGTGAGCCCGTTAACAAACGAAGTCTCTTCTCCCCCATCCTTTCGTCTACACCCATCCCTCTTTAGAACTTTCCAACAAAAACAAACAAACGCGAGCATAAAGAAGAGTACGGAAAATGTGCCTTATTACGAGATTCGCCTTTCTCTCCCTCTTGGATGATGCATTTACTAATTGTTTCTCTATGCAAATATGCTAAACGAAAATATACGCTTGAGTGAGACATCGCGCATTCAAACTCAAATCCTCCCCAGCCTTTGCTTTTTTTCACGATACCACATACGTCGTGCATTAAACTTGTTTTCTTTCAGTTTCCTGTTTGCTTCTCGTGAGTGTATCGTTACGAGACCGTGTTCGTTACCGGATTGAAATGTTATTTATTTCCGTTGCGAGGTTTTACGTTAGTATATCTTTTCCGGATGTACGTATGCACGTATATTTTATTTAGATAGATTATTCGGGAAATACATTTTTACTAGTTTAAATGAATATTACTTTGGAGTTTTCATTACAACCAAATTATCATTATTAAAATTCAACAATGGCATACGCTCGCTCTGGTACGCTAACAAAAGAATAGAAACGCCCGTGGAATTTCGAGACCCTACGCGCGAGACACACTCGGCGATGCTCGCCACGTAGTCAGCGCACGAGAATAGAACTCATGAAACAGCCATTATGATATTCAAAATCCCACGCGCACCCTCTAACGAAGCTTTACCCCCCCCCCCCTCCTCAACCCTCCCTTCGTTTCTACGCAACGCAAGAAAAGCTTACATACGTATACAGGATAGAAGGAAAAAAACAACGGCATTCGGAGCAAAGCGAGGCAGTTGGAAATTCGACCCACGTTCGCGCTTGGCGTTAAAGTGCATATTTCTGATTAAAAGAGACTATTTATGTCTATCCGATAAGATGTTAAATAAGATAATGAGCGACAAGTAGAACGAATGGTCGATATCGCGCTGGAGCTGTAAATGAGTCGCATGTATACAAGACCTTCAAACAAGAATACGTGATGCACATCTAGACTAAATACATGAAAATCGCGTACAATACTTATAAATACAGTCGTTTGCTTATCTTACCCAAAGTATCGTAATGGTTATGCTTTGGTCGAGAAAGCTTCTGTACAAAGCGTATCCGAGTGTACCGGCGTTTCGGCGACAGGAACAACCACTTACACTCGGGACAGCGATGAACAGCTATAGCGAAGTGTGTAGCTGTCGCAAGTAGGACGCTACAGGATACGCCGCGGACCACAGAATCATTGGTTTGGCCAAGCAGCACCCCACGAGAATGTCAATTAAGACCTTGTTCTGACTGCCAAAAGCCTGGTAAATGGCTGTAGGCTCAGAGCGTAAGGTGTGCTAAAATGCTACACGGCGTGGTCGCCACATTGGCGTCTACTTTCTTGGCGTCTTCTTCCCTCTTTCGAGAAGCACGACCCACAAGGCCCAGGGGAGAGGGTCTTTCAAGCCCGACGAACTCGTACACAAATAAATAGCGACTCTACACGAATTAGATTTTCGAGAGAAGGAGTTATATAACACGTGTTACTCATTTTTTAAACGAGTTTCTAAATAAATATTTGTAATGAGTTTTTGATTTAACATTTTGCTTGCAAGAGTTTTGTAAAAATGAAAGGTAATGAGTATTGTATAAAAGTGGTATTCCATAAATTATTTTCTAAAAGTTTGCATATGGTATTCTATATAATATGGTTGAGATTTTTCTGTAAAAACATTTTTATTTTGTTGTGCTGTATCGAATAATTATCAATTGTGTTTAATTTGTAGAATCTAATAAAATATTCGACTAACATATCAGATTATTTTGAAAGATCTTGTCGCTGAATACATTTTTCAGTGCCTATTTACGTATATTGTTATTTTGAAGTAATTCATCTCCGGAATAATGTTGATTGCTTCCACGTCTTTACCAAATATTTACATTGAATAACTTCTTTACATTTCTCATGACTATTATTTACGTTTTAAAAATTTTAATGACATGTTTGTTACTACTGGTAATTTGTTAAAAATATATCCTCTGAGTCGTTAAAATAAAATAATACTAAGTAAATGTTAAACTTTAAAAATCGAATATTCGAACATGATGATAATGATAATGTTATGAGTATTTGAATTTTAAAACGTTTCAGCAACACTACGTATTTACTACGTAGTTAATTTATACCAAACATGATTTCAAATTTCATAACGTTTCCATGTAAACAACCTGCCTTTAAGAGATAAAAACCAGTGGAATCATATCGAAAGCTATTTGATTTTTTTTCAAGTGAAATGCAAAGATTTCGCGTGTGCTCGAAAATGCGAAGTTGAACTCGGCGTTGGGATGCAATGTTGCAAGTACGTGAACCGACACACTCCTGCCAACTACATTTGCTGTATGGATACAGTACTTCACAAATGATCCCATTATCCCCTTATTGCCGCTCCAGATTGCTTTGCATACTTGGGTACGCACGGATTTCGAGTGACTGCATGTCTTGTATTAGTGGAAAGGAAAATAATGCTATGAGTTGGAAATAAATGGCTCAAAACAAACAACTACTTATACGTTTGCTTTGTTTCGCTTTAACTCATATCTTTACGTTTAAATTTCATTCATCGTTTGTCAATGCAATCTTTGAGTATGGAATATCGTTTTATTGCGCGTGTAGTATACCTGATTTTACCATTCCACATAGACATACATGAACGCCCTATTACTCGAGCAAATTTTTTAATTTAATTTTTTGTATTATTACATTTTATTTTGTATTACTATATTACACTAATGCAATGTTTAATTTTGTAACAATAAGGTCCAAATTTACTAAAGTATACATATTAAGTGTCCATTGTTATTTATTAATTGAATTTTAATTGGTAAACGCGTGTTTCCCAAGCATTTCAATGTTACGTAGCTCAGATCTCATTAAAATTTGCTCAATCAAATATAAAATGAAGTTTTTCTGTAATATCTAATTGGAAATTCATTTACTGATTTCCGATTGTAAAAGCTTTTATCGCAATTTAAAAAGAAAATCTTAACCGAATGTATCATCAATAAATACTTATTAATAAAATAATTAAATTTTCTTTTCAGAGGTATAACCAAATTCTCATAATTTTCGCAGAAATCTGAATTCTAATTTTCGTGATGTGTATGCTTATGAAGATGTCGATGTAAATGAAGTTAGCGACAATTTATAAGTTAGCATTTCGAGTTGATATCCAACGATAATGACAGCGATGGCCCGTAAATAAATATTTTCGTCACATCTCCCTACAGATTCAAAAAGTATCATAAATATGCATAAATAGGGCGAGCGAATCTTTTCTCGCTCGACTTGCGAAATTGACATTGTTGCGCTCGCGAGCAAATTTATGCAAATTCAAGCAACATTTTCACATTCCCGCGATTTATATATATATGTATATATATGTGTGTGTATCGTATACATATATATATACACATATATACATATATTATAGAAAAGATCCCATCATCTTACATGCTCAAGTAAGACGTGAAAGTTTCCTTCTTGCATTCACTGAGCAAGAAAACTTTTTCGAGTTCAATTGAACGCACGACGGGTGGGAGGAAGAGAGAATGAGATTCGATTTTCCTTTTACTCGCTTTAGCGACTAATTGGCGCTTATTACCGCCGGACGTTTCTTGCCCTCATTTTGCACCTTTTCGTCTTTTCATTGTATCATTAAATTTACTGGATTTTTTTTACTAAACAATATCTGTTGCCTGCAAACAGTAACCTGTTTTTTGTTTTATATTACCGTCAGGAAAATGTCACTGCTCTTACCTTTCATTCAATTATCGTCAATTGCAATATTTCCTTTTCGTCTATACTTCTGTTCTGTTCATGTTATATTGGCATTGATACTCGCAATTCAATTGGTCAATTCCATTTTATGCCGTATCGGTTAATATAAAAGCTACATATAGAACATATTTTGAATAATGTTTTTAGTCAATTAGTACATTCATAAATAATGAAATATACGTGAACATAAATGTCACGATACATCAGGTCAATCACGTCTCATTCATTTTTAATTGAATCCAGTGACAAATGCTTCCCCTATGTCAATGTTTTCACATTTGATATAGTTTGGCCTTATCTAGACAATTAGTAACGACGTAGTCTCAAAACAGTAAGTACAAATTCTACATATTATGCAATTTTTAAGAAAGCACGATAGTTTTTTCGGCTTGACTATTTTTTTGTCAAAAGTTTGATGTAAACTCGTTAAAGTAAATTAACTTTTACTAAATATTTCTCGCAAATAAAAAAATTTTTATCATTATAAAATACTTGTTTGAATGTATTCCATATTACAATAAGACACCAGTCATTTAGCATTTTTGCTAATCCTCGAGTCAATATTGCGAATATTCTTGTGAAAAATTAACAAACTGTTTGTGACGCATTGCACAAGTAAAGTAACGAAGACACAAGCTCTTAATTCCATTTGAAATTTATCTACCTTACGAGTCTTTACCATTGTCAGAACAATCCACAAACTGAAAAAGGACGGTTTTATAGTTCCGTTTAATTATTGCGCTTCTATATCCTTTCTCCTATTTTAGCACGTGAGAGAGGGCTTGCGCTCGCGAGAGAAAGATAGACAAAGAGAATGAAAGAAGTTATTATGACCGCAGGAGTCGACCGAGAGAGAGAGAGAAAGGGAAAGGAAGAGAGTGGGAGACATAAAATGGCAATCAGCCCCAGCCAAATGGACAGATAGGGGCCATCAATTTTCGGCCGCGGCTTCTTGTAATTGCGTCGGCAGCCAAGCACGTGCTATGGCCAAGCGCGCTGGCGCATTTCGACTTTTCGCCGCTCTTGGGGATTTTTTACGACTGCTAAATTGAACGTTAGCGGGTCTTATACGAGCTAAATGGAAAATCATGTAGCTTGTGGAAATAGTCCTCGTAGTTCTATGAAGTTTGCCTTTTATACAGTTTGAGAACGTACAGTAGTGAAACATAGAATCATCAGCAAGTTAGATATTCTTTTGCCCGTAAATAACAAAGTTATAATCAAGTCATGTTAATGAAAATAACGAAACATGAAAGTATTGAAACTCCTCGCAGAGATAATTTAAAAATGTATACTTACGTTTAAAATATGAATGGCATTTTTGCTAATCCTATGAATCTTTTCATTATCAGTACACGTATTATTGAAATATATCTGTACTGCACGGATTTCATGTTTCATGATCTCCAGACAGCGTTACTTTATATATAGCATGACCCTAACAATGTCACGGGCACTTTGCGCCGTCTTTCGTTTTTTTCGAGATCAACTTGACTAATCGGATTTTCAGTGATAACAGTCGTCGTACGATCAGACACGACTACTTTGACTTTAATCGAGTGCTTCTTCCGTCTTTTACCTATTCTATGTTTACTGTTACAAGATATTTTTCGTATTTTTAATTCTTGATTATATTTTTATTACATTAAAAGTTATTGTTGCGTAATAACGTTAATGGTATACAATATAAGCGATTTTCTTATAAATACGTATAAATTTACACGTTTTCGAGTGAGATGTTGATAAATACAAACGGAAAAAAATATCATCAGGAGAGCACTAAATTTTCTCTTTGTCTACAATTAAAACTGACACATTAATTTTTAATCTGATTTTCAATACCTTTAAATGTTGATATTTTTATTTACATTATACATTTAACGATGATGATGACATTCCACATCTAATGTAGTGATCAATATAGCTTCTAAAGACTGATATATTTATATGTAATATTTCCAAATAATTCATAGTGGAACTGATTATTACCTAATGTATTTTGCAATTTTATTAATAAAGATAAATCGGATCTTTGGAAAAATACATATTTGATACATGCTAAAGTATAAGAAAGTTGAAACAGTCCGTTGGTGTTGTAATACACAAGTTTAACTACTTCGAACTTACGCGAACTTTTTATGGACTTAATAAACTGGAAACGAAGTTGATTAACGCGACCGAATGCTATAATTATGCGAATGGTCGCAACGTGACCATCAAGGAAACTATCAATTTGGGCAATATTGTCAATTTTCATAAGGCTTCCATTATCTTGTTGATAACTCAAGCCACTTATCTTGTAATAAAATGAAGACTTCTAAAGTAAACCCATCTAAGTTTACAGCGGTCAAGGCGGGGATCGTGAATTGTTAATTTTACCTGAGTGGAGTTACTTGCTATTGTTGGCTATGGATTTAGGGTTTTGCATAATTTAACGACCAAAAGGGTTCGAGATAAGCTCAATATTTAACCTCCCTTTCATCTGATTTCGAATCACAAGCTAAGCACCGCTTGTATTTTGTGTCGAGCCTTGTATACCGGCTAATTTATCAGACAACAACCGACAGCGCTCGTGGCATTAGCATTTGAAACATCAAAGGATAACACCAAATATAAAATATCCTACCGTTACCTATAGTACACACTTGGCTGACACTTTATTCTCCGTACCTAGCGCCGTTAGCTTCAGAATTAACACAAAACGCGCAAATTTAAATTAACAAAGTAATTGTAATTGAAAACCGTGCAGATTCCTAATTTATACAATCGTTAATTTTGCGCGCCAACGATTTTAAACAAAGAGACGAATCCTCTCGTAAATTAATTTTACTACGGTACTTCAAAGTTTTCTATCGAAACAGTTTACGTTACAAAAGGATTTTCAGAATAGCACTTACGACTGGGATAAAACTTGAGAGATAAACTTTTAGCTGTAAAGTATGACATTGTTTCGGCAATTAATTGGTTTGGGACTAATAAATTTTTGGTGCTAAATCCGTAATTTTAATCATCTTTCCCTCTCCGATATCGAATGATCGTTAGACGCTACAAGCTTGCCATTCCCTCTGTCATTGAGCGACACCTTGGCTCTGGGAGTATAGTCCTTTATCTAACGTGTCTACTCCATGGAGGCCTTTGACCTAACTGAAAACACACGATGTTCGTTTGTTCTTAATTGTGCGCGCAAAGAGCTTTTCTGATCGAGGAAGCTGTGAGAAAATAGATTCGAAAGATACGATATACACACTCGAGGCACGATAGTTGAGTGCTCTTTGAAACCTTTTTATTTGCTTTAAGGTTTGTGTTCGTAGAAAGATAGAGAAAAGCTCATTAAGCGCCACTGCGGTCAAAGGTAGAAATAATGGTTCGTAAAGTCAGAAGTGCTTAATGAAAAATCCTAATGGGTAGATTCAAACGGATGGTGCGAAGAGTTGAATGGGGAGTGCTATTACCGTAAATGAAAGTAGCGAGACAACAAGTTGAAACGAAATAAATACAGATGAGGACACTAGGGAGATAAAAGGTGGAATGAAAGTAAGGTAAAGTATAACAACGAAGCTTGCTGAATTTACGAGTATCTTCCATTTGAGAGGACGAATCATTTTTATTTTATGCCGTAGGCTATGCCAATTCGTTCGTCGTACTCTCCGTTATAATTGGAAAAGTCGTGTCTCAAAAAGTACGACGGAATAAACGAGGCATTTTCAGCAGGTGTGCGTGAATAACAAAAAAATGTCGACGGCAATAAACTTGTGTGCGAGTATGTTAGTTGAGTATACGCGGACCGACGTACAACGATTGATTCGATTTCGTACGAGAACGCATTTCACTTGGTCAATTGGTCTATTCGAGCGAAGGAAGCAACCAATATTTTTGGTGTTTTTAAAATAACAAATGCTCCATGTTTGATTTATTTTTTGCTAACGAATGTTTGTTAAAAATAGTCATACGTATCAATGTTAAATGTCAATTACTTGCTGAAATACCTCAATTCCAAATATTAATTAAAAAATCAGATATTATCTTCAAACGTTATATTACGTTGCCACGTGTGTGCGTACTCGAAAACTAAAAGTGTCTTTTTTTCTTTTCTCTCTCATTGTTTCAAACACATCGTACTGCATCTCGGGCGAATTCAATTCCAACTTGTTCTCTGACTAGGAGCTTTTTGCTTCCATTGCCACTATCAATTGTCCCATCTTTTCTCTCTCTCTCTCTCCCTCTCTCTCTCTCTTTCTCTGTCTGTCTTTCTCTCTATCTTTCTCGCTTTCCAACGCTGTTGATTCGGAGCACAGCGCGCTAGCGAGTGCCCATTAGGCGAATCGCGCTCCGAGAGAGAAAGATAGCGCTCTGGAATTTCATTATGGGCGTTTCCCCCTTCCTTTTTCCCCATCCCTCGGCGGTATTTTTATTGGACGCCATCCGCGTCTTCTAAGAGAGTGCACTTTATCGCCAAAAGACCAAGCGAATTGAAAACTTGACCTTCTTTCTTGGTCCGATCGATCACGATCTCTTTTTAAGTCCACTTATTCTCTTGGCGATATTTTATTGTTATTTATTTTTTGTGTGTTGCTGGAAACTTTTCGATAGCAAAGTAATTAACTTCCACTTGCTTTTCCAATTATTCGAGAAATAAAGTTTTTATAAGAAAGTGCATAAAGTTTTTTAATTTCTCAGGAGAGCAAAGAGGAAAAATAAATATTCTACTTCGAGTAATTTGTTTTTATAAAATAGTATTGGCTTAGCGTTTAGTCAAACATTAAACGGAAACTATGCACAAATATCTGCAAATTTTCGACACAAAGCAACAAGTGACGTGTGACTAATGCGGCAACCAGATGAATACGAATAGTTTCGATGCTTCAAACTCGATTAAACGTCACTATTCGAATTGCGTGTTCTACGTGAATTCCAGCGTAATTACGGATGAAATCGTAATAGAGTAGAAATGGAGCGTAAAGTAACGTCCGGCAGCTGCATTAAAATAAAATATTATTCGAACGATCGTAACTTTTAGCTTGCGTAATCAAAGCTCTCGACATATACAAGCCACGATCGTTCGAGAATTCCATTAAGTTTAGCAAGATCCCGTGATGGCAAGGTTGTGCGCTATTGCTCGTCATCTCGTTCGTACTTCATTGACTAACTTCGCAAGTTTCGTTGGAAACGATACAACTTGGCTTCTCCAATTTATCCGAGCGAGAGACGATAGCATTGAATAATGGTAACCGGTCAAATTGGCATTATAATTAAAGGCCGATCAATCGGCAAATTATGCGCTGCGAGATCGAGAGGCCGCGGGGGCGTCACGCTTGTTATGTGCGTGTATCTATATGTAGCTGCGTGTATATGCGGATGTGCACAGGAGATAAGACGTCACGCTTGGATAGGGCCAAGGGATATGCCACGATTGACCTAACTACATATCGATGCTACAGCTCTATGCTGCTGCTCTGTGAATGCGTGTTGGCCTAGATGGCCTCTCTCGGTCAACTTTGAACGAGAGGCTGATGGGACGCTATACTTGACAAACTATACATATCTATGCAACGACATATACAGGCGTTCGTCTTGTTTTATTTGTACTGAGGAATAACATCTCTGTGAACTGTAGTTCCTCGAGGTTCTGCATAGATAATTAGCGCTCGATGTTTGGACAGAGAGATCAAGTAGAATCACACATGTACGATGTTGTCAAACGTTACTCTTCTGGTCTTTTTATTGTTAATGTTGGTTTATACATCGTAAATAGCGAGTCGTTTAATTTTTCGCTTTCCGACGAGATATTTTTTAAAGAAGATATATACTCTTCAAGAGTTCGTTAATTTTTAAGTTAAAATTTAAGTATGACGCAAAGCTTGCGTCAAAGGGAACGTTTTCTGCGCCAACTTCCTTTTTTGTCCATATTCGCGTGATTTGTATATGACATGATGTTTGCAATAATAATGTCTACGAGGGGCTCCATAAATTTCAAGCTCAACATTGTTTTTGCGTATTACAATATTCGATAAAACTTTGACAACAAACTCCAGGCCGTTGAAAATTCATTGTACCACTCAAAATGTTTCACTAATAACTTAACCGTTAATAACTTGAGCTTTAAACTTGAAGGCAGCACTCAACAAACTCATGGTTAATCGAATATAGTGAGGTTCACCTTCCTTCATAGATCAAGTTTGAAAATGTGGAAAAACGAAACGATCAGATATATTAAAACTGGGTGGGGTGAGGGTGCAGCAATGAACTGAAGGATCCTTGTAAATCTCATTTTCTAAGAAGCTTCAAAGAAAGAAAGAGAGAGAGAGAGAGAGATAGAGAGAGAAAAAGAGCTCCAAAATTGTCGGTGCGATTCAATAAAAAACGAGCCACCGGTCGAGCAGCGTAAAATTACCCAAAGCTCGATTTTCCATCGCATGGACTTTGAGCAATACATCCGTTTACGTATATGTATACGTGAAGCTCCTTGATATGCAAGCGACGCGTTCTCTCGGCCCGAGATCTCGGATTGGCTTCGGTACCGTCTCTCTTTCTCTCTCTCTCTCTCTTCTTTTTTTACTTCGTTTACAACCTGGAAAAATGCAATAGGTGTACCGTATACCGGGGGATTGGATTTCACTGTCCACGTACGTGGATTTTCCGCGCGTTTTCTTCTCGGTATTCGTGTCCTCTGCGTGTAGAGCTACAGTCGTCGCTTCGCTTGTTTTCTCCTCATTGTATTTATGAGATTTTTGCGCGCGCGAGTATTCTACGGCAGCCTTTGTCTTGTCGGATTCACCTTTCACTCTATGATATATGCACATTTGATTTGAGTTGTATTAGATTATGTATTTAGACATATTGCGTGAATCTTCATTCTTAGACTTTACGTATTCTCTAAAGAATAGTAATACTCTGTCGATTCCACTTTTGTTAAATTGAATTCGGTAAATAAATACACTTTATATCATGAACGTTTGTAAGAATATTTTCATTTGCCGCATCGGAAAACCGAAGTAAAACTATTTTTTACGTGTCAATGTATTTTCTGAATTATATACTTTGTCGAGTAATTCGTCGTTTAGCATTTTTTTCCAGTTGATCAACGATCACTTGTACGATAGTAGGCACTATACGTTTCCTGTCTCGTGGAAAAAGCTAGCAGCTACCATAAAATGCAAATTCTTGTACGCCGCAGTACGTTCAAAAATGACAATTACGGGGCGATCAAGCGCGCGTAACGTGCTACACAAAAAAAAAGAAAAAAAGTGATGCGCACCCCGTCATGATGATAAACGGTAGGGATTTCGACTACACGGGAGGTTGGATATTTTTTCACGAAGATTTTTTTTACGTCGCAGCGAGAATGCGCAATGGCTATTTATGGCTTGCACTGGTGATACAGTTTGAATGAAAGTTACGTAGACAATAAAAGGGGGATTATTAAGAAGTGAGTATACCTTTGTCAAAAGTGTTGTATTTGTCAGTTATCGTAGAAATATACCGATCACTAGATTGTTACAAACTCTTTTGTCTATCTTCGTTGTTAGACCAAATAATGTGAATTCAATTGCTGCACAGCGAACAATTTTGCTGATTTAATTAAATTGTTTTTCGATGAGATTGTCAATTAAATGGTCTTGGTTCTCTTTTACTCTTTTTCACGAATGAAACATTTTTACGAACTTTATGAAATTACGAATAAAAGTTTAAAAACTCGATGTTAAATATTGAAATCCTATCAAGTTTTGTACATCGCTTGAATATAATCATTGGAAAGTCGTTATAAGTTGAATTTTGATCCTCAAAATTGTTTTACGAAAGATTATAACTGTACTGATATTGGAAAATTTTTTCTATTATTTCTATCGAATTTTTCATTTTTTTTCAATTATTCAAGATTAGTGTATAAACCCTTTGATGTACCCGTCAATTTGTACTTTTTCCATTACTTTATTAAAAACTACATCAATCCCATCAAATAACAAAAAGTCTTGTTGAATACTATTTGAAAACTTTTTAATGGCCTGGTCAATCCTGAGAATCATTGTTTTAATCAAACGATGTATAGAAACCGACACGAATATTCGATTTTTATTCTTTTACAGGCAATTTCTAGACCGAAACAAAAATAAATAGAACGATATTCAACGCACAATTCAAAAAGCCGATCTCTTGCATTTTAAAGCACTGGAAATAGTAAAGGAGAAAGAGCAGCAACTCGTAGCTGGTAGGCACTCTCCATGTAGCAATATCTTGCGTCTGGAGAATAGACGAGTAGCAAACGAGAGGGAAAGGAGAGAGAAACGATACTGAAAAAGAAAAGTGAGCCGTGCAAGAAAATAAAAAGAGGTGAATTCTCTTATGAAAGGAATGGTTGCTTTTTTCCTGTCTTCTTTCACGGTATCTTTTAGAATCACTCTCGTTGCCGTGTGCGAGAATGTGCCACGTGATTTCATGTGTTATGGGTTATCAAGCGATATTGCACTATATTCTCTGTTTCTCCCTTTCGTGTATTTACGAGTGGTGATTTGCGTCGATAGATATCGTGAAATGAGACTTTTCTGCTCCAATCACTGCCAGATGATGCCGATCGTATAAAATATGTACGTGTGTTGTTTGTTTCGCGATAGATTGCTATTTTTCTCATCTAATTAATATTTCTTATTCCTTTTGCAGTAGGCATACGGAAAAACTATTGTTCTTGAATTCGTTAAAAATATGATATTGCAATTATTATGGTTCATCGATTAGTCAAACGCTACTATGGTGGGTCTTGGAAAAAATTGATATTGCCTGTCGAAATTAATTACAAATACGATCATTGTTAATTGTAAAAAAACACGATTCCTATGAAATGCACAAGTGTTTGATAAGAAATGTACAATCAAATGAATGTTCGGGTATTGCAACGTAAGTAAAATGAAAGTGAAAAGCTTTTTTTTTCCTTGCCAAATAATCTTAAAACAGTAGGTAGCATTTTGCGCTTCACGGGCCTCTCAAGTGGCTGTACAACGAGATGCAATAATCGAGATAACGAATAAAAGAAATCCTCTTACCGGTATAAATGCAAAGCACATAGTGAGTCGTTAACGTAGGACGAGTAGAAAGGAAAAAGAGAAGAAAAAAAAGCAAGTTCCTTTATTTACACTTTAAAAAGATTGTTCTGTGTGTAGAGCTAGACGATGCACATTTTTTCGTATAGCGATATCGTTCGGGAGGATAGAATTGAGGGCGTCCAAATGAAAAGTAAGAGATACACCATTGTACAGTTCTTCCTCTCTCTCTCTCTCTCTCTCTCTCTCTTGCATATTTTATATGCTAAGAGTAGAAATATTTTGCCGCGGGGAAATGTCACCGACTTGTTGATCCTTTGTTTTTTTTGTTCCTCTCGTCTCTTTTACCTGACACGCGCTCGCGTACGCGAGACTTGATTAGATTTAAACTTTGATTCGCTTACATAACAGAATATCTCTTCTGAGCGTGTACATACACGTTTTTTTTGGTTCATTGTGAAATTTTGATGAATTTGAAAATTGCATTTGTCCCTTGACGTCGTCGTCGTCGTTGTCCCCGCGCACATACTGACGTATAAAATTGTACAGTATGCTAGACTCGAGAGAATTTCGAAACAGAGTATAGTACTATGCAATTTTTGGTGGCTGGATAATGGAAAACCAACCATCTCTTTCTTTCTCTCTCTCTCTCTCTCTCTCTCCTCTCGTACGTGTCGTCACAAAAGAATTTAAATTGCTCCTCCGCAGCTCGGCTGCATTTCTAATACAAAGCAAAGAATCGAAATAGGTCGCACGACGGTGTCGAGGATGAGGTTTAGCAAAGAGAGAGAGAGAGAGAGAGAGAGAGAGAGACTAGCTGGGAGAGAATTTGCATTGACGTCAAGTGGTTTAAAATGGTATTGTCGGATTATTTAGAGTACGTTAAACATTAATCTTGAAATTTGTCGAGTTAAACTGACCTCTGGAAAAGTTATCCGAAATATCTACAACGTCTTACTTGAATGATTGGAATGTAATTACTTATGAAAAGAGTACCTCGAAAATTTGTTGTTTTTTCTCAGTTAAATAAAAAAAAAAAGCAAGTTTTCACTCTAAAAACACGGTACAACATCCCGATCGCGAAGTGAGACGTCAAACTTAAACTGGTTCTCAGTATGTAAAACAAAGACGACAGGAACTACAATAGTGTCTGGGAAGCACATACTTACCATATAAGGCCGTCGGCTTACACTGCCCGAGGTAAATCTGTAATCACTGGTAAACCGTCTCGTTGCGGCGAGAAACGCGACGTACGATTTGGCCTTGGGCCAGACTTGTAAATCGAAGCCCAACTGATCGTTCTCTCCACCCTCTCTTCCGCTCGTTAGGTTGATTCACGTAATTACATGATAAAGCGTCTTTAACGAACTATCACAGTTCTCAGATCAATGCTAAATGAACTTACTGAACTTGGTAGCAAATTGTTGGATGTTCATAGCGATAGTTTGTATAGTGTAGACCATCGTTTACGATAATATAGTCTGTTATTTTCCCTTGTTTTTTAATGAAAAGAAAATCACATGTTATTCCTATAAAAAAATGCAAATAGAGTTTGCAACTAGTTAACGTTGAAAGAGATGTCAATTATTGATCAGTTAACTACCATTGGCTTACCGCAAAAATATTTTCCTACTTTTATTATATTTGTATTTCTGTAGCAAGCCATTTCATAATTGCAGCTTTTTTTCTATAATACCTACTTTTCCAGGGGCGGCTGTTAATTAGTTAAAATATTCGAGGAAACAGCTCTTCTCGGAAACGCTATAATAATAATCATTGAAAGTTGTTCGTTAGATATGATAAGCTTCTGCGTTGTAAAAATGATGAAAGAACTAAATAAAATATTTTGAAGGCATATTCATCGCAAACTTTAAAAACATATCCTCTTTTTTGAGTAAATTTTCACGTAATTCTAGCGATAACGAATATCCGAAAATATAGAAACTAAACGTTACGAAATTGTAGAAACAGTTTGTAAACAGCTTACGATTTAACATCACACTGAAAAATACAAGTTCACAGAAATTAAAGTATCTATAATAGCTGGTGAAAAGAAACACATTTGTAAAGATTTTCCATTACAAATGAGCTGAGATAAATGTTGAATATTAGCTGGGTCATTGTACTGTTATGTCAGTAGCAGCGTTTTGCTGAAAATTAGCGACCTGCACGGATAATGAGGTTGCAAATTTTCACGTGTACCCTACCATATTTAATACGCGAAAAAATCGCGCGATATATGCCTATTAAGACGCGCGCTAACGGCTTTAATCGCGAGAACTTTCCCACACGATGGCTATGTTGGTTTCGTTTTTACGTACAACGTATGCAAGAAAAGATACACTGTATTGTTCATCGGTTTAGTACATCCGTACCTTTCGAGAACGTGTTTATTTCTTTTTCATGCGATAACTCTGCACAGTGAAATTCCAATAATACGTATAATTATTTTGTAATTGCTGATGGAAATCATCGTTAACGAAGTTTACTGCAATCAACAATTAGATTTATCAATATTTCAGATCCATAAATATTATTCATCGTCGAAATTTAGACTGACGTTAACAATTGGCGATGAAAGATATCAATTCTTAATCAAAATACACAAAATAATAATCGGTAATATATATAATATTCAAATATCATTGTATAAATCTATTATAAAATTAAACTCTCGTTTTGGTCGTTAAAGATACTTCTACGCAAATTTCCATAACATTATGCATTTGTCAAAAACTCGGGCGACGAAACATGCTCGAAATTATAACGACGATAATTCGTTTCTTTCCTGACGGCCTCTCATAATTTGTATTAATTAAGTTAGCTTCTTCATCGAGCCGAAAAAAAGCTTGTTGGTGCAAAGTTTTACTAAAAACTAAACTAATTAGGTTAACGAGATTGTAATACACTAACTACAAAAATACTATGATTACAAATATTTGTATATACACTAACTACAAAAATACTATGATTACATTTTTGGCTCGTCGAGAGGTACACTTTCACATTTCGCTCGTCTTTTTATTAAATAATTAAAGTTACACAATTGATGTACAGTAAAACCATCAGTGCTATATTAATTTTTAATAATCTTTCATTTATAAAATTGACCAAAAATAATATATGGGAGTCATTCGTTCAATCATCTACTTCAATTACCATCTGAAATCTTCACACCTGAATTCAATTTTGCAGCAAAATTTCTCGAAATTCGTCGAATGAACAAAAATAAGCAATTTTAAAGTAATTTATTCGTCGCGACACGAAAACACCATACATTGTCGCGAATACCTAAGGTGATCCAGTGTGCACGAGCAGCGTTTTCGCGTGATCGATCCGGAAATTCAGCAGGCCGTGAAATTTAGCCATGGAGCTTGACTTTCGACGCTATGTATATATGTATACACGCATTTCGCCATCATTTCGTTTTTGCTGCGAATCCTATGTGAAACAACAGTCACACATGCCGTCACACATGGCTTTCGACGACAATGTATATGGCCTCTCTCGCTTTCAATCGATCTGCTTTTTCCTGTTTTACGATTTATCGTTCTTGGAATATTTAGATCATTGTTTCATCTTGCTCTTGAAATGTTGACTTTGCGTTTCCGAGGGCAAGTTTTATTTCTTTGGGATGTCGGGAACATAGATTATTTTCAATGCAGTATCAGAATATAAAAAATTATGAAAAGTCAAAGTATTTTATCCGTGCAATATGATCCTGCAACAATAGGTTTGTACATATTTGTACGCATCAATTGTCAATACTCTTTCGATCTGCCGAGCTAGAAAATAATAAAAATGATGCTGCACAAAATCGATATACATGGATAGATGCTTCGCGATTTCTCCTCTCGGTAAGCGAATCAGCGAGCTACAACGAAAATGTTTATATATTTAGGTTGTGCAACTTGGATCGAACAGGAGTTTCGAAGCAGTGGCTGTTATTGCTACGAAATACCAACAGCGCTGTGAGAGTTGTAATACGAATCTGAAAGGAGCGGTTTTGGTCCGTCGTTCTCGTAAATAATAACAGCGTTACCAGATGTTTACTTATATACGTTAACTTGATGAAAATCGTTCACTTTATTTTCTGGCTGGTTAACGTAGTCTACTCTTTGGAGCGACTTTCCTGTTCATTCCGTCAAACTCCTCTAGTCAGGAAACATACCATTGGGTTTCACTTATATTTTATTCCATAGTAATTAAAGATTTAAAGTAGAGTATTTTTCGGATTGAGAGGTGAAAAATTGATTAGCTTGTATTTTGGATGGCGTTCAATACCGCTGTCAATAAACAAGCAACATTTGCGTTTAATCGATCAGAAAGCGGATTGAAAACAAATGGAATTACGATCAAACTGTATCGGCTGGCAACGTTGTATAAAAAGCTAATATCCGATAGGTGAGGATATCAAACAAATTAAATTTTTCCACTTTAATCATTTTTTTCAGCTCGAAAGGTACGTCACCCATCGGATACTGCAATGGATCGTGAAATCAAACGATGGACTCGTATCAAGTTCTACGTGTAAATTACAGTCCGCTTCTGACAGAAGAATGAAGGATCTTAATATCAGACATTGTAATCGTTATATTCGCTGTAATTGAGGATAAAAGCATCGCTCCAAATCGTCTAATATGCGATTAGATTTTCATGTAATTACCTGGCAAAACTTCCTTTCGTGGTACTGGCATATTATATATCGATTGTCGATCAAAATTTTCCATTTACAACGCTGAACCTTACTGTATACGCAGAATTACATATAACAATAGCATACAATGCTGCGTCAGACAGCTCATCTATGGTAATAGCGTAACCTATTAATAGACTATTAACGAAAGTAACATCGAACAGTACTTTGGCATAGCAATTGATTTATCTGATATCTTCCAAGGAAACTGTACATAATTCAACTAAAAAACGAAACTAAAATAAACTCGTGCTCGAGATCTGATAGCATACAAGCACGAGGTGAGTTTTATTGCGATAAAGTGAGGAAGAAAGGAGCAAGAGAGAGTGAGAGAGATAAGCGAGCCAATTAATTCAGCTCGCTCATATTGCCGACTGGCGGGTGAGACAAAAAGACATCTCGGAAAAGCCGGATTAACTTTTGTTAAGGAGCATTGCATAACTCTTTCGTTTCACAGTGCTATATACGTATTCATACGTACGTATATAACATTTCTCTACAAAACTAACTGCAAGGGAACGAGACGAAGAAAGAAACAAGGAAACGAAACTTGGTATTCGAGTTATGTAAAAATGCACCGAATATTTCCGACTAAGCAAAAGGTATTTCTATTGCAATCCGAAATACAGGGTTTTGTCGTGTTTCTATTTTTGTATAGCAATCAGTTTATTTTTGTCGTTTTTTTTTTGTTAAAACTATGCTTTGAGCGATACGTTTCTTTATAGACGTACGTGGGAAAGATGTATAAATCTAATTTTCCTTTTATATGAGGGATTAATAATGGTGGACCGTTGTTCAAATATATATGCGGAATAAAATAAATGCTTGATTAGGATTTTTTTACTTTACATTCTCATATTTTGTATATTATGAGACATATTTCAATGAAACTGCTTCCCATGAAAATTGCCTCAGGCATATACGTTGTCTCAACACAAATTTAAAGAATATTTTTCTCGCTCGTGTTGTTACTGAAAATGGATTCACTCGGAACATGCATTAAAAACTTTCCTATTTACTTGACAAGTGAAAAACCATTACAATGGCTAAAATAAATACAAAAGACGTATGTTGAATAAATTGAATGCATAAAGAACCAGTCATATAGCATATGGGATTCTGGAATCCCGTGGGATTGGCTGGAATTAAAGTATATTGTAGGTCGACTTCCCGAGAAAAAGTTTACGTGGCCTCAAAGTCCCAATATCAGTAGCTCTCGTACGACCGGTCAAGTGTCAAAACATTTATGCCATGGTTTTCAGTTAGCATTTTCAATAAAATATTCAATCAAATTCAATAATTCTAAAAATTTACCGGGACTTCGGAATCTGATAAACTGAGTGCTTGGCCTTTTGAATATATTTTCATTTGGCAGAAAACATACGTAAACACCAAATACATATTTATGCAAAAATACTTTCCCTGTAAAGTTTTTTGCGGTATAAGTAAAGTATCCGTAGAGCGTAAATATACCTTCTTGTATTTCTTAAGAACCGAGGGCTCGTTGTAGAATTTAAAAAAGTCTTGGAAATACGAGATCGAGATGGTTTTATGAAAATGAGTTCTTTGTAGACTTTTTTTTCAAAGAAATCGGAAAGATAGAAGATGAGTGTCAGAAATTACGAGACACACGAAATATCTTTCGTTGCATGTTGTAGATATAGCTCGTAACATTTTACGCCTCGAGCTTCCTCGTTCCTTTCTTTTCTTCCTTTTGCTTCCTTCCTTCCTCTCACAGGTAGTTTCCTTTGTGTGCATACGCGTGTGTACTATGGCGCGCGACGACGTCGCAACGATGAAAAGGAACGTTTAGCAAAAAATTGTTTCTATCAAAGAAAGCTCAACTGCTGCATAAAAGCTTTTTTGGTTAATTGTTATAGCGTTTTTTCTTTTCTTTGCTATCGTGCGTGTGTTTTTTACGAACTATCTCGTGACGAAAGTTAAAGCTCTTATTTCAAATGCGTAATAAATTTCGTTAGCGTTAACGAGAAAAATGTTTTGGAAGCTGTGATAAATACGTTATTTGCCCAAGTGGACATTTTTTTATGTCCTTAGTGACAGGAAAAATTGGGCTTTATGGATAATGGAAGTGAAAAATAAAATGGTTTTCAAACGAGATATGTTATTTTCAATGTTTTAATCTACAAATATCATTCGCTCCTAACGAACAATCTATCGAGATAGAATAAATTTTAGTTAAGAACCAGCAAAATTTTCTTTAAAAAATATACATCTTGATATACGTGTAAGCTCGCAACTGTCAAGTAACCCAAATTTCAGTTGTCGTAAATCGCAGCGACAATTCTCAAGAGATATAGCACAAGGGGCGCGAGCGTAAAACGGATAATACCAGGGCAAAAGTCCAAAGCGAACTCTCAGTCCTAAACTCTGTTCCACTTATCCTCGAATAAAGATAAGACAAATTTTAAAGCTACGCGGAAATTTACCTTGTCTCTTCTTGCATTCTCGTGCTTGCAAGCTTGTTCTCGCCTATACGTATACATGTATATGTACATAGAAAGGCGTCCGAGGAACGCGACGTAGATAGGTTAGGTGGCTCTCGAGGGTTAATTAGTACAGTGGCTTGCAGACGACCATGAGGACGGTCAATTTCCGAGGGGCAAAGGACGATGTGAATTTTCAAGCGCGCGCTTGCTCGCGAATGAATTATTATCGAGATCGTTCAGAATGGCGAACTATGTATTTCGACGAAGGGGCTCACGGGATAAGATGACTAGTGATGTATGAACGAGCAAGTAATTGTTTTAGGGTGGCTTGATTGCTTGCACTCCGTTTATATAACGCTAAAACATCACTCAACGTCTTATTTGCAAGTACCTATAAGTGTCACTTGTTGAAAATGATATTGCTCCTCTTGTTTTTCCTTTTTAATACGAACGAGAGACAATTGCAAGATAATTGTTTTCGATGATGTTATAGACGATAGTAGTTTGATTACGATAGAAATTTAATTTTAACAAGAAAACAATAACGAACACGTCATTCAGCTAATGCAATATTCAAATATTCCGAGAGACTTTTTAAGACGGCGCGAGGCAAAGTGGTTGTTTTATAAAATATACCAGAAAAGCTATACTTTGCAAGCATGCCGTGTAATAACTCAATTATGGAAGTAGCTTGCGAGCGAATAAAGAAAAAAACGAATCACGAAAAAGGGGGATGAATTAAGGAGGAAAAGACGCGGTAGAAAACGAAGGAGAGCGAGTCAGAATTGCGTCCGCCTGGGCAGACGTAACTATGTCGACGGGACGGTGAATGAGATTTTTACGCTCCTCAACGATTTTTAAAGAGGACGGTCGCTGCTGCACGTCCTTTTTATAAGACGAGCTAGTTTGTTTTGAATAGGTGCTATAGTCCCCCTTCATTTTAAATTATTCAGGTTCGCATCAAGTCGTCGACGGGCTGCAAAGCTGAGAGAGAGAGAGAGAGAGAGAGAGAGAGAGAAAGTAAAAAGTCAATTAATGTCTGGCTAGTGACTAGTGGTGAAATTTATTACGTTAGTTGAAATATTCACAAAAATATCTTTTTTAATATGTTGAAGACTTTTGCAAGAAATAACTTTTCTATTTCAAAGTAAATTATGAGCGACGCATTCTTATAAAGATTTCAAATAAACGATTGCCGTTAAATGTTCACTTTTGGCGTTCTTAGCGGATGACGAAGGTTTCGATAACTAACAAGTATATAATAGAGTAATAACCAGTGAAAATAGAAAGTTAAAGGGTCCACTTAACGAGACAAACAGGAAACGAAATCAGAAAGCATACATAATGAAAGAATTTAATCCTTGTGGAACAAAAAAAGGGAGAAAAATAAACATCAAAGCGTTATTTATCAAATCTGGCTGGAAAGCTGGTCACCGAACCGCGGACTCTCATATAAAGGGAAGCGTTTATATTTTGCTCGCTCGTTCCTTCATTTTTCAGCACTGCTACACTTCCTCTCTCTACTCCGCCACTCTTTTACCATCTTTCTCTCTTACTTCTCATCTACGCTCGCGCGCAAGCCACATTTAATTTTCAAGAGTGCACTTAGAAGAGCGCAAAAGTTGGCTGCGGCTCCAAGTTTTTCCTCTCTCGCGCTAATTTCAGCCGATAAATTCTTGCTGTTTTTTTCTCAACAAATAACATTGAACTTCCTAGTCGTTAGAAAATAGGAATGACAAAAAAATTGCATGCGTTCAGTTAGGTCGAGCTATTATTTTTCGCGGTCGCCAAAATTCGCATGATTCAATGGAGCATGAGGCACTCGAGTGATAAATCGATTTCGGGGTGCGACGTGCGCGCGTGAACTTTACAGCGAGAGGAAAAATGGAAAAATGCCAGTATTTTGAGGTACACATACGTGTATTGTGTGTTGGAAATATTGCAGGGAAGTGTATGCTGTAGATTTTTCTCCCTTCTATCCGCGTGACAGTTAAATGTCAAACGAAATAAAGAGAGAATTCATCTTGTCGAAGCACTATATACAAAGTGAAAATAAAGCATTGTTATTAACAGTCGTCAAAGCGTTGTACAGAAAAACAAATTTTTATTTTGCAAATTAAAATCTTTTCAGCGCTATTACTTAATGGATATCGTGCAGATAGCAGTCGCAGTCCCCTCAAGTCAAATAATCTAGAGCGAACCGCAAACAGTCCAGTAGAAGTAACATTACTTAATCAACTTAAAACTCGCTATTCCGTCGTCGCTAGTGTCCCCCCCCCCCTCCTTCCTCGCCCCCCCAGAGGACTTGAAACCTTCCCTCTGCTGTGTATATATAGATATATCGCACAGAGGAGACACTCGAGAAACAACAGTGAGGTTCCAGGAGGCTACGTGCCTTTCATTACGTCCTTAGGGGCCGCGTCACGCACGCTTATCTCTAGATGATAAATATGCATGGTACGCGACGATCGCGACACCCCGATAGCAGCGTGCAGGCGGCGTCTTTTTCATTCATTTTTTTTGTCTGCATCAGACGACGTAGCTCTTGTCTCCTCCACCAGATATGCGTGTGCTTGGATGCCTTACGAGGGCAGGTCAAGGGTTCGTACGAGGGCACTTGAACTTATCGTAACGACGAGCCTTTAAGAATTTTAGCGATCGAGTGGTGATAGTCCAGTTAGGTCAGACAAGTATACATGTGAAAAAAATTCATAATTGATCGACAAATTATGTTCAACATTTTATTACGTTATAATAAAAACCTTCTATTTTCAAATGAAAGAGGTAGTATAATAAGTAAAATTATTTATAAAAAAAATGATGGTAAATACCATAGACACATTGTAACTATTCAATTAAGCGATTGCTTCGACAACCACAAGCGAGAAAGAGCCTAACGGTTCAGGTTGCCGCTACCGGACGTAAAGTTGGCTAAGTTTAGAAAGCCACTATTCCCTAATACTCAATACCATGGCAAACATCATCGCGAAGACGGGCTCTTGCTGCGCTTGGCGCAAGTTGGTACTTGTGGGCTTGGCGAAGGGGGTATTAATGTCCCGATAACAAACTTGGACGGACAATCTCATGGGTTCCGTAAGCAGACTCCTACTTCTCCTTCTCCTCCTCCTCTTCGTTGACGTTCGCATTGGGAGTAGTGTACTATACTCTATCTCCCCCTCTCTCTCTCTCTCTCTCTCTTTCTCTCTCTCTCTCTCTCTCGCTCTCTCGCTCTTGTTCTCGATCCACTTGTAGGGCTACTCTCTATTGGTCAGTAGCTGCCCACGGCATTATGCTACGCCAAACCGATGACGCCAAAGTGCTTCTCTAGTTTGGCTGAAATTCTAAGGCCGAGCAAGAGCGTGCCTCTGACAATATAGATATTGGATATACAGTAACGTCAAAATGTACGCAAGTCTTTTTTAGACGTAATTTATACTTCGTCTGTGAAGATGAAAATGAAATGTAAGCTTCTGATCGAATTAATCGGTAAACACGTACGAAGCAATTGTGGTATACAAGCAAGAAGTGAGTCAGAGAGAGGGGGGAGGGGAGATATGACTAAGTTAAAGGGCAAACAGAACCGTATGATCGGTGGTGAACCATAACTAATAACGCTATTACACGAGAAAGCGGGAATATTCCTGCGGTTCGATAATCGAGTCTTGCTGCCGTCGTCCGATCTCTTTCACAATCGAACTCTCTCTTTCTTTCGACCTTGCTTCACTATTGCGGTATTGTGAGCACCGGAAAACGGAAAAAGTTATTCGAGGTGCCTAATTAACTTAGACAAATGTGTTTTTATGTTCTTAAAAAATAGTTTGTTTTATTCACTGTATTCAAATATATCACATCCCTTTAACGAATTGTATTTTTTCTTTCTTAATTTTTTTGATAATTTTTTTATGTATTCACTGAAAAGAAAACATACGTGAGGTACAATTACAAGTAGAATTACACGTACATCAATGTGATCTTTTCTATTTTAAAATAAAATCAATATTGTATCGAATTAAATAGGATTTGAAAAAATCTATTATAAATATCCATAGACTTTTTATTTACATTTAATGTCTGTCTTTACATTCAATCTCAAACGTTGATGTAATGATTGAATAAAAATCCGATGATAGCCTCGTTGTGCAAAAACGATTATTCCATTATATCACTTTGTGTTCTCTCTATCTCTTTTTCTGTTCTTCTTGGTTTTCCTCTTGATCGCTTCGGTCTTCGTTGGGGAATAATTGGATCGGCGTCAAAGGCGAATAGCTGGTAACGAGGCTGATCGTGCCAAGCTGAAATTGGGTTGCGAGTCGTATTGAGCACTAGTTTCGCATGTCCTGCCGTTTAAACGAGCGTCTTGTGCTGTGTAGTGCAGTTTGGAAACAATCGGTCGCCGTGCCAAGTCCTTAACGAAGCTTTCCTTCAAAAATAATTTATAGTTCGGACTGACGCTTGATTTCAATACAGTCCTCGAAGAAGTTTACTAGATCTGGAATGTATTTATTGTAGTTGAATCTTCTCGAGTTCGGGTAAAGTCTAATGAATAATAAAAAGGTTTGCCATAAATATACTAAATTTATATAGATGTGTAGTTTTGGTTCAAATCGACAATATGGTGGCTTCTTTTGAAGAAAAATGTGGGCGAGCACTGTTAATATAGATATCATAAGCCTTTTAAAACTCTATAGATTAACAATTATATATATGTATCATACAAGTACACACTTCGGATAGGACTTTGATTGTTTATTGAACTTTTTGAAATTTGCTGAGTAGTAGAAAGTATCGCGAGAGTAAGTAAAAGGTCTGGATGTAAAAAAGGCAACTAATTACTCAGTGGGATACATTATCCATGAAATCGTAAAATTCCAATGTTGAAGTCTTAGCCGAGCAAGAAAACAAATTATTTTAATGCACGTCGTTCGTAGCCAGGACTTTTTCCCGTATATACGTATTAAAAGCTCGCAACTCGCGGGCGCCCAAAGTTGAGCCCTACTTTTTCGTCGACGTCCCAGATCGACGCGTTGCAGATTAAAAAGTCCTAGGGCTGGTTGCTCTTTCTCTTTCTCTCTCTCTCTCTCTCTCTCTCCATCGTGAGTTTCAGGTTTTCCCTTTGAACCCTCGCAAGTTTATCGTACAACTTTTCGCTCTCGATTTTTCTCGATCAGCCGTTTCCTTCTTTATGCTTCGACTCGCGTTTTTTTCTCTTTTGCTCTTTAATATTTCTCTTTTCCTTTTATTTTTTGTTTGTTTTTGCCGTTTACCTCGACTGTTTTTGACTTGCTTTTATCATATAAAATCTCCAAAGATTGGCGGATATTTCTTTTGGTAAATAATATGTATTGATAGAAAATTATTTGTTGATATTCTAGAATAAAAATAAATAGTTTTATCGAATAGCGTACAAAATTAAGTACATTTCAATGATAATGAACTCGTAATATATTGATTTTCGGTAAAGTATTTTTCATCAAAATTGCAACGCTCAAAGAAAGAAAATTAATGAAATATTGAAAAGCGAGTGAATTGTAACAACGTTCTCTTACCTGACCGGCTGTTTGTCGAGACTTCGAAATTCGCGCGATTATACAGGAGCTAACCTTTGAGTTGCCTCTCAAGCGTGAAACTTTTCATCGGCGAGTGGAGATGAAAGCAGGAAGGACAAACACAAGTAAAGAAGAGAAGGTCCACGCAGAGAGGAGGGGCGAAAGGTTATTAGAAGAGCTTCAATGAGGGACATGGGAATGAACGACTTAATAAAAGGGAGAGTTGAAAAGAATGCTAATGTTTAGCGAGAACTCAGCAGAGTACTTTATATTAATTCTCACGATCCATACAATTATATTTGTTAGAGCTAAAAAGAAACCAAAAGAGAATTAATCTATAGAATTACTCCGTATGAATTACGATTTATGGTTTCATGTCTTAAATAAGATGTTTGTATTTCAATTTTTATGCATTGTTTCTCTCATCTCGTTGTCAAATTCGTAATGATAACTGGCATAAATGTTTTTTTAGTTTATTTTTTATGATCAAAGTTATACTTCAGTTTAAATGTCATTCAACTCAATCAAAATTTAGAATCATATTTCAATCATGAAACTTCTTGTTATCTGTTGTACATCTTAGATACAAGTTAACTTCAATCTCGAGACAAAAAAATATCTTCAGATGCAAATACAACGTAAAAAAATTTTCAAAACTATAAATTAAATTGATGAAACTTTTTTAAATAGTTACATCTATCGTTTTTCACTCATAGAAACTGTAGCATGCAGCGTGTACATGCAAAAAACCAAATTGAATGGTTCAGAGGGGGCCACTATAGCCATAATACTGTACAAAGTGTCGGGTGCAGCCAATAACTTGGTGGCTACTTCGTGCTTACTTGCCTATAGCTCGCGACCGGGACCCTGAATTCAGTAATGCATTTCCAAAATTATTCGCACGGCTATATAATTTGTTTGCTTTCACGTTTCAATATATGCAACCTTGAATTTTACGCGTGAGGATAAAACGTAAAACACTATTTAAAAAAATTTGTTATTGATAATAAAAAACAATCTTTTTCGCATTTTTATATTTGGTTCGTTATACAATTAATGAAAATATCGATTGATAACAATGCAAAATTCATCGCCGTTTTAACAATATCTTCATCTGTTTTTACGATATCCTACATAGAAAAAACAAAAAGGATCGCCAGGATATATCGAACCGAAATTTGAAATACGTAAACTGAAAAGAATAAAACTTTCCTGTTGCAACGTTGTACTTTATTTATATTCATATCTATCGCAATGTATGAGAGCAGATGTTTTTTTTGTACCGATGCGCGTCGCAGGGTTTGCCTGTAAAAATTTATATCTCGTCACGTATTTGGTTTTCTTTTTTTTTGTTTCGTCGCAGTTACTGTACTTTTTCAATCGATTTATTCATGAATATGTAGTCACGAGACAAATTTTGAAAGTGCTGAGAAGAAAAATTGTCCAACCTGTTTCAACTTTTACCACTGAAAGTTTTGGTCATAGACGAAGTTACTTTATCCCGACCGGCAAGATTTAAATGTAAAAATACATTTAGAAAACGCGCATTGATGATAAAAAACTGTAGAAATAAAATGCACGATAAAAATTGTGCTACAGAATTTTGGAATCTTGCCACTAGTTTGAACTTGAGTACCAGTGTTCCATGATCAAAGTGCCCAAAGTCATAGTTCAAGTTGCATAAGCTGTCGTGACAAAAGACGTATGGAAGTACAAACGCTACATAGAGAGGTAGAGGAGTTTGAAAGTTAAAAGCCATAGTAGCGTTGAAGTTGGGAAACGGCAACAAGCTTCGCAAGTAATCCCGACAGGCTATATAGCGGTGTCGCGATCGCGATCAAGAGTGGGTGTAAATCACGGGGGCGCGCGGGATTAAAACATCCGGAGCGACTCGCATTTGTTCACAGTCGAAAACTCCACGCCGACGATGCCGTCGCGGCAAAGTGCTCTTTCGGCGGCTTCAGGACAAAAAACTTCTAATGGATCGTAGTCGTCGTCGTCGTCGAGAGAAGTCGCGATTTTTTGGAGCTGCGACAAGCCGTCTCATTCTCTCCCTCTCCCTCTCTTCTTGTTGAGCCATTGAACACATTTTTTTCTTTTTACGGAAGAAAAGGCGATCGTGCGGGTTGTTGGCCGGAAAGAATGCGCAACTTGCAAGAGAGAAAGGGAGATTGATCGACTGGGAGCATTTGACTTGAAAAATCGGCTGGTTCATTAATTTGAATGAGGAAGTTGTTAGTGGGAATGATTGCACATTTCTTTTCCCTTAATTTTCGCGCTCGTTTGTCAAACTTCCTCATAGTAAGTGACTTTTTTCATCTTTGCTCAGCGATAACGATTATTAAGTTGAAGAATACTTCAGAATGTGCAACCAAACACAAAAAAAGTCTCGTCAAACCATATTTGACAATTAATTTTAATAATCATGAATTTGAATGTATAATTCCCGATTAACAAAATCGTCTTCACGAAGACGATTATGCGTTAAAGTTTAAATCAATTTTTACCGAACCGCTTTCATAATCAACAACGATATATATTCTGATTATTATCTAATCTGCAAACAATTAATTTGACGTTTTTACGCAAACTTTTTCATAAGCGAACCATGTAATCGTTACAAAATCTCGAGCAACTATCATCGAGTTTCCGTAAAAATTGAAAAAATTGTTTGACACTAGGATATATTTGGTCGTCTTTTCCAATCTTATCTGATAGTACATAGGCAAAGAGGAGCCAGCTTAAACGGAGCAGAAGCTGCATACGAGATAAAGGCGTCGTGGAAGGGTACCACGAGGATATCCTCCCGATAAATCAGATTTATGACGACACATTTGTTTTTCGCTTCCTCTTTGGCTGAGCTATTCTTTATTGCAGTTGCTTTTTTATATAGATCAATCGATCAGAACAACGAAGAACAATTGGTTTGCTACAATATGCGACATTTTTTTGCGTATACGATAAATATTACATTTTAAATCTGATTGGTTTGATTATCGATCAATTATAAACATCGGATTGAAGTTAAAAAGATATCAATTGGAATTTTTATAAAACGAATGTCTTGTGGAATAAAAGACAGTTAACTGCGCAATATTCGTTTTTTAATAGAGAAAGATGTAGTGAACGTTATTAAGTTATGGCTGAGAATTAACACGCACACTCGTATAACTGACGCAGGACTTTAAAATTTCTTCATAAAGTCCTTGATTGCTTTCCAGAACTTTACATCAAGATTGCATATCGCAACAGCCGTCACGATAAGAACTCTGTCACTCATTGTGCGCGAGTCGTAGAAAAGCGCGCACGTTTCTCATAAACGCATCCCGGTAGCCGCAGTGAAAGAATGGCAATAGTAAAGCGAATGGAAAAAAGAAGAAGGCGTATAACAGTGAGCGAGATCCGTTGATAAAACGAAAAGGGCAAGGTTCTCTTCATGGGTACAAGCACCTCTTTCTGCGCCCACGACGACGTTGGTTGAAGAGAAGGGACATTGCAATTATTATCTGCAGCGCGACAAAGTGTGTAACGAGGTAGCGGGTTTCGTGCACTCTCGCGAGTAAAGGAAACCACCGCCTCATTATATTTATACGTCCTAAAGAGAATTTGTTTGCACGCTCGATTACAAGAAATACGTTTACAAGTTGGAAATGGTATATATACTAAAATCGAAAGCTATTTAAAAGTTTCCAAGATATTTATACAGCCTCGAAGCATATAGTTTTGATTTTGATAGGAAACCGCATTTAACATTCAAATTAATGAGTAATTTAGCAATTTTACCCTTCCCCGTTGTATAATCTTACCCTTTACAAATATAACAAAGGCCCTTCGTCTGCTAATGCAAGCCTTTGCGACATGTATATAGGGTGTTCCTTAGCTCAGTGAAATAATCATTCGAGAAACAATAACAAAATGAAAGAGAGAAAGAGCGTGAGGATAATTACTTCAGGAGTCGTCGACAATTGCGTGAGAATTGCCACACGCAACTCCACTACATGGCTGCTGAACGCGCAAAAGTGTTGACAAGAACGTGGCAAAATGTCCAACCCAGTCTTTCTTGCCAACGGTAGCACACTTTTCTTTGAAAGTCAGGAGCATTAAAACGCTGCGAAATTACAGTTTGCATTGCTGAAGGGCTCGTTCTTGCCTTTTGACTGCCCCCTTTTCGCTCACTGTCTCACTCAGTGACAAGCCACTGGAAAATGACAGTAATGGGAATATTCACTAGGAGGAGGAAAAGCTTCTAGCGAGTTCGTGCTTTTTTTCAATCCTGCAAGCTGATTGTACTGGTGTTTTCAAATGGATTGTATGGATTTTTTACTTGATCTCGATACATCAATATTACTTCAATCGCGTTTATTATTTTTAACAACTTACATAAATATATCAAAGGCCGTATTAGAATACCAATGCGAAGACAATCGAAATAAAATCTATAAGAAATAACAAATCAAAAGAAATATACAACTTGCGCTTGCGGGTAGAAGGAGAAAAAGAAGCAGAGAAGCAGTGCAAAAACAAAAGCGGAAGTCTCAAAAATCGAAGAAGCCATGCGAGCAAAGACGCGGGATCTGCGAGTAAACACAAACACGCCAACTGCAAAACTCAAATACACACCCACACATACGTATATTTACACACATATGAGGGGGAAAAAAGAAGAGCTGAGAAAACTGGAAAAAAGAAGCAGCGGCAAGCGAACGAGAAAAAAGGGCGGAAAGAGTTGAAAAAAAGACCTCACTCTCCGGAGAGAGAAAGAGAGAGAGAGAGAGAGAGAGAGAGAGAGAAAGAGAAAAAGAGAGTGAGACACGTACGCGCGCAGCGTCGGATAATTAAGCGGTGTGTGTACAAGTTCGCAAGAGTAGTGCGCGGGTGTATAGAGCCACACATATATGTATATACATGAGTATGTATACAGAAGAGCGCGAATTACCTGGCGCGTGAGAAACGACGCGGTGGCGGCGTACGCGCCGGAAATGCATCGCGCTTGTTGTTCGTTAGCGACGTTTCATTCGTTTTTCCGGCTTTTTCTCCAATATATACGTGATATTCCACGCTGCACGCTTATTTTCTTTCTTATTGTTTTTTTTTCTATATTTTGTGCACCCATCGTTGTTTTTGACACTCGTGCAACACAGTACACACCGTGTCACACTCGTAGGCCGTCGCATATTAAAATAGACGTCTGTTTTTAACTGGTATAGCGCTGAGTGTCGCTGAATTTCAAAATGTTTGTTTTATAACATACGTTTGGATAAAAGCTGGTTTGCGAACGTGAAATAATAAATTTAAAATACAGTCTCTATTTTACGAGTTAAAAGTCCGGTTAAAAAATAATACATGTTAATCAATTTTCACGCTTCAAATTTGAAATTTCACGTGATAATTTATGTATCAAATGCAATTTTTTTTGTTATTGATACAAATATGAATGGAGGTCATGATGATCTAATATCTATTTCCATATTTGGCCATCACTCTTTGGTTAGTATACTTGTTGTAAAGTGAAAGATAAAAATAAAGGAGAACATTTGGACGAACAAATTAAGAACTGACAATTGACAATTATCTGACGAGACATTAACAACGATAACAAAAGTGGTTTTATAAAAGATGAGCGAACGGTTATTATCAAGTAACATTGAAAAAAACGTTAATCCGTCTAATTAGGGAAAAAATTAGCGAAACAATAACGAGGGAGATAATGTTGCCGCGATTACCGGGAGGTAAAATCTCACACACGTGGTCGCTGCAGCAGAAGGAAAATCATACTCTGTCTGCACTGTCAGACAAAAAAATAATTGCCTCTCTATCTTGCGGGCGCGCATATACAAAGTTCATACACGCAAACGTTTGCCCCTGCACGGATATTATCGCGTGGGCGGGTAAATTATTGCACGCTCTAGCTACGATAGTAAAGGTTCGACAAACCCGTGAAGCTCGATCGCTTAGCTAAGATATGTAAATTAGTTTGTTCTAATCTATATATATATATAAAGGTAATGTAGTGAAAAATAAATACGTGTTGGTTTTGCGAAAGGAACAAACATCGACATCGTCTTCGTCGTTCGTGAGAAGGAGAGGATATTAGGATGGCGTGAAGCCTCGTTAGATAACCTCGAGGCCCGTTTCCTCTTTCTTATTGTGTACGCGCGCGCGCCCCGGCGGTTGGAAATTGATTGTAAATGGAGAGAAATACGAGGAGCGAGCGAGCTACTACTCCGCTGGCTGTTGTAATTGAGGTAACGTTGGCTCTTGACTTTTCATAGATCGATGTACGCTTTTTTTCTTTTTCTTACTTATAAGGGAATATTACGTCAAATATTTCAATATTTCACGCAAGACTTTCAAAAAATTTGACAATTTTTCAACGCGACTTTTTCCTAACAGATCGGATAGAACGTGATATTCGACTCGAATAACGCTCATTTATCTTTGAAAATTTGTTCGAAGAGCCAAACTTTTTCGATAACTTGAACGTACTTTATCGATATCCGCTACACTCAAACTGTGAAAATGAAGTCCTTATGCAAAATGCTACTACGTTTCCCAATGCTCTCGTTATCCTTTGAATTTTCATCATTTCGTGTACTGTTTACGTTTGTAGTACTTAAAAAGTATCCTTAAAGTGTTGTAGAAAATGAAACGTTTGCGATATTTTGAGAACATAAGCTAGCACAACGAAAAAATATTGCCGCTAGAAAAACAGATAGATAGTGAGAGAGAGAGAGAGAGAGAGAGAGAGAGAGAGAGTGTGTATGTAGAGAGACTGAAGGCTTTTTTTGTAGCTTTGCGTTGGTAGCTTCATGGGCGTTTGAAAGCTGATGACCTCGTAGATAAAAATCGTGGCGCTTGCACGTTGAACAAAAAGCTCACATAAACTGCCATCCATATATTGGTTTCGTGGTATATCCGGTGTGCACTTTACGAGGTTGAGGTCGCGGTGGCGCGGTAGGGGTGTGCGCTTTTCCATTTCCACACAGGAAAACTCGAATTCGTCGTTCTCTGACGTACGATTCGCTGGCTTGCTAGCTGCTACTGCGATAAATCGAGAGCTCGCAAGCTCATCCGATGGAGATTGATGCAGTTTATAGCACGCTTTTCGGACGCCTCGGATAGTGCAAGTCGAGCTTGATTTATTTATCAGCCACACGAAACTCAGCCACAGTGACTTTATTCCCGTTTCTATAAATTTTTTTGCGAGTACCTTCATTATTTCTTTCTGCATATGGATCAATAATTCACACATATGTGAAAAATCATTTCTTTGCTAGCACAATAAATTAAAAGTATCGAGTTTTGAGAACAAATAATACATAAACAGAGGTTAATGTACACATATAAACTCAACGATAAAAGTGAAATGAGAAAAATGCCAGTAATAATGAACAAAATAATACGGATCGAGGGCATATTGACAAACGAGGATAAAAGCGAATTAATGTCGTCGTCAAAAACAAAAAAGCCCAGGCTTCCACGTAAAAGTATCCCGCTAACAGGTGTGCATGGTAAAAGCGCGACTCGACACTGCTCACCCGCTCGCGTAAACGACGATGACTTTATCGGAGTCACATGTTTTGTAATTAATTTCGGATTTTACACGAGTTTCCTCTACCGGGTTCAGAGAGGTCAGTTGGATTATTGTCACCGGCTGCGTATAACGTAACCAAATTTTCTGACACGCTCTGGCATTTCATTTGACATATGTCCTCAATCGTTATTTTCTGTACACTCTTTTTTGTTTTATGATGCACTCATTTACACGCTTTGAAACGTTACGTCGTGCTTCATGTTGTTTGCAAAACGAAGCGTATTTTTTTTAGATTACGAGAAGTACAGAATCAATAGGTGTATTTATTGGGATATCTTTTATTTTTCAATTATCGCCGTTTAATTGCAAGGGGGGGGGGGAGAAAATCATAATTAAATTCCCTTGCCTGAATAATTCGTGCAAAACGCGAGGGTAAAGGCTAAGCATGAATTAATATTGCATTCCACAACCTTTGCAATTGGATTTCCCCACGCGCGTGAAACACCAATCGCATGAATTTTATAAATCAGCCCACAGTCGAATCGTGCGCGCGCGCATCGCTACATCAAGAGGTGCGTTCGTTTGTGATATCGAACAAAACGAGAGAAATTTTCGTTATACTTCACGGCGTCAATTACGCACTCACTCGCGTATCAAAGCCCTTTTTGTTCAATTTTCCTCTCTCTCTCTCTCTCTCTTTCGAATTGTGCAAGAGTAGCACAGTATGGGGATATTCGGATGTGGAAAGAGATAAAAGGTCGAACGTTTTGATTTGGCGTCATTGTTGCGTTCACTTCGAAATTGCAATTTATGATGGCGAGTAGATAGAAAAAAATGTACGATAGAGCGTTGGATTTCGTATATTTAAAAAAATCATTACTCTGAGAAATACATCTGTCGTGCATTCATTTATTTGGTTTATCTATAAAAAATAAAGTATTTGAATAAGAATAACGCTACACGATTAAAGTAAATAATGCGCGATGTGATCCATCTACCAGCGAAAATAAAAACTGACCAAACATCTTTTGAAATTTCTCAAACATTGACGTTTAACGAAAATGTAGAAAGTGTAAATGGGTTTGAAAGTCAAATGACATATTAAAAATCAACTTTTTCACAACGTTTATACTTATAAAAATGTACTAATAACAGATCTCGATATTTTTTAAACTGAACATACCGATGCTATCACGTTTGACTCTGTCTATAAAAAAAAAGAATAAGTTTTTCAATAAGTTTGGAATTCAGACTGGTCAAATATGTTCAAATCGAAAATCGCATCAGTATAAGGCATATATATGCGCAACGGAGACGCAGTGAATTCGTAAAATCGAAGCTTAATCGGGCTTGAAATTGATCGAGCAGGGAAAGAAAAAAAAAGAGAGAAAGGTTCGCCGTAGTCTTCATTGTATATCCCAGAGATCCAATGCTAAATAAAGGGACTTTTCCTTTTTCCTAGCGCGAAACAGAAGAGCTTTTTTTTAGGGAAGTCCAGAGCTTTCGATCCGCCAGGGAATCTCACGCGATCTCAGGAGAAATGTACGTCGAACGGATTCGTTGGGGAAAAATTGGAGGCACACGCCACGCGACCTTCCTTGGGATTTCCTATTTGTCAGGTGAAATCGTCTGGCGGAACCAGTGATAAGAGGACAAAATATAGATGGCCGAGTTGAAACGCGCAACTATAACGTTGCCAGTAGAAACACTCCCTTGCCCTTCTCGCCTTCCCCTCCCTGTGCGAGTTTCTTTATGTTCTGTTTTACTGACTGGTCGTGAAATTTCGACATTGAGGAAACTACATTTTTCTCCACATCGTTTAACTTTGTTATTTATGTTCAGGATTGAATTTTATACTTGCGACCTGTTCCAACAGTGTTATACCAAATCTTTCGATAGATTAGTACTTTGATCTCCGCTCGTATTGAAAAATTTCACATTGAGTTTTAAGTATAAATTTTCAAGCGTAATCTTAGAAGCCTACAGTCAGCAGATGTAGGTATCGCTTTCTATTGCCACTCGAACTTTGAATGAAAATCAATATAAAGTGAACATTCGAAACATTTACTTTAAGTGATCCTATGTCGACAGGAATACTTGATCAAGAAGTGAACCGAGAGTTCGAGAATTGTCTACTCACATAGACACCAGAAAGCAATGCAAAACACGGAAGCGTAGTTTAATTACCGAAAACGACAGTTTACTAACCGTTAACGAAGTTTAACATGAAATATAACCAACACATCCATTTTCACTTTCGCTAGTAAAGACAATGATATGAAGCTTTTAATTACTTGATTGCTACTCAAACGTTTAACGTGTTCTATCGTCAGGATTGTTATTTTTACTACATTACTGTTATTAAATTTTTCACGTGTATTCAAGCTGATTGCTAATTCCGCTAGTTTAAACGAATAGCATAATTATTAAAAAAACAACCTATTAACAAAATTAATTAAACGTAAAACTTGCATGATCAAGCGAAAATATTTCAATGGAAACTGATAAATTTACTTCCATTTCATCGAGATAAATAATATCTTCGATAAATGAAAGTAAACATTGTCGATATACACGCACGAGGATTAATAACGCAAATGATAGAGGTAGATAAACATTATTACGGTGGTGAAAGGAAGAAAACCCAGCTAGAAAAGCCTGTTGGAGTTTGCGAATTGCTCCATTATAATATATGAAGCTACCAGTCGTAGCACGCGCGAAGCTGAGGAAGCTCGTCAAAGCGTTCATAATCAAACTTTCTCGTTTAGCATACGCGGTTAGTGAGTCCATCTAGTAGGTATTCGCCGCAGGTTAGAAATTAATGATTTCCAGAGATCCTAGCAATTCGTTTTCTCAGTCCACCCTTGCCATCATAACGTGGCTAATAGAAAAAAAAATAAAAGAGAGGCAAAAAAAGAAAGACGGGTGAGGGGTGGAGAAAGGCCTCATTTGCGTGGCACTTCGATTACGGGCGTCGCTTTATTCAGCCATTAGTCAACGGGCTCTTCTTCTCGAGCTTCATTTCGTTCACCCTCTTCAACATTTTTACATATTCCATTTTCCTCTCCCGCGGGCTCCTTGCCAAAGCCAACCGCAGTTCCAAGATGCCATCCCTCCTTGAGAGATCAATATGCAGATTACCTCCTTCTTCTCTCGTAGACTATTCGCACCAATATGACGGCAATAAAGAGAGATGGTGCGCGCGCGTGAGAGAGGAAGAGAGAGAGAAAACCTAGTCTCCCAAAAGTAACACCCTGACCAAGAGTATACTAGGAAACTTATCTCATCTGCTGCTACTATTCGTTAATTCGCCTTCTCTTTCTTTCTCCCCCCCCCCCCCCTCTCTCTTTCTCACTTATGACTGTGAATCGTTTAGCACTTTTTACTCCGAATCGTCAATATCGAGAGTCTTTTACGATGGATGAATTACCTCTTCAGTAAAGGCTTTCGTTATAAAATGTACTTTTCCCACTCTCTCGATGTACAAATTATGCAGAATCCAAAGAGAAAACGTTTGTAAAATAAATTTTTAAAAACAATAAAAATCGACCTATCAAGGATATGTTACGTATGTATGATATTCCGTCTATCACGATTAAATTATCCCTTCAAAAATCAGTAATAAATCGCGTATTTCAAAATCATTGCGCACACATGACAGACTACATAAGTTTGTAGTGTGTTTGATTGTCCGTATGGCTGAATGAAATCAAACGTGACATTGTCCCGACTATCTCTCTTCCATCTCCTAGCTGCGACGACATAACAGGAGTGTTTCTATCACAGAGAGAAACCCGATTTGATAAATTTCGATTGCGCTTAGCTATTATTGAAGTCATAGAGATGAAGGGCGTTTTCTTTGAACTCGAATGACATTGACATCGTCAAAGCTATTTTCATGTATTTTTTCCTCCAGAACACAAATTTTGAGGACACAATATCAAAAGTGGTCAGGTAATTATTTATTAAAAATTTAATTGTTCAAATAATTATAAAACAACAACTTATTAAGATATAAATGTCCATCCAACGCCAAAACATTTTAGATAGTATCAAGAGTAACCCCTATTCGGAATATTTAAAAAGATATTTATTAGAAATGAGAGTATGTTAAATTAGCGAAAAGAGGCCGCACACACAATATGCGTGCACTAAGTAGGCTATAACTTTGGTTTTCTTCGAAGATTCTAGTTCAGCGAGGTCATATTCTAAAGAAGAGTCGTATTCAAAACATGTGAACGCGACTCATGGCTTGCGAGGGGATGTTCGTAGGTTAGTTAGTGGCTGATCATCGAGGTTTCAGCACGTCGAAAGTAATCAAACTTTAATCGCGTCGAAGTAAACTTTGAACGGTTACATTTATTCGCCTCTTATACGTTCTGATATTTTTCTTCACCAGTGCGCGCACATTGCGAATCCGCTCTCTGTTTTCGCTAATTTTACATATTTTCAGTTCTAATAAATATTTTCTGAATATTCCGAGTGGGTGTTATTTCTGAAATTATCTTAAATGTTTTGGTGATGGATGATGCATATAGCTTAATTAGTTGGTATTTTATAGTTATTTAAACAATAAAATCATCGCACCCTCAAAATTCATGTTTCGGAAGAAAAAAATACATAAAAATTTGCCGTGGTTCTATCAATGTCATTCAAGTTCGACGAAACTTCCTCCGTCCCCAGACTATTATTTTTATATAATACAGAAACGCGTTCTAGCGCGTGTGGAAGTGGCTAGCCGCGAGCTCGCGTACTTGGAATGCCGATAATCTCTCTCTCTCTCTTTCTCTCACGAAATTCAACGCTAACCGTAAACCAGAGACAATGCGTGGAACGTCACACTTTTGCTAATTCCTTGGACAAGTTGGTAGTATAACACTAGGCGACATATTGGGAATAAAGCAATTGTGCGGTGGCTTTTCACACCAGCTATGTTACGCGCCCGTTTTTTTTCAGTTATATGCTTTGAAAAGTATTGAAAGACAGTTTGATTTTAAGTTTTGCCGAGAGAGGATTCGCATGATTTCTCGCAAGTTCGTTAAAAATTCGTCGAAGTTATGTACGCAATAATTATTCGATAAGATCGTATTATTGTTTTCGTTTAGACTTTTTTTATAAGGTCTTGGAATGATATGTATAGTGTATAGCTTTATAATATAAATGAATCATTCTGTAAAAATAATAAATAATCAAATACATTTTAAAATCATAATTTTATTTGTTATTCCTTCGAACTAGCCGGTATTGCAAATCCATAACAATTTTTATAAACTGATTTTCTCACAACAGTATCGTGATTGGCGTATCAACTACGTATGTTTCAAAACATTTTGCCGTTGAAATATATTTTTACGTGTCAACCAATCACACTGAATGTCGAAAACTCATCATTTTTTGTTGAGAAAGAGTCGCGTGAACGGCTTTTAAATTTGTAGAGGACATTATTCATTGCTTACCGGAGTATATTCTTTGCTCTGGTACGGTGCGATATTAAAGTTCGTATATATCGTAGTCGCGATATGAGATAGTACCTCAGCTGTGAAATTTAGTTCATGGCCTTTTTCATAGTTTAAAGGTAGTATGACAAATTACGTTGTTATGTACATGTCAATTCTGGAAAAAGGCAGTACTGGTATTCTACAGATATTTGCAAAGTAATAGTTAATAAAAATAGAAACTATCAAAATTCAATTGTATGACCCTGCTATTAAAAACGTAGTTATTTCGTCATGCAGAAAGACAAAAAAGACAGTCACATGAACGATATATAACCAGAGTTTTTGGATGTATCGACTCCTTTTACTCTCACCTGATTTATCTTTGTTACGAATACCATAGAGAAGATCATTCATCACTGCCTCCTCTTTCCGAGACTATGTGATAATCGTGTAGTTTAATTTATGATTTAAATATTGACCATTAGTTTATAATTTCATATCGATCAGAAAATACCAAATATTAAACTTCGAGTTGTAAAATTATTTCGTTTTTCTTTCGATTCGAATATAACCTTATTCCGATTATTTTGAAATAACATTTACCAACGTTGGAGGAGATTATATCTTTGCTAAATAGAACGGCAAATAGTTCATTTTTTTATTTACCTTCCTATCCACCGACATATTTTATCTACTGTCATAAACCAATTTCATAAGCTAGATTACGATGAACTTTCTGGAATAATATACTTGGCTCTCAAGTACTTTTAAAAATTCAGTAGCCAACTCTAAGAAGCTTACGTACTTTAAAGTCGATCTCTCTCTCTCTCTCTCTCTCTCTCTCTCACCTCTCCCATCAAGTTTCACTTGAGTTCGCTTTTCATCTAATTATATTTTGTATTTTTCTAAATGCTTTTCATAACTATCCGTTTTGAACTATTTTAATTTTACGTTACCTATTATTTCAAGTGTATTAACAAAATACCACTTTACCTTAAATTTATACCATCAAACTTGTGTGGCGCATCTCTATCTAGTCAAGCGTAACGACCAATCGAACAAGACTTCCGTAAACTAATTTCACCTTCTCAAGTGCGAGTCTGCCTTTCGCTTGGGTTTATATCAAAGTCAAGTAGCATGACTTGGCGCATTCATTTGGTCGCAGTTGAACAGCGAGTGTCGGAATTAGTACAATTTAACCGATGGAAATTCGACAAATCCAGATGGCTAGACGCTCGGTTTCGATGATCTGCTCGCGCACACGTGATTGTTTGCACATGCACGTGTGTGGTTTGTGATTGCGATGCGTTACTATGAGAGAGAGAGAGGGAGGGAGAGAGTAAGTAAAGGTGGCAAACAGAGAAGAGCTTTTAGCTTAATCAACGGAATCCCTCTCTCTCTCTCTCTCTCTCTCTGTATACAATATGCTTGCACGCTGTGGGATTTAACGTTCGGCGAATCGTTTGCGATCACGTATACGTTTGACTTTTTTCGGTAAGCACACTTTTCGTCATATTATTTTTTTGCGAAAGAACTGCTGAGCTTTTATTTACAACGAATCGATATTTTTTCACAGATATCGGAATAATTGTTTTTTGGATCGTTTCTCGTGCAGGTTGTATAAACAAGTGAAATTGTTAGCCGGGTTAACTTTCGAAGTAAAAAAATATCAAAACATTTCGAAAAATAAACAAAATCTTATTTATGCAAATATACCCTTTAATAAAACTTTAACCAAACGTTCCTGATGGATTTTTAAAGAAATTTTTTCAAATATGATTTCATTATTTTCTTTGCAAAATTTTTTCGCAGTCCAAACAAAATAGAACTTTTGCGCTGTAATATTTTTACGATGATATATCGTTACAAGTTATACTTTGCAAAGCAAATACGTATTAAAATATTCATTTCTCCTACAGATAATGAATACCTTTGCTACGGCACAGGAATTTTCTCGTAATTGCCGCAATAGTATAGGCCAATCATTATTATTTTTTCTGTAAAACAAAAATCAATCTCGCGCATCTTTTAGAGCTTCATTTCAAGTCTACGACAAATAAAACGTGCTTTAATGAAGAGATACGCTCATCTATATCCATCGAACAGTTATTTAATCTAGGCATACATATCTGATAGCTTTCGTTGCTGCACGTCGACGATCGGGAAGCGTTTATAAAACGATTTAAATTAAATGCTATGTAATCAACATCACGTCTGCTTAGCGATGATGCGTACATTTCACGCAAGAAATTATCGTATATTGTCGCAATCCGGAAATTAACAAATTTGTTTTCACTGATATAACTACGCAAGGAAGACGAACCCAAAATCCACCCAAGCAACAGTAATTCAAGATTATGCAGCCAATTAAAGATAATAGCATGCTTAAATCGACGGAAATTCGTAAAAACAGTGCTAATTTTTCCGAGTGAAAAATAAATTAACAGTGCGTCGATTAATTTGTAAAGCTCGCACGGCATCACTTCCGCTCGTATAATGCTCGCTTGTAATATATCATCAATATCGTAAGAGTGAGAGAGAGAGCACATATCCTTTATATCGGTATATATGTAAAGAGCCAAGCCCGTTAAGGCGCGAGAGAAGATATCGAATTAGCTCTCGGCGCCACTTCCTGGTTTTTAACGGGGAGCAACAGGCGATGATGATCGGTTGCACGAGAGCGAAAGAGAGAAAGAGAAAGATAGAGGTTGATCCGGTTTTACCGTGCGAGAATGAAAAAATTAAACTCCCGTATGCGATTATTTCATCCTAACAACTACGTAATTTGATGATTTCAGACAGTTTATGGAATCCGTATGATTTCTATCGAATATACCGCATTAAGGGTGTGCAAGGTATATACATGTATATCGTTTGCAAGAGTTGGTAGTAGTCGATTTCTTTGTTTAGATCATACGACTTTTTATTTGTAAAATATTTATATTTTACTCAAAGAATCATTACAGTCGGAGCTTATCGAACCAGGAAGTTATCGAAAATAAAACGCTTCTACGCTAAATAATGATTTTAGACGAGTAATGCAAGACTGATTTTCCAAGTGTGAAATTCTGAAAAGTTGTATCTTCGAAGAAAAATTGTAATCGCATTTTTATATCTAATAAAGCTACTTGATAGCAGAAAAGTACAAATACTTCTTTTAAAATAAGATTTTATTACGAGCAACAGTATACTTACAATCATAATGATATGACGTTCCTAAACTGTAACTACTTTCCAGATTTGCACTGGGATTTTCTTAAAAGTTTTGCGTCAGAAATTTATGTAAACATTTGCTATGTTCATCTCTCTGCGTAAAACATACTTTTTAGATGTTTGTCATCGTTACTGCAACAAATTTGCGTATGAGCAAGACAACGTCCTAGTAAGTAAGTTTAAAGAGATCATCACGTTACCTTAAAGTCCAAAAGTTTGTTTGTAAACCACAATTAAAACTGATTTCCTGTGATAAGAGCATGCATAGCATGACAGGTAAATATTATAGTAACTACATGGCTTTAAAATTACCTGTAAAATACGGTGAATTCATGTATAAATTTTCCTAACTAATCAAGGAAGTCTTCGTTTGCCGAGCACGGCTTATGCGACTTCATACCAGGTGTAACTTTCAAAATCATTAATAAAACACCGCCTTTGATCACTTTATACTCTCACAATGCCAATAATTTCACGTAGTATTTCAAGTCCTACATAAATCATCATTTGAAAGGAATCGCACGACTAATAGCGTCAGCATTAAAAAAAGTACAGACATAAGGGTAAAATCGCACAATAAACCCAAGAGATAACGCATCGTCGTAAAGAGCAGCGACTAATGATAATGATTAAAGTGAATTTCCTCTTACGTTCGTAATAAAGCATTGAAAAGAATAAGAAAAAGCGAGCCGAGCATGTAACAATGTACAGCCGCTATGGGAAAAAATTCACACATTAATATATCCGTAGTCGACATGTATTAACCGCACGAACGTAATAAGTCAAATGGGTTGTACGTGCATCGTCGAGCGAAGGGATGATCGACAGATTCGCGTGATCGATCATCAAAAGATGTCTCGAGGTTATATCTGACCTATATTCTACCACTATCACGGCGACATATGCTTTTATTTGTTCTCGCGCAAATGCCGCTTCCAAGTTATAGCAGCTTGCAGAACTCCGTATATAATATTGCCAAGAAAATGATGGGATGTTACCTCTTTTTATTACGTCTTGTCATTGTGCAAAACTTTTGCCAACATTAATTTACTACTGTTTTTTCATTTGATGGACGACAGTATTTTCTTGTTAATATTTTGAAATTAATCATTAGTGTTTTGATTGCAAATTTTAAAAAATCTGATTTTTGATACAAAAAATAATCTTGCTAACTGGGAATTGTCATAGTTTTTACAAAAACGCCACGACATTTTTCACAGAACTAGGTAAAATGACTATATAATTACTCATACATTATTTATTGCTTCAGTAAACGCCAAAAAATCCTTGTACAATCGAATACTCGTTAGTCTCATTCCGTCGTAGAGATCAAGCTCTCAGGTATACATAAGCGCGTTAAGAAACAAAAGAGGAAAATAAAAAGGGCGAAAGCTCCCTAAAATAAAAGGAAGGAGAGAAAGATGAAGCGAGAGATAAAAGAGAGCGGAGCGAAAAATCCACAGAGCCGAAGAGAGGATGCGAGAGGGGTCGAGAGATGAATCTTATAATGTGAGTTTTATTACGAGAGAGAGAACTTGGGCATCATCGCCGATTCATGAGACGCTGTGATGTTCGCTAGGGCGTTAAGACCACGGATTACGTGGCGTAATCTTGATGAAAAATTTTAATGCGAAAACGACAATCGAATAAGTTGGGCGCAAGCACGTCAGAGTAGGAGAGAGAGAGAGAGAGAGAGAGAGATAGGGAGATTGAGAACTTTTTTCGTTGCCATGATAGGATTATTGGCTAAATATTATGGATTGTGAGGCTTAAACCTTTTTTTATGGAGTAAGAGCTTGCAAATCCAGCTTTCTTTGTGGGTGACCCCGAACGCTTTTGGAATTTGTTAACACTGGAATATTTTTCAAAATGCGGAGGTGGGTTAAGAGCTCCTGTGGTTGGTGATTTGCTACGGAACTAACGACGTATTTGCAATTTATTTCAATGTTATAATTTGTCAGTTAGATGCGAATTTGTTATTCGATAGTATTCATGATTGGAACTATCTTATAACCACGAAGTAAACAAAATATGTTTCACGATATATGAATGAAATAAATCAAAATTATAAGTCAATGTTAATCTAAGTAATCAGTAATTTATTTAAACTTTGTAAATTTATTTTGCTCTTTTTAATTTCAAAATATTTTACAACTGACTATTCACTAGCTATATTTCTGATTGTATTCATACATGAATTATTGGAAACGCCAATTTTACTATTTTCAATTAATTGTTCTTCAAAATTTGAAAAATAAATATTTCATGACAATCTACATTCGCAGTAAGTTCTTGTTACGTTATATCCACTGAAACGTCCATTACTTGAAGGACGCGGCACTAAGAAAAGGCAGAGAACGAGTTTACTTTCTAATACGTGATGGAGCAACACTTCAAAGGGTTCATCGAGAAAACTCTTAAAGACGGTAATGAATACAGCCAAGGCGTAATTTTTGTGCATAGTTTAAAAACTGTCGGCTCTGTCTTGACAAGCAAAGAAGCTTCATGAATATGCGGAAGCTGAGCGTTTGACGTAAAGTTTGATCCGGATATTTCGCATTATAGCTTCTCTATGTTTCTATCCTTCGTAGTTGAGCAACTTTTTACCACCTATTTGTCGCTACGAGCCGTTTTAATTTTTATTAGCTATTAGCGTAAACGTATTGCAAGAGTTTGTTATTTCGCTTTAAGTTTTGCAGCTCAGTTTATAATATTCTTTATTGCTCGTTGTTTTGCCTATTCATCAATGTTGAAATGATTATGATTATATGATATTTTCATAACTACGCACATATTTTCGTTGACCAGGTCAATATTTTCAGGTTTAACTAGCAGCTGCTTAGGTGGGCGCACGTAAGCAAATCTTGGATAATAGTTTGACGTCGAGTAGCCGGGTAGAGGAGCAACTTTCGTGCGAGAGCAAGTTTCCTTGCGAACTTTGTCGTGTATAGCGAGCAAAGGTTTTCGTATGCGATTAGTTGGGTCCACGGTGCGCAGCTTCGACTGCTCTTATGTATGAAAGTAAGCGCAGACATTTTCTGATGGTACTTTCGCATAACTTACTAGTTATAAAGTTATATACAAGCTCTCAGGCTAGATAGCTTCATGAAGCTATTCAAATATAGACATTTTGTCAATTATAATTATAAGCTTACCATTTTTTTCACGATTACGTAATTATTCAGTTTATTGCAAATCCAATAATTATTAAAGTGTGACTAATTATTTTTTCGTTTTAATGGTCATGTTTTGAAACGTCGACTGTCCAGTGATACATTAAGGTTATAATAATAGTTACAATTTTACAGCGTACAACTTATGAAAATATCATGTTATTGTGTTGTGATGCTATCGAATACCAAATGTTATTTTTGGAAGTAAATATTTCTATAAGTAACAGCCTTTCCACGTAAAAGCTCTCAGTATTATTTATATTATTTCTCAGATAGCATTGAACTCAGGTCAGTCTATGCAATTAAATTTCATGATAATGCAATTTATCCTTGAAAAGGTTTTTATCGAATTTTTTTAAATCCAAAAGCCGTTATCCATTTCTAAGACAAGCTTTCAAAAGATTCACTTGCAAAACTTCCTATTCAAACTTAGACACGTCTTCAGGCCACTATAGCACTTTTCGCAGATATTCCGAGTACATGAATTTATGAAGTTAGTAATGTTCTCTCACAATCTTATAAGGATAGGAAACGAGAAAAGAGCAAGCCTGCCCGAGGCTCAACGACATTTTAACATGACATATAGCTCTTCTACTTAGCTTTGTGTCACGTTTCATAATGAGTTTTGAACTATTATAGGACTATATTATTTACCAAAGATCAAAGAAATCACCACAAGTATTTGTCAGAAAGTGAAATATTTTTTATTTTACAAAAAAAATATGAATAATTTTTTCTGGTAGTTTTAGTTTGAATTTTCTGATAGTTTCAGATAGAATACAAAATTGGAAACGTTGATAACTACTAGACTTTTAACAAAATGACTGTTCATAAAATATAGCATTTTGAGCGAATAAAGAGTAATTAAATGAAAAATTATGAGTCAGAATTATTCTCTATAGTACTTGCTAGAATGATGTATTTATCCAGATCTCTTAATAAAAATTAATCGAAAGAAAAAATTCTTAACACGATAGTTTTATAACTCTCAAATAAAATCACCTGCAGTATTAGCCTGACACTATTGAAAGGCTCGTAACACAAGAAGAAGAAGAAGTAGAAGAAGAGTAAAAAAAAGAGGACGAAGAAAACAGCAGCGCGCCACAGGTGTTGTTGAAAATTGAATGGGGAAGGATAGTCGGCGCGCACGTCTTAATGCCATAAGCCTTTCTCTTTGACGCGACATCCGCGGATCGAGTTACCGGTTTCCGGTCTCTCTCTCTCTCTCTCTCTCTCTCTTGCTCTCTTCCTCGCTTTGTCGTTGGCTCGTTTGTTTTAGCCATGGCATAGTACTTTACTTTCTGCACTCTGTCGCCCGCGGTACGAGCTTGTTTTGTGAAGGAACTAAAGAATTGGCAATTTTATTCTTGTTCCTAATATAATTATGAGTGTCTTGACCTTCCTTTCTTTCTTTCTTTCATTCTTTTGGGTGAAAAGGATCTTAATGAAGTTATCAAACCTTAAAATATTTGTAATTGCACGAAAGTAACAGTTTTTTATAAGTTAATTGGAACAGAGACTTCTAAACTTTGAAACTTATTTCCAGTGTAAATCTCTGAAATAATTAAAACATGTTTTAATGCACAGAGCTTTATGAAATACCTATTTAAAGCAGATATGAAGTTTAAATAATATATTCGAGAAAAACTTTTAACGCTAATAAATCTTACCGTTCTATTATAGTTAGATTGTTTCTAGTTTCGAGTTAATTCTATTCTTATATAATTCAGTAGATAGGTAATATCACAAGTAATTTCTTTCGTTTGTGATAAAATTTTGAATTAATTTTTCTTATGCTGTACAAATTTAGTGTTTATTCTCAACGAAAATGAGTAATACGATACAGTCAAGTTAATAAGTAAGATCGTTCAAGTTGTTGCAGTCGCAAGAAATAAATACTTAGTACAGATTACACGATGAATTATTTCATACCACAGAATTAGCATAAACGGCGATAATTATCGCGTCAGGAGCTTCAGGGTGTTTGTTAGCTACCAATCGAATCATGTATGTTTGCTCAATGTATCACGTGTTACTAATGGCGTTATTGCAAGATCACAAAGTACAACAGAAGATACAAACAAAGGGTGCTTATTGTTATAAAAAAACATTATTTGCCTTGTGTCACAAAATTATCGATGTTCCCTTCGTTACAAAAGAACTACAATTTCTACATTCATTTTACAACTATGGTAGTTTTGATATATACCTTAATCAACAAAACCACAATGTCCTTTTTTCCCTTAAATAAACACGCTTGTATATTTGAAAAGTCTATAATAAATCAATTGATAACTAGAGTATCGAATAAATCAGTTCATAACGAGGGACAATAAGCGAAAACCACGCACGCCGGACAGAGTAAAAAAGGGTGGGCCAGGACATACATGGCACGTGCCATACCCATCATCATCAAAAACTATATAAGTATAGTTAGCCATCTGCGACATATCTGCTTCGTGTTTCCAGTGCTTTGGATTTTGTTTTTTTTTTCGACGCAGACGAAACGAACGTTTGCCGCGTGCATAAGTCCCAGCTGGCGGATTGGTCGCTAGCCAGGTGAATCCCTCGAGCGCTAAGCGCAGACACCTGTTCTCTCTCTCTCTCTCTTTCTCTCTGTGTTGCGTATACGAGAGAGCACCTGGCTGCCGTGGTCATGTTTTACGACTGTATAGGGAGTCGTGTCTGCGCGCGTATTTTTACCTTCGCGCAAACGGATTATTTAGTACAAGTGTATGGCTATGGGGTACAGGTGTGATTGGAAATTGGAGCTTTATAAAGAGCTGCCTGGGCCGGTATTATGTTGATGAATCATTCAGTAATGCTTTCATAAATACTGTTGCTGCTGTAGCGCGTGAATTATCGTATTGGCCCCATTTTTTATTTCTTGTATAAGCAGCTTCCACTTGGATTTGGACGGTAAATTTGATTATGCTTTCGCGATTTAATATTGCAACCAGATTGGAATACTTACAAATCATTTTTCAATGATTGACTATTTAACAAATTGTATTTTCCGTTTTGTATTCTGAATATTAATTAGCAGAGGTTAATATTGACGTGGTCGAAAAGCTTGTGTATGGAGCTGCAATATTCATAATAAAATCAACTAATTACTACGAATAATAGTAAATAATTGCCAAAGTAACAATCAAGAAATTTCTGGATCATTATGAGAAACATCCGATTAATTGAGTGCCAATGGAAATAAAAGAAATACTAATGGATAAGCATTAACCGATGAAGTACATAATGGAAGTAGCTATGAGCAGGAAGCTACTTTTGTAGGATTAGCAATAACTAATTAAATAAACAACAAGTTTAAAAGCGAAATGTTTCGAAGTTAATGCCTTCGACAGCGAAACTTATCCGGACTATCGGATATACAATTGCAACAACGAGGAAACTGCAGCAACAAGAGGATCGCATCCTAATCCAGCGCGGCAATTTTTCCACGCGGCGTGGATTACCTTCCAAGACGTTGTGCATTAGTGACTGTATCATACAAGTGTAAATGTGTGTATACGTGCACGTAACGCAGATGTTGGCAGGCCAAAAGGAAAGAGGTAAAAAGACGTTATTGGCTTAACGATCACACGCCGCAGATTACACTGGCAGTTTATTTCTTGTTTTTTCTTTTCACGCTGTGCGCAATTTTACATTATGCACAAGGCGCAATTTGGAATTAGTTAATAATTGCGTGAAAGCTAAAGAGAGAGAGAGAGAGAGAGAGAGAGAGAGAGAGAGAGAAAGTGAAGCGCACCTGTTTGAAGCCGCGTGAATTCGAATTGCATATTTTAGTTTTCAATTGTGTTTGATGTAAACATGATGTTGCTATGTTGTTGATTGTTCACGAATGATTTTTTAAAAACAGAACAAAATGCGGAAGTCAGATTAGAGATTTTGACTTTATCGTTATTCAGGACGTATTATATAAAGAAAGTGTTTGCTCAATGTGGGAGCTATATAATTTAAAGATATCAAATATCTATTATATGAATGTTCTGAATTACAAAATGTATTATTGGCGAGTTCATTATCAGTGATTTTTTATAAAATCGAATTTTCAAAGAATTAAATTTATAATGTCATAAGAGGATTATAATTGTTGGCTTTACGCTGTTTTATTCATACATATTCGTATATAATATTTATGCCCTAAATATGAAATCCTAATAACGAATCAGAGGTACATTATGATTTTTAGATATCTCAAGAACATCAAAATTACAACAATGAATTGTTAAAAGAGTCAGTAGTGAATTATTCATTAATTGTAGTAAAGAAGTATAAACAAGAATAATTAAAATTATTTCAATCTTTCAATATGCTTTTGACAACGTTATTTCAATATTACTCTTTCATTATTATAAAATTAATTCACTGGTGAAGCTTTTTCGCGAACGAAATGTATTAACAATAGAATATTAAAATTTAGGAGGTGAATATTTTTGAGAAATGAGAACGGATTATGAAATTAAATGTTTATAAGGTCACGAAAGAAACTAAAGAAGATAGTGGCGAAAGAGTTGGCCGATAATTATTAGGCTTTACAACTATTACCCAGGGAAAAGGCTTTAATAAAGAATTCCAGAAAGAGATAAAGATACATCTTGTAGCGCGTGTATCTATATTTGATACACATTGGAGTCGACGTGCTAGCTCGAGTTACTCAAAAGTTATGAAAATTTTCAAGGGTTTTCAGGGTAATATATTGCACGGCACATTTGATTCTTTTCTTTGTCTATCTTTTTCTCTTTTTATCTCTCCTTCTCTCACTGTCTTGGTCTTCTTTCTTTTTTCAACAGTGTAATCAAGTTCAACCAAATTAAGTCCCTGCGAACGCGTATACATACAGAAATTTCCTATTTCGGCGAGAGTTACATTTGCTATGCATAACATTTCCCGTTTACATTACTTGATGCATTCTCGTGGTTTAATCTAGTCTCGTTATCTCTAATGTCGGAATCCAAACCGTGAATACAGTATTCTCACAAAATTCCACGAAGACATAAAAAAAAAATAATAATTTTGTATTGTCAATATATTTATTTAATTATATAATTAAAATGATCTACACAGCAAGGGTTATTATTAGTGCAATTCGTTCCTCGACAAAATAATCCACAATTCATTTATTTTGTTGTGCTTTCAGTCGGGTGGCATGGTTATTTATTCCCACGAATTGTTATCATTTTATTCGGAAGTATTGATGTTGTCGTGCATTTAATTGCCAGTGAAAGTACTCTTTGTTGAATTTTGTAATCGTATTAATAAATATCTATCTTTTAATAAAAAACCTTCGAAGCATTCCGGACCAAACAAGTGTAATATTGTCAATTACTTCAGTTTGAACAGGACTACACATAGCGTCTGCAGTGAAGAAGTAACAAAATCATTTGAGTTTTCATATCCGACCTACTGGTATAAGCCAGCTAAAACTAAACATTGACTTTCATATCACATGCGAGAAGGGTACCAATACCATCCGACCTTTCATTCCTGTTTCAGGTAAGCCCCGAAATTTGCGTCGTTGTGTGAATGCAAGCAACACATTCAAATGCCGAATGCAATCGCTCGGACCATGTAAGTGTCATAGCCTCCTCTTCCTTATCGCGCGCACAGAAGTCGTCGCCGTTGCGGAAGCTATAGAGAAAAGCACAATGGCTGTATCTTATTTCAGGTATATAACCGTTATTACTCGGGAAGAAAATTGAATCGGCCAATCGCTTTATACGAGTCTTGCCGCACCGCGAAAAGTCTGCGTACACTCCAACTTAGCGAAAAAAGAGAAAAGAGAGAGAGAGGATGAATGAAAAAGCATAATCGAGTCGTTTGACTATGTATAAAAGCTTCGGTTAAGGTTAAATCGTCCGAACGACTGTAATTCTGCCTCATTTTTTGTTTTTACTCAGAGAGAAAAGAGCGAGAGAGTGAGAGAGCGACTTACGAAGACGTCGTCGACGTCCGGGATATTAGAAATACAAATTCATGAAAATTTCAGAAGAGAGGGGAGAAAGCGCTGTGCGAGCACCGTTCGTAGTTAACTTATCATAAGAACCGGCTTGTGAGAAGAGAGCTTACGACATATATATGACGTTTTCATATCTACAACTCGATAAAGTTTTTTCTTCAAGTTTTTATGCTCATTCTATTTATGACTGTTTTTTTTCAAAAAGGCATAGTTGTACCATCATTGAGGTTTAATCTGAAGAAGTTTAATGAATTAGAACTCGTGTAATTATTAATTTTTGTTGAAGTTATTTAAAAATACATTTATTTATTTAATGATTTATAAATTCGGTTTAAAACAATCGCAATTCATCGTCTATAAAAAATGAATAACTATAATCATACGCGAAACCGATTACATCATTAAATTATATTCCGTAAAATGTTATTTCACGGAAAACTTATTGCAATTAAATATAATAGCCGTCCACCACCGTCAAAAGTTTGATCTGACTAAAATGAAATGGCATCGAAAAAGTCAACTCATCAAAAGTACGCATAAATCCATTGTATTATTGTAGAATCGAGGTTGAATTTACTCTAATATAGCATATAGGACAAATAGCATAATAGCAGCAGCTGCACGCTCTGCACGATGGAAACGAACAGCTACTAAATCCCCAATTAACAAGCCCATCGACAATGGGAGCTCAATACCAAACATCATCACGATCTCGCTCTTTGACATGGAATTTCTTGCGAAATCTACTGAAAAAGCCACATACACACGCGCGATCGGGCGTGCGCGTATACGTACACGCGCAAAGCAGGCTGTTCGAATTTCAAAGGCAAGCTGATTAAATTCGACGAGGCATTGCATGCACACGGTCCTCTCCTTCAACCCTCACCCTCGTCCCATAGTCGAGCCCCGAATCAATCGATTGAGCTGCTCGTTCTCTCTCTCTCTACCGCGTCTTCGGGTTCTCGCGCGAGCGAAGCAGCATCGCGGGGGTTAATTGAGTCCAAAGTAATTGCTGCGTTCGAGCTCTGCACGATTCTCTGGCCCATAATTGCAATCAATTAATTTGTAAATCCACCTACCTCTCTATCTATATACAGAGTTGTCTATCTTTTAGAAGATCGTTGATATATAGATACGTACGTCTTTGAAGGACATACGTTTACATTTATCTGTGTTGTATAGACGTATAAATAAACCGTATGACTTGGCGGCGCCGGTGTATGCTATTGAATTTGCAATTATGTACCAAAGCAATGAGAATTTAACACGCCTGATGCTTTATTGAAAATGGTGTAGGCTTTTGTAAATAAATGTCATTCTGAAACCAAATAAAAAGTCGAAAAATCAATTAGGTATAAACACAATGAATCCATTGTTTATATTGAATATATATCGCATAATAGTTGCGAAATAGATGCATAAGCCGCAAGTTAACGCCGCAAGAACTTATTTAGGTGGTTCAGTTAAGGCTAAAGAGAATTAATTACAAACTAACGTTTGCGCCTACAAAGAGCAAAGCCGCGTGGCAAAAGCTTCCCGGCAAACAATCTGCTCTGTGCTAACTGCTCAACGTTATTACACGTACTAACAATGGAGAACGTGACTGGTGGTGTGACTGGCAAGCAGCGCAAGGTGCAGTATATACTCTCAAAACTATATGTCTAACCGCTTCATCGAAACTCAAGGAATTTATCGTAAAATTGAAATAAACGAGTTTTTCACGCGTATAATATACGTAAGCGAATAAATTTGGTAAATTGGTCGTCGAATGAAATTCCCGTACGACATTGTTTTACTTTTTTTTTCTAATGGTGAAAAATAGTAAAATTACGTTTTCTTTATACTAATAAATCGTAAAATGGCAAAATATATAACTTACTTTTTACAATATGGCATTAGCCATTCGTATTTGATTATGGGAAAAGATAGCCAAAGCGTACACTATGAGCGATTTGCGGTTAGTTCGTCTTTCATTAGTGTCAATCGACGAGCGACGCCGACAGCGCAGCAGAAGCCACCGTTGCCACCGTCGCACTTTGCCCTTAAATCATAGCTTGTTTCGAGATTATCCGGTGGCGGCTTTGTAATATTCATGATATGTGCGTATATTCGTAGGCATGTATCGGCTGCAGCCGTGTGTGCAAGATTAGATCACCTCTCACTTACCAGGTGAGTTTAACGAGATTTATTTATATAAGCGGTTAGTCAGTTAACGAGCACGTTGCTTTAAGTGCCATCGTTTTTCTTGCTTCTTTTCCTTCTTTCTTTCTTTTTTAAGAGAGCGAGAGAGAGAGAGAGAGAGAGAGAGTGAGAGAATAGTCGCGAAAACTTATCGGGACTGGTTCGAGATGTGAACAGCTGCACGGATACGAACGCATGATATAGAAAAAGAAGTTTTCGCCGAGTTTGTGAAATATATGGTACAAAATGAAAAATAATTGTTCCGCGAACGACTTATAGTTTTATGCTTGGATGACTTCAACTATATATACGCTCGTTATTTATTATTGAAGAGAGACGTAATGTTTTAACTGATACTTCAAATTGAGTAGGATATTTTACTTTCATGGAAGGTGTTAATCGCTTGAAAGTTTGTCATTTTGAGCAGTTTATCTGGTCTGTGTAAAGTAGTGAATGTGTAACTTTATAGCATTTACGTGATATTCACATGATTTTCAGAGCAATTGTTTTACAAAAATAATATCTGGTAGTTTCAGATTCTGTTAAATTGGAAAGATAACTAAGTACTTGATATGCAAAATAGCTAATATTAAAATGTTTATACTTATAATTATTCATTCAGTGCAATGTTTTTGTAAGAACAAAAACAATAAGAATTTTCACTTAATTAAACTCACAAACACTTTTTTCAGAGCAGTGGTGGTTAAAACAGCGCGTTCACTCAAATAATTTTTCAATGACGAAAAGAAAATGCAACAACACAGAACAATTCAAACTCGCATTAGACATAAGGGAGAAGTCGTAATCACAAGTAAAGCAAAGCTAAAAAGTAGAACAAGATAGGAGGAATGCGGCTGAAGATAAAAAGTAGAAAAGTCGAGTAAAAAGTGAGAGAGAGAGAGAGAGAGAGAGAAAAGGGAGAACGAAGGGAGGCGACAGCTCGCTGAAATTGCACATACACAGCTCGTAGTCGTACCTTAAAACGTGACGAGTTTTGCCACTGGGGTGAGAGGGATAAGGAGAGAGAGGGGGGAGGGGGATTGGGAAAGGTTATATCGCCTACAGCAGCAGTAGCAGCAGTGCGCTGACTGCAGAAGTTTTTCAATTTCATTGAGACTGTACTCTTTCATTTTCTCGCCCTCCTACATAGTGACCAAACATACCGAGGTGCCCCGCACCAAGTTAAAAAAAGGAGTTAAAAAGAACCAAACGTAAACAGCGGGGAGATAGTAAGGAGAAAATGTGTGTGTGGTGTGAGCTACCCACGGGACAAAGTTTACCACTGTCCGTCGACCACTTGGATCACGCAAAACTAATGAGAAATAGATGAGAGCTACTTTTTTTTCACTTACAATAAAATCTTCTACTATTATTATTTCACAAGTAATTTATCCTCTTTTCATTATTTCGTTTCTAATTTTTCTCTGCAATTATTAAGTCAATCGTACAGGAAGTAGGTCCGAGTATCGACTGCAACTTATAAATGTTGAATATTGTAAAGTGCGTTCCGCAGTGTAAGATTACATTATTCGCTATGTATTTAAATTCTAATTTTATTTTTAATGTTCTCTAAATTTGATTGTCGGCTGAATCTATTACTAACATAGTCATGATTATTTTCTAAATGTTATTAAAATTCGAGTTATTCATGTAAAAAATTACTTTTCTCAGTTCAAAGCCTAAAAACAGACTGGTAGAGAAATAAAAGACACAAGAAGCTTTGTATGTCGTGAGATAAAAATGACAAGCGGATAAAGCAAGCAAAACGTTTCTGCGAGCACACAGTGCTCGTCCCAGTTAAATGCCAAGTCTAAGCAAATCGGAAATAAGAAAATGCCCAAGGCACAATAGTATTGTATAGAGCTTCTTGTGCACAGTAAAGCTACAGGTATATATATGTGTGTGTGTGTGTGTGTGTGTGTGTGTGTGTATGTGCGTGAATAGCTGCCTGAAGCAAATGCAGATCCCTTCCAACTTGTTCCAAGAGTTTAGTTTAGCATTGGCGGCTCTGGACGGCTCTGCAACGCGAACTTCTATTCAGCCAAGTTAGCGCACGAAAGAAGCAGCTAGCGGCCTCCGTCGCCGACGTGGCTACCTGAGTTAGCGCGTTAAATTCGATTTGAATCCTTGGTCCACTCTCTCTCCCTCTCTCTCTCTCTCTCTTTCTCTCTCTTGCGCTCTCTCTACCACCGCGTAACGACCTCTACTTCAGCACTGGATTTGTCATGTGGAAATGCACCGCGAATGCAAAGTACCGCTGGCCAAGTAGTTGTGGCTTCAAGGGTATATTGAAGTTGGAATCTTTTTCTACGTGAATTATAAATATTTTTAAAGGTCAAAATAACGATGCATTTATATTATAAAAGATCAGTACATTGATATTCAATTGTATTTTTTAAAGCACTATTTTCGTTTTGTAAAATCAATTGTACTGTTAACTGTTTTTATTCGATACAAAGCTATTTGATTTCCAAAATCCCAAAATCCATTAATGATATTTCATTACCGTCTTTATTTTATGAATACCGTAATCGAGCTATCAACAAACATTCTTTGATTTTGATCTTCTTAGTAATAAGTGTACAGAATTTGCAATTGTAGAATTACGATTCTAATACTCTTAGAACTTTAACTTGCTAATTGCCAGTGATATATGAGAATAATTTAGCAGAGATATTTCAACACTTATCTAGTTATCATTAACTTCGCTGGGTACTCAAAATTAAATCGTCTAATTAGAACCCCCACTAATTATATTTTTTGTGAGAGAATGAGGGTATTTGTAACAGAAAAAAAACATGTTGAATGTCAAACAAAAAGATTACGCACTATGCAGTAAAATTTTTTACGACTCTTCGGATTGTTACCCAGACAGAGTAAATCAACGCGCGAGATCTCTTTGTCAGATTTGTAGGATGCAGATAATAAGACTCTATCGTCACTAAGGGTGCACGAGAAAAGGACGGCCACCGATGAGGAAAAAAGGGAGGAAAAAAGAAAAAAAACTTCAAAGTGAAGAAGCGGCAAAGACGAAATGAAAAGGGTTCCGGGTACTGTTGATAATGAGGAAAATCGTATTACTTTGGATACACGCTTGGTCACGTAAGACTTTGCAATTGAGGAATTTTTATCAAAAAGCCGACTCCTTCGTTCGGAAGATTACGCTTGGATTTTTAAAAATCTGAATGTCCTCTGCACGAATTATACTGTTTTTATTTTTATTTTGCTCCGACAGGACCGTTGAGTATTGCGTTTACTTGAATTAAAATAACGTACAATTATTAGAAAATTAAAAAAAATCATTGTCATATTTTGAAATGATAAGTTATTACAATGATTGATATGTAATACAGATAGATTAAACATTTCGAAAATATGTCTTTTACATCTCAAGGATAACAGTAACAAGAGGTGTCGTAAAAAGAGTTTTACAGCACTTGAAGGTTTCCTGAGCGAAATATGTAATCAAAAGTAGGTTCGTGTCTGGAGGTAAGCTTTTTATAGCCTGGGCGTAGCAATATTAAACGAGAACGAAAATGCGCTACGAAGACGAGAAAGAGAGAGAGAGAACGTAATTTTTCGATTATCCTGGGCAGAGCCGTTATTATTAATTTCAAAGTACGTTCTAGCAAAAGAATGAACAAAAAAAATAGAAAAATGACAAGGAACAAGAGGAGACGCTCGGTCACCGTAAAATCCCATTGTACTTTTTTTCTTTGTCACACCGCCTCGGAGAGATTTTATGATCTAACTTTTATTACTCTGGCGCTCGCGCGCGCGTCGCCCTTGAAGCTCATAAAAGTGACACACTTATGTGCGGCGAAATATTTGTGAACTAGCAGCCCATCATTGGCGAGTAGATCAAGTGTGAAGAACCCGTAGATTATCCTTTTGATCCTTAAATTTTAGCTCGAGTTCCTTGAAGGAAAAATGTACGTGCATGCAATGACACCGAAGCTTGAAAAACGTAATCATCTCCGTGCAATCCCCGTTAGGAAACTAGGATCTGCCAGATTTTGTTTGTATTGCAACACTTACGCTTGTTCAAGTAAAAACATTACAGGTCTCAAATTATAAAGTGCTCCGATTTGGACTTGCGTTTCCCTTTGATTTCTTTTGATTGCATCGTCTTGATTTACTACAGCTTGTACGTCCCCAGAAGTAAAAATAATTTATTCGTCTAATCCATTCATTAAAAGCTTATTAGATGCGAGTGTTGAGAACAATAAAATTTCGAGGAGTGCAGTTTATGAAGAAATGGGTACATTCACCGCACACAGTGAAAGACAAAAAGTTTGAGTGATTATTCCATCTGGAAGGGAAGGAGCCTCAACGCTTGGTGAGAGCTTAAAAGTCTAGATAACGCACACAATCGCTTGACGCGCCCAAGCACAAAAGCTTTGGTGGAAGTTTAGTGGTTCGCTTATCGAAGTTCCGTGGCAGCACGCCTTTCAATGAAAGCGAGCTTTAATTAAATCCCCGGCCAGATTTCGACAAACTGTGCCGGTGACGACGACCATTCGAGCTTTCGACGTTTTCGTCGTCGCCGGGAAAAATTGCTGGGAACGACGACCCTTTCAATGGGCTGAAAAAGGAGAAAGAAATTTTAGACTTGATGATTTTCAATGGAAGGAATTTGTTCAGCTAGAAAATTAATTTGCCCGTAAACTGAATTATAAGCTTTTATAAATTTGGACAGATTTGTTTCGAGTTTTTCGCATCTAGTTGAACTATCAATTAAACGTTCTGCTTCAAATGTGTTCGGTAACATCGAAAATGAAAAGCTATCGATAGGATAAATCGATTAATAGACGATATAAAGTTCTCCGATAACAATAACGAACACTTCAATTTCATTTTATAGAAATCTTTCGTGAAATAAACAATCAAGTAAAATTGCAAAAATGTCGGTTACGAATCACAACTAAATCGCGTGAGCAATGCAGCTTCAATCAGCCGTGAAATGTAATACTAGCGGATAACAGTCTTGTCATTACAATTACGTTTACATCAAAAACAAGTCGTTAAAACTTCATCCCTCTATAAAGCGCACGTTTGAGGATTTTTTTTTTTAATCAAGCAGTTAAGTGTACTTAAGAGAAAGAGAGAAGCTCCGTAAATTCCGGCAAAACACGACGGCTAGCAATCTCGTAAATTATTAATGTTTTTCGTGATTCCACAAATAAAACTGTTGAAGCATCCACGGTTATTAAGATCCGCAAGCAAACCTAACGGTAAATCGCGACAGTCGAAAAAAAAACCATAAGGAAATCCCTATAAAATCATAAACTAGCTAGATATCTTGAAAGATTTTCAAGATCCGTCAAGGTGGTCTGACTGGTTTGAGCCTCGTTGACACAGACACATATATACAGGAAGAAATATTTAAGAAAAATATTTTGTTCATTCACACCTTGATGATTTCCTGCTGAAATAGCGGAAGCCTATCCCTCGTGAATTTTGAAAATTATAATCGCGTGAGTTAATTGAATTGATTTGAGTTACGCGCAAGTTATATAATTGGATAAAATTTAATCGAGAAATTGCTATTTGCATACTATGTTTTATGACAAGCGATCATTATCATCTTAATTCGCTAATAAAATAGTATTTGCTCAGCGCTTCTAATTAATATTTAACGACGCTATCGGTTGCTATCGATGTAAAAAAGACCACATTAGACTAGAAGTACACATCGTGTCATCGAGAATATTATAGATTCGTGTAAAAACATTAATTGTTTTTGCTCCTATCTGCTAATAAATAATCAACACATGCATTATAAATACCGCTGAAATCATTGGAGGGATTAGAAGCTATGTTCGATAAGAAATAAACTTGTATGGGTAGATGCTCAAAGCAGAAATAAAAATAAAAGTAATTCCTTGTACAGCTACTTGCCTATATATTTCGAGCCAAGTGTTTATTAGATGTACCTATGAAAAAAGATAGTTCAGCAAAGCAATAGGCGATGAAATAGATTTAATTTTCTAGTCTATTTCTGAGAAAATGAGCGAAAATGTCTCATGAATAATATTGACAGCAATATTCATCTAAACGCCTAAAGAAACGGGAGGAAGGTGTTATTTCAAATAAAAAAATAAATAGTAATACCTTTCATATACCAATAGATTATAAAGTAAAGACATAACTACCTGGACGTACTAGAGTATTTACTTTTTCCATAATACGTAAAGACGTCAGTGACTAGCTCGTTACTCAATAAAGTCGTTTAATCTACACAGATCCAAACTCGTCAGCACTAGCTTAAATAACACCCTCAAACATAGCACCGATGTAAAAAAAATATAAACAAGCGGATGCTAAGGCACTAATTACAGGTATAATCGTAATTTAGATAGATTCTAACCAAGAAGCGAGAGAGAGAGAGAGAGAATCGCCTCTAGCGTTTAGAAACAAAACCGTTGAAAAAGGAGGAAAAGACACTCGGGGGACGCATTAATATCTCGTTACACGCATGGGGATTGTTTGCTGCAACATTGGGGGAGAGCTAGTCCCGCGCGCTAAATCCCACAGAATCAGCCGTATAATGCCAGGCCCACACGAGCTTAGAACGCTCGTTGCATATATGTGTATGCATATATTTGTATATGTATATACCTGTCTTTTGGCCTTTCTAACTATATCCGTGTGCTTGTGCTTGCATTAGCTTGTTTATGTTTTCCTCCTCCTGCCACCTTCCTAGAGCTTCGTTTTATTTAGCATCTTGTTTGTATGCAAACTTGATTGAGCTTTTTTCTACAACGTAAAACTTTCTTGTTATTTTCGGTTTTATGCTAAAGCTTTCGCTTCGAAGTCATTGTTTGATAGTTTAATAAATTTTGTCGACTATGCACAAATGAGTTATTACATTGGATGTAGATTGCTTGAGTATTTGACAGTTGGGCTAGCTATAGGTACATTTAATCAAAGTGGATTTGTAGATTTTGCGATTTTTTTGAAGAAAGAATCAAAGGTGAATTTCGATTGAACATTGTAGCGCTATATTATCAAATAGTGTCTAAATATGTATTTCAGTTTTACACATTTTTCCCCATTTCTTAAATAAATGTCAAATCTGAAATGTGAAGCATGACTCGTTTATCTCAATTTTTAATCGAATAAGTACGTTGCAATCTCTTGTGAATGTACGTATACACAAATATTTTTGTAAAAGATGAGTTACGGTACCAAAATTAGTTCTCCTTAAAAAAAGCCACTATACGAATAAAAAAGAAAAAAGTTTCCGGCATGCTTGATCCCTGATTTCTTATCTACGTAGGTCTAACTGCTGGTACAAAAGTTTTTAACGCGATTTGTCGACGAATTAGTCACGCTTGACGGACCAGTAGTATAACGTTCACCCCTTCGCTTTGGATGTAAACGCGAACTCAAAAATATATCTCCGCATCTTTAATCTTTATCTCTTTCTCCTTCGTTTGGCCCCAACTTGTGCTCGCGCGCGAAACGCTTGAGCAATATTGTAGACCAAACGAGGGTGGAGCCACTTGTGCGATATTGCGCCTTTTCGCAATTCCTTGCAGCTTCCGTTTCTTTTTTTTTCTTTCAGTTTTTCTCTTTCTTCTTTTCGCTCGCTCCAAGAACTCGATTGCGCCTTACTTCCGAGCTATGATTTTATTTCACTGCGTGTTATTTTTGTATTCATAGCTTGGAGGTTCTTTTCTTGTTATTGTAACAATGAATAGTAACGTTTGCGAAATGATGCCCAGATTACGTTGCGGAAAATTGAAAAACATTCTTCATATGTGAATATTGCCGTTGATTTAGTAAACAGAAATTTGTATTGACATTTACGGAAGAACCAATATTTAAACGTCTACTTAATTGGCTTGATAAAATCATAAAACCGATATTTTATTCTTAAATTTAAATATCTGCGAGTTTCCAGGCTGAAAGTGAAAATGTAATTATTCTAATATTTACCTATTGAAAAAGTATGAAATATTACGTGTATTACTCCAATCTACGTGTTTAAATCATTACTAACTGATGGGAGATTTCAAATTTAATATATTGATTATTAATTCAGGTTTTCCTGACAGAGAACCATTATAATCGAAACAAAATAAAACGCATTCTTATTACCAATTAAACGACAATGAAGTATAGAATAATAAAATAAGTGCCGTCGATCTTTACTACGACATAAATTATATTATATTATTCAATTTAACGTACAAATTATACTCTAATTTATCTAGGGCGTCACACAAATATATATAGATATAATAAATAACATTCTAAAGATAACTCGGTCTGTTACCAAATTATTGAGCCCGTCAGTCTAATGTTAACGTTAACTTTAAAACAAAAGTCCAAAGTCAGTAGACAAAATCAATATAGATGCCATCAAAGTTGTATAAAGTCTTGTCATATCAATTTTTGTTATTATATATATATATATCTATCGACATTAAATATAATTGGATTTAATGCGTTATTTTGTATTCAATCAAGCTTGGTAAATTTTATTTAAATAATTAAAAACATAGAATGGTTAAAATACATAGAACGACCCACTCGAAGAGAACGCCATTTTTTCGAAAAAAATCTTGGTGAAAAGTAAGCAGTAAAAAAGAGGTAATTAACGCACTCTCGCTTTCATTATATTTCGAAAAAAAAGGAGAGGAAGAAAAAAAATAGCAGGACGGAATTTCAATGCATTTCAGGACCGGGCGCACGTAGCCACTTGTGCGGTCTGTACAAGTTCATTTTTTTTTCTGCTTTCTGCGCATACTTTATATACATCACCCCATTTGTTGTCTATATGTATGTATGTGTGTTTTCTTCTCTCCCTCTGTTTTACCCTCTCATGCGCAAACTCTCTTTTACTCGCGGTTCTTCCTTTATTTTCTCGTTTTCGCGAGCTTCTCATTTCCTTCACTTAGAGATGGATACTTTCGGCGAAATTAAGCTTTAATGAAGGAAAAAGTAATATACCTTAAACATCTCGCGCTCTCTCGCTTTTTTCTCCTCTTTCAGTCTTATATGATGTTTGCATTGGGCGGTGCCGAATGAAAGAGAAAACTTTCATTGTGATATTCGAGGCCCACGAAAACTTGACTAGAATGCGCATGAAAATATCATTTTTTTTCTTTGTCTGTGTGTCGAGAGAGAAAGATAGAAAGACAAAGAGAGAGAGAGAGAGAGAGAGAGAGAGAGAGAGAGAGAGAGACAGAGAGAAACAGAGTCATTGCTCCTGTGGATAACGATTTCTTTTTCGTGTAAAATCCTAAGCAATCGTCAAATTCACTTATTTTCTTCAGATGTCAACTCTCGTGCTTTAAGTACATCATGACTCATTTGTCTTTGATATTGAGTAATTATTTTCTAAAGTCATATATATGATGATATTAAATAGTGATATGATACCCAAGATATCAATGTATTATTTGTATACATAGCATAATTATTTTTCTTTAAAAATAACAAGTTTTAACGGAGCTTTCAATTTACAATTATTCAATGCGTATAATTGAATTGATTATAAATATCGGAACAAATGAACATAAACAACAAACTATATTCTTTACAACACAGCATTAAGCGACAATTGTTTAATTTTTATGATCGTATTATCATTTACTCCAATAGTGTACAGCTCGTTTATTAAGGCAATGAACACCATATCAACAAGATATAACAAAACGAGATGCAAAAAGCATACACCAAAGGCGTGTATAAACAGAAGCACAAAATACGGATAATACGTCGTAATTTTCAATTTTACCAAACGGCCGGAGAGTTTCCAATAAACCGCAAATGATTTATTAAGCTTTAGAGTTGGGGTTGAATTTGCTTTTCTCTCTCTCCTTCCCTGTTTCTCTGTCTCTGTCTCTGTTTCTGTTTCTCCCACCCTCTCTCTCTCTCTCTCTCTCTCTCTCTCTCGCTGTTGAGAGCGAAGATGATGATATGGTGCAGAATTAGCCAAGCAAGAGAATGCAGAATTTTACTTTTGTAGGTATTGATGTTGAAAGATTAATGGTATTGATACTAACGAAGGCTGATTCAGAGCTTTTTTCTCCTGGCGCGTCTAAAAACTTTTTCAAAACCCATTAGTCGCCGTTTGCTTGAAAAGCTCTTGAATCAAATTGAAAGATGGGGCTAACAATTCCATTAGCTTTCTATTAGCGATTTTTCTCAACTGTATTAATTTTCCATAGAAAATAAATATTTTGTTACAACGTTTGTAGAGTTTACTTTATGTACTATACCATTTATTCTATAGATTCTCTAAATCACGTTTAACGATGCCAACGACTGAAAAAAAATATGTCGTTTGAAACGAAAGAGTTCTCAAACAGCAGCCTTCAAAGTATACAGGCAGTTGGGCATCTTAGCATTATTATTATTCGTAGAGTCGAGCATTTAGTCATATATAACAGACGACATCTACGTGCGTCTGATGGAGCCTTCAAAATAAAGCATGTAACTCGATGTGCAAAACATAAACTTTTCTCGTGTATAATATGCAACATTTAATACTAACATTTTTTTCATACATGTATTCTTCAGCTGACATCTTGCAAGCATACACAACGACCACGAAAATAACAATAACAAATTTGTTTTGTTCGCCTGACTCATTAACGCGAACGAGCGCCATAATCACAGCTATCAGTGCTCTCAAGCACTGAATACGTAACAGCGCCGCTTGCCAGCTGACGTCACGGAAAATTATGAAAAGACGAGCACAAGAGAGAGAGAGAGATAGAGATAGAACAGGTTGTTGCTGTTGCTGATGCTGCAGGCGTGTTATGGAAGGGCGGTGGTCGCTGCACCAGCTTGTTTAGCTTTTATTTGTCGCTTTTTCGAAAAAGAAAGCACGCGTTTGGAAAACTAGATATAGACGCTGATGGAAAGTTAATGGCCAAGAAATCTTCGAGTGAGATATTGAGACTGTTGAAGAGAAGGGCTTCAAAGGTGCGTGCACGTGCATCGTTGAACGATTGCACGTGTGCAATGGCAAGAACATGTTCATAAAGGAGCAAAATGAGGAGATAACGAAATCCATTGGCTTGCTGATGTAGAATTGTCAAGATGGTGGAGAAAGAAGGTTTGGTTTGTTCAAAATACCAACCAGTTTTTTTATAATCGTATTATATAGATAAAAATTAGGTTTCGATACTTGTAGTTTTTCACAAGTAACGAAATTGTTTGCTGCCTTTTACAAAGCTTTTGGAAGCTAGTTTTATCTCGATACGATCGAATCGTTGAGTGATGAGTTACGCGTACGCAATTTTCCCAAGTTTTAGCAATATTTTTCATTAACACAAAGATCGTTTTTGTCAATGCTGCTCAATAAGCCCACATCAATTATAAGTATTCGAATATTCTATAATATGTCGCATTCAGAGATATTGTGTAATACAAACGTGGATCAGAGCTCAGTTGTTACAAACATTGAATCACTATGTAATTTCTATAATGTTTGAAATACTCTTCAAAACTCGTTTGATATAACAATAGATAACAATGTTATTTCTCATCAAGACTGAATGCCATTCCTCATTAAGCCTTCGGCAATTTGACTCGATGGAGGAAAGGTACAGTGCATGTTCTGCAACGTAGCAGTAATGAATTCAAATATGTGTATACATGGTTGTTGAACTGAATTGTTGTAAATCGAAACAGAAATTACGCTGTATTTTGTAAATCCTATCTTCTAAACATTAATGAAACAAGATAAAAAATGGATACATCAACCAAGCGTTTTCTTACAATAGACCTGATAAGTAGTGCAAACATTAGCGAGTAAGTAATGAGATTCAGAACGGATAAAACATACGAGGTAGCTCTTTTTTTCTTTTTTCCGATTTTACATCGTCATACTGTCTTAAAAATGAAGCCATCATATAGAGAAAATTAACTGGTGAACTCCACGCTCGTACACCGTATATATAATCTTTCGCGTCTTCATTTCTCCGCTGGTATGTGTGTGTGTGTGTGTGTGTGTGTGTGTGTGTGTGTGTGTGTGTGTGTATGTGTGTGTTTTCGCTCGGTTGCGCGCAGTACGCCAACTATAATCGATGTGTAGGCGAAGGAAGACGATGTCTAGAGAGATGCGCACGCGAATGATGTATGAGGGGCGAGAGAGAGAGAGAGAGAGAGAGAGAGAGAACGGAAGAGGCTAGAGCTTATTTCGCCTTCGGCCAACGTCTATATTTCTTACTGTATAGGGCGATCAAGTCTGATTTTCGAGCAACGATGCAAAGCTTTTGTTTTCCTATTACACGAGCGCAAATTTGCCCTATAAACGTCCTCGCGGGAAGGAGAGGAGAGGAAGCTTCTTTCAACCATTTTATGAGCATACCTCTCCCATCTATGATGGTTTTCGTGCCGCCTGCTGTTGCTACTGCTGTTACCTCGTCGCACGTAAAGCACTTTGCGAATTTGATGCGTCGCTGAATTTGCAGTGCGCGTTAGGTTGGAAAATTTTCGCCCGCGCTCACAACCCGTTCTGCATGAAAATAATCGAGGATTTGATGTGCGCCCTGCCTCGAAATATCAAACTACTTTTTACCATTCCGACCCTCCTCTTTTGAATTTATATATATGTGGGGAATTTCGCGCTAGCACGTACATCCGTTTACGTATATTCTTTTATGCCTTTTGCAAGTTTCAACACTTTTCCCTGCTTTGTGCCGAATTTGTAAGGCTTTGTGCCACGGCTTTGAAAATAATATTAGCAATGTACTTTCAAGCCTTTGTTTTTATTTCGTAATTGTCCTTCGAAATGTAGATAAGATTTGATTTCAACGAAAATTAAAAGGATTTGATATTGGAACAACGATTTAGTACCATGCTGAATTTTGTTGTTTATAAATAAATCAACTATGTCATTTATAGCAACGAGCTATCTATCTGATCTTCATCCATTTCGGAATCATTTATTTGAACAAACGCTCGTAACTTTCACAAAGTCATTTCGTAAACATCTGTAACGCCAAACCGCCAACCAGTTAACAGTGTACAAAAGCCGTAAACGTTTCCTCAATTAAATTTGCGTTTCGATGCTCCTCTCGCAGCCGAACAAAAAAAAGAAAGAGCTTTCGCTTTGACCCCAAAAACTCCATGTGTTTGCCGACACGCGAGATCTTCCCTGCATACGTCCGCAATGAATGGAAAAAAATGAAGGAACGCGAAAGCGAAAGAGAAGAGAGATAGAGAGCAAGTTTGAGATAAAGAAAGCGAAAGGACCGCATGTGTGAAAACGACAAGACAAGTGGTTGAATATTCTCAGCTGTGCATCTCTTTTTTTTCTTGCCTGAATTAGCCTGTGGTTTTTGCGTTTTGCGATGACGCTACTTGTGGATTCTTATGTAAAAAAAAGAAAATATAAAAGAAGCATCCAACAGTAGATTATTTATGTTGGGTTTGAGGGATTGGTGGTTTGCGTGGATGTTTGTGGTGGCGGATTATCTGGCTGAAAAGGTGGGGGGAGGAGGATTTTCTGGGATTTGTGACGTCGAGTACGCGTTCGCACGAGTAACGCTTGATCTGCGGTTGTGTTGGTATACCTGTATATTTGAGAAATACAAGACTTTGCAAATTGTATTTGGATTTTACATTGGGTCTCGTTGAATGAAATTTGAAGTAGATATAATGAAGAGCTTCGAGGGACAACTCAACGTCGAACAAATGAAGAGTAGAAAAAATAAACCTGATAGCCCATGTATAGCAACGTACGTATATTTCTCATTCCCTCTCTCTAAATAATGACTAGTATCCATGCTCGTTTGACACGCACACCTCGTAAACACAAAGGACTTTTCTTCAAGTACCGTATAGCCGTACGCGTGAATCTTTCTTACTATACACGTAGTAGTAACGTGATAAATCACGCAAATGAAACCGACGATCTTCATATATCGACGTAACGTGACGAAATCAGATAAGAGACACCATGTTATACATTAAATTTCGAAAATCGTAGTCATGTGGCGGGTTTTTTATGACATGTTCTACTGAGTGAACAACTTAATTTTTTCTTTGTTCTTGCATTTATTTTTCACCAATGACATCCACGACACCAAACCTACAGCTTTTTGTATCAACTGTTAAATCGTGCAAGTGCTTTGCGCGCTTTGTTTACTTTAGGGGGAAGAGAGGTGTATCCATTTTAGTTCAGCTGAAACAACTATTTGTTGGGGTGAACGAGTATGCTAATTAGGTGAGCGCATGTCAGTTAGTCGACGAGAAATAGGTCTGTTTATCAAATGCTTAATTGACACTAACTATACGGTAATGATTTGCCACGATCAAACGAAGGATTGTCTCTACATGGATATTTTTATGCGCACAAATCAGCATTCGAAATAACAATCCATTGAGGAGCAAAGTAATCATGGCGTTAGAAGTATTTGAAAACAAGATTCATCGTATGAAAGGACGAGATAGTGAAGGAAAGAGCATTAGGCGCAATCGATATCGTCAGCCTCTCTTTTTTTTTTCTTGCTCTTAAGTGTTTTATTAGAGCCAAGAGGAAGCTAGCTTTCGTTTATTGAGCTTCTAACGGCTTTGATTTCGATTCGCTCAAGACTGCCGTATATAAATGGGCAGAGAGAGAGAGAGAGAGAGAGAGAGAGAGAGAGGTCTTATCGTACCAAATCCCAGTCAGTCGCACGCCTGCTCCACTGCAGTTTCTCTCTCACTCCCTCTTTCTCCCTCTCTCTCTCTCTCTCTTTGACGCGATCGAATATTTTCCAGTGAGTAAAAAAGAGAGAGAGAGACGAAATGTAGTCCTTCTTCGATTCTACCACAGGATTTACTTCTAATGCGATCCAGATTATTTTTGGCCAATACTACGTTTCGACTGTACGATTTTTTTTCCTTTTTTATAAATTTGGTCAGACGAACGAGGTTATTTAAGAGCCATCGGAAATTGAATGTCGTCTGGGAAATATTGGTTCGAAAAAAACGCCTTACCCAACTTCTTCACTTTATACGGTATATACATCGCGCTAGTTTTTTTTATTAAGAGAATCTATTTGCACGGGAAATGACCCTTAATCTGTTTGTCTGTATACGAGTGCAACTCGTTGACGCAAAGATGACAGAATCAAGAAAACAAGTCTCATGCTCGCGATCAAACTTTGACGCTAGGAATGCTTGCAAAAACTGAACAAACAAAAAAACTTCAGGATATCTCGATGTGTAATCAAGCGGGGATATAGCTTCGTCGACCGATTGGTTTTTCGTCTCGTTACTGATCTTATACTCTTACTTTTTTTTGACTTACTGTCTTGCTATTCTGACAAGTCATTGTTTTTCTCATTTCGCTCTAATGGCTTTCGATGTTTCTAGATGGCGCACGTCCTTTCGTTTGCTAGGCACAAATTACAAATCCATTTATATTTATTTGCTTGTATTATCATATGCGTCGAGAAACTATTTTAAAAGTGAAACAATATGTATAAAAGTGAACAAGTCGACATCATTAAAATGACAACAACGTAAATCCAGTAAATCCATCGAATTGGAAGTTCATGCAATTGCAATCGGAATTCAAAGAAATAAACTTTCTATCTCATCGGGTGGTAATAACTCGAAGCCGCGTTCTCTCGCAATGACTCATTGCTGTATTCGGTGCGCGTATAACGATGTGCCTTAAAAAAAACGAAAGTATTGGCGATTAATCATACATCGAAACGTTCGCGCAGAGGCCCAATGAATTACTTCTGTCCTTTCATCGAGGCACCATTCGAATGCAAACTGATATGCAACGATGCATCTCAACCCCGCTGCACGAGTCGTTTATCTTCTATGTCCTCCGCTATATAACTATTCGCTCACTGTATTTACTCTCTCTTTCTTTCCATCTCTTTACTTTTCTTTTATTACTTTGCAATTCTTTTTCCACGCTGAGTTCTGTTATTTGTGATCTCATCATTTATTTTGATAATGATTTAATTATGTGATATTTTTGTTGTTTTCAGGTGAGTTTTTAATGGACGCGTGGTTTTATCGAATGTCTATCATTTGGTGAGTGGCATACTCATTATTACCCTAACGATATACTCTAATTACATCGAAAATTGTCATGTCATACGGTAGAAGAGTATTCATAAAAACTCTCGAATCTACTAGTGAGAACGGTAATCTCCAAAAGGATTCGTACAAATAACATTCGGTTGGAACCCCGTAACGCTACTTTAATAATATCCTAATGGTTTACTAACAAAAAAAAGTTTATTTTCGGTCGGAAAATAAAACGAAAACGAACAGTAGTAGCAGCAGCAGCAGCAGCAGTCGGATGGCTTATATAGTCGGGGGGTTCGGAGGGGCTTAAGTGAGACGAGAAAGAGATTCAGGGGTACAACGACGCATGTCGTATAATCCGAGCGGATCGAAAGTGAAAAAAAGGCTCGTGCAAGCGGAGCACCTGTCCCTTCCGCCTTCTCCTACTCCTCCTCATCTTCCTCCTACTCCAAATAAACGAACGCGTCTCTCCTTGAATTCCTGGAGCTATATGCTATATATGTTTATACATATAACCTAAAGTTCTCGCCACTCGATCGTGCGAGTCTATAATATGCAGCTGCTAGACTTAAGGATCTTGTACGCCTAGGTTATCATCTCGGTGATTTAAATTTTTGAAATATATTGCAGGGTTTATCGACTTGCTGTTTATAAAATAGATAATTCGCTGACGATATTGAAACTTCAAATAAAAAAATAATTAAAACACTTATTAACCTCCGTTAGAATTAATAAAATGTGAGTTTAGACTGAGAATAATTAAACGAATAGATTTTTAATTTAATGAATATTTGAACGAATTGAAGATTTTATTAAATAGTAAAAAGTACCGAGAGTTATCATAATGGTTTTAACCTTTTCATTTCTCCTCATTGTATTGAATCTTGTGCGGATTGCGATTTACCTACGCGATCAAATCAAGACATCCGTACACGTAAATTATGGTGTGTGTGGATCAAACTTATCTCGAAACAATCATAAATTAAATAAGCGAAACGAATGAGATAGTTTTAAATGTGAAGTAAAATATCGTGACATGTCAATACTATACGAGACGACAAAGAGGGTTTATTGACTTTGCAGCTTAAAATAAAACGTGACGAATGTTGATTGCAATGGATATACCGTGACGAAAAGGGTTGATCAATTTTTTGTAATTTAATCAATATTAAAATGAGATAAGCAGTAATAAAATTGATAATAAAACGAACATCGAAAAGTTCTAAAGCAGCAAGAAGAAATGACGCTATATATATGTATAGAGAGAGAGAGAGAGAGAGAGAGAGAGAGAGAGAGAGAGAGAGAGAGAGAGAGAGAGAGAGAGAGAGAGAGATACGAACATATAGTCAAACGGAAAAATGCTTGAAAATGAAACGAAACTACGTCGATTGAACAGAAAACTAGTTACGATAATACGTGTTTGCACCAACTATCTTTCTCTCATACTCTCTCTCTCTCTCTACGCGGAAATTGGTGGAAGCGTGCACCTCGCACCGGCTGTGATGTTGCGCGTACGCTAAACTTGTACGCGGAAAATTCGCTATCAGCCGCCGATATGAGAAACTCATGCGAAAGTTTAACTGTATCTCGCACCTATTCTAGAAGCCATAGTTGACGTACATTCATTCGGTAAATTAATAATCGATTTTTCTCAACTTTGTTATTTTTCTCTCTCTGCCTGTCTGTCTCTCTCTCTCTCTCTCTCTCTCTCTCTCTCTCCTCTCTTTCTCTCTATCTGTCTCAGCTCCCTTTGCTAGTTCGGCGTTGCTAATTTTCTCATTCTCTCTTGGGAGGTTATAAATCCAAGCGGCTTGCTAATCAGCGGTTCTTTGTTTATTACCCGCAGTGCCCAGAGCAATGCACTGTGGGACTTGAATTGTTTTACCCGCGAGCTCGAACGCTTGCGGACGAGGTATTGTTTCGAAGACTCGACTCGTAGTGTGCAAAAGCCTTTTTGGTCGCCGACAAACCAATTACGGACTTACTGAAGATTAGTTTTGATTAATGATAATTTGCGTTACTGTTAGCTTCGTCGTAATGAAATTTAATTAATAATTAATTACAAGCTAATGATTTACTTTCAACATTTTCCACTGATTCAATATCGTTTGTATATTGATTATTCAGATATTTGTGTGATATTACATTTTTTTTTGAGTAATTGAAAATCTGATAGTATTTGGTTTATCTTGATAAATGAGCATTAACACGCCAATAAATCACGAAATACTGATTATTCACACATGGTTAACGCTAGTAATGTGTCAATATCTAGTATTACCAAACAAAAGTACTACAAGTTGTACTAAGACAAGTGTAATCTGAATGGATTATAATTTAAATAACAGAATCAACATTTTATACAAATTTCACACTTGAAATGCAGGTATCTTTTTACAAACGTATGTTGATTATGAAACCTGAATCAACCAAATGCAAACGATAATGAAATAAAAATAGTCAAAACTGATAACCAAACAGTCAAATCCGTAATAACCATCGCCAGCACGAAGAAGAAGAGCAAAAGCTTGGGCAATTGAATGAATCCGGAGCACCGGTTCCCTGGCAATTTCATCAGTCGCTAGGAGTAGAAATCTGCAGAGCAGCTGCATGTTGGTACTATCCAATCCAATATCGGAAGAGTGTGCTCTCTCTGTCTCTCTTTCTCTCTTTCTCCAGATGAAGATATACTCAGGCGTGCAATTAAGTATTGATCGGTGAGGGCGAGAGAGAGAGAGAGAAAGAGGGGGGCGGCGGAATCGGAAACCGCACGCGCGTGTATACATGTAGAGAGAGAAAGATAGAGAGAGAGAGAGAGACAAGAGGTCCACCTGTTGCCCTGACTAGTGCCGCCGCTGCCACTCTGTCTTTCGTCAAGCTGTATGCCCTAATTTGATGCTATAACAGTTATATGCGCCGATGGATCGGTTTCAAGCTTCATCTAGATACATATGTCCTTGTAATACACTATTTGACGGTGATTTAGAATATGTACGAGATCGGTACTACCGGTTAATTGATGACGTGTTATAAGTTTGTTTTTGCATATTGGTATTTTTGCATTATACGTCAATGTAAAAAATTAAACATTATCACTAATTTTCCCAATTATTGAAAGTTTAAAAAAGAAATAATACACAAGGGAAACTATAAAAATTATCTAAAAATTCCCAAACATCGCTATGACGACCAATTAATATTCACAAATCTGCGAAATCAGCGAAGTGCTTCCAGAAGCATAATGTTTACCCTGGAGACTTGGCGAACAGAAAAAGAGAGAGATAGAGAGAGAAAGTTCAAAGTAGGTCAAATTGAATGTACAATAGAAAGACGGATAAGCATTTTTCTCAATGCCGTAACGAGGATCAAATTCTTTCAAGTCGTGGTAGCCGTTAATAGTAGTGTTTGCTCTTGTAAAAGAAGAAGAAGAAGAACAGGGAAGGAGCAAAAAAGACAGACAGTAAGAAACAAAGACGCACGGAGAAAGCAACTTGGCGTATAATGCGAACTCGATTTTTCTTTCGTCTCTTTTCTTTTCATTCTACAGCTCTCATTAGGCGGCTTAATTTCCTCAGGGCCAAGTCAAGTGCTATTATTTCTTTTCACCTTGCTGACTCTCTCTCTCTCTCTCTCTCTATCTCTGGCTATAATTTACTGGCCTGGCCTCGCAAGCGTGCACGCGATTTCGGGATTCGTCATTTTTGTTTTCCCGCGTGGAAAAATCATTTGCTCGACCCGTTAACTATAAGACTCACGCGCATTAGATCATCTCCCGCGCGTTGTTTGTGAGACTTCTTTTTAGTTCTACCAAATGGAAGTAACGAAGGTTTCAGCTTCATTACTGAAAAGCATATTCCACTGACCCTATTTTATTACATGAAGCTGCAGAAAATAAACTGGATTATTTATCTTGGAAAATTAGATGTTAACGGGAGATTTTATTACTATATATGGCGTTTGTAATTACTATACGCGTATCCTACTTCTACTCATATTTACGATTGAACAATACGAAATTTTATGGATTTAGCATTGATATGGGTATTGGAACATTCGATGAAGTAACATGACAGCCATTTGCAATCATGAACATTATACGATTTGCTATTTAAGGAAGATAACGAGGCTTCATACTGTTCTAGTATTATATTACTTTGAACCGAATGATCGTATATTTTTTGTGAGTTGATTTGTTCATTCCTATCTAGTTACCTATAAGCATTTTTCGTTACATTGTTATCGCTTTGTCAAAGAACACGTACTAGACGAAATTCAAGATTCCTATCGTCGGTTCTATCGATCGAATCTACCGCTTTTAAAACATGTTCCAAACAATTGCATCCCCATTCACGAATGACAATTCGCAACAGCAAAGACAATTGAATTGTCGTGACCGTTGTACAGCCAACGAAATGATAGCACCCTTTGAAAGATCCTAGAGACACCCCATTAATCGGGTGAGGGCGGCTATAATAGACGCGGAGGCAATCAGCGTGCTCTCTCTCACTCTCTCACTCTCTCTCACACTTCAAAAAGCCGCCAATCCAATCTAACCGTACTGTCAGGCGTGACAATTAATCGGACACGCTGAAAGCTCGGCGCATCGATTGAATAAGAGGGCTGACCGAACGCTATTTTCATACGAATTGCGAGGTTCGTAGAGAAACAATCGAAAGATTCTGAAATCGAATTGCTAATGCGATAGACGTTGATGTTTACACTTCGTAAAATTATTGTTCGAGTGTGACATTTAATGTGAAGAATCTAAGGTGTATTTCCTTGAGTTTTATGTGTCACAAACTTGTGTAGGTTTTTAATGTTTTGCAGAGAATGTTTTTATTCAAAATTTCTTTCATTTTTTCAATCAATTGTGTATACGTAAAAAATATAATATATTTATTCGTACTACACAGTTAGATATGTTTTGATTGAATCGATAAAATTGAAAAACGAAATGAAAAGATTATATATCTCTTGCATCCTTTTAGGCAAATATTTTTCATCCTGTGGACCAAATACATCATATAAGCATCGAATACTTTTTTTCTTGAAAGAATCAGTATAATCGGATTGAACGAATGTTATTGAAAATCAAAATTCGGTTGAAAAACACTGTAGTAGAAGCAACGTTTCTAATATAAAAACTCAATATTAAGTAATCCATGATTTACGTGTAAGTCAGCTTTTATTTACAAGAAATATATTTAAAAATGTCCAAGTACTTGAGTATTTAAACGCGGAAATGAATATGCCTACAAAGCCATTCATAAATTAAATTTAAGGTTCGCAATCTGGTAGTGCTTAGGAATATTCGTCAGAAGAAGAGAAGATCTAAGAAAATACGTTGAAACTCAGAAAACCGGTTTATTTTTCCGCAAAATATGAATTCCACTTAACATTTTCAGATCAATTTCTTTCAATAAAAAAAAAACAAAAAAAAAAGAAATTACGCTAACGATTTCACAAGAAAAATAAATTCAAGTAGAAATCCAAAACATTCGAAGTATCATTTCTGCCGACGTGGTAAAGATACTCTACAGTTGAGTGGGGTGAGCGCAATATCCGCTACAAGTTTCTCTCGCTCACTCCTCTTTTGCTCTGATTTTTAATAAAACTTAAATGAAGGTCAGCCACGCCGAGCAAGATTTCATTGCCTCGTCGTTGTATAAGAAGAGGAAGAAATGGAAAACTGCGGCTATCACGCCGAGCAAGCCATGCTGCTCATGAATGATCGTAAGACTCCAAGGCACGACGGTGTCATAATTACCAGTTGATGTATTTACGGCCTAAGGCCTCTTTTACGCATTTTAAGCAGTTTTATTTCTCCGATTATTTATGCACATACGCGTGTCGGGTGTTAGTCGAGAGACAAACTGCCTCTTTTTTAATTATCACCTCGGTAAATATTTGTACGTTAAAAAACTTTGTTGTCTTCCGTTGATTTGATATTTTGAAGATCTTATACTGGAAAAATACAACATAGACCAAAAACGCTCTCTTAATTTAGGCTTTCTCTTTTCAAAACAAAAAAAAGGTATACATTAAAGTGTGTATCATGTTTTAAACGGGAATCAAAACGATACAAGGTGAAATAAGAGTTTTTTTTGGTGAAGACTATTTTGATTGGTATAACCTGAATCGTTCAGGTTTTTTCATCTTGATCTCCTGCTAACGACGGTACACCCATTATCGATCGAGAAAAGATGAACAGCCTGCGCAATTCACATGATACAGATGAACGTTTTCGACGACACGACAAACGCGCGCAAAGCATGCAAATCATAGATCGTAGGTGTGCAATCATATTAACCTTGACAATTTTATTTTCTCCCCTATGAATATGATCCCATCAATTATGGGAATAATTCACAATGCCAGTACAAACTTTGCGGTGACCATTCTGGTCGGTAAATAATAAGCACCTTTAGCTTGGCGAAAACTGGGTTGTATATACTCCTGCGTGCAATGAGAGACAGAGAGAAAGACACGAGAGTTTAGAGTCTGGAAACAGGTTCGACGGGTTTCTCTTCTCCTTCTCTCTAACGAAGAGCGAAAAAAAGGACCTGAGCTGCTGCTGTTGTTGCTGTTGCTCCTGCTGCGGTCTGACTTCTTTCCTGCACGTCAAGACATTTTCCGTGGAGCACAGTAACATACAAAACCTCTGTGTAATCATATGGGGAAAATTAAACGTTTGGGCTTCTTCTATGAGATCGCTTTGTATTTTTTTTGTATAATCGAACTGTATGTTTACATGAAATGTTGTTTGTTCGATTGACATTTACCAAAGGATTATCAATTAACTTTTAAATCGTTCAACGAATTAGTTTGGAAAAACGTCACAGGTTTAACAAGTTGTTGTATCTAAAAACAGACGTATGACGTCTTAGTATTAATAGTATCTTTGTTATCAATAGAGACCTCCTTTCTTACATTTAAGTATTAGCCTAAAATAAATGTTTAATAGAATACAGATTTTAGTTGTAATAACCAGCGAACGGTGGTATGTATCTATGACGTAGATTATGAATGAACGATCAAGCCATTTGCGAAAAAGCATACTTTTTTCATAGAAGGTTATACAAAGTAAACGCTCAATTTTCTTATTCCTAAAAACGTATTCATTGTTACGGCTTTTTTACAGGCAAAAATACAAAATAATTCACGTACAATACATTGCTCCAGCGTATTAATTTATTCTTCATTTATAAATAGCTCAACACTAGCAACAACGTAACTCCATCATCAGTACATCAGCTTTGACAAAGTCTTATAAGCAAGTTCAACTTTTCAAGTTGGTTGTAAAATTCAATAATCTAGCAGCAGATCAGCGGCAAGCAAGCAAGCAAGCATACAGGCAGGCAGGCAGGCAGGCAGGCAGGCAGGCAGGCAGCAGTGAACAAGCGAACGAAAGGAGCAAAAGGAGGTGAAAGTGAGATAGGGAGTAGTAGAGGGGCTGCCGGGGTTTCCGGTGAGCGGCGGCGAGCGCCGGCCACGAGCCAACGTCCAATCGACGGCAAAGCCACGCGCCCAGGATATATTCTCAGTCTCTAGCGCACATACACACACACACACACACACACAGACATACGTATACATGTATACTTGCTCCTTTTTGCACCTGCGCGTACAGTGGCTGACAGAAGTTTTGCGAATTCAACGAGCTATCCTTTTCTTTTTTGCTCGTGTCCTATTGTTTGCCAGATGAACTTATTCTGTTTATTTTTATTTCTGAGATTGTTGTTCTTTGCTTGGGTTATTGTTTTCCTGGAAGCCGAAAAAGCATTGGAAAGGAAATACCTCTCTTTTTTGATTTTACTTTTACCTTTCTTTTTTTAGCTGTGGCTTTAAAAAGAAAGTTCTTACGACATTGCACTTTTTAAAAGATTTCACTTTACCGATAATATCTTTTGATTTTCAAAATATCTTTCCTAAAAAATCCATGCAACCTTATCACGAAAGAATATTTAACAAAGATCAATAATGCTCGCTAGAAGTAAAGGAATGTGTAATTTACCAAATGACTCAATAGCCGAAACTTGCGGAAACGATTGCGTTTTAGTATTTCTGTGTATACCTATTATCGTAGGAAATTGAACAAGGGTTCCCGTTCGCTTGATTTTATCGTAACCCTACCTCGTTTTCTCAACTGATAGACTTGTTAGAACGTACCTAGTACACGTGAGAACATTCAACTCATGCATCGTAACCAAATCACTAGAATATTTCCATGCGAAAAAAAAGAAAATAGCAAAACAAAAGAAAGAGGAACGATATCTCTCAATTTGAAAGCAATGTAAATAAGTTTTTCCCAACGCCAAAAGCCACTTTAGATAGCATCGACACCCAAATCAAAATGTACGAGTTTTTTCGTGCGGCACTTTCGTGAGCGAGAGATTTTTCTTGTCAGCATATATGTATGTAAATTCATTTGCATGCAAGCCTGAGAAAAGAGCGGATGAATATGAGTCACGCACGTACACACACAGTGCGCGAGTATCCGATATCAAAAGGATATGACGACCAGAGAGTTGTGGTTCTCTCTCTCTCTCTCTCTCTCTCTCTCTTTCGTCCTATATGTATCCACCTTTATGTGCTGCGAATTTGCTTTCCATCATAATACGCGAATCTTCCTATTTATATCGGCATTAAAACCTATCGTGTTTCTTTTGGGGTCTAATAGCTGCATGGATAATCGCTAGAAGGTTTTCTCATTTTTATTTGTAGGACACGACATTCACCTGTCTAATTATCATAATATGCTGGGAGTAGAATGGTGATATGACGAATTTCTTCTGATATTTGCTCGTTTGATTCGAACGTCTATACGTGTCAATTAAAAAATCTTTGGATTAAAAAGAAGAAGTCTGAATATAATGAGTTTTAATGACGTTCGTAGAATAATCTAAAAAAAAAATTCGTTACGGCAGTCGAAGCGATAGTCATTAGAGATTCTATACGATGATCATCACTATCGTAAGGAAGAATTATTGTCGATTGATTTTGTAAAAAAAAATGACGAAAAGAAAAGTAAATGCTTCTCAAGAGTGAGTTTCCTGTGTGTAATTAAAGTAAGATTTAGTCATGATAGATGACGTGATAGGTAGCTATTTTAGCGTTTCGACTACGTACGGCCGGTACATACATAATAATCGTCTTTTGATTTCAAGTTTATGTACCATTACTCACAGCGTACTTCATCTACCTATAGCACTCTTCTACTGATTAATGCTAAATACAGTCAAGTCAATTTATTGCTCACGGAGACTGTAGGAAGCAATATTATTTTTTTGTTCCCACTATTTCCATCACTAATCGAGTCTAATTACTCGAGATTTAACGTATACACATATATACTATACAAAAAGAGAAACAATACATTGAATGTCCTTATTTTATAAACAGAAAAATGCTCTTCCCATGTAAACGCATACTGTCAATGGGCGTCATTCCATCGTTGAATTCCATCCACAAAACAACGACGTGCGGGCAATTACTTGGTCGTCGATTGTGAACAATCGAAATGTTAATATACGCATATATACACACATACATACACGCGTGATACATATAAAACGCAAGTGCGTTAAGATTTCTCTGCCAGTGATTTTGTCTCTCGTCGTCGCGTGTATATATATATATATATACATGCACTTCAATCTCCGCCTTGGGGCGATCGTGGGAACGCAAAAGTGCATATGGTATATAAGGTAGTCGGTTGAGTGTGTGTTTGTATACGCATATGTGTGGGGCGTGTGCCAAACGGCGAAAAAATAAAAGGAAGTCAACCTCCACGCGCGCTCCTTCTCTGCTCCAAATCGAGTTCCTTAGAATTGATCCTCGCGGGAGCTATGTATACACTTTGCTACTTCGATTATTGTTTTATTATTGAAATCTCACTCCTCTCTCAGCGGATGTTACTCTCTGAGTCGGGCGATTTCTTTTAGCTATATATAACTCCTTCGTGCTGTTTGCCTATGTATGTCGAGTGGAGAGAGAGAGAGAGAGAGAGTGAGATTGCTGTAAAATTGCGCCGAAGTAGCCCTTTGATTTTTGGAAAGAGCTATATACATAGAGAATTTTAAAATAACTTTAAATTTTGCTTCATGTTCTTTTACGCATTCGATAGTGAATACGAAAACAATTGTTTTAAACAAATATTCTATGATCTTAATCGTTATCGTTCAGTTCAATATTTTACGCATACCGTTAAGAATAGGTCACAAGATTAGGTCAATAACAATGAAAATAAAATATATCTCACCTGTACAACAATTTTACTGAATTAACTCACAAAGTGCGCGCACAGCATTATTTTCAGTTACCTATGGCTCGTTGCAAAAAATAATACGATTACTTTCTCTTTCTCTCTCTCCCTCTTTCGACGAAGGATTTAAACATTTAACGCACTAAAAAAAATCAGCATCCGTATACTACAATTTCCCATCGGTTTCGACAATTCTCGGAAGGCTATTATTTTTTACTTGCTGCATTGGAACAGCCTGATTCGTCTGGTGCAAGTGCCATTTAATTCAATTGGCCGTGATTCGGAATAAATCAGCAAGAGCAATGACTACCTAACGATAGAATCCGCGACATTATCGTTCGCGCTTGTTGTTTGTATCTTTCAAATATGTAGCTATTGTATTTTTAATACAAATATTTGTATCTTCATTCGATCCTTTTCTACTTGGTTTACGTGTTATTTTTATTTCCTATACGTTTCATACTTTAACATAATACATCGTTATTGAATGAGTAAACGTTTATACCGACAGGAAAAAAGCACAAATCTAAACAATTCATACAATTGGAAGTATAAACTTTGTCTCGAGATTTGCATAACATCAAAGTGAACAGCAGTCTGAAGGAAACGATCAGCATAACAGATTTTATCAAGGCAAAGACGCAAACAATTACAAGTGGTCGCTACGATAAAACCGCAGCCACCTTCGCGTACTGTATCAGTCAGAAATAACGAGAGACAGTAAGTAAGAGACATAGAGAGAGATAGAAAGAGAGAGAGAGAGAAAGGGGGGATAACAATAAGACGATTTGCATCGCGACTATTTCATTACAGACCCGAGAGTAAAAGGACAAAAGCTCTTTGTCGTACGGCTGCTGCTCTTTAAATATTATTTCAGCCGTGAGACTTCTAGTTGTTTTTTTTTCAAACGTGCGCACGTGGATATATACTTTCCGATTTTTTTGCTCTTTAGTAAAGAGTCGAGTTTGGCGCCGACGACGACGATGCGCTTGGGAATTTTTCACGATCCACATTGGCCGCAACTTTCGAGACGAATAAATTTGCGACTCGATCGAGCTATCGAACTTTCGTCTGGTCTTTCTCTCACTCTCGCGCGCACGCGCTTGCTCTAACTAAGAAAAATTGCCAATTGCCTCGGGGATTCTCCCGACTACTCGTCTTTTTAACGTTAAACTTTTTTACAAGAGACAGATGTGTGCACGAGCAAATGACTTTGTGATGAACACGCTAACTCTTGATAGTGTTATAATAGATTCGCTTTGGTTATAGTTAAAATCAAATGAGCACTTACGCACACGAAGGTTCAACACAATTGAACACAGAAAATAGTCGCAGTCGATTGCGTTGTCGGTACAAAACTGAAGAATGCCAAAAAGACGAAATATAAGGGTTTCTTTGATCGTTTATACCAAAGAATAAACAAATCAAAAGAGAGCACCCTCCTAAAACAAGCTTTCACTTCTCTCAATCTTGTGCAAACGCGACCTTTTCTTCATCTACCTTTTTGATCTTTTGGGCTCTCTTAACTCCAGCTTTATTATTTCGGATATTGTACATAGCTTATTAAAGGTTATCTTAATTAACTGTTTTGTAACAAGAGTACGCGGTTAGCAGTTTATTCAATGGGTGAATTTATCCTTTTGATTTTTTTTCGTTACATGTACGATGTTTATTTATTACTTTCCGATGCCGATCTAATCAGATACGATCGTTTTCTCGAGAGATATTAAAGAAATAAGAACAAGGCTCTAAACTGTTTATACGCTGCGATATAGTTTGGTAGCCTAGTTTACGAGGAGGAATGAAATGAAGAGGCGAACGTGGAATGATAAATATTACGGATAGATAAGGATATTAACACCGTAGGTCATTACACCATTTAATCTCGTTCATGCTTAATCCAATCTTTCTCTTGGCAGCAGCAGCAGCAGTAGCATTATATACCGTCTCTTTGGCCGGATGGCATCGTCGATCGCCTATGGTAGCGTACAAGAAAACATCGCAAATCGTCGAGGCGAAATCGATTGAACGAAATAAAAGTCTCGTTTAATTACTTACACGCACACATGAATGTACAGAAGCGAGTTCGAACTCAATTTTAGGAGTTCTTTTTAGCTTTGGGCTTTTGTGCACTCGTGTCCTGCGATTTGTTTTCAATTTACGGCGTCCTTTTTTTTCTCTCTCTTTCTCTCTCTTTCTCTCTCTTCCCTTCGTGTACAATGTCTCTGTATAGTGTCCGCGACCCGATTAACACCGCCGGCATAGGGAGAAAAAGGGGAGGGAGATAAAAAAGGCCGCTATTTTATGGCTCTGTGCGGCTATACTCTCTGATCGGCCAACGTTGTTCTTCTTGTCTACTTTGCTCTTAATCTTCTTCATTGAGCAGCTTTCTCTCCGAGGCAATTGCTTTTCTTTTCTTTTTTACCTGCAATTTTACTCTTTTCAAAAGCTTACGTTCTTCCATTCAGATGAATTAAAAAAAAAAGTTGACTCTAGGAAGAAAGAGCGTCGTTTGTGAAGTTTTCCACGATGATGTTTGATGTGCGGCATTAAATTTTGTTTCGTTCGATAGAGTTAATAAACTACCAGTAGTTGATTTTAAAAATGTTACTTTTTCTGAAAAATCGAAAATCGTTATCTAAATCCCATGATGTGGAAAGAAATTTAACAAAAATGATTGATCAAGGCTGTGGCAAGTCGATTGATTCGAAGATGGTGAAGCATGGATTTTGCTGGTGAAAATATCGTTTAACGATTCTCAATCTATCTTATATTACGTTCAATCCTCGCGATATAGCTATAAAACCACCGAAACTAATAGCCTCTAATACTAACGGATAATGCGGCTTTTCCTTTCTCCAATTACGCTGCTGCCTCTGCTGCTGCTGCTGCTGCTGCTGCTGCTGCTGCTACTGCTGCTGCCGCTTGCTTGCCTTTCTTTTTCCTTCGCCGTTAAAGCGCAACCGTGCTGAAGGGCTCGAAATTCCGGAGAAAAGCCGTTATACGCGACGATAAAGCAAGAACTGCGCGCACACGACGGGCGTTATATTTTAATTTTACGCGGCATTCAGAAAATTTACGGGCAACCTCTCTTTCCGCGCCGATGTGAAAAATGCCCGAGCGAACCACTTTTTTTCTTACCCGCGAAAAATACTACACTTTTAACGATCGGCTTTATATCGGCGTATAAGACGATTGCTTCTCCCCCGATCCCTTCTTCCACCCTCATTTTTCGCAAGCGAATGAGAAAAAAAAATATAATTTGTTTGTGTGTGTGTGTGTATGTGTGTCGTCGCTTGTAAAACTGAGCGGATGAATCATTTTTCGCCACCGCCAGACCGTTAAATAGCCGAGTGGACGAGTACGCTTTTTCATCGTTTTTACATAACATTTATTGGAAAATATTATATACTTTGATTACATCCTGTCTTACATGAGCTTCGATTTTTTTATTTTCCGTGAACATACATCACCCATATTCTTCGATCATGTATAACGCAAAAATGTATCCTTCCATATGAATTCCATATTTGTTTTATACAACGTTATAATATGTATATGTATTGAACATCGAGGCCGAAGAATGTTAAGTATGTATCGAAGCTAGCCACCATTCTTTACATCTTTTACATTGTATTATGTCCACATATTCCACGAATTTACTATGGAAAAAGCTCGGCTTGAAGAAGAAAAGCTCGCGATCCTGTACATGGTAACAGCTAATAATAACTGGGTAAAAATACGCGTACGAGTGCGACATTGCTATGTATACATAGTATTAATATCGTAAATGAAACGCTTGCGCGTACATTTTTATACCGCGATACAGGATCGCAGCTCCCGGTAAATACTAGTAAAAGAAATATCTATCCGTGTGCACGCATGTACGTTAAAGTATGAAGTAAACCGACAAAAAAATACATACTCGCGTTACTCATTTATTCGAGCAGATTCGGCACTGTGTAGCTTTGCATTAAAACGATATAGAAAAAATAACAAAAAAAGGAGAGAAAGAGAGAGAGAGAGAGAGAGAGAGGTTGATATATGTAAGCATTGAAAACTGGCGTTGGTTTTGTTCGAGTGAATCGTTGGGGCAACCCCTCGGTGCGTATATTTCCTCGTTTATCCGGGGAGTGTGTACGGGCGCGCGCACGTATATGTTTTTGTCTCGTTTCCATCTCTCGAGATTTCATTTTCGATAACACTGAGGCTTGATTTAACTGCGTATAGTGTCGATGAGTTCAGGATTTTTACCACCAACGTTGATGCAAGACTTCTTTTGTATGTTGCATTGAAGCTCGATACTATGCTACAATGATTCTCATTGTTGGCGTACGTGCGCACGCGCGTGTGTGTCTGTGTATGAACCCCAGTGTCGCGCCATGCATTTTCGTCGTATGAGAACAAATGCACGTGATGCTTTGTTTTGCCGAATAAGGGATGAGCGAACGCGGAGAGAGGATTTTTGTTTTGACCTAGAGTGTATTGACTTTTGTTTGAGAAGGGGAAATTTCGATAGGCCAGATAGACACTTTTGGTCTGAAATCATATTTTGTTATACGTATATGATTCATTTTTGCCTTTGTATTCATCAGAGATATTTTCGTCAGATTTTGTATATTTCTTTGTTTGTTTTGCGTGCGGTTTTGGAAGTTTACCACCTGCTTTTGTAAAGGATCAAATTGGAAATTCTACGAAATTCTACGTAGCTAGGTTGTATAGTATTAAAAATACATATTCATCATAGAGAGCAAAGCTGACTATATACATGTATGTACTGGAAGTAACTTCAAACTGCTTTACAAAAAAAAATATATGTAGTCTAACAAAACTGAGATCGAATTGTCGCAAACCGTTTAATCTTAACGCTATACGTATAGTAAAGGGAATAGTTTCGCTGAACGAGCGAGGGAAAAATTGCAACGAAGGAAACGTCATTTCCGTTTGGTGTACACACACAGACTCATACAGTGCCTTCTTGATATTGGCACGGTGTCAAAATCGAAAAGTTTTTTGGACGAGCTACGGGGCAATAAAGCCACACGCGTAGAGCGCCAAAAGCCATTGCGCTTGAAAAATAACGCGTTCGTCGACGGCACGTGTTTGAGAAAGAGAGAAAACTTCTTGAAAAATCGCCATCGAGAGAGAAGTTCCACCAATCTACGACGCTCCAAAGAGTAAATAGGCGCGAACACAGAACTGCAGAACTGCAACTTCGAGACCACCATCGTCACTGCACGGAGGGAGAGAGATTTCGTGTAAGCTTGATTGGCAAAGTTTCGTTTGGTTTGGCGACTATCACTTCCCCTTTGAATTGAATTTCATAATTCCCTTTTTAGAAATTTTTCTCTCTTAATTATTCAAAGAGTGATTCAAGTAGGTAACCGTGATAGGTTCGAGGCTATTTTTTTAGAGAGATCATAACTGAAATGAGCTCTAGTTAATATATTTCGAATTAGCTTAATTATATGTTAAGTTCGTTAACTTATAATTAAGTGCCTGTCCAAGAGTGAAGGAAAGCAACCATCTATTAAATTTTCTTCTCATTCAATTAACTAAGACTTAAGTTCAATCACCATACTGAAGAAAAGAGCCTTCCAAAATAATTTTCATTTGATATTCAGTGAAGCGTCTCTTAAAATCAAGCATTTCCTATAAATATCAGTTGAACTTTATACGTCCGTATACAAATAACATGTAATTTTATACATTCTTATCACAAATATCTTGTTTAATTGTGAAAGAGACATCATTTCGGCTTTTTAAACGGTAATATACGGAATAGCCATCAACAATGTTTGTCAAAAACATTAGTCATCAGAATAATTGAGTATATAACAGATACTATCTGACGTGCCGCGTAGCTTATTAAAATTCTTGGCAATGAAAGTAATCGTTGCTGACTAATTTTCGTTTCTGAAAATTGAATAAAGTCTGGTATTTCATACTTGGCTAACTTTTTACTATAGTTCAAGTTTGTAATGCAAAAATTCTTTCAAGTTGAAATAACGCTATCAACAACATCGTAAATTTACAAGTAAAATGATCGTACTTCGTGCATCCTATTTACTTCGAAAGTTTTCCCGCAGCAAGCACTCTCTGCTGTTTAAGGCACAATCCCTAAGAAATACAAAAATACCTCGTATTCCAGCATGAATCACGGCGGTATCCAGATTTACTCGCAGCTGCAAGCTCGAAGGGAGGTCTAGCTCACTCTCCGTGAGAGCTACCTCATCGTTGTCGAACAAATGTTGAAAAAAAACCAAAAGATACAAAAAAACGGGTATCTATCTACCTGCAGTTGACCCACGCGATTCAAGTGCGGGGTCGGTTGGATGTATATATGTCGAGAATTTATAAAAGCCAGCGAGAGTTTCGCCGACCGTTTCGATATATATGTATATGGCATACGCTCGATCAAGAGCTTTACAAACTGCACATATTATCTGCACATAGATGTTGCGTGCTCTTTTTCTTCTCGTGTTTATTTTTCAATTGAGACGGGGTAAAAGCTCGACAAAAGGATGTCATTTTCGTGGATAAGGCGGTAGTGGTTCGAAAGCAGTATAAGATATTTATCAACGGTTAGCAGTCTGCATGGAAAAGTTGTTACAAATGGTCATTGTCTATAAAAGTACACGAAGATTTTTATAACTAGTTAAGAAAAAAAGAACATTGCTTGATTTTTTCTACAAGTTCTTTTGTAATGTCAGAACATTTATATGTTTTACTTCGACGCACTGCACAGTTAACATTTATCAGTTTTCTCGCAATATAAATTAAGTTTTAGACAACGCAAAAAACTACTTGCTATCCAATATTCACAGTATCGAACAGTTCTTTTTTGTTATTGTACTAGACAAATACATCATGACAGAGTGTACCTAGTACATTCCCCTCTCCCATAGTTCAATCATAGCATTTTCGTCAGCTTTTCATCTACTTCCGAAAACACGATTGCCTACGTAGGATTAATTAGCATGTGTTCGACCAGTTGAAGATCATCGCAATTTCCCTAGGCTGTCTAGTAGTCGAGGCTATCGTACATAGAGGGACAGAGAGAGAGAGAGAGAGAGAGAGAGAGAGAGAAACCACGATAAATGTGCAATCGGTACGATTGCCAACTGTATTATGCAGGCCACGTCAAAAGCTTCCAGCAACCACAGTCAGAGAGAGAGAGAGAGAGAGAGAGAGAGAGAGAGAGAGAGAGAGAGAATGCGACACGGATTTCGAAGGAAAATCCATGAGCAACGCACGACAAAGGGAATACGGGACTAGAGAGGGTTAGTTTGAATGGCAGCTACTCTCTCGCTCTCTGTGTACTTTTTTTTCGTTTACCGATTTAGCTGTATACTATGCTATCGCATTTGCTACACGTTGATTAAGCTGCTTTTACCTGTAATTGCTGCTTGGATTTTGGCCGGATTATAATCAGCGCATTTGTGACTCGAGTGGCTTTGAGGGACATTAGTTAAATTGCTCAATCGTTTTACGAAGCTTAATGTATGTTGTAAGCTCAATCGATATTTTTAATACTTGATTTTTAATATTTGTGCTTGCAGTTTTTGTTTTATATTTGATGACACATGTATACGTTTTGGTGTAATAATCGCAATCAACCTTACAAGCTCGTAATAATCATCGGAAGACACTAATTGTACTCATCGCGCTTGAATAATCCTTCAAACGCATTGACAGCGAGCGACCGAAAAATTGGACATTTTTTTTATTAGTACGCGAGAAAGAACGTCATGTTTATAGAGATCAAAAGCAAAGAAGTATACGCTGTCTAATCTAACCGCTGTGTTACGTGTGCCTGCGGGTCGTCGACGTTGAAAGCTACGAATAGCGCGTGTAAACTGGCCGCTGTATCATATATGTAGTGTCGCATGACAAAGAGCGTCGCTCGTTCGTGGAATTGATGAGTGAGCCAATGAGTGAAAGAGGAGAGTGAGAGAGAGAGAGAGAGAGACGTGGCGACCGGCAAAGCATGCAGGGTCAACTGGCAATGTCAATTGATCTGAGGGAGCGAGAGAGAGAGAGACAGAGAGGAAGTTAAAGTGCCAGGGCAATTTGGGCGCTTGCGTTAATAACTCATTACTCCGATAATACGGGCAGAGACCATGCACGAGCGCGACGTATCGATAAGCGACAGATGAGCTATTACTATATCACCTACTGAAAAAATCGGCATATGCGCTACACGATTTTTCTCTTCTCGTGAGAATACTTTTTTGCTTTATTATCGCTTTCCTTATAGTAGATCATGCATATACGTATGAGTTTATTTTTATTTTTTTACAACAGAAAGATTAGATAAGTGAGCTTTATCTTTTTTTTTCAATACCGGTTCACCAAATGAGTTATTACTTGAGATTACGTCAGGGATGGGGGATAGGTTCCTTATATTATGGGTTTTTACACTTAGACTGTTGGTGTTTGTTCGCTGATATTTTTTATTGCATTTCTTGCTAAGCGATTATTTTTTGTACGTGTGAGATAGAGTGCTTGTGTTCTGCTTGATTGGCACTTGATGCAAGTAGCGAGCTTTTCTTTTTTTTTACGAGATCTTGTCTTTATTCACGCTGCGAACTTGTAAAAACAAAACATTCAATCCCAGCCATAGTGTGAATGAAATAAGAAATGGAAGACTGAAATTGATGTGAATGTTAGTAAACGTTGCTGTGTAAAGACGAAAACGTATAGTTTTGTGATTTTTAAAGCTCAAATATTTGTCGGTTAAATGTTTAAGAGCAGTCTTGTTACTATAATAAGTATAAATATTATTGAAAGCCTCGAAATCGTCGTTCTGACTGAATACATCATTGAAAATGTTATTATAGCCAAAGTGAAATCGTCTCATTGCTAACTCCTTTACAGATCGATAGACCTTTACAATTCATAAATACAAGTCTCATTTTCAATATACTTGACTTTAGGCTAAGATACTAGTAACTACCGAAATGCTACAAGATTAAATCGTTTTTCAAAATTTCAAAATCCGTATAAAATGATACGCTAAATAAATTTCAATTCAGCAATCCTGTACAAAAAGAAAATCATAGCTAGCAAGTTTTAATACGAATCCAATTAAACGAATAGGTTTCCAGACGATAAATTCTCGATAAGCCGATCTTTCGTCTATAGATATAAAAACTATACGGAGACGTAAGAAGAGAGCGCACGAAATCGCCGGGAGGGTAATTCGAAGCTGTGTGAGTGAGACGGATCGACACGCTAATTCGATTCCGTTCCTTCAATTGTCGGCAATTGACCTGATACGCTTCTGGTGCCGGCGGCGGCATCGGCGCCGGCGGTTGGCTCTTCGCGGTCACTGATTGCGATATTGCCCAGGCCACACAACTGATTGAAGGCTCTATGATTTTTTGCATGCTAAATTCTTTTCCGAGAACTGGGCTGGTGATGCCCGACACTCTTTTTTACTTTTTTCAACCGTTATTCGCTGTAGATTGAATGTTCTGTCCTAAAATAATTCCATCTCGATTTATTACACTGCAGTTATTCGGTGTGATTTATACTTTCGTTTTGGCTACCTTGAATTTTATTCGACAGAACGATGTTTGTTTTTGTCTGCTTTTTTTTTAAGGGAAAACACTGACTTTATAATCTACAACATGTATATATAAATACTCCAGGGACCACTATAATTCAGAGAATATAGCTGTCCCAAGGTTGTGCATTTTTTTAAGTAGCCAAGGGATGCGGTGCACGTGTATACGCGACAAAAAAAAACTTCGTCTAGTCTCTATAACGTTCTCGTAAAACACGTGTCTCTCGAGCTTTTTCACACTTGTGCGTGTCATTTATCGTCTAAATGAAACGAAATGATTTTCATAGTTTCTAAAACTAAATATAGCTGTATGATAACAAGTCAAATCCCATTTCAGTGGTACCACGAATACGTATTGAATCTATAATTAGTTATCGACAATTATTGCTCTTAAAAGCAAACAATAATAATCCGTTAACCGAGTGTAGGTTTGTATTTTGAATTGACCAGTCTTTCATAATTAATTGATGCCTCTATTAGCTGACGTGCTAACGCGAAATAACACTTGATTGTCGCGTTCAACCAGATTGTGTCGCGTTTGTATCTCATCCCTGTTTGATACATATTAATGAATCATGCATCAAACTCACACCTGTTTTACCGAGCGCACTTTCAAATTAATTATATAATTCACATTCGACAAAAAATCACATAGTTAATATAATTAACTGTGAAATATTGGCTGATCAAATTAGTAATGGTAAAAGAACGTATTAGACTAGAGATTTATTAATATCGCGCGAACCTTGTTGACGTCTGTGACGTTAGCATTGACATAAATAAATGTACCGATGAATATAGCGCGTAGTTCCATCATAACCTTGTTAAATCAGGCATACTTTTTTATTGTTGAGCTGATGAATATTTCTTTCGATTAAATGGAAAAATCCTAGCATTCTAATTAATATTCTTATAAGATTGTCCGAAAAACTTGCTCCCATCCGTTCAAAAACATAAAAATCTTGCAGTAAAAAATTTAATATTAATCATTATTATCAAAATATTGCACGTAATTATCATAACCGACTGTAGTCGGCACAACTCTGTCATTTTATCACAAAAACTCCAAAAGAAAGAAAACAAGAAAACATCAAAGAAGAACAATGTTTTCTCCTAATATCCATTTCTCTTCGTGCATATATACATATCTCAGGAGGCTAATTTTGCTTTCGCAAGTATACATAGCAGTAGCAGCGTCGCGTGACCGAGCAGAAAGAGAGAGATAGAGAGAGAGAGAGAGCGAGAGAGAGAGCGCGTCGTCGTCTTTTGAAGCGCACACGTGCGACCAGCTGGCATCCGTGTAAGTACTCGGCGGGAGCAGCATGAGGCACAAGTGCACCAGTATAGCGCTCGACGCCTTGGGGGCACATGTGCCAAGCGTTATATCTCGCACTGTTTGTTTGAGGATTATCTGCCTCCTTTTTTTTTCTTTCGCAGAGAGAAAGAGAGAGTTTCTTACGAGCGTGGGATGATCGAAGCCTTTTTTTGGACGAGTGTAACTCTCCAGTTTCTATGGGGGTCACGATCGAACGTTTTTTTGTTTTTCGTCTGCGATGTTTAGTCTAGGCGAGAACTTGGTTTAATCGTCTTTTTTTCCTTTTATAGGAAGGGTCGATCAAGATCGGGCCACTTTTCTTTTTCATGGGCTTTTATTGCGCAGTGAATTCGGTCTAAAGGCTGAATCGGCGTAAAAGTTTGATTGTCTATGACCAAAAAATTCATCGACTTGAAATGTGAAATCATCACATCGAAAAAAAATGTACCACGTGTAAATTAACGGCTTTATTTGACTGGAATAACATGGCAAATGACCGAGCATATTTTGCATGTATTAAACAAATTCTATGCGAAAGTAATAATTTGCAAATTATTTAAACAGCAAAGAAACAACAAACAGAAAGTAATTGACCCAGTTGGCCGGGTAGACCGCATTTAATAAACTAAAACGGTAGGCGCCGTCGACGCGTACGCACACATGGTCGTTCGCGTATTTTACTTGTCGTTGCGCATGCATAACATAAAGTACACACACCACATACACTCTCTCTCTCTCTCCCTCCCTCCCTTACAGACGAACTGATATATACATGCTTGGCAAAGAGCAAGACGGAAGACGAATTATGGCAAGCTGAATTAATGCCCGAGAGCCGTATACACCGACGATCGCCCTCATCTTTCTTGATGCCATATAGCTCAGCATACTACGCGCTACTGTCTTCCTGCGGGCTTATATTCTTACGACGATGAAGAAGAGGGGACAAAGTATACTACTACTTCTACACACATGCCAATATGTTCGTCGTTTCTGACGTATATATGGGGGCCCAACGGATTTTCATGACGAGACAATCTGAGTATATCTATATACTGCATATTGCTTTATAAACTTGTTTGTCTCGATTTATTTGTATAACGTATAGGGCGTGATTTCTGTAACCTGACGTTACGTCAATCCTATCAAACGATTTCTTACCCTCCTTTATTTTTCGCATGTACGTTATTTTTAGGTGAAGTTTTATGCGAGTTTCAAAGTTTTTTGTCCTTAAAAGGGAAGACTGTCACGATGTAATGAAGTGGTTATGGATTTTTATGGAGTTACATTGAAAGTATATGGATATACATATATAGAGACGAGGTATTATTTACGTATTACTTATAAGTTTTAACAATAGAATCCAGTCGATGTGCGTTTGATATGAAAGATTTTTTCAGCTCTCAAAATTAAAAAATCAAAACATATATCAAGAGGGATTTATATAATATTGCAATGAGGAGATAGAGAGAGAGAGAGGGAGAGAGAGAGAGAAAGAGTCATGACCTTGGGAGCGATTTGCTTAGATTTAGGGGCCAGAAATTTACGAAAATTTATCGATGTCTAAATGTGAAATATGATATTGTCGCTTGAAAATTATTACGCGGAAGGAAGAAATATATATGTGTGCGGGTGCAAGCGTGAGAGGGAAGACGTTATATAGGCAACGCTATAAACGCATAGTCCAAAGCACAGATATCATGCTTGTGTAATATTGATTGTGATCATTTTTGTTGGTCTTATACATTACTCGAAAAGAAGTGATTATATATTTATTATCCACTTCTATCTATACAAGAGCTTTATTTCACCCTGTATTTATAGTTAATTGAAACTTACCATACGTTTATAGCTCACTCAAATCAAGTGTTTTGTAGGAGCGCCAGTATGAAGAGAGGGGGATGCATTCTATATCAAAATACAAGTTGAATATTAATAACGCCGTTCGGCAGAAGCTTGCGTGCGCGTATTCATTAAAGACCAACTGGAGTCAAGTGTTCCACTTGCCGACCGCAACAATCTGTGGCGTTTGGCAAATTTCAAAGTTTCCGAGCTTTCTCTCTCTCTCTCTCTCTCTCTCTCTCTCTCTCTCTCTCTCTCTCTCTCTCTCTATCTATCTATCTTTTTCGTCCAAGCCTGCCGGCGTAAACTTTGCCTCGTAAAGTTTATAGGGACGAGCGAGAAAATTTAGAATGAAAGTAAAGACAGGCTCTCCTTTACGTTTCCGTCGTTTTACGTGCTTGCGGCCTGTTTGAGAATATAATATATATACATGGTGCTTTTGAATATTTTGTACGAATGCGAGAGACGTTACTAATCTTCATGCAAAACTCCACTTTGATATTTATATCAAAGCCCCTCATTCAATTTAATCTAAATACAAACTTAATAATCTTACAGATTTCATTTTATGGTATTAGAATATAATTTTCCGTAAGTCTGAGGAGATATTTTTTCTCTTTCGTTGGCAAAGATTGGTATTTCTGTGAAGAAGACATGATACTTGATGTTCAAAAGTTCATAAAATTAAATAAATTTTTAAAACACTCATTCTAGTGATTCAAATGAATTGCGTTCTTTATTTTGTGCATTTTACGAAGACCCCAAATTGGAAACCGAGTGATAATGTTTTTTGTCGCATCTTTATTTGAATATGTGGAACTCGCGGTAATTGCACATTGGATTTAAAATAATTGTTATTACTTTTCGATTTTTCTTCAAATTGAGCACTTTTGTTAATATGTGTAATGAATATAATTAAATAATTTAATCAAATATTGTATTGGGGAAACAATGGATGCGTAAATGGTAAAAACAAGACACTTGTGATTCGCGTAAAACGAAGCACAGTAACTTACTGCAACACGTTAACCGTATAACGAACGCAATTCTTTTCTCCGTCAAACTCAGAAAAGACGCTCAATAAAACGCTGCAAGTAAATACATAACAGACACAGAGGAGCATCCACACGAGAAAATACACATGTAAGTACACAATGCATATTCGATGTAACCTTTATGTTATGTCGTCAATACGAGCCATAAGCAGGGAGGACGGACAGGGAGGAAGAGAACTGAATGTGTATAAGGAAAAGAGAGAGGCATATATATGTACATAGAGAGAGAAAGAGAGAGAGAGGGAGAGAGAGATAGAGAGGAGTAGTAGTCGGCGTTAACGTGAACATTACTTCGCTGTATGACAGCCAGTGGAATCCGTACAAGCGCGAGTTGCACAAGCCCTTCTCCTTGGCGGCGTTTTACGAACCAGTTTACTCTGCAATGCTGCGTTGAGGGTGGCCAAGTTATACGACCTCCGACGGAATGGCACCTTCCGTTCTCACTCTCTCTCTCTCTCTCTCTCTCTTGCTGTCTTCTTCTCTACCCCTTTCTCGACACGTGTCGTACGACGGATAAGAGAAAATACTATAACAAGTCGAAGAAGTTGGTTCCTCTACACGGGTTACACTGGCGAAGTCTCTGCAAAAATGCTACGTCCGGAATGGCTTTTTGGACTTCCTCCGGGTGCATAGCTTCTGTTCCGTGATTTATTTTGCAACGGTGCATCTATCGTGAATTTAGCGATGCTCGAAGCAACCTAATGCTGCGATCAAAACAGTCGTTTCGACAAGTATACGTCTTTGTTAAAAAAAAGTATTTTTCTCGTACGCTTCAAACGAGAAAGATATAACTGATATGATTCTGCCATAAGCAACCTCAAAATTGTGCTCGTGAAATTCAACTGTACGCTGAAGACAAATGTCTCGTAAAAACAGAACCAAAAGATGTCCATCGCGCGATAGAGATAAGCTTGATCTTCAAAGTTTACGCCGATATAACTCGAGCGTATATAACTCAAGCTCGCTGTGCGAATTTCACCTAAGGCAGCAAAAAGCTTCCTAATCGACCGGATAAAATGAAAGATTAAGCGATGATATTACGTTATTTAGCGTCTACAGTTTTCTACATATAAAAATTCATGATATTATATGGTTATGGCGAAAAGCTTTCGTGCAATTTTTATAGTCTGTTCAATGATTTAGCCTATTTTCATCGTAATCTATGTTAGAATATTTGAATAATGGTTTTGGTGAATTTCAACTTTGTAATAATCAGTGCCAAAGATTGTCCAGAAAACTTTATAGATTCCTTTGCTTGTTAATTAATTAACAAGCCATTCATTTCTATGAGTTTCAATATCGTATGCGATACAAATTATTCGTATACGTTTAAAAGTACATTTCATAGATGTTTCAAGATAAATAAATAAAATGTTTTACAAGCTATTTGAATAATAATACAACTTTACGCGCTTGGAATAAGCCTGTTTCTCCGAAAAAATAGTCGAAGATCGTTTATTTCCATCGACCGCGCCGAGTATTTACGAAAACATAATTACACCGAGTACTGTATCTCGCAGAGACAGAGAATGTCCCCCTAAATATGATGCTCCCGGCTCGGCGTGGGTACGTGACAAAACTGCAGCGCCTGAGGCGACATGTGCGTACCACCGCGTGTGCGTATGTGGTGGGACATGTGGTAGCAACAAGGTCGAAAAAAATATGAGGACCTCCCGAATCTCCCGAAAGTACTATTAACACACTTACGATACTCGGGTGTATATTTTTCTTTCTTTTTTTTTGCGATTGAGTATGGTTCCTTATTGAGATGTATACCAAGGCTATTGACACTTCGGATAGTGCTATCGATGGTTATTTCGCTACGATAATGAGAAAATATCGTCGTTATCGTTATTTATTTTATCTTTACTGCGAGAGTGAGGTGTAAGCGATTTTCTTTCATAGGCGATATTTGGGCTACGTCTTTTATTTATGTGATGATGATATTACAATGTTTCATTCGAATGTCTTTTTTTTTACTTATTAGATATTAGATGAATGCTTTTACTTGCTAGTACATTAAAATTGCAATTGGCCACCGGTAATTGCTTATGCTATTCGATATTCTTATTGGGAGACTAGGTCAATTGATGATTGGCAGTTATTACAGTCAATCATGCGATGATATATAATTGACTGTAAATTACATCAATTCCAATTGAGGAGTCGAGCGATTAAAATACCGGACTGCCACATTTTTTTATTTGGAGAACTTTCCATCTCGCATAAAACATAATTCTCGATCGAAATAGGACCAGGAACTCCTACCGCTATACATCTATTTATAATTTTCTCATAATTCGTACATCTTAATGGAAGTATCCATAAGGGTATTTTATTTATAAATCGAGTTTATCGCTAATTTTTGATAAAGAACAAGTCTTACATTTTTAATAAGAGCATTAATTAGCTATGGCTATCTTGAAGACGCGAACATTTGATTCTTATCAAGTCATTAGAGAGATAGCTTAATCACGAACGTACGTACGTCGGCGCTCAAAAAAAAAGTGAAGAGCAAACGGTGCAGTCATTAAGCGCAGTTGTGGGAGGTGCGGTGCGATGCGTGCTAAGTAGTTTAACTCTCGAGCTATAAAAGGGGTGTCGTCGTCGACTCATCGCAAGCGAGCACAAATCTTCTACCTAAGCAACGTGAGCCTGAGTTCCTTTCAAACTGGATCTTCTTCTTCTTTGTCTCTTATCTTCTTTTCTCGCGTACTCTTTTAACGACTACGAGGCTTTTCTGTTTGTGTTCTATCGGCATCCTTTTCTTTTTTTTTCTTCGTTGTTGTCCTAACGCTAGTAAAACTTGGCTAGGCTATCCATTTCCTTTTTTGTTGGTATTGATATTTTGAAAATTTAGCACATGCCGGAAATTGGATAAGGGTGTATTATTCTGATGCTACGAATGAAATTTTTTATAGATATTGAAATTAAAGCATATTACATCCATACTAAATGTATATTTCCTCGGCAAATTTAGATAAATGTAACTTTATTGTAATGCAATGTCGCAGATTATACTTCCAGTTCCGTAAAGTGAATTGCTCGTATATATATTCAAATGGTTGTAAAACCAAATTTTACGATATAGCTTTCCTCTTCTGACATTTTTTGAAATAACTCGATTCCTCATACAACGTAATCTTGCAAGCACAACCGCCTGAGTAGAAAATCTTGTATTCCGAGCAATAATATAGGAATGCATATAGATCGCGATAACCCCTGCAATCTTTGCAATATTTTTGTTCGATAAGTAGACAGTTGCGATGTCTGAAATAAGTTTTCTGTGTAGTGCATGTCGCACGAAATATCTTAATCGATCTCAGTATGAAACTATGTTTCTAATGAGAATTTAACGATGGGATTTAGATTTGAAAGGTTTACAAGTCATTAGCATATGTTAACTCGATTGCCAACCGTATTTAAGAAAAAAAATAAGCGTACTTGCATACGCACTTCAAGGACGAGAACTGCTTATGCATGGCCGAGTACGCCCATCCAAAACTTTATTCATTCGACTTGCATTTCTAGTTTTCCTTCATTAGCGCGAAAAGTTCGCTAAGGAACAAGAAGAAGTAGAAAAAGGAAACTCAAGCTAGAGAGAGAATTTATTGTGGCGCTCGGGCCAGTAAAGTGGGCGTTAACTCCTTGAGAGAAGAAGCAACGGATAGTGAGAGAGAAAGAGAGAAAGATCTTGCGGGTGCAGTGGCTTCTTTATTTTGGCGAGCCAGTATATAAGCTCTACACTTCGAGCGCTTAAATCCAAAATGAGTGTTTCGAGAAAATAACCACCAAAGAGAGAGAGAGAGAGAGAGACGGGTCTTTATTTCATTGGTTTCCCGTAAAAATGTCATGGCGTAATGCGACCTGTGCCCGAGCACTGGTTCTTTTATTCTTTTGAATGCCCACACACACATCCTTTAACTTTATGGTACGAGTGTTTAGAATGTACTTTTGAGAAGGAGGCTCTGCTGCTTGCGTACTCACTATCTCTTCCACGTTGTTTTTTTCCACTTTATTTGATCGAAAATGGGATTACTTTTTTCGCACGAGATCAATACAATTCCGTGCTCTGCGCTGTAGAGAACTTTAGCGCCAATTTATAGGGTTTGTTTTATGATGATTAAATGTTTGCCTTATATCGAATAGTATTCGAGTTTGAAAAACGTGCCATTTGAAGCCTCGTAACCTGTTTTTTTTTCTTCATTAAACAAGACTTGTTTGCAATTCTCTTTCACGTTTGCGCGTGATTCACGTATAAGAGACATGTCACGGTACATCGAAAAGTATCGAGTATTTGTGATCGCAGAAAATAATCGTGAATGCTCAAGTAATTAATTATTTCTCAACAAAATTGTGACTATTATACAAATGAGTCAATTTGTAAATAGAAAAGTACATCTAACGGAGACTTTGAAAGTATTTTGCGATTACCAGCAGGCTAAAGTAATACATAACAATGACAAAATAAGTTTGAAACTAATCTTGCGAAATATTCATTGAATTCATCAAACAGGAAACTTCGGTCTACCTTCGCAGCTTTTACTTTGCTTTCCAACTCATTCTTTCTCACGTGCAGCATCTTAATCCGAACTGTTCTTCTTACTTGTTTCAGGTAAGAGATAGCACGAGTCCTTCTCTCTCTTTCTCTCTCTCTCTCTCTCTCTCTCTCCCTCTCCTGGGAAGAAAACGAGATTTCCGGCCTCGTTGCGCAAGTCAACTTGAAAAGCTGGCATTTAGGCGAGAGTCCGTGGAATTAAGGTTTTAACGAACTGCAAAACTTTGCTAAACTCGAGGGGCATCAATCGCGTAGTTGTTCAACCGTAGAAAAAAAAACGATTAATTTCTTTTTCCGCAATGATCGAATTTTCAACGTGACCTAAGGATTTACTCCGACGTCAAAATTTTAAAACTTCCTAATACTCGGTAAAGACTCTAAGCTTCAACAATAATTTTACCCTAAAATTAAGCAGTATAACGGGTTTCAACCATAAGAAGAAATTTGACTGAAAATCGCTAGATGTACATTTAATTGTAAATGTTAATTGACAACTAAATTTATCAAAGACGCTCTTGAACGATATTTCTGACTAAGCAATAAAGTATCCAACGATTTCGAAAAAGTTTAAACAAGAATTAGCTAACATTATTGAGTTACTGATATATTATCACACGATATAAATCACAAATAATCAAAAACTGAGTCGTCAATTTTCTGTCAAACTGAGCGAAAGATGCATCAGTTGGTGAAAAGAGTTGCTAACCCTTATCAAGACACCTTACGTGGCACAAAAACCTCATCGTTACTGCCGTGAAAAGAAAGGTTGTGTGTTATACCTTACGTAAGCCAAATCGTCCGCAAAAAAAATGGGTTAAGCTAGCGACGTCCACTTAACCGCTTCGAATCGACCCTTTTTTATAAGGAGCCACGTTCTTGATCTAACACAAAAGGGAGAACGCGACACACTGCAGTCGACCACTCTGTCTTCACGTACAACGCTCGTTTTTTCCACCCTTCTTTCGCACTTGTGGTATCGCCCGGTGAACGTGTTACATTAACCCGGAATATTGTTTACATTACTAGTTTTTACGACGCACGTGGGTAAGCAATTAAAATATATAAAAGTATGCGTTTAAAAAATGAACGCTTCTTTTAAAAAGAATATTGTTCAGGAAATCTAGTTTTCGATTGTTATGTATTTCAATATGCCGATTGATGTACATAAGTTCATCCTCTCACGTATTATATATTAATATAATATATGCAATCGAATTTGTTTATAAATTAATAAACGAATTCGATTGCTTCTTGAAATGTTATCTACATCGTAAACTAGATGTTTTTATCGTAAAGTACATCTAATCGAGTATATCCATGGACAAAAATCTCAATGCGAAAACACTTTAACTCTGTTATTACTCAATTTGCCAGCATTAACGATCACCGTTTATTAAAATAGTCAGCGTGCAATTTTCGCGGCAATCAACGTTGTTTTTTGTTTTATATTATTTCTTTTTTTATTTGTGTATGCACACGCAAGAGATTTGCACAGACTCGCAACAAAATTTTGCCTGCTTTCTTTTTTCAACAACATGCGTGCGCAGCTGGTTATTTCGTAATTGTGCATCCGTCGAGCTTTTTCTACTCGGTCTAGTTTATAGGCGCGTTTGCTTTTCTTCTAGGTATTAGAGACCAACCTATGATTAATGCTAGATTTCTAAATTTCTGCGACAGTGTTAATTATTGGCAATGGTGATATTCGAGCGCGTATATTAGAGAGCCAATTGTTGCTGAATTTTCATGAATTTTCCATATGATTAGTCAAAGATTATATTTGATTTATAATGGTTGATTATCGTGTTTAGTATAATTGGTTTAAATTCAAACAAACTGCGGCATCCATGGTATAGAAAGCGTATTTACTGCGTCGCACCAATGAGCGCAAAGAACATGAATACTCGTAAATAAATGATTATTCATTGGTGCGCCATCAGGAACACGCGTTGCCCCATTCAAAATTTAGATCTTTATATAGTTGTTTGTCACACTGTATACCTCGGTAAATTGTCTAAAATAACATTTTCTTTTGCTCGTATTTACGTGTAATGTAATAGAATTCAACTCATTTATAGGATTAAGTTTGAGAATAATTACAAGCTTAAATACACTCAAGTTTACTTTTAAACATACATTATTACAAATACTTGATTTCTCGAACTCAACAGTTACATTTAAAGATGTATTAATCGGCTTTGTTGCGTGAAAGTACTCGTAGTATCGAAAGCTCGTATACGGAAATATGAGATATTTCGGATTGGTGAATCAAATTCAATTTCGAAATACGACAATCCAGTCTGAATATGGGATTGTTATACCGTAACCAAAGAGCTTCATGCATCACGTAAATGCAGCATGGTACATTATTATTCTCTTGGCGTGAAAATACATTCTGTTAAATCTGAATATACGGGTAAGAGCTTTTATTCAAGATTACATTTAACAATTTATATTAGTTGATGTCCCTTATTTATATAAAAATATTGCATAACTGAACAAAATAGAATAAGCCAGTTCAGAAAAATCTGTTGAAAATAAAAATCACATCTCAAATAGAGTTCAGCTCGAGTGACAAATGTGGTTCATTCAGTAAAGCGCGAATTTCCGCAGTGCATTACAACTGTAAAATAAATCATCCTTTCTTTTCTCTTTTCTCTCTTTACGTATATGTGTATCGACGCGACGACAGATAATTGGCTCGTCGAGCCTGAAGCCTCTCTACGATGTATCTGCGTTCTCATTCTCTCGCTAATTATTTATTTTTAGATTTTAGCAACGATACAACTCCTTACTCGAGTTCGTTTAAATTGCTACAGTGATAGCACTACAAGTAACCATGGACAAGTTATCGACTTTCATATGCAATTGTGACGGAAGGAAATACGTTGACTTCTTTTTTCTCACACACAATATTTCATTTCTGGCTCTGGTAGCAGCGCTACAGTTTCCATTATCTCATTGGAGCTTATCTCTATATCGATTTTTTAAAATACGTACAAAGATATTTTAATGCAATCAGTTTACTGATATTTTACATTAACATAAAGTCAAAATTAATTTAATTGCAAGAACATAAGCTGAAGATTAGAGAGATGTTTCTCTCTCTCTCTCTCTCTCTCTGCATTGTCAAAGCTAATCTCCAATCTCAAGATTTGCCTTTGTGCATAGCCCAGCTGCATCTAGTACAATCGTGGATACCCCTTGAAAGTAATTACAACAGGACTTGGAATTGCAGTAATTGCAATTTCGTATGCTTGTATCTGAATGGCGAGTTTCGAATCTCTCTGCCAAAATTACTGTTTATAGTACAATGCATATGGACACCGATAATAATTCTACGAAAGAGATTCGGTTCAACATTGTCAAAATTGCAATTTTTAAAAAATTTATTTATAGCTTCTCTTTACTACGAAGTACCTTGCGAAATAACCTTGTATTCCGTCAAATCGACAGGTGTGGGGAATTGAAAATAGATATGTCGTTTAATAACAATCGCAGTGTAAAGTCCATGAACACTATGTCGCGACCACACATCAATGACCTTTGATGTTTGATTCTATGGTTGACACTATAAAGCGTAACGAGAGCGATGGCTCGACATCGTTATTGCGGTCATGAGCTTCGTGTTACCACTAGGTTCGCCCCGCCGCGTTAGAGCAGAATGAGAGAATCTCTCGCAAATTCGATCTTCCTGTGATGATGACGACGATCATGATACACGCCATCTCCTTTTTTCTTGTTTTTTTTTCGATTTTCTCACGCGCTCTCTCTCTCTCTCTCTCTTTCTCGCGATGAATTGTGTGAGACCGTGACGTAATCCTACTCTCCGTCGACTATATTTATTTGATCTTCTCCTTAATACGTACTTTTTTTGTTCTTTTTTTTATATTTTTTAAAGCTTTTATTGACCCATATATATCACTTAATCCATAATTGAGTGGGGTATCTCAACTTAACTTATGAGTTTTGAACGCCCGTTCAACACTTTTTGAAAAAAAAATTTAAATTATCGAATGTTTGTTGAAAAATAAAATAAATTAATGAACGATCATGAGGCAAAAACAGATTGACCATCAATGACAATGCGAAATGTCGCGATTACGAAAAAAAATCATCATAATAACTTTTGACATAATAATAATGTACCGTTCGCTCGAAAAGTAGAACAGGAAGTTAAATTGCTAAACTCTTCACTATGCCTGCACTCAAAGCCCTTTTGTAAATCAGTATCGCAAACTCATCCCATGCAATTAAGTATTTTCTTATCGTATGGAAAATCTAGTCACGCCAGTGTATTATAGTTTTTGCATGAGTAATCTTCGCGGACCAATCGATCGTTGTGAGAAAAAGAGGCACATCCCGGTTACGCAATATACACGGTTGACATTCGATATCGCGCGCGCATGGAGAAAAAAAGTGCGTGCAAGGGAGAACTGATACACCTTTCCTGAAAGCGTATAGCTAGAGAAAGAGAGAGAGAGAGTGACAGCTCAATTTTTCCGATACGCGTATCAGCGATTTTCTGAACCGATACGCTCTATTTTGTTTCTCGCGGAAAATGCAGCTTCGCGGAATAAAACTGTCCCGTCTGTATACGTGCGATTTGTTAATTTAATTGAAATTCAATTATTATCAAACAACTGCGAGAGAAAAAAATTCGTTGCCAGTCTTTAGTTAAAGAATTGATACTTTCGCTATATGCATGGTGAAAAACCATTACATATATTGCATCACTCGCGATCCGTCAAGCGTAACATTTCCGTTGGATAATTATTTTTGTACATCCGATGATTTGAGATTGCAATTATTAATTCATTCGAGACGTGTCCGAAGCCTGTCTAAACTCTTGTCAGACGAGGCGAAAGTGCAGGAACTCGGTTAATGCCACAGCCAAGAAATATGTCAGCCATGTGGGCTTAATTATCAGTGTAACACGCGTGTTATCGTTCTCGTCAATCTCGTCAATGACGGACTTGATATACTTTTTAGCGATTAAATTGTTAGATAGCTAATTTGGAAACTGTTCTGATTTATCATTCTATTGTTCGGTTAATTATTACAACTCTATTCTTAAAACTAGGTTGATTATTATTTTTCTAAACGAATCATACATTTACATGATATTTATAAAAAGAAAGTTAGTTGAAATGAATTGTTGTTAAAATTAGTCGATTCATTCCGAAATAATGTGATAGTTTTGAAAGAAATATGCGATATTGTTGATTAGTAAAGTCACGTCAGTGGTAATATTCTTTTCAAATACTATACAAAGATTTCAATTTTTGGTACAATAATTCGTGTGTCCCCCAAAGAATGCTTAATAATTCTAGAAATATATTGAGTCCTGTAACCAACGCAATAATCTTTTGTGAGGTGTAATGATTAAACTACAAAAAAGTATAAACTAAACATTTCAATAACTATAAATACATTCGACTATTAACTAATATTTGTTGTTTGCGCACAAATTTCAATATGTGTTCCAATCGTGCCTGAATAACAAAGTTTAAAATCCTACATTTCTTTTTATTACAAATCAAAAAATGCCCACGTCTCATAAGAATTACCCGCTGACGTTATAGTTATATTAGAGATAGATTTTCACAAATGTACTTTTGTTTATAAATTGGAAATGGTGATGAGTTGTTAATTGCAAAAAAATGTACACTTCTATGATATCAGGAACAAATTACAAAAATTTGAACTACCTGAACTGGTCGATGGTATATATTCTAATCATGAAAATGTCATAGTAATGGTGGATGATTTGGTTGTAGATATATCTCCATAATACTGGGTGATTACCCAATCAATAACAAGTAGATAAATCGGAGATCGTTAGCCAATCGAGATGAAAATACCAGGTAGGCACGACTTGAGAAACAGCCATATTTGCGTTAGAGTTACCGATAATTTAAGACACGTGGGTCCTTGAGGTGTAAGCATTATATCCTCTTCATACATATTGATTCAAATTGATAGTATACTTGATTACCAATGGATTGAAAATTATCATCGAAGTGAGTAACATCGTTAAAATCGTGTGATACTGGTGCATTTCCGACAATTTATAAGAGGGTTTCTTTTTATCTAGAATTCTTCGAGAATGTCAAGAATGGATGTGAGCATTAAATGTGTTTAACATACATGATTTATGATAAAATCATTATATAATCTTGTATTTTCAATTCAAAAATAAATTGGCTATATTTATTGCAATAAAGAATGTGATAACGTATTCTTTTGCTGCGCAGTAACAATTTCACAATGATGGTTAAGATAGCTTTTTTATTATGTAAAATGACTCTGATTACAAGTTCATGGTATGCGCCTTAAATATGGGTATTAAAAAACCAATTCCGAATAGATTGGTTAATAAAAGTTTTTTGTGTCAAAATACGCCTTTCTAATGGTCAAATGATTATGGCAATACATCATCATCGAATATTAACGTAACTCAATAATATATTTTTTTATAAGGGACCTTTATACTTAAACATGCAATTTCTCGAATAACCACAAAAAATCTCCACCAAAGTACATATGTTTAATTAATATTCGTATGTAAAAAAAGTAAAAATAAAAATTGCTTGACAGGAATATATCCGAATAATGAAACGAATTGACTCGAAAAATGCGAGTGTCAAAAGACAATTCGTAATTTTTTCTGACATAGTTCAGTCGCGTCAAAGAGAAGCTGTGATTTAACAAGAATATTTATTATTCGACAAAAAGAAAGAGAGAGAGGGAGAGAGGGAGAGTAGACTAGCTCTTAAGAGTGAAGAGAACACATATATAGAGACAGACAGACATGGAATGTCCCATCTCCTATGGACAAAGGGAATGAAATGGGCCCCTTGTATTATATCCGTAACGCATATACCCACACGCGCAAAGGGAATAAAGCGACCGACAAAGCGAGAACGCGACTCGGATTCCGCATGGGAATGCCCTCACGTCAACTCGGTTTCTTCTTTCGAGTATACGTGTGTCACTATACGTGGTCGACGATTTCACTTTGCTTCACTGCATCCAATCACTGCGTTGTTCTTTTGGCTTCTGCTTTATGCTTTTCGGTACTATGTAGGAAGATTTTCTTTAATCAATTTTCTAGCACTATTTCGCCGATGAATCTTATCGACTCTTTTAGGTTTCCTTCCACGAATTCAATCTTTTTTTGAAGCTTCAAGTACCAAAAAAATTTTATTATCAGAATGTAATTTAGTTGGATAGCTAACGAGGATAAAATTTAGAATGAAGACATTGCTTGTGAAGTTAGCATTTAATATAAAAGTTTTAGACATCGTTGTTATAGATAGTATTTGTGATAAATTATTGAATTTCATGATTTGAATTTCTACCCTTTATTTAGATGAGAGATAGATTTGTCGTATATCTACAATTCCTAATTCCTTTTTTAATTTTGTTCATTCCAAAAAAATAAAACAGAAATCTTGCATTACAAACACATATTTTAATATATACGATACACTAAATTCTATTCCGCTCTTGTAATTATATCAAATCTAAAATAATAGAACTATTCAAAATTATTATCACATAGATATATGTAATATTCTCTCATTATTATTCATAATTAGGAAGCAGTTCAATTGTCCAAACATATCATTCCCGTATTTTACTACTCCTAATTTGTCTGAACCTATAAGGTTTCCAGTTTAATTGGTATTGGCGGAATCATGTTAAACATCACAAGCCATCGACTTTTGAAAAATTCCGTTATGAAGAAACACGTAATACATATCGACATGTCAAAACGAACACGTCTATAGTCACAAGAGTCCATGGCACACGCATTGTTATCAACACCTATAGCAACTGTAACATGCATTTTACCCTTCGACAAAAAAATTCTTTATCAATGTAGTCGAACTAACGGTCATATCAACATCCATTACCGTGAGTTCGTTAAAAGATTTAAAAAAATGACGCCTTTGATATCTCGTGCGCTCTCATAAGCATTGCAACAGCAACAGCAGCCGCCCATAAGATAACGGAACGAATCCATCGGCGTAAAAGGCGATCGAGGCCGTGGCTGTGATAAAACTTGCATAAACAGCCTCTCTCTCTCCCAGTCGAGTAGAGTAACAGGCCAAAACGAGATCCCGATAAAAACCTAAGCGTGCGCGTCTACTGATTATATATGGCGTGCGGATTTGCAAAATCGCGCGGCTTGTGGTTTGATTTTTTTCAATTGGCTGAATAAAATTTCTCTATGGAAATTTTCGATTGAATGAAAAAAGAACGATAATGTGGAGGTTTTCTTTCTTTCGCTTTTTTTTCCTTTTTTTAGTGTGAGTCACACATACCTTTCTGAGATGAAAGCACGTTTTATTTGTTGAACGTGATCGAAGTAACACGTGACGTACACTACTTATATGGTTAACCGCATTGAATATTGTTTGGGATATTGAGAATGCGCTTTGATCCAGCGATGTTACCGTAAATTACCATTATTGTATTTTGCGATATTCGACATTATCTTGATGCTATTATTGTACTTACAGTCGGTTTGGTGAATACGCACTGGCTTATTTGCTTTACTCCATGTATCATTGTAGAACATTCGTTAACGAAAAAAGACAATGGATACGAATGAACATTTACAAAAAAAACTGCAGAAAATAAATACTGATTTCAAAGTGGTTTTTCCTCTCCGAGAAACTTGTTGCTTGTTTACTTTGAACTACTGTTGAACTATAAATCAACTGGTAACCATTTGAAAAAAAAAACTGCTGAAAACAGTCGAAAATACGTTGCCGAAACTCTGTCGTGCTTCAAACTTCAAAACTAGAAGTTGAAAAAAGTTCCCTGAATATATCTACTTGACAAACCAAATAAGCACTCTCGAGAGAGCGAAAAAAATTGCGTTGAATAGTTAACAGTTTCTCATGTGGAAAGAGAGCTAGCTCGACTTTTCCGTATCATCATCATCATCATCAGCAGCAGCAGCAGAGTGTCAGATCCGTGAGAAACAGTCGAGCTCGATCGTAACTAAAACGTGGAAATGAAGTAGTAGCAGCAGCAGTGTTGGCGAGAACAACGGGTTGCGATGCATTCGTTGCGTGTCAAGCTGCGCCTGATTAAGTGCACAGCGCCCATGAAAGAAACGTGAGAAACAAGTACTCGTTGCTCCCGCGCGCTAGTTTTTCGCTATTATTTTTCTCCATAATTTCGAGGAACATAACACAACGAAGCCTATGATATGTGTTATTGGTCCAATATCGCGATTATTAACGTATATAGAGCCAAGAATTTTGATACAAGCTGTTAGCGAGAAGGAGAGAGAGAGAGAGAGAGAGAGAGGGCAAGCGTGTTTTAACGTGAGTAATTAGGTCAATTAAAATCGCGTGAATCCATTTCTGCTGTTACTGTCGCTACTACTACTGGAGCTGGTGCTGCCTATCCAAATTTTCGACATAATTTAACGTGGGTTTCGACGATAAGGTTTACTTTGGAAGCGGTGTGCTAACACTAATATTGTTACTGTTTACGACAAGGACGTTGATCGTGTCCTGCATTGTTGAATTTACTGTACCCTTCCATATACTGCGCACTCAAATATAGGATTATCAATTAATGTTGATGCTGCTTCATTTATCATTTGGGTCTCGCACAATGCATTGTATTATTTAGTATCAAATATTTTAAAAACGTTAGCTTTCATTATTATAATTATTATCGTTATTATTATTATTATTATTATTATTATTATTATTATTATTAATATTACACGAACACAGTGTTAGTTCTGAGAAATAACAGCTAAGATAGCTCATCGAGTTTGAATCAAGTTGCATTGCAAATTTGCAAGATTATTGAACACGCAGATCTGATTAATTCCAACATGCAATGAAATTATTCTCAACGCGAACGTATTGTTGAATGTAAATCCGAGCAATATATAATCCATGTTAATGTTGATTAAAAGTCAAAAGTATCATGAAAATACAATAACTTATGTAACTAGTAACACAGAAACTTAATAATTAATCAATATCATTTTGTAGTTAAAAAGTATGCCATATAGAAAGCCTAATACCTTGCGAATAAAGGCATGCAACAGTAAAGCTGTCAGAGAATGGCAATATTCTCTATACATTGTTGAAACCATTGGTGGGGAGGCGGTGGCACACACCTATTGCAAACACACGATCACTCTCTCTCTCTCTCTCTCTCTCTCTCTCTCAAGAAACCGAGGCGTGCGAGCTGAGGAAGTGCTGGTAATAACAAGAGCAACGCGAAAGAGAAAGAGAGAAAAAGGGAGGCTGGCTCCCGCCGCAGCAGTTGGAGAACCGGTTTGGGGTCATCGTATTCCCTTCGTCGTGTGCCGCCACGCGCTTGTGATGCACCTGCATCGCTGCTGCTGTTGCCCCCCTTCTCCCTCTCTCTCTCGCTCTCTCTCTCTCTCTCTTTCGCTCTTACTCCGTTACGCATATATACCTCCTCTTTCTCTCTCCGCGTCTTTTTCCAAAAGTAAACCCGACTACGCTTGAGTAGATATTACGTGTATATATGGGCGGTGCACACTTTTTGTTTTTCTACCTGGAATGTTTCCTTTCTTTCTGGGTTATTAGGTGTGACAGAGGTTCTTTTGACTGATGTAGAAAATTCAATGGTTTGGCTATGTGGCATTTAACGATTTTTTAAGGTTTCGATGAAATCAATTTTGTAGCCATTATATACGTCGTATGAAAAATGTCGTATATTATTTTAATTTAACGAGGATTCATCGGTGACGATGAAAGAGTTTCTCTCATGCTTATTATGGGTTTCACTATATTAATTTATGGCAATGAGTTTTCATATATACACAAAAGTCTAATATTACGATTTTATTCTTGAAAAAAACGACGTTATGGCATGTTTTTTGCTTTCATTTCCGTTCGATTCCAACAGCGAGGACTGCAATAAAAGTATTTTATAACCGTTACAAAAATGGATGTATTTCAAGGCCTGCGAGAGCGTTTCATCTCGAGGAAACGCGAGTTTGAGATTTTTTTATTCATATAGATCACGACTGATACTTTTCTATAAAATAGGCAATATTTTGTGATCTGACGTACAAATTGAATCAGATTGACTTTGACAACCCTGATTTGAAATATGTCACCAAAGTAACGAAAAAACAATTGTGAAGATATAATATCCTCGCTTGCAAGAAGACAAAAACAAAACATCTTGTCTCATTCGTAGTCACTGCAATAAACACAGTATACGCAATATAAATTTGCATATTCCACAACTAGTGTAAACAAGCAAGTTCCTGCCAATATTACCGCGCCAATTATTCTCTCAAAATAACCCGACGAAGCGGCAAAAGTTGGAGCAGTCAAGTTTGCAAGGGGCTCTCTCTCTCGCGCGCGCGCGCTCTCTCTCTCTCTCTCTCTCTAGGCTTCTGCAAATGATAGCCTCAGGGCCGTTATGGACGAGTTTTGCGCAGAGGAAGTGGTAGAGAGAGAAAGAGAAAAATCGTTCGACTCGTGGCGCGGTCGCTTTGTGCACTACTGCTGTTGCTACTCCTTTCTGACCTTTGTCTACTTAGGCGTGGTTTGTCTTTTTCGCGATAATCTCGTTATAAAGCTTTCGCCTTGAAAAGGAAGTATGAATTTCTTGTTGGTTCTTTTTTATTCAAGTGTTGTGGCTTCAAGACGGTGATGTATTAATATACGCAAGAGGTTTTGGCTTACCGATCACTCACCCGTGACTTACATGTAAATTTCGAGCCGATCGAATTTTCAGCTACTCACGTTCCTTTAGCGAAAAGAGGTTATTTCTGAGATACAAGGGCTTTCGTTGTTTCGAGCATCGAACAAAGCAATCTATTTTCATTTCGAAAGTTTACGCATGAATTATGGCGTGTATGCTATTCAAATCGAATCAGCCAGTTTTGTTTGTAATTAAAAAAAAATAACCTTAGAGATAACGATCGTTGTGGTTGACACTGAAAAAGTAGGTTTCCGCCGATCAGTATAATCTTGCGTCTGGGCCCCTCAGTGTTACGTGTACAATATTCGGCATACGACATCCTTTCATTCTCTCTCTCTCTCTCTCTCTTTCCGTCGATCACCAGCTGTTTTCGGCAAAAATCAGAGGCGGTAGCGTCTTAGAATGACTTACAACATTTCTGTTGTCCCACCTCTTCTTTGGCTGCGGTCGCTCCCTTTTCTAAAAACACCATGCTTAGCCATTTTAGCTCGTATAGCCTACAATTACGGGACAGACGTGCATTTTTGAAACGTCTCAAAAAATTATTGTTATGCTGATCAATTGGTCAATTTACAAATATAGTTTGACAAATACAGTCTGATCAACGTTTTTGTTTGTTATTTTTTTCTTTTCACATCAAAAATAGCCTGTAAAATTGATGAAACTTTTCACGACAGCTCTAAAATGAAAGAAACAAAAACAAAAACAGTATATACCATGGCGATAAAAAAGAGTTGGGGCAATTGCTTGGCGTTCGCGAAAAGTCAAAAAGAGTAATGGTAGTTTTTGGCGAATGCCCCAATAAAGCTGGCACACGCGATGCGTAGTATGTGTGTGTTCGCGTAAGCGTACGACATCAACATTTTTTAATCAGTAGACAGACTTCCCGCTCACATACTCGCACACCTTAAAAAGAGCAATTTGGTAACTTTGTCGCACACGTGCATCGTAGCCGTCGTATACGCAGTCGTTGGTCAGATAGAGAAGAAAAGTGCAGAGGGCTCGAAAGGGAATGAAAAACTGCCGAGTCCGCAGCAACGATGATAAACGTTAAAGAGGCCGGGGCTCGTTACTTCCTGCCTGGAACTCTTTAGTGTGCCAAGGAGGATCTAAGGAGACTTTCAAAGTCAAGCTTCGTGTATATATATATATATATGTGTGTGTGTGTGTGTCTATGTGCATGTGTATGACTCTGTCTGTGCAAGGGAAGGTTATGACGGAGAGTGTAAGTGGACTTTTCGAATCGATTGCCGTAACCAAGCTCTCTTTTTCACTTCCATTTTTCATCTCTCGCAGTAACGTTACGTATAATAGTTTTATATTGTTGGCTCTACCACTGAAGATTTACGATTCGTCATCAAACATTTTTGTCTTATTATGAATTATATCTACTTCAACTGTTTGGAATTGCATTGTTCTAATAATGACAATGACTGGCAACATTAATTGTTGTCTCAGAGATTGCATTTTATTTGCCAACTTCGTAAATGAGAGCGTAAGTTTGATTTATACATTAACGAAGTTAGACCTGTAACACTGCGGAAAAGATTGCTATATTACATGGCAACAAATTAACAAAAACTTTAAAATAATAGTTTTCAGAAGAAAATGCCGTCGCTCACGGCAGCTGTGAATAAATATACACGTGAGAATTTCGTAGCTGAAAATGCAAATCCCGACACCAAGTTGAAACTTCTAATTAGCCCAAACTTCTACTCCAAGAAGTAACCGAATTTTCTGAAGCCCATTCTCCAGACGCATTTGTTCAAGGAAATCTCAAAGCCAGCCTTCACTCATCTTACATTACAATAAACCGCAAGCTAATTATAGGTACTAAAGAAAGGGAGACGCGAAGTTTGCGAATATATAAATAAAAATGTATACAAAACACAATACTTATAGGGTGTCATTCTTTTTCTCCCTCTCTCTCTTCTCTGCTGGCACTTATATATACGTATACCATTCATTCCACCTCTAATCCTCGCCGGCGTTTCTTATTTCTCGTCTGTTCCCTTAATATTTTGCCCTGTGAGCGTACGCAAGAGCCTGTTAATGGAAAAAGAGAATTTATAACGGCACTCGGTGTGCTAGATAAAAAAACAAAAGACTCGCGGCTTTAGGGAAAGTCGCTCTCTCTCTTTTCCTTTCTCCCTCTTTCTCTTTTTCTCTTGATGTGTATATACTCATATACAAATATGTATATGTGTATAGTCAAAGAGATATCACTGCTGCGCCTCAGCTCTGCACCTCGCATTATATTGCGTTATTGTATTTGCGGTGGGATTTTGCTTTGTACTTCCTTGTCTGCTGCCCGTTAACAACTTTGCCACTATATATCGACAGTATCTTCTTTTTCTCTTTCTTCTACCAGCTCCGCTTCCACAGATTTATGCGTTATTTATTTTGGTTCTGATTCCCATCGAATTTATTCATCCCCCACCCCCTCCCCGACCCCGGAGAAAAAAAGAAGAAAGAGCGAGTACAATTTTCCTATCGCCGTGGAAATGAATATTTCTTTGTAAATATCAAATAACGCGGATGGATTGTTATTTTACTTTTTTTATTTTTTGTTGTATTTTCATTAGCGATTTCTATCGCAATTTAAAATAAACGGTATTCATATTTTTTTGTCCGATACCCTATTATACAATGAAATTATCGACTATACGATTCATATCGTACTGATTTATTCGATCGATTTATTTTATACTCATTGTTTTACGTTTTTATAGAAGCAGTTTTTTAATTGAATCTAATTGAAATGCTTTCATTATTTTTAATATAGGGTTTTATCGTATGAATGTAAACGGTTTATTGTTAAACAAAATAATATTAAATCTTTTTAATCCGTGAATCGTCATGAACTATGCCACAAACGATTGATTCGGAACCAGCGATTAAAATTCCCGGTAGCTCGATTAAAGTTCCCGACTTCTGAAAAGAAAAAAAACGGTTAATTGATTCGCGCGCGAGCCGTTTCGTTAGCGCTTAGGTCGCTTAATTGTACAAGGTAAAGATGTAGCATAATCGTTTTTTCTCTCTTTTTCTTCGATACTTATTGACGATTTGCTTGGTTCTCTAATAGGCCGTTATCACATTAGAGCCCATCAACGCTGATTTTTATGGCTTAATTGCGAATCAAGATTTTTTTTCCTCAAACTAGGACGGACATTGTTTGTTGGACAATCGAGAAAAAAGTCGATTCGTTCTAAATGTGCCAATAAAACGCGAGCTTGCTACTTGCGGTAAATTGTCACTATAATTGAAAAAGTAGTCTTTAATTAAGTTGGCATTATGGAATACTTTTCGATCAATACAACTTATAAAAAACAAAGAGCTCTAGTATTCAGATGAAATCAGTGATCAGGTGTTGATTAAATTTTTAATTATCGTTTGTTTGCGGAAATGGGTGCATACTAAATTTTCACTAGGATTTGCATCTTGAAAAGCTTCAATTATCTATTTCCAGGACATTTAAAACGTTGAGGTTACATTTTAATCGATCGTTGGCTTGTCGGTCCAATTAAATCACTTTTGTAATCCAAATCGAATTTTGAATCAATTAAAAAAATCGCAGTTTCTCGGAGGAAAAAAAGATCGTCGATAACAATGCAAATTTTTAATCGAATAAATGTTCCTGCTTCAAAGTTAACGGGGAGTTCATAAAGAATCTACGAAACAATAATAAACCAACAAGTGAATTAATGCTCGGCGCAACGCTCTCTCTCTCTCTCTCTCTCTCTCTCTCTATCTCAATTCGTGAGAAAAAGCGCGCAAGTTTTTCCATGGCTTGCACGCGGCGCGCCGCAATTATCACAATTACGACGTTTCCTCTAGAAAATCATAACAATATACGTATATAGATATGAAAGCCATCGTCCTTTCGTAGCAAAAACGAGCTCGCGCGCGAAGTGTTGTTCTGTTTCTTACGAGACTCTTTATATACATATATATATATGAATCAGTTTTTAGCGGAGGAAGCCAGCGATTTACGCGAGACAAGACTGTGAATGGGAACCGGCAACGTAATTGCGCATTATCCCTCGCAAGAGAGAAAGAGAGTGGGATGAATGAACGGCCGAAGGTTGCAACATGCACCAACACACGCATTTATTCACACATACGTATATACTTGTACGAGAAAGTAACCCAGGATATGAAGCCAAATGACTTGAAATCGATCCAATTTTCGAAAGATCGAGGATTGCCTTTAGCGATATATGTGTATTATTAAGACGCTTTGAGTGTGTAATTGACTTCTGAACTTTTCTCCACTTTAAAAATAAAATATGTTTATAGTACGTTTTGTATAAGAGATTTATAGTTGCAGGATGGACGTATGTGCTCTACTTATTTATGTGGTTTTGTATGTATCGATGAGCGATTCTCAATTATGGGTGATTTGTGATACATCGAATACATGCCGAGTTTTTTCTTCCACTCGATATTTATTCATTTGAATCATATATTGTTCTGACGCGCGTTGTTATGGGTGTATCGTTCATTTTTTTTATCCGCGTCAAATGCAATGAAAAATAAATTTCTTGAATTTAATGTAACAGGTAAATTGATCCAATTCGTCGATGCCTGTTGTTGATGAAAATATTTATTATTTCAGTCTTCGTTTATCGAACAAATTGGTTTTAAAATATAAATTTGTTTTTTTATTCAATCAGCCGAATAATATTTTACGTTCATTTCTCATCCATCGTTTCAGCATAATATCTTTGTCGACAAAAATTCAAAATTTACAGGATAATGATTTTTTTAAAAAGAAAAAGGGAACAAGAAAATCAATATATATAAGGAAAAAATTTAACAACAATAGTCAAGTTCAGCTCTTTGTTTAAAAAAATGACATCTTCCGTAACTGTACAGTTAAAAAAAGAAGTAAGGCTTTGAAAATAAAAGCGAGAACGGAAATGGAAGAGGGCAGCGGACAGCTACGCGAATCTGCTCTTTAAGTTTTCCCACTCCTTTCGTGACATATACACACACCCACTCACTCACTCTTAAACGAGTTAATGGCTTTTTCTGATTCACTTGTACACGCGGTTAACGACAGCATGGTCCAACCTTGGAAGAGAGCCGATTGTTGGAACAATTAGCTACTGGATTAACTTTTCTTGAACGATGGACAGTTTATTTGAACAACTTCAGTTGACTTTTACAGTTACTTCCTCTCGAGGGGGGGGGGGGCGAGGTGTGTGGTTTTATATAGTACTTCTTCGTTATAAAAATAATCGAGTATTGTAAAAGAATAGATCGCGGATAAACGAATTCAAGTTACATCGGTTTGTTTTTCTTTTAGAAACCGAGCCTTTTTACGTAACGAGATCATGAAGAAAGGAAGAATTTGTCTATTCATCGACGCATTACTCTCTCTCTCTCTCTCTCTCTCTTCCTCTTTCTCTCTCTATCTCTTTCTCTTTCAAACGAGATTTCCAATTAACACGGAAAGCCGAGCCCGTAAAAGTTACTAATTAAAAGATCCGATGATGAAGCATCGGCAAAAGACGGACCAATCTACCGAACTCGTCTTCTTTCTTTATTTTTTTCTGTTCCTACCTTCTTACTACGCTTGGTTTTTTTAATCGATTTTTTCCATTATGCCTTTGTTTATTCTTTATTGGTAATTGGCAAGATTAGCCACTCTTGAAAGTTCTAAATTATTAGATATCGAATTATCAAACATCTCACTTGTCTGTCGGTAGGAATTATTTTTTAAAACGTAAATATATACAATTTACGGCAGTTGTATTGCGTTGTCAAAGTTCGCGATCTCTCGACTCATAGCATGTTTAAAATAATATAATTGGCTGTACGCGCGTCTTTCCTGAATTTCAAGTGCGAAACTGAGAAGATCCACGCTCAAAATTTGTGTTAATGATGAAACCTCATACCGTATTAATTAAATTAGCATATTACATTTCCACGAAATATGAAATAAGTATCTTTTTTTCTCTCCCTCTTCTTTTATCCAGCAATAATATTTTAAATTTTGATAAAACGAAGATTTCATTTCATTACACGGCACCATATACTATTTCAATTTGAATTATGATTCTACACAATTATTTTAATACTTTTGAGTGCATAAAGCGAGTGATTAATTCATTGGTACACCGTATATATATATATATGTACATATTTTTTTAAATCTCTTCTGTGAATTTAAAATTGGTTATCCCATTCTATTTAAACGTTGTACATACGAAGACAATGATTATTTCGCCATTCAACACATAAGATTGTACCTACAGCACCTTGCCATCTGATGAGTTGAGCTAAACTGCAACTCAATTAAACTAAGGAAAAGGAATGATGGAACAAAATTTAACTGAATCGTGTTATGCATTAATTTTTCTATGTTGTAATTGATATAATATATACGTACGACATAACTGTTACACCGAAATGAGAAGTGATGAGAGCAAATGATACGATGGGCCGGTTCATAAAGTGCGCTGTTTCCCCAGATTTCGCTGATCACCTTCTGTATCTCTCTCTCTCTTTTGATCTCGTGGGAAAAGTATCTTTCTCATGTTTGTATATCCCAGATTACGTATACAGGCATTTATATATATATATATATATATACACACATATATACTTCTTCTCTTCGCTCGGTTCATCTCTTTGGTGTGCCCATTGTACGGGATTTTCCCTCTTTCTCTTTTATAGTACTCGCGACTCGTTGAAGGAGGAGGGACGCTTACATTTATTAAAAGGCTTTACAGCGCTCTTTACGACTTGTCTACGATGAATTTAACGAGACTGTTAAAACGGCGAATTTATTCTAATGCGCCCTTCTCTGTATCTCTCTATCTCCCTTTTCTCTCCATGTACCAAAATCACGAATAGATGTAAAGATGAGAGAAGAGTACTTTAATTTGGAAATATGTCGTGCAAATGATGCGACTTTGTTTTTTTTCGTTTCTTTGAAAGGTGTTTCGTTCAACGCTTTAATTGGCTGTATACTCTTTGCATGGTATTAAACCGCCTTAGTAACACAGCCTATTAATTATTCTTTTCACGCAAAAATTACAGTATTTCTCGCTGAAAGCGATTACCCGTAAAGTTTCAAATTTCAACTACTTGTCATAGTAGAACTTTACAAAAGTGCAAGAAAAATCGTCGGACACGAACGATGAGCCACTTCTAATAATGAAAAAAGTATTGATAAATTGTCGCTAATGAAAGTTGCTTCCCTTTTATTATTATTTATTTCTTTTTAATCTTGAAAGTGTTCGATATTAATCAAGCAAATTGCTCGCGTAAGTAAAACTTGATGAATTGCTCAAATGAATCCGATAATGTTCAACAAGAATTAAGGGCAGAGAGAGAGAGAGAGAGAGAGAGAGAAAGAGAGAATGAGAGGGAGTGGATAGCTTTTGCATAAATAACTTTCTCGCTCTCTTAATTTCACTTCACTAGTAACCCCAGAATATAATCTTGAAAATTTTCCAAGTTCGGCACTTAAGGAAAGTGCTATATAAGAAAATCCATCGACGCGTACGCGAAAATCCAATAAACCTCAAGCTAGTGCTAGCTTTTTATGCCCTCTAACGACTTGGACTAACAAATAGAGCCAGGCGGTAGCTAATAAATATTTCAAACGGTGATCGGTTGATAAATAATTCAATCCAAATGACTTCATTGGCTACCTGGCTGTACATAATTGTAAATAAATTAGCTTCCTAATCTCATTGGCAAAAAAAGTCGAAGTTTGCGTGACATTAGCATTGCATATCAAAGAGTTTTTATTTCAACAGTGTTTTTCTTTATTTAGCGACGACTCGTCACGTGCGCAAATCAAAGGCTAATAGGCCGAGTTTTCAATGGGGCTCGCACGTTCATTACCTGAAAAAGAAGTTGGCGCATGTGGGCGTGGTAAAGCCACATAAAGATCGTGCGCTCCTTATTGAGATTTCCGAGTTGCCACTCTCGGTTATACGCATACCTATCATGCGAACTTTGATGTGTGCTTGATGGATGAGAAAAAGCTAGAATCAGAGTAGGAATAAGAAGGGAACAGAACGAAACGCATTCGTTTGCCTTTTGGGAATTGATTTCTATCGGGACACGTTTGTGTAACTGTGCTTTTTTTATTGCCTCTTATGGGTAGATTGAAATAAGCTTCAAGCTTTATATTAAAAGAAATGCTGTAATTGGCAATCGTTATGAAAACCACGCGGTATATAAATTACCATTCCATCTTTTAGTCGGTAATATTAAAAAAAAATTGTATTTTTTAAGTTGACTTGAAAAATGAAATACATTTATCAAAATTATTCGAATCCGTCAGTACAATTAGCGCAAGTTTTAATAGATAGCTACGGAATATAACCTATTTTCAAAGATAACTTAATAGATCAATAGTTTTTATTTTTCAATAAGTAAAATAACCATTGCGTAGAATTTCAGATTTAATTCCTTCTAATATGCAGAAAAAAATTGCACACAAGTTTGATATGTTCGACAGGTAATTTAATTAAATGAAAATCGAAAAGTGAAATTGAAGTGTCGATCTAACTTTTCAAAAAACGTGGCAAACATTTATTAAACATATATTAAAAACATGAAACAAAAATATTTCATTTATGCGATTAAGTTACACTTTTTCTCTCTGAAAAGCATAAAATAATTGGTAAAACACAAAACGCATCTATTAATAATATTTTATCGACTATTAGTATGACGAACAACGGTTTCACATTGATATATTTATACTATCAACACAAATTTTTTCGCATCAATAAAACTTCATAGTCACGCACGTCTATAAGTCTTGAAAGTCCATTTCTAATTAAACGTGAAACTCTCATAAACAGCTTATCTTTAAGAATTTCAATTAAGTTAACATTAAGATACAAACATATTACCATAAACGCGAAATCGACATCTTTCCAATGAAATAAAATCAAAGTCGTGCATAAATCAATCAAGCTTTTAGCGTAAGACGCTCTATCTGAATCGCGATTTGGATGCGAAACGTAAGGTTGCGTTCGTGAATGAAGTTAAATATCCGCTTAGAATTTCCCCTGCACATAAAAGAAAACACGAGAAAATCAGATCAAATCCACGACTTTAACATCGATCGTCGCCTCTAATCGAAGTAGCTGTAATTTATACGCGGATCCGAATCATTTCTCGCAATTGCACATGCCATGCGTATATTTATACATGCAGGAACACAATCAAGCAAGTTTTAATAGCGTGAAGCACCTGCTCGACTGTACAGCGCATTCAAAAAAAGAAGAAGAGTTGAGAGTAGCTGCAGCAGCAACAGGCTACGTGTACGTATGTATATCGAGAGCTTCTCTTTCTCTCTCTCTCTCTCTCTCTCTCTCTTTCGATCCTTCTCCCGCTTTTTCCCACAGTGTCCGCTTCTCCTTTTCTCTCTCTCTCTTCGCAGCGTTCATTCATTCAACCGCGCGACTACGTGCGTCTACTTCACTGCTGCTGTTACTTCGGCTGCTGGTACAGTCGATGTCAGAGATTCCACCGGCGGCAATGGACCCGATTTACCTGTTCGCCGCTGCTGTGCAGCATGTTCACGTACTGCCATGCTTGCGCGAGTTTCAGATCGTTCCTCTAGATTTTTCTATATTTTTTTCAGACAGTTTTCGAGTTGTTCGGTTGCGATCGCTTCTCGTATACCAGGATTTATTTTGATAGCTGTTCCAAATGATTATATTTGTAAGGTCATTTATTTCAGTACACCTTTGTTTTATTGTTCACTGACCAAACGAGTAATTTTTCATTATTGTACAACTCAATAATAATCAATCGTCAATTACTTCTTTTAACTCGATCATACGTTACTGATTGACAAATTAATTTGAAAATCCACGTAAATCTCCGTTTTCACAAAACAATTATTTATGCCTAATCTCATCGTACGCATTTATAACGTCCAATAAACACTGAATGGAACACGACGATCAATCAAAATGAACCTCATCCGATCAAACACTTTCTATGTCAATTCCTGGAAAAAATGATAGAAGAAGGCCCAACACTACTTTCATTCCCACAGAAAACCTCTCTCAAAAAGCAATATCCTCCTTCAGGAACTTTCCATCCCACCTGTACAAGTCTGATACATCCGTAAAGCCCCACCTCGTCGGCAGCAGTAGCCCTCGTCTTCTATTTTGCCAATCTCTTCTCTTCGCTTCTCTCTTTCTCTTTTCTCTTCGTTTTTTTATTAACGTGATGGCCGGTCGCGTATATACAGAGTGGGGGACGGGATAAGCGTGGCCGCAACTCCCCACCTTGTGCTTGGCCGCACGCGTCTCGCTGCGCGCGACCGAACGTAACTGGAATGCAACAAGCCCGGATTACGCTCTCGATGCGGATTTATGCATCCGCTGCAGCTTCTTTTTTTCTTTTGCACGCGATCATTCTTTTTTTCTTTCCTTCACCCTGACTATTCGTTATCGTCTGCTTTTTCCTTTTTTTTCAATTGCTGATAAAAAGCTTCGTAACTCTGTGGATCGTGAATTAGTTAGTTGTGCTTGCTGTGGTACGTACAGTATACTAGTATTGAATAAGATCGATGCTAATCTGTAGTTGTACGTCTGTGTGTAGGAGCGAACTATTTTAAGCGTTGTTCAATGAACTCCCGACTGCGTGGACGTTTATGAATCAATCACAATCAATCATACATATATATGTGCTTAGAAAAGCCGAGATGAATATCGCGATACCGTTTTCTGATCTGATAACTCTCTCTTTAAGTATACATATATACACGTGTACAACAGCAACAAGAATCGAACAAGTATGTATCGGATATCATACGTGCATTCTTTTGATTGATTACATCGGCATATGCTTACTTGTAAATTACTATTGAATTCATTATCATTGCTCTTATTACAGAGAAAGTTAATTAGTAATATACATTTGCTTTGAATATCCACGTTTATTTATTTGATGTAATTCTCCCAGATGATTATTCTTGTTCCCAACTGAATGGAAATGGGTTTACTGGCATCGCAATGTATTCGAATATTTAATACTTTTTATAAATAAATTACGCATTATGCAACTAGTAGAGTTGAAATCCAGACTCGATAAATATGAACGTATTCAGATTTGTCTCGAAGCCTTCATTCCCATGGCAACAGGCTCCCATCGGGAATCTCTATCTTTCGAATTAAAACTGGCGGCAGACAGATATATACGCATGCATTGCTGTTCAACGGTAGCAAGCTCGCCCCCTCCCCCTCTTATCGTTTGGAAACGATCGATAGCATAACTGAGCAAAACCGGTACACGACCTTGCCTAGCAGCAAGAGAAGAATCACGATTGTTTTAACCGCAAATTTGGCGCGTCGACCCATCAACCACCAGAGTAAGAGAAGTAACGAGCTATTTCAGGATGACATGTTGCCGAGGAGGGAGAGAAAGAGAGAGCGAGAAAGAGAGAAAGAGAGAAAGAGAGAGCAACAGTGAATCACCAAAGCGATCAAACCCTTGAAATCGAATTTTCTCTTTTACGAACGAATGGGTGCAATGCCTTCGCCGTTTCTCTGTCTCATTAGCAAGACACCATTATCAAGAATGTATGAACGTGTTCTGCCGAGAAACTTTCAGCCTGAGAATTACCTTCTGTTAATATATTATTTTAGTTTTCGTATTTTTTTCCTGAAGTAGAATAGCGCGTTACAAGTAAAAAAAAATGTTTTAATTATGTGTTTGTTTTTGCTGATATTTGTAAGTAGACCTATATATTACGAAAAATACCATTATTATTTGAATGTAAAATGAGAATATGATTTTTTAATTACGAAAAACACAGTCGTGTCTGTAAACAATTTACTTAATTAAAAGGTAAAACATGGAATGTTTTCCACTTTGTTAATGAATTTTGTAGGCATAGAAAAATAGAGAGAGAGAGAGAAAGAGAAATGCAACGTATTACTAGGTAAGTTCTCTATTTCAAAAAGTACATACTCTCGTCAAAGTATAAAATAATGGATAGGTTGACTTGTGCTCGCGTATTCTTTATGTTTCTTGGCATCTTCGTAACGAGATTGCCTTTAGTGTATTAGACGACGGGAGTTCGTTTCGCGCTCGTTCCCTTTATTCGTAGGTATTTTTTTCTTCTTCTCTGACTCTCGACAAAAAACTTTTAATAGTCTCTCTCTCTCTCTTTCCGTCGCTCTCTCGCTCTTTCCTTCTCTCTCTCTCTCTCTCTCTCTCTCTCTCTCTCTTCCAGTGTCTCGCTCTCAGAGCTGTCTGCTTAAGGAAAAGAGCTTACGTGATTCCTATCCCAGTCTCTTGTATCAAGCATTAAATAAAAAAAAACAAAAAAGAAAGAAGAGGGCAGAAAGCCGAAGAGTATTTTAATCGGAAACTTCTGTATGCTTCTTTCCTTATTGTTTTACTTAACTTCTTACTTCTTCTCGTGTTTTCGATCTCGCATAAATTCCAACGAGCTTGCAGTTTCTACGTTGAAAATTCATGACGCCAAAGTTATTTCATCGACAAGTTTCTTTTTTTCCTTTTTCATTCTGCATAAGTAAGTTTCCCAATACATGACAGACATGTTGCGATCTTTAAAGTTTAGATGAGCATGTGTGCCTTCACAGCCTATGATCATTTGCTTTTTTTGAATTTAATATTCCACACCTTAATACGACTGTTGCACAAGCAAAGCCATTGCTACTGTAATATATACATGTAAAAATGATGAGAACTCCCACTAGACATTTCTACACTTGCAGGCGGAATGAAGATTTGCAGAGGTATTTGAATTACGATAGGAACCTCAAAGATTTCAAGTTCCATCTTCCTTGTTGCACATTTCGCATCTTCTGTAGATATTTTATCAGAGACGAACAAGAAGAGACATAGAGAGAGAGAGAGAGAGAAAGCTTGAACTTTTTCACAAAAACTTTTCTCAAAATGGTCTTCTTTTCTCACTTATGCGACAGGTATTTGAATTATTCTCAGCCGCGATTGTAGCTCGTACACGTGAATCATATCATTCTATTTCACTATATATCAAAGAAAGTGAACAAAAATAGTATACACATGTACAAACGGAAATGTCAATTCGCGATGAGAAGAAAGAGAAAAGGCTTGACATGGTGTGTTTTCAAGCATCTCTCGTTTATCCAGCACTTTGCCACATAGTATACCGTGAGCGCGTTTGATTAGCCGCGCGTAGAATTCTTTTTTTTCGTCTCTCTTTTTCTTCTATCCGTTTTCTCGTCTACTCAGTAGTCAAAGGAAAGGGAATTAGCGGTTTCGTTCCTTTTTTTTTCTACCGTATGTAAAGTGAGTCACATGAGAAGTTCAGTGGTGGCGATCAGGGACGAAGTCACCCTTGCGGAAAGACACTACTGAAAACCAGCTCATGTATATATATAAACAAACGTAAAAAATATAAAATAGCAATGCAAGAGACAATTAATCTGAATAACTTTTCTTGCCATTGATTTTACGATTCATAGTTTGAACGAGTGTATTGGACTACGCGTTTGACTAATAATGGGTCCCTTATCTTGCTCCGTTTAACTGAAAACAACGTTGAATTTCTCTATTCATTTTTGTTTATTTCAAGATTGATAGCTTTCAACAACTTGAAGTATCGATAGTTTTATTCCGCAGAGTGAATTCACATAGGAAAATTGTGTGCGAAATTGGCTGTCGTTGAAAAGGAATATAAAAGCTTGATGTAATTCACTGACGACAAGGAAAGAAAATGACGAAAAAAGGAAGAAGCCCGTTAGCTATCTAATTTAGTCGCGACGCTCCATAGTAACGTTGAAGTTTTATCGCGGAACTGTCGAAGCCAAGACGCTCGTCGATCAGTCAAGTTTTCAAGCTTGAATCTCTCTCGCTCTCCCTCGACATTTTCGATCAACTAGAGCTTTTGCAAGTTGCATACATATATATCCTTCTCTTGATTTTGAAAACGTTCGATAATCATTGGATGTTAATTCGCAACCACAAGACTGTACATGCGATGATGAATAAATTATAACAAATAGTCTTTGAAAAGCATACTGCATGTACTCGTGGGCGTTTCCTCAACCCCCCCCCCCTCCCTCTCGCTCTTTCTCTCTCTTTCTCGTTCCATTGACAAACTCGATTTCCCTTGGCGAGCCGCTTTAACTCATTCCGCCAAAGCTTTGGCCATTGTTCCTCTGCACGGCGCACGGCAGCTTCCTATTCATGCGCTAATCGCTCGATCGATTATCGAGTCCATGAGTGAGAGAGAGAGAGAGAGAGAGAGCAACTGCCTTGAGACAGCAACTAACTTCTCTGCACAGCATTGAGAGCTTATGCTACTGTACTGTTGCTGTGGTTTACTGGTAAACAGAATCGTGGGTTGAGATTTCTTACTTTTGTTTCTATCTCTTGAATTTGATGCGAGCTTACGAAATTAAAATAGCAGTTTTTTTGTTTGTATTTAAAAATATATAAGAGAATACTCCTTTCTGCCTGAAGATATTGCGGAATTTCATAAAGCTTAATTGTCGACGCGTTTAAGAGACAAACATTTTTTTTCACAAGTTATCATAAAAAAATGGTTGTATCTTCTGTTCTAACAAAAAGCTTTACGATAATCATCCATCATACTTTCAACGTCTGTAAATTTTCATGTTTTGTCTAGTCAGAAGCCAGATCTTTGGCTATTAACCTAAATAGAAGACGAGAAAAATACATGAACTAAACTTGGACTTCTCTTATAATTAAACACATTGAGAACTAAAGAGAAACTACTAGCAAAAGTAGAACGACGTCCAAATAATCACAAAACAGAGTGAAAGAGAGAGAGAGAGAGAGAAAGAGAGAGAGCGAGAGAGAGAATGGAGCTTGTAAGCGCAAATTGTGACGATCATTAACTCAAGAGTTGGCGTCAGAGGGTTAAAGATCGTTGTTGGCCGTAAGAGTAATTGAGTTGGAATTCAGGTACACCTCTTTGATTAGACTGCGCTCGATATTGATATCCCTTTGGCGAATCTGTGGCAGTAAATTAAAAGAGGACTTCTTGATGAATGGGCTTTTGCGCAACAATAATTATTAATGTTACTACTCGATCTAGTGCTTTGACTTGGTACGCATATGACGCGCAGGTATACGTAATTTTCAAAGTACTCATTCTTTAAACTGATTAGAATGTGTATTTAACGTTTCGATATTCAGATAATTGTGTATACACTTTCTAATTTCACGATGAGATCAATATTTATATATCTGTGCTCTTTCACTCGTTAAATTTCATTTGATAATTGCAGGAGCTCATTTATCGTTTGATATGATATTCCGGGATTGATTTCACGTTAAGTCGTATTACATTGGTAAAAGTTTCATTTAATTAGGTGGATGATGCTATCGGAATATTAATAAACAGCTGGGCTGTGGTGATGTTACCTAATTAATTTTTTTCTATATAAGAGAGCAACGAAAAGTAATTATATATCAACAGATTATTTGTTGGGTGACAAAAATTGCGATATTATATTAAATAACCATTCGATCTCATTAAAGTATACATTTTGACTACATTATATATAAATTATTTATATGGTTCGAATGCATAAAATCACGCGATTTTGTGGAATTCGATAATAATTGTAGTTCCATTATAAGTTATTATTAGCATTAATATGGATTGCACTAGACACAATTGGTGCTAAATAACATAATATAACAATAATTAAATGAATCCAATGACTAATACACATAATCCACTAGGATTCATTACAAAAAAATGTATTGAAAATTCATTCTGAAAAATAATCAAACGGATCGAATTTAACTGTACGAGTGAAGCTAAAAACAAGCTAAAACAAGCATAAACGTCGGCTGAAAACGTTAACGACGGAGTCCCAGCATGTTAAACGGAAATGAAAAGCTCTAGGGGTAATCCTTGGGCGTCGTTATTAATGGGGGCGATCCGAGAGAATCGCTAATGGCCAATTGGCTTGGCCCCACATCTATACGTGTACGGCTCGGGTGCGATCGTGACGTGAATCGCGAATGTGGCGAATGTCGTCCTCGTCGGATGTGAACTCAATGAAAGCAGCTTTTTCTTTTATCCCAGATATATACACTGTCCTTTCGTCGGCTGTTTATGGGGAAGAAAGATTTCAAGGTGGATTCGCCACATCTCTTATACGAGATGTCGCGACTTTGGCTTATTTCTTTTTCTTTTTTGTCAACAATGGATTTCTAGTCCGATTATATATGCTCGCCAAGTGGTGTTTCATATACGTGGCGCGTATTCTACTTGAGATCTTTACGCATAAAACAGAAATATATTTATTTATTTTTGTGTTTCTTTGGTTTTCATTTAATGGATATAACATCGCAGTGTGTTTTTAAATTAACTTGCCCCACTTGTTCACGATTAGATAAAAAACATAAAATTTGTCCAATTTCATACGTGTCGGTCTCGCTTGAAAGACGTTAAATTCAACCCTTTCTCTCTTACCGCGTGTTTTAAAAATGAAATAACACTCGAAAAACTCGGCATTCGTATGAAAAGTATCATCCTTGCCATCAGACGTTTGAAAGCATAGTAATGAAAAATGCATGCAACCACGAAGGGAACAGCGTGTAAATCCGAGCTTCTAGCGACTGAAATCAATAAAAAATACACGCGAACACAGATACACAACGCACACACATATACACTTACGTACGTGCGAGTGTATACTCAGACGTTAGAAGGGAAAAAGCATTCGCGATTTGTAATTCAGCCGCAAGAACCCGAGAAATCAAGGCGGTACGCAATAGCGAGCAAGCGAGCTTTCATAAAATATTTATCGCTTACACACACGCGCACACTAAGGAGAGAAAACACGAGAGAGAAAGAGAAAGAGAGAGAAAAGCTGGTGTTGTTATACGAGGTCGCGCGACACCTCGTAACGAGGGAGGCGGTGTGGTATAGCCGTTGCGGAAAGGACTCCTTTGCCAATTCCTCGCGTCTCTTGCGGGAAATTAAGGAATTCGATTAAAGAGGAAGAGAGAGAGAGAGAGAGAGACAGAGAGAGAGAGAGAGAGAGAGAGAGACAGAGACAGAGAGACAGAGAGAGAGAGAGAGAGAGAGAGAGAGAGACAGAGACAGAGAGAGAGAGAGAGAGAGAGAGACAGAGAGAGCTGCTGCTGCAACCTCTTCAGGATTATTTTAATAGTTCTGCTACACCCGTGAGAGTTGGCTCTTTTTCTCTTGTTTTCTTCTTAGCGCTGGCGCTTGATAAGTTATTCAAGCTACGTTAGGACCGTTTACGTTTGGAATATGCTGTTTTCTCACAGAAATATCCATGCAGATATGCGCTTTGTGTATTTTTGGGGATTAATAACCGATTAAGAAACGATGCTTCTGTTTTATTACTGTCAACGAAGTAATTATAATTTGTATCCGCGCGCTGCTATTGATATCGCTGCAAGCGGAAACAAAAAAAACTGGGTCATTCTCGTTTTTGTCGATTTAATCAAGAAGCTAGCTACTGTTATCCGCTGCGAGGCCAATTGAATTTAAAAATTTTTCATCAATACCAAACGATTGCTATTTGATAAACGGAGAGGACTGATAATAATGAAAAATAATAATCTAACTGACAATTTTCATTTGTTTTTATTTTGTTCCTTTGCGCATGACATTTTGCGAATAATCTTCGTTGAGGGAAATGTTGCACGCTCGAAATGTCACGCGCTTTAAGAAGATCATTACGCTGCTTCGGATAAGAGGCATTCTATTGTTGTCGACATAAAAAAAGAAGGGTCGACTCGAAGGAACGATATTCCCGAAAAGTACCTTAAGATTTTCTTTCTTCATGGAGAACAATGTCCGTAACTATAAGGCTCCGATCCCAATCGTACAATTCCGGTCTATTGCGACATAAATGATATATATATGTACGCGTGTATATACGTGAGTTTCGTGCTTTTTATCGCCTCGAAATCGCCAAATTTTACGATTATTTTCTGGAGATTCTTTCTTTCGATCGTATATTTTTGAAAAGTTCGATTGGAATTGAGAATCATAGGGATATTCGATGAAAACGTGATAACGCAGATAGCATACGTGTATGGTACAATCAATTATTACGGGCGTTCATGGCTACTATAAATACATACATTCGTCTTAAGAAAAAGATTTTATATCCTTTATTCAAGGATTTCTCTTTTGGATTTCCTTCAATATTTTTCTTGCTGTCCGACTTATAGACATGCCGTACACGTACTTACGCTCTGAAAAGAATTGTGACGTAATTTTTCATAGCTTCTTTGGTCGCCATGTTGGCCGGATATTAAAAACGTCGATTACATTTTGTTAGAATGTAAAGTATATTTGATACATTATTGTATATTCAAATAATTTAATTATTTGGACTTATCAATGCAGAGAAAGCGCCAGTGTGTAGTTTTCATCGGAAACATTTAAATTTGATACTATGCTTATGAATAAAATAACGCGGATCATAAGCATGATCTCAAATAAAAAAATGATTATGCCAAAAGCTAAGATTTAAAAAGAAATGAAGCTGATACGCCGTCTTGAACCCTTCATAACCAACGCAACAATTATAGTAGTTCGCACAATACATGCCTACGTATATACAGAAGGCGAGAGAATAGTCGGTTAAAAAAAAGGAAGTCCTACGTCTAGAGATGGAGGGTTAGAGTAAAGCGATTAATCAAGGCAACGCGCCCGTGAGCGCACCCGCAGTAGTAGTAGGTCAGAAACGGACCCCGCCTATTCTATAGAGCGTGCGCGCGTCCCGTGCGACGTCGGAGGGCAGAAACATAAATTGGATCGCCGTCTCTGAGCGGCCCGAACAATTCTCACCTGCTGCTGCTGCTCTGCGCAGATGCTGCAAATCACCAAGGACAAAACACAGTCGGCCCGGCAAACTTTGTGTGCGCAAGCTCTCCCCCTACCCAACCGACGACGACGATGCTATTTACTCGTGTGGCACGCATGGCAAAATTTGTCTTTGACAGTGCAGTAAAGAGAAAGAGAGAGAAGCATACAGACCAAGACAAATGGTCTCGCCGTACGACGAGAAGGCTTTGCATTAGAAAAACATGAGTCTGTTGTATATCGCTACGTGCAATTTTATTTTTTATTATTGGACGTTCAAGAGAAAGGGGTAACCGAGCTTTTATATCGATGAGGTTTTGCTCGATTGCCGTATTTGAACTAAAAGCTAGATTGAAATTGATATAGTGAGCGATGGTATAGATAAAATTGATATAAGTGAAAATAAATACCGGGGAAAGATGAAGTATTGAAGAGAAAAATAAGTAAATAAAAAGGATTGGTACGTTAGGTAAACTTTAGTCGACGGCGATTATGATACGTTTACCAAATAGAAAGAATCGTCGACTAATAATGCTAAATGTAAAAAAAAAAGAAACAATGAAAGTTTCATGACGTATTTTCCGCACGAGTTACATTGGAGTGAAATAAATTTTCAAAGCTAAATCAAACAAACTTGCGAAAGAAGAAATACTATATCAACAAGTGAAGCATTTGAGAACAAAAGTATGTAAGCATGTGGAGGTCGCAAGAAAAATATAGATAAATTCAGCAAGAATGATCACCCGAAAAAACAAAAGGAATAACCATACAATACTATATTGGCAAGCGATGGAAGATGGAAAACTGGGAACTGAATAGGCTCATAAGTGATTGGTGAGAGTGGATGAATACAGAGGGAGAGCAAGAGAGAGAGAGAGAGAGGAGAGTATCGCGTACAGCGAGAAAGACAAACCGTAACACGGTGACTCATCCAACAAACTATTCTACGTGTATTACATTTTTCCTCTATTCGTCTATTTTTTTTCGATGTAGCATAAAACGTACGAGAAAATTGAGCAAATTTAAATTTAATCATTGAAGTATATAAAGCTGAGTTTTACGACAAAACGAGTGGTTATAGTTTTTTTTTACGAGATTCCAAATTTAAAATTCACCTGCTGTGCAGGAAACCAAAAAGATTGTAAAACATTCATAAAACTGAAAATATATAATTTTACAAATTTGTATTTTTGCTTCGCATCAAATGTTTGATAAATTCCTTTTTGAAACGTTACTTTTTTATGCCTTGCTAATTACTTTTTGAAGAAAGTAAACTTTTTTATTGCTTGTCTCCAATTTAGATAGCAAAATTTAATGTAGTTTTACGGTAAAAGTTAAAGCGTAAAAGCAACTCTAAATAACTCGCCAAATCTCGCATACTATTTTTATACTCGATTCTTTTATAACAGAACAAGCATTACACTTGAAATACGAAAAAGTGGAACAAAAAGAGAGTTTACCTTCGTAAAACTAAAGTTAGTATATTGCATGTCTTTGGCTTTAAATCGCCAACTTTTTTTTCATTTTAACTTATATTCAAAGTAAATCCCGCAATAAAGCTTTTCATAAACGATAGTAAAATGCTAATGCTATCCTAATTCACACGTTCTCGAAATATTAAGCAAACAAATATACACTAACTGTGCGAACAATCCAGCAATGATGAAATAATCGTTTTCCTTCTCGTAACTTCAAGACTTTAGCATGGGCGTAAAAGTCAGTTTAACGGGCCGTTAAAGCGCCAAACTCGGCCGTTTTTCTCTCGCGGCTCTTTTGCAGGCTTTAACTTCGCGAGGGCGTGCGCGAATCTCTTTTCAGTTGCGCGACTTCACGACATTTAATTCAACGTGAAATTAAATGGACGGCCACTCAACGTAAAAAAGAACGAGAGAGATAGCAAGCGAGAGGCTTAATAACCTGCGAGCAAGTACAATCTCAAATCGAGATGACTAATTATTTTTGTCATGTTGAAGCACGATGATTATCTTTACATTATCTTGCAATATTGATAGAAAGATACGACAACAGTAAGCAGACCAAGTATCAACGTTTCAGATTGAAGACTTTTTGAAAAGTGTTTCGATTTCACTTTATCGTTATTTTGATATATTGACGTTCTTACTTTCGAATTGTGCAATCGTTCGCGATGAAGTAAAACAACATATACTTGTCTTTAAAATAGTTTTTCAAGTTTCTTGAAAAATAATTGATGGGCTAAACATGTTTGTCATTTGTTCAATTTTAAAATTTACTGCAAGGAAAAAGAAGCTTTTGCAGCATATGCACCACGTTGCTTTGCTCGTACATAGCAATTGCAGAGCTGAATATAAAAACACTTGTCTCCGCGATGATCCGAGTATTTGTACGTATTCATTTTCAAATATAGGCCTTTTTTTGTTACGAGGTTCAAATCGTTAGCGCGCTTATACCGAGAGAAACTCAAACTCGAAGAAAAACTTGCAAGTGGCAACGAGGAGAGCAAATAAGAATCTCATCAGCGCCCGGAAACAAGAGCGGGCGAGAAAAGAGGAAAAAGTCAAGTTTCCACCTGGGATTTGTTGGTTCTCGCGCGCACTTGCGGATAGAGGTGGATGAGGAGAACACCACGATGGAAAGTTTGGCGGCTGCCCCGTTGATTACCAACGCGGTTCCCCTTAATCCAATTCTTTTCCTCGAGAAGACGCACTTGAATTTTTAATAAGCGCGACAAGAATCGCGGTCGTCGTCAGCTAACGTGATTTTTTAATCTTTCACTTCTTCTCCTTATACTTCTTCGAATTTGTGCTGATTTTCAAAGTGTTTTGATTGTGAGTATTCAAGTGTCGAATGCATCTGGTTATACCGATTTCAGAATGAAATTCCGGTTTATTTGAAAATAATATTATTTCCAAGTAGATAACAGAAATAAAAATAAAAAGTAATTGGAACTTAAGTGAATACTTGAGTAATTGAAATCCAAAGCTTGGCTGATGTACACTTTTACTAGGAATATTATCTAAAACTTTCTTCGTTTGCCCATCCATTAGATAATTAGTTCAACATGGCCTTCAAGTCTTCACTGAAGTGCGAGATGAATTGGCACGTCAGCACAATCATCCCTCTGGGCTAATTTCAATTAGAGCTATACCGAGAAATCTGGCCGCAAAGCTCAAGCTACCGTACAAAAGAGAAACGTGTTAGTATGCTCCTCATGGTTCTACGTCATAGAGATGCGTGTAGATCGTGCAGCTAAGATCAAACGCCGTGATTCCCTGAAGGCATTCCGAGCAAGTACAAACAGAACGCTACTGCCGCTGATGCCGTTGCTTCTGTAGCAAACGCTTTATTTTCGAAGATAAAAGTATGCGGTCAGCCCACTTTTCCACATCAGAGCAAACTACCTTATGCTTCTTTTTTCTGCATCTTTTATTTTAGTCTAGTTGAGGCTGTGTACTTGTTGTCAAAGTAGTTCGACACACGTTCACATACATAGAAATGTTGACATTTTTGGAATGTCATGTTTGATTATTGTTGAAACCCGAGTTCATCGGGAATGGGAGTACTGAAAAAGTCACTGAAAAATGTATAGCGTATACCCTACGTACAGTACGGGGTTTTAAAACAATTTTTAAGATAACACTCATCCAACTGAAATGCAAAATTGACTGTATGTAAGTATAAATATATCGCTTATAAAGGAAAAGCGTTTTGTTCTTCAGATATAGCAAAAAACGAAGCTTAGCTACGCGGCGGTTGCAAGAAAATTTCTTCCCTTTGGCCCATTCTTTCCTCTTTCAATTGCTGTTTCTTCAAGTTGCGAGGGTGGCCCTATGTATGTACACTGCTTTCTCTAGCGAGTGAACATACAAACATAATCTTATGCATGCACACTCTCTCTCTCTCTCTCTCTCTCTCTCTCTCGTTCTCGCTTTTGCTTTGGGTGGTTCCTTTAGTGAGAAACGAAAAGAGATGTCAACGGATTGAAAGTGTCTTTCACCCTCTCCCTTTCCTTTTGACAATAGAGAAGAAAGCTAAGCGCTCGTATCTTTGCTCGTCGCGTGTCTTTATACATGGCTGTTGACGAGTCGCGATTGGATTTTCAAAGCGAAAACAAACACGTTTGACGGGAGATAAAATTCCGACATCGCAGTTTATGTGAATTTGAAACGTTTAGAGAACGACACTTCCATTCTCTTTCGCATATGCGACTGACATTTGTCTATACATTTTTCCCTGAACGATAAATGCAAAAAAAGAAATAATATATATTTATATATAAGAACAACAACAATGAAATCCCATCTCACACGCTCAAACGATGATTGTTAATCCATCTCTCATTTCGGAGAAGTGGCCATGAATAACGTGCAAGAGCCGTTGAGTAAACACACACGCACACAGAAACTTATACGTGAACTTGTTGCGGTTGTGTTCTGCTAAGCGCGAACTTGACTACGACGAAAATTAGAAAAGCAAGTATCTTCATGCATTCGTGGCCCCCCGTGACCGCAGCAGCATGGCGACGTGTACGTGCACAGTTTGCGACTCAACAATGCTCCCTTGAGAGAAGTAGTCTCTTGGACTACAGAGAGAGACAGAGAGAGAGAGAGAGAGAGAGAGAGAGAGAGAGATGACGTGGTCCCCGCGAGGAGAAGGAGATATGCCGTCCTGCTAATTTGATATCTCGCGTGCGGGCTGTTTGTGCATTGTGTCGATGGGTTTATGGCCCATTGTCGACATCATAATAACACTTCGCTATGTATGTATATATATTCCTGTCTTTGCGCTAGTTGCTGATTGTTTCAGAAATTGGAAAATCAACGACTTGCTCGAATTTATAGCAAGACCATTGTTTGTCATTTGATTACGTGATAAAATTACTCTTTAAAACATCAATTATATTCTTTTAGGACTTTTGAAAATACATGGAAAAATTCTTTTCAGAAAAGTTGTAGAGATCGTTAAAGTAAAAATTTCGAAGACGCGCTGTAACCATTGGAGGAAAAGGAGTAGCTTGTAGAAAGTACGACAATATTTTTACTAGAACGGAACCATAAAAATTACGAAGTCGTTATTGTTGAATGCCCTATTACTCATTCAGATATAAGTTTTAACTGAATGCTATATAATTCACATGGCTCTGCTTTACAGTACTATTGCCGTCGATTTTTTTTGGTCATTTTCTTTTCTTCGTGTAATAACTAATAGGGTGGAGGGAGGAGTGGGGCAGAAATACGTACCAACTTACCGAGAAAATGTTGGTTGAGGAAGTATTTATCCAACGTACTATAACAATTTGCATTGGTCGCTGTCGAGCAGCGTCAGAAATTTCTCAAATTGGGCAATCACCGATGCATTTAAGGTAAACAACAGAAATACAAGCCACAACACTCATGAGTAATGTAAAGCTGACGTAGCTTGTGTTCGTTAAACTTGTTGAAACGGGGCTAAAGCTGTCATTGACAGCCATTGCAGTTTGCGGTTTACATTTAACTAAAATAAAATTGCATCACGTTAAAGATAGTCAAGTTCAGCTTGATTCCTTGCATTACCGAAGACAACGCCTATTCGTTAAGAATTGTCAGGAATTACGTTGAAACTTTGACTTCAACAATTGAAGAGAAAAGAACAAAAATGAACTTTTTAATTGGATCGTGTTTGATTAGTAATCTTTGCGTGACCTGTTGAAACACGAGTGCCACTTTAATTTAAGTGAAGATCAACACTCGCTTGCTCGAGTTATATATACACTTCGCTCAACTTGACATCGTAAAAGTTGCAAAACTGATATGCCACAGCTTTCGGGTTTTCCTTTTTATCATCTCTCTACACGCGAGAGAGCCATCGTGGAAATAAAAACTTTAGCGAGCTGTTATGAAGTTTCGTGCTCTTTTATTGATCTACTAATTCTGAAATAAAAAGTTGCTGACATCCTCGTGTATAGCTGCAGCGACAAAAATAATCGTATACCTGCCACCATACGTATACTCGAATAACTCGTCTCATCTTTTTTTTGCTCCCCTCTATGTACGAACTAAATCGCAGATATACGAGTATCTTTATTAATTGCAGCCATGAATATTTTATCCTTGCGGATGTCATCAGTTTTAATGACGATAAAAGACGATAAAAAAGAAAGCATGGGGTCTACTATGTTCGTATACATACATAAAGAGAGAGAGAGAGAGAGAGAGAGAGAGAAAATTCATGTGAAGGCAAGAATACATCTCTTGATTTCTTGTAATCTCGTAAATGTACCTAGCTGGGCGCGACCGCAAAGGTGTTGGCCGCAACCGGACAGCGGGTGTGTGGCAATGACGTAAGCGCAACGCGTCGACGCTACAGCCGCCGACGTAATATATTACACGTCCATTCTCAAGGGACTGAACCTCGACTCCTTGGCAAGAACAATGATTTTTGCGGCTATATACTTTCTTTTTCTCTCTCTTTCTCCCTTTCTCTTTGATCTACTTCTTTTTTTCACGAGTGTCGTCAACGTCGACTGTTGAATAAAAAATAAATCGTTGAATTTTCTTTTGCTCTTTGACCTAAACACGTAGGGTGATGTAATGCTTTTTCAAGGTGACTCAAATACCCCTAGCCACAAAAATGAAGTCAGCTCGTAGTAAATCAACGATTCTACGATATTTTGGAGCTGTTTTTTTACAAAAAAATAAAAGATGACGTGTAGATTTTTCATGGAGAATGTAAGTCACGACGAGATCTTAGACTTTTTTGACATATGACAAATCCATAAAAAAGATTATATATAGGACTGTAGCTGCATACTATGGTACCCGTCAGTTGCTTTTTTCAGCTTCGCAAACATAAGGTAAAATATTAACTCAACCATCTTGAAAATTCGTTGTTATTTGTACATATTTCCCATGTGATTTATGGATTATACGTTTGCGACGTGAACGATTATTTGACGGAAAAAGAACAAGCAGCAAAAGCACAGCCTTGATCTGGTCTAATAGATGAGATCATTCTGCTTACACGAGAACCTCTGATGAAATCAGGTTTGAAATATATCACATACTTTGAAGCAACCACGGAAGCCTTCCCCGTACAAAAAATGGGTTTCAATTACCCTTAGCGAACTCGGCACTAAACTACCCTTATCCGGGTCTCTCTCCCTTTCTCTTTCTCTCTCTCTCTCTCTCTCTCCTTCTCTGTCTCAAATCCTCATCGATTTAACGAGCTTTGGCTGTATATCGAGCGCAAACAAATCAATCGAGTGCTATTTTTCTCGTTTAATCAGGTAATAAGCATCCACCACAAAAAATACTAATCGTTAGCGCAGGCCCTTTATCGAGACCAAAGCTCAACCCCCACTACAAAAGCAGAAGTACCAACAGCGGCTAATCTAAGCTCAGCCGAAGTCTAATCGTGGATTCAAGACAACGCTTTCCGCCGCTATTTAGGTGAGTGCACGGACTCTCGGTCAGCCTTTAAGTGGTATGGGATGAGCAAGTTCAACTCTCGAAATCAGAGATAGAAAGCGCGCGCTGACTTTTATTCTTTCGATCTTTTCTTTTCTTAACCCAATCTCTCTCTCTCTCTCTCTCTCTCTCTCTCTCTCTCTCTCTCTCTCTCTCACATACCTTTTTCATCCGTTCTTTTACAATTATATAGACTGAAAACTTTGTAGACGGAGATAGCGAAAGGTTTGGTACATAGATGCTTTTGTAGTGGCTCCCGAAATATTTCAATTTGTTGACTGTAAATATAATCTCTGATTTTTTAACTCCTGAGCAATATTAAATTTCGCGGAAAAGTAGGTAAAAATTATATCATATACACGTGGGTATGTATTGTCCTACAAAAGCGAGTAACCTGTGTGTAACTTCATGATTTAAATGATATCGCGTTGCTATAAACTTCCAACTCCGTCGAGAGCACTTTCTATCCCATTGAAGTCGAGAGAGTTCCTAACAAGCTTACACCATTTCCCAGTTTACACTACTCTGCTCTTCGATTTCTCTAGTGAATTAGTAGCTTAATTTTGCCCAGTTGCTGCTTCTTCGTTCAACTACATTTGTTTCATTGCAATACACACGCCTATTGTTGTCGGTAACTACTATTACAGATCTATATTTCGTTCCAATTTCCGTTCAATTGATTAGATGTGCAATTATATTGTTCGAGGTAAAATGCCGCCTTTCGCCCATCAGCCAACTATGAAATGATCCTAAAATGGGCGTAAAGAAGAACATTATTTTACATTTTTTTTCAGTAAAAAAGAGAATAGTACAATTTATAAACTTATTAATATGGCGTTCTCGTAAATGTCTCCCTTCCATAATAGTTTCGAACAAATTTCACTAAGTATAAATTTTTATATGCGCACTTTAAACCTCTACGACTTAATATCTAAAACCCTTTGAATTTTAACAGCCAATACAGCGTGCCTCGTCTATGAAATTTAAGGCTAACCCTTGAAATCGAGCCACTAAAGCTCATCCACTCCGAAACATCAAGAAAAAAAAGGAATGAGAGAAGCTATAAAGCTACTAGCTCTTGGCCGTAAAATCCATTTCATCTTATTAACATTCCGAGTGTAGTGCTTGCAAACAGCAGTAGCACAGGCTTGCCGAGACTTTTACGAGTTTCGCGTACGTAGCCATTGTTTACGCGAAGATATCGGGCCGACTGGAATTACAAAAAAAAGAAGAAAGAAGAATAAGAGGATCGAAACAGAGTACTCGAGGCAGATTTCGAAGAAGCTAGTACAGAGAGAAGTTCGGTTTTAGGGAGAGAAAAGGGGGTTCGTCGAAGAGGATGAGCTAAGGAGGAGAAGGGGGGATATCCGCTTCGATTGGCTTGCTTTAAGTGAAATCTCCGAGTGTCGAATCCTGACTCGCGTTTGCTGCAGGTAGAGCGAACAGAGCCAACTGCACGGAAGAGAAGTGTAATCGTCACAAATTACGGGTGAGGGGATGGTGCAGATGTCGGTGTGCCCTTGTTACGACTGTATGCAAGCTCTGCTCAAAACTTTCCTGGGAATATGAGATGGGAGGAGGAAAAAGAAAAGTTTATATTTTTGCTTTTCGCATCACGCACCTAATTGATTTCAACGTATATAAACTTTTGTTGTTCTTACTTTTTTCATTCTTCACGCGTACATTTATTTTCCATTAAATACCTCACAATACGACTAAAGTAGATCATTTCGCTCGCTAAACATACTCTTTTCGTAAAATGTGCAAAAAAAAAAAAGAAAACGAAATTGGTAGCTATGTATTTGAAATAAATTTCAGGGAAGCGTACAGTCGTAAAAATCGGTTTACAGTGAAAATGCTACATATAGAGGTCGAGAGACGGCATGGGCGCAGACATCAGGTGCGTTCACCGCGATTGTACAAGCTCTTGCATACATATACACTCGCGAGGAAAACTGCTTTGTCGTGATACTTAAACGACACCGAAACCAATATTCCAACGCCATCGGCATCGTAATTGCCCTGGTAAACTAGTATTGATTGTCGTCTGCCATGTTTGCCAGTTTTGCTACTTTAATCGACAACATAAAATGAGAGAGAAGCAAAGACATAGGTTAATTTCAGGGTTCACGATGCGTGCAATACTATGAATTTAATAAAATACGAATGAAAACCCGTATTTGTAAGCAAAGAAATCACTTGAAGCGATTTAGAAAAAAAGCCACATCCACATACATATCCATTGCGAAATATACAGCTGAGCTAGCACATCTGATCTCCGAGTAAACTGAGAGAGAAAAGTCATGAATCGTTCAAAGTTGCAGTTCCTCTCCTCTCTCTCTCTCTCTCTCTCTCTCTCTGCCTTACTCCTACTCCCTCTCTCGTGGGGGGTAAAAACAAAGAATAAGGGGAGGGAGTAGAGAAGCGAGTGCGAAAAAGGGGGATATATGAAAGGGAGGAATATGACGGAGAATCCTCACTCTCGCGTATAGCGGTGGTTTTGATACGTGAGCCGGATGCGCAAGTGAATTTCAGATGGGAATAGCACTGCAGGATATGCATGGGTGAAGGGCAGAAAACGAGTGCGTGGAAGCAAGAATACGATACGCGTGAATAAATAGATGCGTGCTCGTACTTTCGCAACACTCTGTATGAGTTGCAATACACGCGGCTTTTCAAGCGCGAGTCTGAAACTGCAATTGCATGTATATTCGAGCGTAAAACTCTCGGCCTTTGGCTCAAAATGGTTTTAATCTTCGCGATGATGTTTTTTATACTGTACGCCCGGCGTTCATCTCTTCTTTTTTCCGTTTATCTTTAAAAAAAAATGAGCTAATTTCTGCTGAGTCTACAAATTTTACTTTGCATTTTTTCATTTGTATAATACCTTCCACGGAATAATTTGGCTCATTCGGAAAATTGTAATTAACTAAATCAATGTTACGATATTTGTTGAAAATCTTATTGTAATTTAAGATTAAATTGTTTAAACAAAGGTTGATAAAGCCGTTCGGCGAATAAGTGGATAGTAATAAAATATTTGCTTTGAAGGGAATCCGAAAATCGTTTCACTCCAAGTGAAAATATTTTCATTAACGTAATTATTGAAATACAGTATCTTATCCTGGTGAACGGAAGCATAGCAAATTCGCCTTATCGCAGTGGAATTCCGCCGGATATTAAACGAGTCCCCCTCTCCATAAAAAAGTAATAGTCTATAAATATGTTTAAAAAAGTGAGAAATAAAGCTAATAACTTCTATAAAAGATATGCCTCTCTGAAACGTATACAGCTCGTGAGATACAGTGCTTCTTCAATGAAAAAAAAAGTAAAATGTCGCTGGAGGTATAGGATAATCGAAACACCGATAATTCGCATCGGCGCGCTACGAGTTAAAATAGCCGCAGACTCTTTGTCGGACCTCGTCTTTATTTTGTCCCGGACAATTCCCCTCTACCTCGAAATTCGAATTCCATCGTAACGAGTTTTTCGATTTGGTTTTCGCGTGTCTCTTCGTCGTCGTCCCCGTGCGATCCCCACCAACAGGTTCGGAATCCCGTTGCATTATCGCCCCCAGCACCACGGACCTCGGAATTAAATTTCTCCAGTTCGACAGTTTTCAACGAATAGAGCTGTCCCCTTTTCGTCTATGTGTTTGTCCTGGAATTTCCCTATTTCTTTAAATCTTTTATCGTGCCTCTATTCCAATCGCCATTTTCATTTATTTTGTTCTTCACCTCGGCAATTTCAGTCCCTTTTTCTTCGTCAAAGCTTCACGCGATACTTTCACGAGCAATTTTCGAAGAAAAAATATGAATATGCAGATGTATATATACAGTATGTATAATCCTTCACTTTGACACTCTTTCTCTCGGTCTCTCTCTTTTTTTCTGTCATATCTTGCCGGCTACACTGAACAAAAGCTTTTTGATAACTTTGTTTATAGCGTTGGCGTGCTGAGCCTGAGATATCCTTTGATACGACTTTTTCCAATATCCATACGTCAGCGAAAGAAAATTTTACACACAAAAGTTACCTTTTTGCTTTCGAGAATAAATTCTCGCGCGCGAGGCATCTATATGTCGTATATACTTCACTGTTTCTTCAATCGTTAAACATTAAATAACATAAGTTCCAAAGAAGAAGAAACAGAAAAAGAAAGAAAAAGCTAATCAGAAGGCAAAGTTTAGGGAGAAATTAGCAGAAAATTAACCGGTAATCGTATGGCTAAGTAGGTAACCAGCACTAAGTACTTATACGGTCCCCCTCTTAACCGTCAGCGTCAAAGCCGTGCCGCATGCACGCTGGTCCTCTTTTGTCTAAAAGCGTTGCTTCTCTCTCTCTCTCTCTCTCTCTCCTTAATGTGCGTCAAGCACCAAGGTTAGTCGACGCAGGGTTTATGAAGGTTGACTCTACACATACACATACACACGCTTTACTTGGCTTGATTAATGCCACTAAGTGTAAAAGTGACGTATGCGATGACAGCACCGTTTGAATTCAGCTCTGTCTCATACGAATTAGAGATGGGCAACGTTTAGCCACCCCATTTCCATACGGTTCAGCCAATTCACTTGCTCTCTCTCTCTCTCTCTCTCTCTCTCTCTTTCTCACACACACACGTACACACACACACTCACGTGCGCGACACGAACAGTGATGACGACGTTCTGTTCGAGTGAGGACCTCACCCTCTTCGTAGCTTGATTCACGTGACAAGATTCTTAGTTTGACATTTCTATGTACGGTCAAAATGTACATATTATAATGTAGACAAAACCTTTCTTAGTATGAAATCGTAGATACGAGGTTAAATGTACGAGCGAATGTTCAGCTTAAAAAATACAGTGGCAAAGCTTTCGAAACCTCGAACACAGTGTGTGTATTTTGAAAGACGGAGCGTACAGTATTTAGATTAATTAGCCAAAGAGCGTCAATTGAAAGTAAATTACTAACGAAGTCGGCAGACAGACAGGCAGCAGAGCGAGTCATCGCACACAGCTAGTACAGCAACCCTTAACTAAACAAGTGTGAAACTGTATTATTCCGTACGGCAGAGGTGAGTACGTATATCTCGAAAGCCAGGAGCTACGAGGGGGAAAGAGAGATAGAGAGAGAGAGAGAGAGAGAGAGAGAGAGAGAGAGAGAGAGAACGGGTCACGTTGTCACGTCTATATATGTGTGTGTATGAGCATGTGTATATGTGTGTGTGTATGTGTGCGAGGACGAAGTAGAAGAAGACGAGCTGGCTTGGGAGGGTGGTGTTTGCGAGCCGAGCACGTAATCTACATCTTAAACAGTCTCCGCAGAGCAGGCAGGTCCAGCGTTTTTGCTCGTACGTATATAAGGTAGAGAGCAACGGAATTGAGCGCTGAATTGTTCAACGACTAGAAAATTGAGGCCCTCGCAACTACTACTACTACTACTACTGCTGACCTCCATTCTCTTGTCTCGCGCGAACACGTAAGGGCGCCACCCTTCTCTTTTGCCATTCGCTATTTTGCTATATCGCGTAATTCCACGTATTTTCACAGTTGAAATAATATATCTTTGAGAAAAACAGAGCATTTAGTCGAAAAAAAACAATAAGGCGCGCTTTTTACCTTGTAAACGTGGTTTTTTAATTTGAATATATTTTTCTTAGGAAATGCGAAATGAAATATTAAATAACAGTTTCTGATAAAATAGCTATACGTACCGATTCAATTGTCTTTGTTCGATAGAATTTTACTGAAAGGAAATGCATTCGCAAATAAAAGTTTCGCTCGCACTTGGCAGAGTCGTCGTTCGCATACAAAATAAACAAGAGTCATCAATGAAATATCATTTGTAGCAAAACAGAGCGTGAAGAAAAGCCTGAAAAGGAAAGGACGAAGGGAGTGGTATATAGACGAGGTAGCAAGGAGGCAAGAAGAAGAGGAAGAAAGAAAAAAAGGCAACGTCGTTAAGCGTCTAATGTAAAAAGGAAATTTCCGCTCATAGTCCATCCGTCTCTCCCACTCTTTTACAGTGTTCCTTTTTGTCCGGTAATTTTCATGCAAAAAAAAGAAGGGTGGGCCAGTCGCTCGAGATGGAAGAGGAGGAACAAGAAAGTGAATTCGAGCTCGAGGAGGAAAAATTCTTAGCGAAGCGCCAAAGCTGCAGAGCACACTCTTTGTCCAAGAGAAAAATACTCTCGAGCCGAAAGAGAGAGAGAGAGAGAGAGAGAGAGAGAGAGGCCCATATATGTACGGGGACTTTGACGTATCTCAACCGGAAGTAAAGCGGATTTCAAAATCTCTTTTCTCGTAGACGTCCCAGGCCGCGCCGGTGTCAAGTGGGTGCACCTCCTGGCAAAGACTGCTTCTTGTTCCGTAAGGGGTGAAGACGGCTACCCCACCATCGCGCGATACGTATATAGTCCTCTTTTTATATAGACCTCTTTTCATCGGCCAAGCCGAAGAGGGATGGGCCTGGCTACTACTATTCATTTTCTACTTTTTTCTCTACTCTGTGCTTTGGCCTCCATCACCCCTGTACCATCTAGCGCTCCTTTCTCTCTTTCTCTCTCGTTATTTTTTCGCTGAGCCGATAGTTCAGACAAGGCTGCCAGACCCCCTTCTAACGTCCGATGATGGAATTTCATATTTACGACGGGATTTTCTGTTTAGAGGCGATGCAACACTATTTTATGTATGCTCTGCCTTGAACACAAAATGTTTTATGTATACTATATAACGACGATAGCCTCGTTTTTTTCTTTGTGTTCTTTGTTCTTTCTTTTTCGCAAAATCTTATTTTGAACACGACTACTTTCTCTTCTTTCGGCTTCGATATTGAATGTCAATTTTCCCACGAATTCTGATATATTTCTCTACTCTTGGAATTTACGGAACAACGTTGCGAATACTGAATGATTGTTTTCATACGGCTTGTACCATATTTAACACCAAGTCAACAACAATTACGAAATCTATCAAATCCTCGAACTCGATCGATTGCCACGGGCGTTCATGCTTCTTTTCAAATCTAACGCGGCATTGTGAAAATTTCAAGGAAAAAAGTGCAAACATCGAAGAGTGATCGACGTGCTTAAATCGATTCATCTTTTTCGATCAAACATATTTTCAGTCTACTGCAGCATTTGTTTAGAGGTGTAGTAGTGGCCGACTTTTTATAGAGAAAAAAACCTTTTACATCGGACCTTTTACGTAAAAACGGACGTGAAAAGGCTATACCACGTGTTTAGAGTCAATCAAACTCTCGTTTATCTTTATACTCACTTTGAAAATTGAAGCTTTTGAAAGATGTTGATAGACGTAGAAAGCAATTTGGCTTGTAGAATGTGCTATTTGGCTCTAATATTTTAATTGTTTGTAATTAATAGGATACGCGTCAATTTCTACGGTAATATCATCAATTTTTATGGATTTGCTTAACGGATATTTCTTAAATTTCACACGAGGTTAGTTGAACAAACCTAGAGGGTGGATTGTAATGCCTCGAAGATAAGACCACGAGCATTTCTCACTTTTTACTGAAGAACTTAATAGATTAATTAATCACTAGTGACAGAGATTCCCCGTATACTCTGCAGTTGCATCTTACTGATAAAAAACTGCACAAATTTATAGTACAAAAACTCATTAATTTATGTATCGTTAACGACAAATACCGTCAAAAGTCCAGGCTGATGATTTCGTTATGATGAACATTTTAATTAAAATAATTATCCACAAAATTGAAATTATTTTTGCTTTCTCGTAAATTAAAGCGACAAAATTTCATTCACTTTGCAATATCAAGGAAACGCAATAGACAGTAGAAGTTTATAACGAGATGAAACAATCGGATACTCCGAGTTCATCACACAGGCAGTTCCCTAACGCGAATGACGAAAAGAGCTTTGTGAAATAAACAGTTGGCAATCCAATAAAGTTCTCGGTAAGAAGAGTATGCCACGCAACGAACGTATGATATATATATACATACAGGGTGGGGAAAAAGATGCAAACACCTGACGATTTTTTGAGGGAAGTCAAGTTTTATAAACTGCAATAATGTTTCTTTTGTAATTTTTTACGTTCTTTCGAATGGACTACTCAAATCGGATCCAACTTGAAAATTTCCATTGGGAATCCCTATTTTTTATTGCAGATTTGAATTCTACGAGAGATTTTACGTCCGAATATCATGTTAATAATATTAAAATATATGAGTAGTCGATACAAAAAAACATCAACAATTACAAACAAGCATTATTGAAGTTTACAAAACTTTACTTCCTTCAAAAAATCGTCAGGTGTTTCCATATTTTTTCCCCGCCTTGTATATCTGCCTTGAGATAGCGTTATGAAATCATTAAAACAAACGGATCCTCTTTTTATTTTTACATTATCGCGATAGTAGAATCGATCGACCACTTACGAAGTACTACTCATCTTTTTTTTTCAAACTGTCGTCAACCATCGTGTTTCACTTTAAGCGACTTATCAAGATGAGCTTGGCGCAGCGGAAATTTCAAGCGACGAAGCAACGTGATGAATGTCGAGAGAAGAGGGCGCGTGATAAATTTTTGTGGGAAAATTCGTTTGCATGGATGCACTGAGTTTATCTTTACGAATATTTTATGGTACTTTCGAGAGAGACTCTTGTTAATGAATAACGAGCTTGTTTATGACTAAAAACTATATGTATACATAGAATTAGTGGTATCCGACTGTTCGTTATGCCTTGCAAGATTATCAATGCGGAATTTACGTTTACAAATCTAAAGAATATAAATTCGTTATACAGAATTTATCTGCATAGAAATATATCCACTCGATACATATAAGTACGAACAAACTAACTGAAAGCAATCTATTCTCTGTAGAGAAAAGACGTACGACCACAAATCGAGAGCAAAGTGTAGACATTGAAAGATTCATTCGAATCATGAGATACAATTAGTCGGTAAAGTATATCCCTCTTCAGCTCGCATTAGTAGTAGAGAAAAATGCGTATACCTTATATCTTACGACTAGCCTATCATCCCCTCGTGGTAAGATTGAGTAAGGGCAATAAAGGTTGCGGCGATGCGCACATACGTTTCGAATCACCACGCCAACCCCCTATCTCCTTTTTCCTTCTTCTAAAGCCCACTCGAAACGTCAATTACCCAAGCATGAGCTGCGTGTGTTTACCTATACGTGCTGGGAATTCGCTGAGAGAAACACTTAAATTGTCTTTTTTTTCTTTCTCGGGCGAGAGATAAAAACTTACGAGACTTGAGTGTTATAATGCCAGACTTTGCGAGCGTCAGAGATTTCCTTCGTTTAGAGAGATTAGTCTGAAGGTCATCAAGTGGGTATGGACATTTTTTTCCTTGATCTGTTATGAATACGTTTCCCTTGTGCCAGATTTTTTGTCCTTCGATCTACCCAAGTTGCGAAAGTAGGTTATATCCAACTTTTCAATAAAATTTTATTTGATACGAAACTCAAAACTTTTTCGATATTCATTGAGCGTTTAAATGTTTGATCATAACACAGCATTCAGAAAGTATCTTCCATTAAATTACCATTTAGATTCATCTCGTAATTGTTAAGTATCGGCATAAAAACTGATTTACCCTACAAACATAAACAGCTCTGACAAATCTCAGTAAACGATAAAATATTTGTAACACATCTAATCCGTAAGTATTTTACATTTATAATATATGTTCAATGTCATATTAAAATAAAAGTAAATCAACCACACCAAAACGAAGAAGAAATAAAAGCGAAAGGTACAAAATCACCGCAACAATATCCGAATAAATCTCATAGTACAAGTCCTTTCCATAGATCAGCTTTATCCGAGTGCATTCATGGCTAAGACAAAGGCCTCCTTGTCATGTTAGCTCTTCGTAGCTGAGCTTCATCCATCTACCTTTCTTCTTAGACTAAAGCAGATAAGTGGGCAACATGCTTTAGATTGAAGGACAGTCGATTATTACAATGTATGCGCGGACATAACAAATTGTCACGTCTTATTTTTCTGGAAAACGTTAAGCTTTGTAAATTCGATATTTATCTAAGCCTATAACAATGTTCTCAATTAGATACAACTTACATTCTCGAAGGAAACCGGAGCGAGGGAAAAATTGAACTACTTACGTGATTGTCGGCGAGACAAAAAGAGGGCGGATACCAGGCGTCAGAAAAAAGGTCAGCTTGGTAATCGTGGTACAATGGCCTCATAGTCTGTGTGTGCGAAGACGGCGGCTGTAACGAGAAAATGATTGAGAAAGTAGCTCACGTCCGTTGGTAATATGTATTTTCAACACTGCGCCGGTAAGGTGAATTCACGTTGATGGTTATTTTTACGAACGTTTCATTTTATCGTGGCTATATCTTAATCCTCTATGCGTAGTCTGATATTCGTGTTTTACGTTATTAGCTAATTCATCGGAGAAAATGCTGCTAGAGGAATTTTTACTATATTCCCTGTCTATCCCTCTTTCTTTGTCAGTTTCAGTAACAGTGGATCTTGTCTCTCGCGGATGCATGACACAGAGTCAACTGTCTTTGAGAAACATACACGTCAAAGGGAAGCGTCGCGTGCGTCACTTTATCTCTCTCGCTCACTTTCTGAAAATAAAACTAGACCGTGAAGTAGAGATTCAACAGTACACAGTCGCTAAAAGCACGCCACTCGAACAAAGACTTCGACTCAGCCAAATAGGGAGAAATCAAAGACAACGTAGAGAGAGAGAGAGAGAGAGCAGGAAGAATTCAAATAAAGGGGGAGGAAAAAACCATTGGGAAAGTGGGTGGAAAAAGAATTTAAATCGAGTGCAGCGGCCGAATGACTTTGGTTCGCGAAAAACTCAACGAGCAGATGCTGTATTTCTCTGGTGGTTTTTTGTCTTTCTCTGCTCTCTCTCTCTCTCTCTCTCTCTCTCTCTCTCTCTCTCTACATGTATATGTATGGTTCGATTTCTGTTGATCAAAATCTTAGGTATGCGTCCAATCATTGAGACTGAGAGGGATAGACAGAGTGAAAATGGATTTTCAGGAAAAATTTTGAAATTTTAATCCACCATCGAGTTGATAATAAATACAATTCGTCGCATAACGCTGCATATTTCATAAATTCGTCATCTCTGCATTATGTAATAACATTAGCATTTTTACAAACGTCAACGAGTGAACGAGAGAGAGAGAGAGAGAGAGAGAGAGAGAGAGGAAAACAAGAGTCGGTTTTGAAATTCAAATAGCAATATTCGCAGTCGGTCACATTGGCAAACGTGCGGTGGCATCAAGTGAAACAACAGTTGATTCGACGAGACAACAACGTAGCCTCTCTCTCTCGTCTCTGCTTGGCCATCATCGAATAGAACCTTTTATGCAAATGTCAGTTCCGACTGCGAGTGTATATACAGTTTGCCGAAATGTCACTTATTGTTCCAAGTGAACGAGTACGATATATAGTCGCACCTAGCAACGTATTAACACGCAATCGCACAGCACTGTATGTCCAATGAAAATTTCAACGCGAGTACTACTACTTTCAACAGTCATGATTTTTTAAAAAGCTAAATCTCTCGCGCTGGAATTCTCGCTCAAGATATGCACCAATGGAAGAGATAATGCACTCTCTCTCGCGCGCTCTCTCTCTCTCTCTTTCTCTCTCTCTCTCTCTCTCTCTCTCTCTCTCTCTCTCTCTCTCTCTCTCTTGAACACGAGTAAGCGCGTGGAAAGGGATCAAGTACAATTGAATCGAGAGACTGAAAACTAAAAAGCTGAAAGGCCAAGAGAGATAGTGAAACAAGTGCTTGCGCATATATAGCTCAGCGGAAAATCGGAAATGGGGAATTACAAATGTTGAGCATTGAGTGTACAACCACTCTATCTTTCTTCCTCTCTCGTCTATTGGACCTTGTTAAACCAACAGCAAGCGTGTTAACTGCTAATTCGATGTAATGAGATAAATAAACTTACAAAATTGCACATTCCTATATAGTCGCTTCGAGTTCCATCGTTGAATTTGGTTATACTCCAGTTTGTATGCCATTATTACATTACATTCAATTGGCCTGGCGCATACGCCAAATCATTATATAAAATAAAACCTTAAAAGTACGTACGTATTTTAATTAATACAAATTTCTGTTTAATTATTCGGGTACTTGAATTTTTCATCGAAACGAAAAAGGTCTCTTCAACCATGGGGATGTAAAATAACGTAACGATTGCCAATCGAAGCTTCATGCAGATAGTGAGGTGGAAAAATAAAAGCTCGAAACAGGCGAAAACAGAAATAGGGAAAACGAGACAAAGAGAGAGAGAGAGAGAAAGAGAGAGAGAGAGAGCGCGCTGCTGCCGCCGCCCTCGTGTAGCTCGCAACAGCCGATCAATACGTCTCCGACTCCAGCGTTAGCAACGGCGCTCGCTCAACTGCGGGACGATGCTCTTTGAGCGCTCGCACTATACGATGACATAGAAAACCCCAATTCTTGCTGATTTGGTTGAATATGTTACAAAAGTGATTCTTCTTTGCTTGGGAGAGGTGAGAGTGATTCTTGTTTGACTATTTAAATTTATCGTTCCTGTGTTGATCTGTTGAAGAATGAATATTATTGGTTGACCAATCATTTCTACGAGTAAAGTACAATTGAATTGAGAAAATCAGCGTGATACGGCAGTTTGGTATATGAAATAAAATACGCTAAATTAACAGATTTAAAGCACTTTATATCCAAGTTCAAACGATAATGAGAATACATTATTTGAATTTTGAATTTTTTATTTTATTCTACTTGTAATATCGATTTTCTAAAATAAATTAACATGTTGCATTAGTTGCATAAATACATTGATAACCGTTGAATTAATCAATGGCTCATTTACATTAATAACAGCACTCTTCGAAATTTAATGCACAATCCTGAATGGAACATATGTATCATTGAACTTTAAATGTCGCCTTAATATAGGTAATAGGTTAAGAAGTATGATATTAGAGGCCGACAATATCTATGTACCGTATATATTTATAAGTGCCAATTCAGTGATTGTACAAATACAAAATGGAAGATATAAAGAAATAATATAGATGCCACGTTATATTAAAAAAAAACTTTTTTCTCTAAGAAATAGAGAGAGAGAGAGAGAGAGAGAGAGAAAGAGAGACAATATCATACGATTTGCCTGCAATAAAATACTTACGTCATCTGCAGCCTCGATCGACTCTGGGCTCTTGCTCTTGAAATTATGCATGCTCAACATCTGCTTATGCTAGAAATCTTAGCTCGTCAAAGCAAGGAACGTTGATAGAGGCCCTCATAATTTACCATAAATTGCTGGACATTTGTTATGCTCGACGTATGTATCTCTCTCTCCATTCTCCAACCCCCGTTAATCGAGCGTCAACTACCACCTCCATCCATTTGAGTCGTCAAATCAATACGCACGAGGCAAAATTCAAGCCCTTTTGATGTAACACGAAAATTATATACTTTATACATTAGGCGTGTGGGGAGGATGGTTCAGTGTAATATTCAATAAATATAAATTTAGGCTAATTTGTTATACTTTGGATCGTTCTGATTACGTGTGTTTCGGATAATATTCGAAACAAGTAGAAAGTATAATATTAAAAATATTTTATTTCAAATATCAAAATCAAAGTTTGATTTACATAAACTACAAATTGAAAATTATTTCCTTAACTCCTGTACTGGAGTCAATACTCTGCATACTGTATAGATTTGATGTACCAACTATGCATAGTATCACAATAGGTATTTACGAAGGCGACACTGCACTATTTACAACGAATACAATTGCAGAAACAACATATTTTAAGCTGCAAAAATACATAAATGAGATTCATAACCGGTTAAAATCATGGAGAATAAAAATGAATGAAATTAGTGCAGGTAATCTTCATACTCAAAAAGAATACCAACTTATACATCAGCCACTTTAAATGAAAAGACCATCTTGCAAGATAATCATAGGAAATACTTGGGAAACCATCTTATTCGTCGACTGAACGGAAGAGAGCATATTGGAACGAAAAGAAAATAACTTAATCTCAAATTAAGACAAATTTACCGATACGAAAAAAATCCCAGTTAACGTTTGAAAATAAACTGCTTGTGTACAAATCTATATTAATTTAAAATAGTGTAGACAAACGGCATACAATTCTGAAGTACTGTCTCGAACATTGATATACTGAAAAGATTCCAATCGAAACTTCTAAGAAATATAATTGACGCATTTTGATTCGTACTCAACTATATCATAAACAAGGATTTAAAAATACCAATAATTACAGAAAAAATTATAACATTCCGCATGGCGTTGAAAAACAAACTACAAAAGCGCACACTGACTAGCAAAAGATATTCTACATAAACATATAAAACAGTGAAGACAAATAAACATGAGGAATTACAATATCATATTCATAACATCCCAACTAAAAACGTACTGGAGCTATCAATGTAAACCTTACATGTTTCATAGATATTATCTTTTTGTTTTTTCTTTTTGTCTATTTTCATTATTCACATAAACTTGACCATACGGTTATTGAATGTATAATAATTATACAGATTACAAATGGAAAAAGAAACTAAAAAATGCGTGTATTCCTATATAATAATTCCTAATAATACAAATCCATTAACGAGATGAATTTAAATGTTTTCACCTAAAATATATAATATTATTACTAAACTTGTTATCGTAATATTTATATTTGTGAATTTCAACATGAAATTGATTCTCTATCACTATGAATAATGAAACATTGAAAAAATCCCATACGGAAACGTTGATTTGACAAATGAACGACGCAAATATTGGTTAAACGATGACAAAAGCTTTTATCTCCAAGTATAAACTTTATTAAATATCTATAACCAAGCAGATATATCCAACGATAAATGTACAGAGAGAGAATGTAAAACGTTGACGCCGCGAATGGAAATCATATATTTACCCAATTTATTCCGGTCTGCAGAGTGGTTGTGCGCGCCTTTTTGCGAAAGAGGAAGGACAAAAAAGAAGAGACTGGCGCGACATGCTGGCCTGTGCAGAGGGAAAGAGAGAGAAAGAGAAGCACCAAGAGGAAAAATGCGGGAGAGGCCGTCGGCAAATTCGACTGCTGCTGGAGGGCTTCCAGACCGGCCGGCAAATTGACTGCTCTTGTCATTTTAATCTCTGCGATCTACCCCACCAAGATTCACTCTCTTTCCTCCTTCGACTCTGAAATATGCGCGACCCTTTTTTCTTCTTCTCCTTCTTCTTGCGTTGATTTTTCAAAAGATTACACTATTTACTTCATAGAGTCGTGCTAGATGTTTTACTACATTTTTCATATTAGTATATTCTCATCAGCGACATACTTACACGAAACTGAATATACGGATACAAAGTTTTGCCAACCGTTTTTGTAATTGGTAATTAACTTCTCAAACCTTTCAAGTATACGTGCATTCTATTATCACTTCGTTTACTTTTGATTTGGCTATCGAAGTTACATTTCTAACTTTTAATGGCAATAAATTTCGAAAATTCTTTAATATACGTACGAAAATATGATCTCAAACGAATGAATTTTAATCTAATTAATCATCCACAGGGACAGACAAATTTTATTTTTTAAACAACCCAGCCATGAAATATCCCAATAACCATCCAGAGACAAGACTACCATTCCACATTCCTAGTCGGATTCAACTTCGCTCAGCGAAAAAAAAGAAACTTGGCACAAGACTCAGTTATTTAATGGGCCTACGCTTGGAGGGTTGAATTCGGAGAATAAGAGAAAAGCGCTTTGCCAAAATTGAGCTTTTCTCTCCACCCCCCTCCCTTTGATCGTGTCGTCAAAAGGAGTAAATTGAATGATCATCAGTTCCGCACCATTAATTACAACGACAGCAGCTTCTTCTGCGTGTCGAGCCCGCATAAAGCGACAGGGTGCTCGTTCTCTGTCTGTCTGCCTCTCTCTCTCTCTCTCTCTCTCTCTCTCTCTCTCTGTCGGGCCAACGAAAATTAGCTGCACTGACATGCCGCGCGTGTTCCCTTCATACTATCGTCTCCTCCTAGATCGTGTGTCTGACGATGAACTTGGTTTCTCTCTCTCTCTCTCTCGTAAATCGTTTGACCTTCTCGTTTGACCAAGCGAATTTAAAGGTAGTTTCAAACAAGTTTCACAAATTAATTTAACTCCTCTTGATTCATATTCTTGATTGCGATGATGGCAGTACCTATTAATTTCTTTCGCTGCTGAATAATTGACAGATGGTAGATTACAGATACTTACTTTTATTAAACTTTTGAATACAAGTTAGAAATATGTTGAATTTATAAAACAAAATAGATTTATATACTGTAGCAATTTAATAAAAAATGTATATAGCTTATCACTCGAAATTTGAAATTATTTAACGTACCACTCGCAATCTACTTTTGAGATTCTCAAGCTAAAACTCTATTTATAGTACAAAAAATAACCGCAGCTCCGATGATTTTAGATGGACTTCAGAATGTCAAAAAAATAACGTGGCAGTGGCAACGACGGTATCGATGGTAGGTTGGTTGAATAGTAGGAAGAAAGGTATCGTTCGAAGCACTAGGTATATATACGCTGCACAATGCAAGTTAAAAACTGCCTGACCGTAGCCAGTGCTATTTCACTGAAGCCACTCCCCACAGATGAGTCGTCGAAGATTAGCCCTTCCAAGCCGCACAAAGGAGGACTCGAAGTACGGCCGACTGGACAATGAGGCTGCTCAACCAAAAACACACTCGCTGAATGAGAGAACGAGAGAAAGCCTCACGGGAATTTCAACTCAATGTCTTTGGTGTTCGACCGAATTGCAATTTCAAAGAACAAAAAAAAGAGAAAAACGAATTGCTCGTGTAATGTATCAGCAAACTATTACAAGAAATGTAGGCCAGCAAAAATGATATATCTCAAGATAAGGAAGAGGGAATAAAAGCACTGAGCAATCTGCGCAGCCCATTGCAATTTGAACTCCCGGGAAATATTTAACCCAGCGTTTCCTTTTCGCCTACGGGGCATTTTTATCGATGTACACGTATATATACGAGTAAAGACACGAGCGTCTTAAATGTATATAAGAACGGGTACTTTGATTGCCTCTCTTACGCTGCAATAAGATCTTCAGGAAAATTTCGTCTTAATGTGCATATAACAGTGCGTTCAGTCACGGAAAATCGTTATACAACATGCCCTCCTTTATGTTGCACGTAATATACATCCATTCTTCACCTTCTAACGGGCATTCAAGAAAACCATCATTATTGTACAGACTCTCTTTCTCTCTCTCTCCCTGTTCATCTATAAAATGAATAATTACACGTGCATAAAGGCAATATTCAAAGGATCCCAATGTTTGCTTTCTTACTCGCGAGTTTATTTGCCTGAGCATACACGAGCCTATATACTACGTCAAATTTCACATCAAACAACAGAAAACTTCAAAGAAATGCTAGACTTTCATTTGCTACTGAATTTTTAGATATTTCGATCGAAAGAATAATTAACAGCGTTTGACCCACGTAAATCGTTATTTACAAATACGTTGACAAAATATTTCAATTAAACAAAGACGAAGAGAGAAAACCCTTCATACTTCGACACGCGTACTGCATCCACTTAACAGTCAAATAATCATTCATTCATCAAGCCACTCGATCAAATTGAAGTGAGATAGAGAGAGACAGGGCATACAGTACGTTGCAGTAAAGTTATACGCTCTCGACTGCCCCATTTTATTCCATCACTTCTTTTCCCTAACTAATACAACGAGCCTTCACGTTTTCCACGTTTTTTTTCTCATATATATATACATACATATATATATATATATATATCTGTCACGATCTACTTCCTCTCGAAATTTGATCTTCTTTTATTTTTCATTATATTGCATAATCTTGTCTCTCACCTCCCCCCTCTCTTCCTCTCTCGGTATACCTGGATAATGAAGGTTTATTGAGCGAACGCACGAGAGAGAGAAAAAATGGGAAATGTTGAATTGTTCATTGAGAAATTTTCGTGTGAAATTGCAAGTCGCGAAGATTTGACACGATGGTTGGAATTATAGAGAAATGTAACGTAACGTCCGTTGTTTTTGCTGCATAAGTGAATTGAAATGCACCGTTATTTTCCAGAAATAAATTTACAACCTCATTTTCAGATCAAATTGGAATACTCGTCAATATATCAGGATTAATGCATTTTGCATACATGTACAGTATTAAATCAAGAGTATAAGCTAATAACAAGCTCAATTTTATATTAAATTGTTCCGCATATTAAAAAATCAAATATGCACATATTCATACATATACGTCCGATCAGAAATTGTCTGAAAATTCCACATCTATGAGAGGGAGAACAGCAGCGGAGGAGAAAAGTTATATACATCTATACGATTGCGCAAAACACCATGTCTCGCCACCGCAAACACACTCTCTCTCTCTCTCTCTCTCTCTCTATCTTTCTCTCTCTTTATCTCTCTATCTTTCTCTCTCTTTATCTCTCTCTCTTTCTCTCTCTCTCTTTCTCTCTCTCTCTTTCTCTCTCTCTCTTTCTGTCTCTCTTGCAATAATGCACACGACGCTGCCAATCGAGTTCGCGTGCTTTATCGCGCGGTATTTGGTGAATGAATAGTCGCGCATCTCTCTGGCATTTTCCAAGCTTTTTTCCTACCTCCTCCTACCTCTCGTTTCGTATAATTCGCTCCCGTCAATTCTCTCACTCGATCGCGTGCCGTGCAAATTTTGAAAACCACCGCGCAATCTGTAATAGCTGCATTCGCGCATGATCATGGTTTCATTAATAATTGAATAATGCAATATGATTTACTTGTTCGGCTATATTTATATTTCATCAAGAAACACGAGCATACTGCGATAATATTTTTAAAATATCTGCTAGCGAGTAGACGAAAGGGGAAGGGAGGTCCACGAATTAGTTAGCGTCGTGGAATTATCTTCGTCCTTGCAGTGTCGAGGATTTCGCAAGCTCAAGGAGATGGGAATAATGGATATCCGATAAAAAAGACTTTAAATCCGGTACAGAGAAAAAGAGAGAGATAGAGAGAGAGAGAGAGAGAGAGAGAGAGAGAGAGAGAGAGAGAACGACGGCTAACGAAAAAAAGGCCAACGAGGAGATAAAGCGAAAAAGTAGATTAAGGCGCATTGCCGAGAGAGAAGAGAGACTTTTAATGCGAAAATGAAAGGGAGTAGAGAATGAGGTATTTATGAGAATATTTTACGCGGTGTTCTTACCTTGATATTACTTATACTTAAAACAATTTGAAGATGCTGTAATTCAGGACAAACTAAACTTTCCCGAACAAAAGGCCTCGTGATAATAATAAAGCTTTCAAAAGTATGTAGTTCGCGTTATTCTAGGAAGGTAGATTTCAATTTGCTTGATTAAAATTTGTCACGAGAACTAGACTAGCTCAGCTTTCTACGTCAGAATTAGAACGAGAATAGTATGGTACGAAGAATGATTATTCGCAACAGAAGATGAAAATCGTAAAAGAAACTATAAGGCAACAGATAAGGGTTTTATTGGCTTTTGCGGTAAATAAAATACGCGGTTAGACAAGAATTTCGAGCATCTCTCGATTTTCGCTACGATTGTTCGACGTCGGTCCTAGAATCGCCTGGGGGCGACTCTTTGAAGGAATACACTAAACCCACTGGAAGCTTGCAGAAAATTGAATTCTCGAATTATATTCGCTCTTCGATCTTATACAATTTTTTTTTCAACCTTATATCTCCTTCGACTTGTTAGCGTACAGGCGATTAAGCTTTCTTTTGTCGAGGTTTACAGTTGAAAAGGTGATTATTTTTTCCATTAACAGATAGTAAATGTTGAATTAATTTAAAAAATTAATTAACTCAACAAGTTAATGTCGTGCACATTCAAGATACGGAATTTTAATAAACATCTGCAGACCAAAACTGGAAATCGTTTATATTAAATTAATCCAAGAGTATTAATTTAATATACAGAACACAGCAATATAGCTGAATGACAATCTTTTCACGACGTTGAATTTACAAACAAAGCATTTTCACGAATTCTTTTGTTGATCAATATAGTATTATACGCGTTGAAATGAAGAGCGTGAGACGTAAAGAAAAATCGAGTTAAATTCCTTAACAATTTCATAAAACCTTCGTGAGCACTCATGCGACGACAAATAATCGCGAGAAGAGTCATCTCATTCTCTCTTTTCTGTTTTAATAAAAAGCCTGCGACGTGATTTTCTTTAAAATTCGTCGTTCTATGCGAATAAAAAGAATGCGACACCTATCAGGATGTTATTTCTTTTTTTTAGAGTTTCACTTGAATAAGAACGGATGGTTTCAGGTGAAGTTCTTTATGGAAGTAATTTGAAAGTTTGGAGTATTAAAAAATAAATGTTCTTTTGTATTAGCCGTTTATAAATTTGTATAACTACAGAAAAATAAATAATTTAAAATCTTCAACGACGTTTTTATTTTATTAATTTCCAAAAGTCAAGCTTTTATTATCTATGCAAAAGCTAATATTATCAATCCCTTTGTTGAAAATATCTAAATTGAGTAACGGAAAAAGATACGATATGGTTAAATATGTTCATAAATAGTAATAATGAATAATCTTTATTTTATATAATTGATAGAAAAATACGCTTTAGCAGGCAAATGAGTTTTCTTTTCTAAAGGGAAAAATTTGATATAGAATCATGCATTCGCAATGAATATGAAACAATTCTAAATCATATTTCGAGCACTGATCTCTTTCAAAGGCAGCTTACGCAGCAGTCGGAAATTTGTACTTAATTAACGCGTCATTCAAATGAACCTTCTACTCAACCCAATTAAAAATTTAGGCAATTCTTAATTTTTTTTCTGTAGGAGCTCATTTCATATACTTTCAGCAAATGCCTTTTTGCCTTTGTTCCTTTGGTGAGTTCATTGTTTATTTTTTCGTGCTTCATTCTTCCTCTTGGCTTCATACTCTTTATATACTCAGCGAGAAATTGCAAAGGCCACACATTTTTCGGCGCCCGTTTGTTTTGCGGAAAATTCATTTCTCTACACTCGTGCGGAAATTTGATGCCTGGCGTGCTTACGTTTCTTTTCCTCTTTCTCTCTCTCTCTCTCGCGCGCGCTCTTTCTCCCTTTCTCCCCCGCGTTGGCTCATCGCTTTTTACGCTCGGCAAACTCACACCGGAGAGTTATTTATCGAGTTTTCTTTTTTCGATTTAGAGCTCCGTGCGTTGCTCCGCTGGATTATAATCATAGCGCGCTGCTTTATAAATTCTTTTTTACAAAAATTTCTTCAATTTATTTGTCGCCTCTCTTAGTTTTACCTCTTTTGCCAAGCCAATTCAATTAAGTGAGTGATGTAAATTGCACGAAAATTAACTTTGTAGCAAAAGGTTTTATTATTCTTTCATCAAGAACTGTTTAAATATAAAATTATTCTCATTCCATACAATATTAGTTTTGGCTTACTTTCGCTTTAAATATTTTGTCTTACGCACATACACGCTACTTTGTTGCCTATTTCACGAATGAGTAACTCTTATAACGATGACTTTTATTCTATGTGAATTCTTCTTGTTTTTGGTGAAAACTTATAGATATTACGTCCGAATAACAATATCGACTCATCATTTTTCAAAAGACCAAAAAACATTGGCGACTTTGACATCTCAACAGCCCTATTTTCTAAAAATACGTAATGCCCTAAAAAACTAATAAAGACGCTTTTGCATTGAGGGTGTAGAGTTTATTTGAAAAGGCAAGAGAGTAGGATTTATTGAGCGGTAAGGACATTGTTGATCGGCACGGATGAAGGAGCGAAAGTTTGGTTGTGCGCTATAAGTATATACGGGCTACGTGAAAACTGATTTATCGCGGATGAAAATGCGATCGAGCGTTATAAATTGCAAGGTTTTCGTCCCCATCATTTGGATGATTTAAGGCGGCATATGCGCCCTTCGCCTTGCGCCCCTCTCGTTTTCTTCACGATTGATAACGCGCGCACGCGCATTGAGTGAAGTATTGAATTTTCAAGAAATATCGTTTACACTGCGGAAAGTCTCTATCCCCTAGTTTGAAACTTTGACGCCATAATTTTCACTAATAGACGTATGAAAATTATTCGTTTTAATTTTGTTGTCATAGATTTATCAAAACTTGAAATTAACATACTCTAGTGTGTCTTAAAAAAATAAGAAGAACATTTCAGCTCCAATTCTACACTTTATAATAAACAATAAAATAATCAGAGCATTATAACACAGATACAAGTGCAACTCGAACATTGTCAGTTATTCCGAATAAGCTTCGTAAGATAAAGAAACTCAAGGAGAAGAAAAAAATCAGCGTCGCTCCGGTTCTTTCTTTCATTCTCTCTCTCTCTCTCTCTCTCTCTGTTTTTATTCTTGGCTCTCTTGATAAGACGTTGACGAATGACGCCGCGAGCGACGACTGCTATTGCTGCGCTGATAAAGCGTTGCGCCCGTTATCTATCCCCCGCCGGCTCTCTGAATCTTGGACGCGCCTCTTTTTCTCTTTTTGTCTCTCTCTCTCTCTCTCTCTCTCTGACCTCTCTCGAAAAATGAAAGTCCTTAAAATAATGCGCAATCTTCAACGAAGCACTCGTATGCTTTTTTTTGTTTAGTTCTTGTCGACGAACATTATTTTGAGTACATCTTATAGTATATGTTACTCACTGGTGTGCGTATTATGTATATTATTTAGATTTGCTATGTGAAAAAGGCGAGGCACCAGGCCAAACATAACAATAATAACAAGAAAGTTTACTAACTGTTAACATTCCATAAATTACGATACATCATTTTATGAGGTATTTCCGTACAAAATTGAAATATTTCTATTTGAAAACTAACCGAGTCGCATCGATATATCATTAAAAAAACAAACGTTACAAAAGTTTACATGATTAATCAAATAAAGAGAGAGAGAGAGAGACAAATTTAATGTAATCGAACAAATACTTTATACCGTTAAAATCTGAATCAAAATACAACCCATCAAACTCACAGTAGTAAAGTCAGTGTAATGTGTGATAGCAACGCACGTGTACATACGATAATATAGAGTTGAGATGCCGAAGAAAGCGCCTACGACGCGTCGTCTTTTTAAAGCGGCATTATAGATCAGCAGGTTTTGGCATTTTACTTAAAGAAAGTAGCATGTGTATGTGCAGCGTGACATGTGCCAATCTAATCTGCGCTTGACCGGAAATTGATTTTGCTGGCTGTGTGCGGTTTGGACGCGCACATTGAAAATCGCCTCGCGTCCGAGGATGAAGAAAGAAAAAGAGAAAAAAAAGAAGTATCCGCGGGATCGCGGCTCTGCTGTGTATCTTGGCGCTGACGCGGCGCGCCGAATATCGAGGCTGACGAGGGGAAAATAAAAATTTATTGAATCTAACGTTGCGACACGTTGTTAGCCGACGAGCAAAGACACGATAAATAGGTGTATTCCAAGCACGAACGTCTGGATGTATTTTTCTTGTTCGTCTCCATTTTTTTTATTATTACACGCTGATATAATTAAATGAGCAGTATTGTAGTGGCTACCTGCTTTTCGTGCGTCTTCCGAGAAGGAGGAGGAAGTAGTGCAGGCGAGCTTTATCGCACGGGAAAAAACAAGTAGTGCAGCTGTAAAAGATGGTGAATTAACATTTTTATCGATCGCACGGATAATATAAACGGCGCGCCTTTGATCGTACAAGCTGATGGGTTTTTTGATGAACTACGGGCTGTACGAATTATAAGATTATCAGTTAATCGACTTTCAACATTAATCTGATAAAATGTATTTAGCGAACTTAAGTATATCTATAATACTAGCAGCGTTTATTCCTAGATCATTAGTACCCTATTAGAAAATAATTTAAGTCCGTTTATCCAGAGGTACTTTCATAAATTTGATATGTTTTCCAACAGCGAAATTTCCAAGCAAAACGAAGAATCTCCAGATGTAAAATTTCAAAGGTCGAATATATCAAAATAGATCAATGGACTTTTACAAGAGTTATCGTCACCTTACCTGACAAATTGCATAATCACACGCGCGCGTGAACTTCGAGACGTCATGTCAGCTACAGGAACCCGAGTGTTAGAAGATCCTGGTGAGAAAAAACCTCGTCGTCCGTGCAGCAACGACGACTATGAAGATTTCTCGACGTGATAAACCGACAGCTACGGAAGTCGCGTTTATTAACGTCTGTGAAGTTTTCTTAGTCGGGTGCTGCTGCTCTGCTCTCTTCAAGCTAACAATTTCGCTCCTTTCTTTTCACGTGGGGCCTTCGTAAAAATAACAGGAAAACGGATATTTCACGCGCTTGAAAATTAGTGACTACACGATTTTTCATGTTTCCGCGGATCTTTTTTAATTTAGAAATTTTTTATATATTTTTTATGAAAGCAGTGAACTGATTTTCTTACGTGTATACGACTGCTTTGAGTTTTATAATCGAGTAACTCAAACTAACTTTACGTGAAGTTATTGCAAAAAAAATTGGTTATAAAGAATATTCTACTTTTTTATTAGTCTATGAGCTTTCGCGATAATGCAAAACCTGCTTTAATAGTTGGAATTTTTCATTAATGATTTAGTGTGACAAAATTAAAAACCTCCCATTAAGGAGAATTATGACGACAATCTCTGAAAATTATTCCAGCTGAATCCACTCATTTCCCCGTGGCTATAACCGCAGCTGAAAAAAAATTCATCATCACCCAGTGTTCCAAACATACCCAATTTCACTCACTCGATTCAATGGAGCGTGTCTCTAGGAAAAAGACGATTTTCTCCTCTCTCCGCCTCGCACTCTCAATCTCTCTCTCTCTCTCTCTCTCTCTCTCTCTTTCTCTCTTGCGAAAAAAATCTTTCGTTGAAAATACCGAAGATAGGCGTCATTAATAAAGAAGTCGCAGGTGGTGAAGATGGTAGCGGTATAACTCGAGCATTCCTTCTTGGTGGCCGTAAATTCTGAGCGTCGCATGAATTCAGATATATCCTTTGTGGCGTTCGACGGTTCAATTGTTATTCCACGACGCCAACGGCCACACCAGTTGAGAAGAGGACTACTACTACTAGCACTACGGGCCGATTGGCACGGAGCCCGATTCGCGACTGGATTTCTAAAGGGGTACCGCACCTTTGGCCTCTTTATCTTTGTCTCTGCAGCCTCTGCACGCGTAATTTAAACGAATTTACCGTAATTTTATCACATTTCGCTAACTGCGAATTGTCACTGTTTGTTAACACATTCACTTATTTGCGACTAGCTTACTTATTATTAAATTCTACGAGTTTATTAATCGAGTCACTTTATGTTTGAATCAATCAGCTTTGGATAAGATAGTAGTGAATTACGTAGGTATTCGAGGACCTATCGGTAAAACATTCAAGAAATGAGGAAGATACTTATTTCTTAAATGTAAATATCAAATTATCTTATGATTCACAACACAAAATAGAGCTAACCGATTTACATCGTAGAAATTTCAGTGAAAACGGTAAACATGCCACAATTTCCTTTCGCACGATCAGCCAATATCCATAACAAAATTCGTAACCGATAGAGCGGCTAACCGAGCTATTATATATACGCCAAAACCTCAAGCATCCTTCTTCTTTTTTGCCTAATCTCTTACGTACCGGTCTTGTGCAAAGAGCAGCCGCGCCACCGTCACCACTACAACAACCGATTCAAAATGACATTCATGACAAGCGGAAAAGCTTTCTCGCTCACGTGTGTGTGTGTGTGTGTGTGTGTGTGTGTGTATGCAATTAATGAGACAGGTGCGCAATCGTGCGCGCGAGAAAACCAGTTTCGCATCAGCGAATGGAAAAGGCGACAGGTGGAGATTAACCGCCAAGTAGAGCTGTTTTTTTTTATTTTACATTTCATGCACGTCGGCATTTTACGAAATGAATGAAATCAGTCGACTGATCGCAATCGTCCGTTAGTAAGACAAAGAAATCAATCTTATGGATAATATTGATTTTATTCTTTTTGTATGGTACTTTGACACTTATCAGTCAGAAAGATTGAGAGCGCTACCGACCGGAAATCGTAAAAGCCGGCAAATCGGATAAGCATATATATATATATATATATATATATATATATATATTAATTTTTACCTCGCATGCATGCGACGGCGAAAGATTGATCGAGATCAATTAGAATATGGAAAGAGACCTACGATCATATGCTCATATTTATGTATCGTTGCGAGCTTCGACTCATCAGCAGAGTAATTTAATTACCATAATGATTACATTCGTCATCTTGACGATTCAGGATTTCGTATGTATGTTTTTTTATCTCGCACGTTGGAAAAAACGACAATCCAAAATCTTCCAACTGGAAAAATTGGCAATTTTCTTATCACATCGATATTTTCGGTTACTGCTATTGCTATGTGTCGTTAATAAACGAGTGGCATTTAGAGAAGAAGAGAGAAAATGAATTTTATAACCTACTTCGACTGCAAGTTGTCTCACGATTTATAACGTTTGATGCCATTAAATATTTCCGGTCAAGAACAATTTTAATTATCTCACACGCATTTCTGCAATATTAATTGATGCTTCACGCATTTACCATATTTTGCTGTATTATTCGAACGATCAATGAGTATCGATTAATCACTCTAGCGATAAATAATGAGTGAGGCAGTCTTGCAATTACCATTCGATTTTAATACTATTTTTGAATTTCCGGGCTATAGAGCGGATTAAAACGTCGAACGTTTGAGATTAGCATTGAATACAAATTGGCGAAATGCGCGAATATTTGTGATAACGAAAGTAAACCAGTAATGTCCTGTCAAATACTCGCAAATTATACAAAACTGATATCAATTACGCCGGATTTTTTGTATCCATTACATTCTCTGTAAATTGAAAAGAAAGAAAATAGTCGAATTGCTATACCGTTGAAAAACTATCTACTCATTTACAAAACTGACAGTCAACAATATCCATAGTTGGGCTCATGCGTATAATGTACAACAAAGCATCCACCTAATAAATTTTGAGAAAAAATATGTCTTAGCTGTAAACACGAGTACGGAAAACACTCTCCTACCATAAATCAGTGAGAAAAACTTCAACTTGACGATATATAAAGATATAACGGTTATCTAGAGTATAATACGTATAGTAATACGTATAGTGGACCTTCTTCTATGGGTCGAGAAATGTGCATAACTTACTCGGGCTTGGCATTCCGATGAATTAATTGATAAAGTTAGAGCAGAGGGTGGTTGTTGTTGCTTCATGACACCAGGAGGTGTGTTGCGATTATAACATAGCCGTCCCAAAACTTTTCGCAAGACCTTACTGCTGTTCTTGCGAGATTAGTCCTTTTTGAAATGTTATGTATTTAAATTGCGATGAGGTATACCTTAATCATTTAATTATTCCCTTTTCGATTAAAAAAAATATTAATTTGGATGATCGAAAAATTGGATAGTCATTTCCCTGGTTAATCCATTACAAAACCTCTTCACCTTCGAAGCAACAGAACAAAACAATTCCTCACACGTGTATATAGATACGCACACTTAATACTTTTGGAGGAATCATGCATCACTTGAGCCGACAATCCGTAGGGAGACAATATAAAAGCTTCCTTCCATCGTCAAGTCTTATTCCGTTGCGAGAAAAGTGTACAAACAGGCCTTACAAGTGTAAAAGGTGGAGGAGGAGAGAACGCGCGTGGCAATTTTCGCTTGCGAACCGAGTTGATGGATTGTCGTACTCACTCGCGAGGGTTTTCTCTACCATGCGAGTAGGAGAGATAACTGTAAGAGAGAACGAGAGAATGAAAGATAGCGATTATTTCCGCGTGGAGTATGCTTCGTGACGTGTGTTTTATTAGTTTGTCAATGGAAATATCTTTATTTGTAGATCCCTTTTTTTGTAGTACTTTAGTCAATGTGAAAAATGACGACACTTAAGTTTTGTACTATTTTGAAACTGCAAAAGTTGCAGTTAAAAAAAGCAGTTATCGAGAGTTATGTCCATTTACCATCAATCCATTTTAATTGAAAAAATTAATATCTATACAAATATCAATTAACGATGATCTTTTGTTTTTCTAGGTAAGTGTCCTTTTGGCAAATCAAATGGAAAAGTTTACCACGTCAGAATTTGTGAGTATTCAAAAGCCGGACAGGTAATAATAAAATATTTGTCCAACTACCGCAATAACTAATAAATAGCATCAGTCTGCAAAAAAAGCTCCTTTTCCTTCCATGAACTAACACTGTTTAATTCTCGTATAAAACAAGTAGGTCATGTCTCGTGGTTTGTTATGACTAAAAGATAGCAACAAAGTCTAAACCAAAGCCCAGTTTACGAAGGTCCAAAAAAAAGGAAGAGAAACCCAACAAACCGCCAGTAAAACAACGCCACGCACAGCAAAAGCGACAAAAAAAGGAGATAGAGGAAGGGTCGAGGAAAAGAAAAGGACAAGTTCAACGTTGGAAGAAGGCAACTCGACATGCTTATCCCGGAGATAAATGATTTCACGCTTGGCTAGTTACATGTCATCGTCGGCGTTCCTGTAGTATGACGTCATCATTTTTTTAAATTTTCATTATCGGATCTTAACAGACTTATGCTTTCCTAATTATGAAACCTTTCGATTTGACCCTTATAAGCGATAGATATGACAGCCAAATGTTTCAACTATCTAGAAATTGTTTTGAAGAGGTGATTTTCCTTAGGATACATAAGCCGAAGTAGACTGAACTACGTAATTTAAATGGAAAACTTGCTTCCGGCTATAAGTACATCAGGGAAAAGTTTAATTTGTAAGAAAATTCGAAATCCATGCCTCTCTGAACTAATGCCCAGCCATTCTGTTTACATTTCTACGGTTACGCTTCGCCAATTACACTATGATAAATTCAGTTTGTCGCAAACTCCTCGCGCCCCCGCGCATACATCTTGTTCTTAATCCACAACTAAATTCGCCGTATTGTTCTTACTTCTTGTGCAAAGAAATTTAATAATTCACGAAAAGAACTTTGGCAATATAAGGAAAGTAGGCGGGTCACTGTGAAAAGTGCCATGAATAAATTCACAAGAATATCAAGGTAACACTTTAGTTTAATTTAGAAACAAGAGCAATCCTTTTACTCGCTCAAATTTCACCCGAATCTGTTTTCTACAATATTGCCCGACACGTAATAATAATGCAATGGATATAATTTTGTAGAGCCTCGAGTTGCAAAATATTATTCATGCAGTGTTCAATAATCTACGGAAGTATAAACTGTAAGTACAAAGCGTGCATATACTATTCGCTAAAAATAAAAAATTTGCCTCTAATTAAGCAAAGGGGCAAAAATGGTTTAATTTTCCACCTGATTACCGCGTGTTTTCGCAATCGATGAGCATAAAGTTCTGAAAACCGTGCATCGCGCACGCTCAGCTAACTGTAATTGCAGAGAACGAGTGTAAGTGCCTCATAGACGAGTTCGTTACTCCCGCAGAGCGAGGCGATGATGGCGGCAGTAACACCTTTTTTCTTCATCCTTGCTCGCTTTGACAGCGTCGAAGGGAAAAAAAGAGAGCATAACGTCGTGTGATGGCATTCACCTTTTGCGAATGTAAGGGACTTAAATGGATCTCCGCTGGTCCCTTTACTTCGTAAATAAATATAGTGGAGTGTACGCGTTGACTTTGATTAATCCCTGGACTCTCGTGAATCTTTCAAAGGACACAAAGAGAGCGAGATAAAGCAAATGGAATTTACAGTACTGATGCAACGCATTGTTGGGCAGTTTGCTTGTTGCGAGTTAGATTGTAAATTTTTTTAAACACGAGAGAAAATTCGTTTTAATAAGGCACTACTCTCTTGTTCGGCTTTTATAATCTTTCAAACGAATTCCAGGAGTATTTTTGAATTTACATGAAAATGTCATAATTTAACAATACAGTTTCGGATCCAAACATAAATATCTATTCACAACTCTATTCACCTCGAAAAAAAGGAACTACAAATAACAATGAAAATGTTTTGTTAGAATTCCGTTGGAAAAAATCGTAATAAACAATGTTTATATTTGAAAACAAAATTGCATCAGCAGTATTATATAAGCTTGTTGTTGAGTAAATAATTGTGCAGTATTTCAACGTCACGAGTACAATTAACCGTAATTATACGTATTTTCATGTCAGAGCTTTTCCACGGGTCTGTGTGATTAAAAAAAATAATCCAAATAGGTAATACAAATAGTCCACTTAATAGATACGAGCTCGTGAAGGATTAATGAAACATTTTGCGAGTGAAAGAAGCTTGCGGTTGTCAACTTATATCTCGCAGAGTTTCATTTCACTTTGAACACCCAACAAAACCTATGTTTTCAACGTGATATTCGAATGTTCTAAATCTCTGGAAAGTCAAATTAGTATGTGGTGAATATTTTCGTTACCCCTTTCTTTTTTATTTTCAACTTTGCCATGAACTTCTTGAATAATCTAGATAAATCAACGTACGGCGTATAAACTAGACGTAAAACAGTTTGTTAATCATTTTCCCTTTCATTGCGCGATTCGCAAAACTTTTGGAAACTTACATAATCGAGCAAATAGTTTATACAATTACGAATAATCTTCCAAATACAGTTAGGTCGGTCATGTGCGAGTGGCATAATGCGGTAACGAACCGAATTACCAGAGTACAAAAAAGAAAGAACGAAAAAAAGCAAAAGGCTTACAAAGAAGAGGCGAAAAGAACGCTGCAACGAAAAAAAAATAAAAGAGATAGACCAAATATATACACACGCTCTTGGCAATCGAGTACCTAGTACAAATCCTCGCTCCGGCAAATACAAGCCGACGAATAAAAAGCTTCTTCTGTGTATGTTCGAGTGTATGCGCGTGCAGTAATTGCAAGACAACACGCGACCGCAACGCATCGCATTTTTATTTTTCCTTTCGATTAGTAACAAATAAAGTGGATCGACCGGGTTAAAAAAAAGAAACATCGTTCGTTTTGCAAATATATCGTCCGATTGTGCCGTTTGCGTATCAAATGCTCCCCACGGTATACCAAATTAAATAGATTGAGTTAATGCGGTATACGTAGTTTATATACACGTGCATATATGCGGCTATATACCATTTTCCCACTGGAAAATTTGCTTTTTTGATGATAAGCTGAGTCTATGGAGAGGATCCATTACACATGCCATGTTCATGCCGGCGTAACTTTTGCATTCGCATTTTAATGGAATTAAAGCTTTTTGCCAGGAAAATTGATTTTTCTCTCTTCTTTTTTCAAGTCCTTTTCACTCAACGTTGTGTAACGCAACGCAACGATTTTTGCACTATGTAAAGAGCACTTAACTAATTTTACTCGACAACTCTATGCTCCCGCTAAACCGAATGAAATGTCTCTCCGGCTCACGTATGGTGAATACCATGAAATCCATCAGCACGATCTATCCATATAACGTCCGTTAGATTTGAAACAAAAACGTAACTCTTAACTTTAAATTTTTCAGATATAAAAACCAACCTTCTATTACGTATTAACATTTACATCTCTGAAAAGCAGTATTGAAAAAGAGAAAAAAAGTCTAAAAAAAATTAATCCTCAATAGTTTATATCTAGTACTACACATATTCGAATAAATACACCGCGAGCAGAGTAAATGGTCAGCAACATTATGTAGCAATAATTTACAGCCAACAAATAATCTGCATTTATAGATGAGCATGAAAATTGTTCTGTGAAACCGTTGATAATGCTAACAATCGCAATAAACCCTGTGTAGGTGTGCGTGTGAAACGGAAACAAAAGTAAATAAATGGATAAAATAACTAGCCGAAGGTAAGTATAGTTTTCTGCACAACAAGCCGTGATAGCTTTCCACTTTTTTGTTCAACACATTTCATTGTTGCGACACAAATCCCTCCACCCCTCTCCCTTACATATTAAACACACACACGTAATATTTTAAACGATTGGGATTAAAGGTTACAATGATCGGACTAAATATGTGCGCGTAGGATTATTTCTCTGATTTTCTCTTTCTCTTTTTTATCCCTAATTTGTTTATAGTAGAAGAAAATTATTCATGCTAAACATTGCGTTAGGAATCGTTCATTTTTAATTTGACTTCTGTTTTGCTCGTTTTATTTAATAATGGTGAAATAATAGTACTCTTTAAATTGATAATAAAATTACCAATTGCAATAAAGTCGTATATAACATCGCATTTTTTATTTATTTACGATAAGCAAAAATTGTCAATATGATATGTTTGGTGGAAACTTGATTTCGAGAGTACATTTTACAGAGTGCCGTCGTATAGTAAATTGAGAACGAACAAGGAAATTCAATGAACGTGAATAACACGTTGTCACATAAATTGACACGAAAGACGCGTCCGAAAACAAAATATAAAAGCAGGTGGAATATGAAATGACAATAATGAATTGTTATTTTACGGGAATGCATAAGATAAATTTGGCAAAAATATACGAAATTTCACGTATCATTACACTTATAACGAAAGAGAAAGAGAGAGTTCGAGAGAGCGCGCGATAAATTCAATTTTTCAAGAAACTTTACGAGACGTGAAACGATGAACATGTAATCGGTAATTCAGCGCTTGAAATTAAATAGCAAAACACCGCTTGTGCGAATATAATAGCATTCGAGCGAAAATCCACATACAATGTAATACGATGCTCTGTTAAATTTTACAGCCCGACGCGTTTCACTATGAGAAAATCATTTTCCTCCACTCCCGAAATTTTCGCCGCTCGCGGATTTATTAATGCGAAGGTACTGTTACCACGTGCGCTATCTACGACAATTAATTCCATGCGTCTGCGCGGCTACGAGGTTGAGGTATCAATCATCGATATCTCTCGTTGCTGTTTTATCTTTTTATTTTTATATTTTTTCTTCAGGCACCTATTCCTCCTCTTGCACCTCCTCTTCCTGCCTCTGCTGATTGATCGAACTGCATTAGCTGTCTCCGAAGCGGATTATTGATTGAGCAAAAATGAGTTTGGCCATGCTGGGTCAGCGCTTTCTTTTTTTTCGAATTAATGTCACATAGGTACGTTTTCACGCGTGTGTATCTGTGTATATATTTCCGCTTGGCTTCACGTTATTTAGTGCCGCGACTGTTTCTCGTATACAGATAGTTGTGTAGTCGGCATTCCATTCGATTTGCAGTTATATATACATATAGGCACTGCTTGGTCAAACTTTCGTGATTGTGAACGATATGTACGTATAAACAGACTATTTTGTTGATGGTAAATCAATTACGTCCATTAGGGTTACTAATTACCTTAACAATTGAACCTTCTCGCGAAACATTCTCACGTGTGGTATGAAATCCACATTTTTTTATTGCTGTCTCTGTTTGCTAATTAAATACCACGACAAATTCCGAATATCAACTGTTGTATATACATAAAAAGCACACTTTTTGTACGACTTGTCAGTTTCAAAGAGTTTGAACTCTCATATTTATAAAACGAATAAATGGAAAAACAACGATGATATACTGGAAATTATTTTGGACTTGTATGGGAATAGGTTATTGAACAAAACACTCATCATAAGCTCGGACATTCAGTCATAATATTTCATATGTACAACGTTTTACTTTTTTTCTGACTAATTGCACGATAAAATGATATTTTCTGTTACACGATAAAATTGTACTTTTCCCAATTTTTGTTGTTGGTAAAAACGATTCACCAAAATGACACATTTCACGACATAATTCAATGGCAATCAGACATGGTCGAGCGATAACTAACTTCCTGAATGATCGTTCAGCGGCGATATAAATACATTCACAATACAATAACCCATCGTAGAGAGAAAAGAAGGAGAGGGAGATAGACAGATCATAACGAGCGATTAAAGATCGAATACACGTCCGTTTCAAAACATTCGCTCCCCATTCACGTACATCCGAAAGAATCTCTCACGGAGCATTGTTTTCGCGATTACGGTTGTGCGCAGCGAGATATCGGGATACCCTCTCTCTCTCGTTCACTCTCTTGTGCTTTTCGTTTGCTTCAAATTATCATTTGCACAACACGCACGTCCGATTTTGGCCGTTTAAGGCTTGCGCTAAAGATTTGTCGGATTTGCATAATAATAACGACAAGGCATGTTAAAAGTGTGTGGCACCAACAACGCGCGAAAACTTTAAGCCGAAGCAATCCCTTTGTGATAGTCTTGTTTTGGCCTTACAATTGCATTTAAGTAGTATGCACGTATATATTCGAGAGCTTTCTTTTTCGATCTTTACGCACGCTGTTTACTTTAGTTTTCCTAGATCTTTGCGATTTTTCTCGAAATAAAATCAAGCTCATTGTTTAGACACATTTGTTCGCGGTTATTTATTTATCAAGTCAAACATAATAACACAAATAAAGATATTTGTTTAAAAATCTATTTCACGCAAATGATATTTTTTTTAGATTTACAAACGAATCAAACGTGTTGATTCTAAACGAACTTCTCCATTTTTTCGTATTTTGTTGATTGGTAAAACTTTTGTTTTCATACGTTTTAGCCAAAAATTCTTTGAGCATTCGCGTGTATTTGAGCATCCTTTTTTTGAATAGTAGACAATTTTTTTCCTTTTACACTCGCTACGAATATTCCCCCTTCAATTATTTCACGAATGAAAAAGAAACAAATTTGTTTCACCAAACCGAATGGCCGTAAACCTTTAGACACATCAACCACATACACACACATACATTGAAGTGTAAAACGCGCTGAGTTCGAATGATCAACAAGCTGCGCGCTGAAAAACTCCCCCGCAGCTCGCGTTTTCCCATCGCGCACACGCGGAGCTAATTAAAGAAGAAAGTTCTCGAGTGCAAGAAGTCGGGGCCCTCGAAAAGGAGAGAGAGAACGAGCGCTCGTCATTGAATCGCAGGATGTTGAGCGTGTGTACAGAACGGGCGTGGGATATACGCGATTGTCTTAGGCCGGAAATGACGCGCGCACGCGCGAGCTCAAGTCTTAATAACTCCGTTGCCCCGTCATTGTCTATATATACATATATATTACACAGGTAGTATATAACTCTGTTTGCCAAAAAATAAAAGAAAAAATGTTCGTTTTGGCAAATTTATTTTAGTGTTATTTCCAGGACCATTCGTTACAATTAAAAAGATACTTGCGGTAAAGGTGAGAATGAGCTTTTTTCTTTCTCGCACGTGTTTGGTGCGGTGGGATAACATACTTTTATTCTTACCTAATTTGCTGTTGCAAATGGTTCCAAAAGGGTTTTTGTATTAACTATTAGTATACGTAGTTTGCAAGTGGTTGTCAAGTTAATAAATTTCGTTCTTAATGCGAGATTTCAATTAGATTAAACGTGATAGATCGAGTGGAAATTGCATATACTTATACGTGCAGTCTTAAATGTTGAAAGTATCTGATACGGGGTTATACGACACGTGAATTTTTATAAATCTTGAACAATTACAAAAACACAAACAATTAGAAGATATAATTAGAGTGAAGTAATACGAATAAAACTTTAATCAAATAATCATGATAATGCAAATATTACAATTATAGATATTTAATTATCATTTGTTAATGGATTAAAAAATATGTATTATCATTAATAAATTATCGATAATGATCGACAATATTCCATCAATTGACAATTCTAATAAAAATTAAAAAATTTGAGCAACTTGAAAGTCTCAATTTAAGGGTCTCGATGAATTTTGGACTATCACCGCCAATAAGTTGCAAAAAGCGACGTGAAAATCCCTGTTGAAAACTTGTTAATCGCGTCGTCCGTTAGCCAACGTAAACTCAGAGAGGTCCGCACGCTATTTCTTGACTACATAAACTGAAGCCGAAAGTGTTAGGTGTCGCGTGCAGCAACGTTGACGTGACATAATTTTCCGCGCTTTTGTGTTTTCAACGCAACATAAGAGCCCGACCTCACGCTTGGTTAATTTCAAAGTCTATTATAACGTTGTGTGAGTATCGACCTTATTCGTTTATAATATGTTTAGCTTAATTGTGGCGAATTATTTTACAATGAAAAGACAATTTTTTGCACGTCCCCCTCCCTTTGCTCCTCTGCGACAATGAGAAGAAAATTTGAGAGAGAGCGGTTTTTTTTTTTTTTAAATCATATTTTTGTATAAAACGTAATTGGAAATGTATTATTACAGATGCACTAGAAATTTTAATTGAAGAATATTATATACATACCCTTTTACAATATTAAATTGCTTTGAGCTCAAAGCTTCCTTCTGCTAAATTGCCCGAGAACACGAACAATTTTGATTTCTCTATCAAACCAGTAGACGGTTAATTACCTTTCGGCAGCAGATTCAGCAGGTAAAAAAAGAGAAAGAAAAGTCAACAATTTGTTTCTTCCAAGAAGCGAAAAGGAATCGAAAATTAAATTATTATTAAACGAAACGAAAAGGTGGTATTGAAACATATATACCTGTCGGGTGAATACGTCATTCGCACGAGAAAAAAAAAGTTTTGAATCTCAGTTCTCTTTCACCTTTACGCTCTCTCTCTCTCTCCCTCCAACAATCGATTTGTATTAAATTATAAGAGTCAATAAATTGCGCATGTGCATCAATCTAAAGCGTACAGTGCACATCTACGCTGTTTTCCCCTCAAGCGAATATCGCCAAATATCCGCGGCTGACATCGTCAACGGTAGTAATTTGATTAGAACTCTTTAAAAAAAAGTCGTGCCAGTAAATCCATACCGCTGCTGCTAAATGCGGTAATGTTCGCTTGTGAGACAGACATCTGCTTAAACGACAAAATTAGTAAAATTATTGACAGTTTCATATGCATTATATATAGACGAACGACTCGTTTGAAATTAATCGAAAAAACTTTACTAACTTATAAGTTCTGTGATTATTAATAGGTGATCATGGAAATTTGTACAAAGACACACTGCATGCGTGTAGTAATTACGAAGCGTTCAGCACCTTTGTGTTTAGAGAGCCTCTGGCAACACGCGCCTGCTCTTTACTGCAACATGCGGAAAATTCGAAAATCACCGACGATAATTAATTAAAATCTATATATTTAACATTATTACAAGTAAATTATCAAAACTTAATTTATCTGTTGATTGTATCTATCAGTAGTTAGAAAACTAAAAGATATTATTTCCGTATCTGCTTCCCTTGACAAAAACAAAAATAACAAATAATTCGTCAAGAGCTATCTATTTAGCAGCAGCAACAGTACCAGTAGCGAATTCCCCGAGGTGTTGCGAGGTCCATCAGCCAGCAAAAACCCAACATAATAAAGCTCGCAAGGGCAAAACGACCTTCGTCCTCACGCGTATATACAGTCAATTCAGCCCTTAATTCGAGTTCTGTATATAGATGTAGAGGGAGATCGAGAGAGATCGGGCTGGTTAATTTTGCATTTGAATCTCTTGAGTGCGACGTCCGCGAATATCGCATTAATTACCCGAGCATCGGCAAAACGTCGACTGAATTAATTAAGGCTGCACCGAGTGAATATATCGCTCTCTTTCTCTCTCTCTCTAAAGTGTGTATATATATATATATATATATATATTATACACACACACGTGAAACTCTCTCATGTTGTTTATCTTTCTATATCTATCCCTTTTCCCGTCTATTGATTTTTGCTTCTCGCTTTTCCGCTTCTAAATATTGTTTCCTCTTGTTCTCTTTCTCTGTTCCATCTATCAATCATTTATAAAGTGTTAGTTTCTTTTACCAACGATTCATACAAACATCCAGTTAGCGGTGCAGAGTCAATTTTCTTTACATTCGTTTTGTTTTCTGCTATAACCATTAATTTTACACTATAGCCAAAGCACGTACTTCCCTTTGGTAAAAATCAAATTTTCAAAGAATAACTGAGTTTCTGTATTTCTTTTAGCTATAAATACGTGGATGTTAAAATACAGATGTTAAATATATTTATGTGAGAACGCACTATTCTATTACCAAGTGTTACTCATAAGGCTCTTAAAAGGCTTTGCTATCGTATGCAATTATTCGTCGTATAAACTTTTATTTACAACATACAAAATAAGTTGACTTGCAGCATAAATTGAACTTTCTATATAGCGACTATAACATGAATTGTCGTACTTTAAAAAAGTACCAGCCGAGTCATATATAGGATTTTGTGAACGAGAGAATATTGTGACTGAAACGTGTGAACGCCACGGTTTAATAGTGTAGAAGTTTTTGTTGATTCGTCAACCCCACTGACACCGCATTGTTATATTCTTATTACGAGAGATAGAAATTTAAGCACTCTGTTGCTATTATTTGCGAGCTCGTTTACAGTAGAACGTATTCGAAAATGATATTCAAATCGATGTTATTGCATATCCGCACGAGAAGCAATGGCTTCTCTCCCTCGTTCTCTCTCAGCTCGGTATAGTTGCACTCATTATTTATGCATTGAAGTTTCAAAATGTGACTTCTTTTTCTTCGAATATTGGCACAAAAATATATCCAAGCCTCAAATGTGAAAAAAAGCAGAAGAAAGAAAAGAAGCAGAAAAGACGAAAAATTTAAGATAAAGCCTTCGTTAACTAGGACTGAGCGTATATGCAAGAGCAAACTATAACACATGCGCCTGCTGACGCGAAGCCTCTTACATAGTCGCGCCACGATGGGCGATGGGCATTCTTGTTTAGTTCCGTAGCAGATGGCGCGCGTAGATTTTAATGGCTTCCCTCTTTAAAATCGAGTAAAAGCGATATGGGGTCCATATAAGCGACGACAACAGATTTCAAAGCACATTCCTTTTGCATATGTGTATACATACGAGCATATATAAGCTCTCTTTGTGCATTTTGACTTATTTCAAATGCTTCAAGTGTGCGTTATGGGAAATGGGTTTATACGCATATTCAAAAGAGAGAGAGAGAGAGAGAGAGAGGGAGAACACGATTGTTAATTGGAGTATTTAATAACGTCACTGTGCAAACGCGCGTTAATGCTGTACATATATAATATATACAATAAGTGGGTTAGACGGTTAATTGGCTGACGATTGATTTAGTATACAACGCGCAATTGCATTATAATTTGAGGGCCGCGTAATTTATATTTGTCGAACGGTATATTTGAGAATTTACCAAAAAAATAATTTATTCGTTCACCGTGGATCAAAAGTTTGTATAGTTATTTTTAATTCCTGTCTTGAATTATCAAATAGACGGGTTTTTAGTGATAAAATTTCTGAAATCCAAAGTCTAATCATTGACTATAACCATCAATCGTTAGCACATCTAAGTATAATGGTGCATCTAAGAGAGTAAAAAGAGAGGGAAAGAGACAGATCAAACCAACAGAATTGGACACAAGGTAACCCCTGGCAAAGGACTCTCTCTAGGTTGTCGCAACAACAATGTCCTGTACAGAGCTACTGCTACTGCTGCTAGCGCATGCCATCAGAGCTATACTGTAGCGACCACTCGATTGTTGTCGCTCTCGAACTCTACTCTAGAGAGAGAAAGCTGTTTATTTACGCCGCTATCGAATTACCCGCGAGCGAACGAACAACAGAGTAAGATAGAGAGACAGTATGCTTTTCGATAGGGGTAGATATAAGGGTTGTTCGGTGTGAGACTTTATATACATAGCAAGCAATGGGGTCGTTAAGAGCACGTACTTTTTCGCGAACGAATGTTTATTTTAATCATTATACCTATTTATTCAAAAGCTACTACTATTAAGACAAGATTGAGAAATTCTAATTTGGTAATAAATACAGTTCGTCTCTATAGCTCGACCAGAGTGGTCGTATTTCTGGATTGCTATCGAGCCACAGCTATCATATTTTTTAAGAAAAGTGACTACACTCACTGGCTCAATATACGTGACTAAAAACTGACTATCTGCATAGTTTACCGTGTGAAGATGGATATGACCGCCAAGGCCACTATTCAAAATAATGATAGTGATACAGAAAACCGTGAATCTCAGCTACAAGTCCTATGGACGCAGAAAACTTGTCGACAACAACAGCAAAAGAGCTTGATATAATCCAGAATCACCATTCGTCGAAAGAAGGAAACGTCAAAAGAACACCATGGACAACTGACTAGGTAAACCAACAGGTAGAAACAACAAACTCGACAAATTAAGAACTCTCTCAGCGTAGGAAAATAAATACCGGTACCTACGCGAAAGAACAAAACCCGACTTCAATTTCTGTAAGTGCTATAAAATATTCAACACCTTACGAAGTTGTCTGCAGTCATAACTGAAAATAACTTCTCAATCAAAGTGCTAAATAGCGAAAAAGTAAAAATCCAATCAGAAATTTACTTTACCAGCAAGCATTATTTATGAATACCTAATTATTCATTATACTTAAAAAACCATTATACCAACAAAACAACAGGATATAACCATCACAGGCACGTATGCAGATGATACTACATTATTAACTTCCCATCGTGATTCTGGTATAACATCAGCTAAATTACAAGAAAACTTAAACAAAATCCACAAATGGCTAAAATCTTTAAGAATTACAATAAACTAAAATAAGACTATATAAGATTCACTCTTAGAAAAGGCACTTGCTCAGAAAAAACACTGGACGTAAATACTATCTCACAAAGTATCAAAGCAAAATGTCTTGGAATATATTTCCATCGTAGACTTAACTAGAAAGAAAACATTTAGACCACCAAGAATCAAGTAAAATTGAAACTAATAAAAACATATTGGCCATTAGGTAAAAGACCACAGCATTCATTAGATAATAAACTACTTATCTACAAGGTAATAATCAAACTAGTGTGGGGTTACGGCATTTAACTTTGGGGCACGATTACATATTCAAACATCGAGATTCGGGAATCAATTTAGTTATAGGTGTTAAAACAAATAGTTTATTCAATACGGTAAGTACCAAAAGACATCCTTAAAAAGGATTTTCAAATACCAACTGTTATCACTACAATAAATACAAAATCAGGCTAAAAAAACTATCGAAATAAACTTGCGAACGAAATTCTATTGAAATATATAAAAAAACTCAAAATTATAGAAATACAAATAATTAGGCTTAGAAAAAACTCCGTATGACATGGAAAAAAATAATAAACTTTCATTGGCGTTACATCAAATCACACCAGCGATGATATTTTCACTTGGAAACTATTGCTTCAACTGCTACACGTGTAATGTATTAGAACGTTTACTAAATATTCAAATATTATAAACAGATTGTAAATAACAGACTGTATATAAAAAAATAATAATAAATAGCATACAATAAAACAGGATATGTATAGTAATTTGTAAAAAGCTGTTAAATCTTGTAAAAAAATAAAAAGTGTTTCGTAATTTGTAACGTTTAATACTAAGTCCAGTGAGCTTTCATAAAAGAGCTCTCTCTCTCTCTCTCTCTCTCTCTCTCTATCTACGAAGCTTCTCGAAAAGAGAGAGAGAGATGGATAACGAAGTGGAAGATGAAGCTGGGAAGAGCTTTAAGTTCACGTAAGGATCTCTCTCTCTTTCTCTCTCTCTCTCTCTCTGTCTGATAGCAGCTACATATATACAACAACCGACAGGACGAATTTACCGCCTCGTATCCCTCGTGTCCCGAGGCTCTCCCTCGAACCTTCGTGGAAGGAAACCTTCCAAGCAGAAACGCAAGGAGCACAGTTCCGTCGTGTATAAGGTGAAGGGAACAACGTTCGCTCCTCCTGCCACTGCTTTGTGCTTCGGCTTTGCTTCTGTCCTATACTGTGCTTCTCTTCTGATGTGCTTGCTTCCTCCTATCGCTTTCTTTTTCTTTTTCGTCTTCTTGCTTTTTTTTATCTTTTACGCTGAGTCACAGGACATACGCATTACGTGTCGAAACTTTGAATTCGATGACGAGTTTTGTGTTTATACATCATTGTATTTATTTCCACTTTATCCATGTGACATTAACAAGTAACACTGATCGAATGAATTACAATAACGTGTTCACTTAATTGATTAATTACATTGAAAATATCCACAAATATCAACATTATAGGAATTACATCATCAAACGAAAGATTAATATTGACTTTTGACCGTTTTTATCAATCGGCATTCATTAATATGAAATTCTGTTAACGATCAAATAATTGTTTTCAAATTAAAGTGATACACACTGTTGAAACAATTCAAATTAGAATTTGATTCAAATATAACAACACACGCGTAATAAATTGCAGGTCATTTCCCAGCTTTGCACGATCTGCCAATAAAAGATTGACATTAATCGAAATACATCAGCTTTTAAATCATACTAATATGTCAATCAAGTAAAAAAAAGATAAAAAAGAAAACAAAGAACAATTCAAATTTCGAATAGGCATGCTGTTCAAGCCATCAAAATGTAACAATTAGCTAGTTAATTAATTAGTAAACAGAGGAAGAGAGAGCATTAAAGGAATGTAAGCATTCGCTAATTTATTTGTCGTCGTCGTTGTAGCATCAAAGCTGCGCAACTCAATTACCGACATAGCGCCTGTAGCGGCCGACTCTCTTTGGTGTCTGGTGCGATGAAGAGTAGAGAGAGAGAGAGAGAGAGAGAGACAGTTTTGAACGACAAAGGCGCTCGCACGACTAAGGAGTCTTGCGAATGCACTTCAACCTGTCCAAATATAAGGGAGCAACCAGCTACCTCAATTGGTCACTTCTGCCGCCTCGAGTGAACTCTGGCGCTATATTCTGTTCAGTGTTTATAGTCGTTCAACTTACGCCTTTAGCCAACTCATACTTGAGTTCTCTATTTGTCTACGTATGTATATATCGTAGAAAAGTATCGATATTCTTTAGCGCGAATATGTTGTGCATAATGAGTTTTGCTAATTGTAAGTTTGCGAGTGAAAAATATCAACTCAAAGTTAAATTTGTTGGTTTTGTCATGACGTTTCATTAAATGTTTCAAACTTGACGTTGACATGTATACGCCTTTTCGTAACTTTGATAACTTGTTAGGTTTATGTGAATCATTTGCGCAGATAGAGCTGTAAGTTACCCACTCTTGACGAGCAAGTTTTGTTATCTTTTTCTTGTATTTTTCGATAGGCAACTTTACAATTTGCATTTTGCACTACGTCTTATTGCATATTATTGCAAATTTGCCATCTGTACTTATTAAGCTACTTTTGCAATTTAAGTTGCATAATATTTACAATATCCACAGCTTAAAGTAAGACGTTGACATTTGATTATAATTTTCTAAGAAATACGTAATACTATAAAAGGAAAAAGAACCTGTATTCAAATAGAAATGCGTCATAAACAAACGAGCTGTAGCCCAACAGAAAGAAGAAAAGAAGGTGCGACGTCAAATAAGGGTGGAGACCAACAAGTGAAAGCTTGAAAGTTCATAGGTGTATGTACAGAGTGGCATTTATTGCTTTTTCTAACAAAAGCTGTGTTCATAGATCTAATCTTCGAATTAATTCTTGTTCAATAAAATAGTTCATTGGTATTTCTTTCTAATTTTTCATCCATTTCCACGAATATAAAAAAATTATATCTCATAATTTCGTAGACATTACATTTAAAACTTGCATAAGCTACTACAATTTTGAATTTAAAAATTCGTAATTTTCCATTGTAGAATGTTAAAACTGGTTGATCATCATACAAAAAATAATCAAACAAGAGTTTAAACAAAGTACAATGAAGAGCAAAAATTATTTATCGAGAAACGTAGCATCTAACGGAATTTTCGCCATCGGAAGCAATTAGTACGTGGAATCGATATGCAAGTTCGAAACTTCACAATTACCATCAACGTCACAAATGAAAAAGAAAAACAAAAATAGAGAGAGAGCGCGCAACGCGAAACGCGAAACGCGGCAATAAATCAATTGCAGCTTCTTTTGTTTCGCCTGAACGGCGGCGTTGCTACTGCACTTTGCCCCGTTATGCGCGACTCTAACTCTGCCTTTATTTTTTTTCCATTTCCCCATGCGCTCTCACTCCCTTTCTCTCTCTCTCTCTCTCTCTCTCTCTCTCTCGCTCTCTCTCTTTCTCGCTTTTATGAGTCTCGGACGCAATTCCGTCGCCCGATATCATCCACTTATACTGTTCCCCCCTTCTATCGTCGCACCACTGCCTCTACTTCTTCTGAAAATCCATTCGACGAAAGGAGGCGACCATACAGTAATAGTGTCCCCGATATGCTCACACATAGACACATACACACATAGATGTATAACCATATTTCTGGTAAAAGGGCGCGTCCGGTGCAAAGGAAAAACCGAAGGCGAGCTATCTGCGACAACGACATTCGGCTTTATTACTGTGGTCGCGCGCGACATCGTATTTGTGTGGCTTTGGAAATTCAATATTCCTGTTGAAGCTTTTCCTTTCTTCGACTACTACGCTCTATTATGTCATAAATTTTTTAAATTATCTATTCGTGATTGGCTGGTATCCATTCCGATGTAAACAAACATTCTATTACGCAATATCTCGACCCATACGAATAAGCTTATATTTCTCAACTCTGATACTTCTTTTTATTTTGCTTTTTGCAATGTCAAATTTGTCGATTTGGATCGTAGTACAAAATTTGAAAACGTCACATATTCAAGTTCGAAACACGATTTCGAGACAACTCAAACCATCGCGACGAGGACCGTGAATGCGCGTGTAGCTGTTGAAAATAGTGTGCAACACCAGCAGTCATACACAAGCCGTCACACGGAAAATTAAAGTGACGCCGTGTACCATTCCAACATCAAAGTTTCCTCCTTCTCTCTCACTCGACTGTATTTCGATGGTCTCGCTCGTGTATATAGTACTCGTGCTGTTGCTACTGTAAGCTCACCCGATTGTCGAGATGCTTGCAAACAAACCGTTACCGCTCGTAGATTCGAAGAGAGAGAGAGAGGCAGAAAGCTGTGGGCGGAGTAAACGAGCCTAGAATACAGACTCTCTCTCTCTCTCTCTCTCTCTCTCTCTCTCTCTCTCTCTCTCTCTCTTTCTGTCCCTCTCTGCTCAACGAGAATCGTGCAATTGATTCGCCCAAGAGTCTCTTACTTTTTCTGATTATTTCGACTACGTCCGTCCTGCAATTTCTACTTGAAATATTTTCAACATAGTTTTCTAATTATCTTTTTTCATTCGATTTCAATTGTCAACAATTTTTCATCGTTTACAATACAGATTTTTTACAAACTTCATTATTGCGAGCCCTGAATATGGGATTCCCTATAGCAATATATCATTGAAATTTCAATTCTTCATATAGGACGATGTGTTGTTGCAAGCAGACACCGTGTAATACTCGTGAATAATGCAGCTTCTGCAGTTGCAAACTTCACATGATAAACGCAATATATAACAAGTAACGAAAAAAAAATTAGGTCACCGCTCTAGCCAGCGAGCCAGTTGCGAATTTGGATCGCAAATTTAACGAAGCCCAGCGTGAAAAACAGCCGCTAATTGCTGAATAGTGTAATCGTCGTCTGTGCTCGGTTCGCGCAACAACAGAGAGATGGGAGAAAGGGTTGGGGAGGGGGGGGGAGGGGGCTGCTCGTGTTTGGCTATCTCTCTCTATGCGTTTCGGTCTCGGTTTATGGTTGGCCGCCCTCGTGTTTTACACGTATATACGTGCGCGCACGCGGGCGTGCAGCCCTATACACGTACGTATGGATCTCACGGGAGAGTCGAGCATTTGAACCATGAAAATGCTCGCACACTGTGTAAACTGAAAGCTTTAAAAGCTACCTTTTTCCCTCCATTTTCTTTTATTTTGGCAAGTTTTTTCCGGCACTCGTATTTTCACTGAGATTTCTTCTTTCTTGTTTTTGTTATTTTTGTTTAAGATATGAATATTGCTGATACATCCGTTATTATTCTACCGTCGCCACCAGAATTACCGTGTATTTTTTATTGTTTATTTCTTGTTTCGATCGCTCGAAACCTCAATTCGGTCGTGTCGGTGCCCGTGTGTGCGAGAATCTATAATTATCCACGTAATTTTTCGCTTGCGCCTCGGCTCTAAGGGAAGGGGAGGGGGGGGGGAGGCTTTAACTAACGCTAGTTGGCTTACGAATTAACTCGCTGCAATGCGGCGCCGCCTGCAAAGTCGATTATGTAGGTCTGTTGGCATTATCGTTCGGCAGTTCCGCTCCAGTTTTTCCAAAGCGCTCCTCCAGTAGCCAATCGCCGATGGCTCTATTTTTTACTCCTCTTTCTCTTCTTTTCTCGTTTTTCAGAGGGTACGCCGCACCGCGCTCTCGCTCCTTCTCTCTTTTTACGGAGGCATGGGCGCGCGCGCGCGTTTCACGTCACTGCGGATGAATATATACCTACGTATCGTAGAACTACGTAGCTTGCGAGCCAACGACGAAATGGTCGTCAGCGAGGCGAACGAGAACACATACACACAACGTTGCATCCACCAACGCGCCGTTGTTTGCTGCTTGCTTCGTTTCTTTTTTCATCTATTTCTGCGCCAGTTCATTTTGTTTTTCTCTTCGTCTTTCGTTAACTTCTCTGCTAAAAAACGAACCGGTAAGAACAAAACAAGAAAAGCAAACAAACAGTAAAGGTCCAAAAGAGCGTCGATTTTTGAGGACAAAGAAATGATGTACACTTACGTGTAAGCTCGATTAATTGGTTCGCTTTGAGACGAAACGTGATTTTTTAAAAGCAATCTTACGTAGTTTACTGTCTAATAATGGAAGATTATATACTGGCGAAGCTATTTCGTAAGAGCCGACATTCTGAGCCAACGTTCTTGATAATGAGTTCTCTATCCATTCTCCTCTTTCAACGCGCTACCATCAAATTGAAGAGTATGAACGAAAAAGAATAAGCAAAAACGAAGAGCGAGTAAATCCGAGGGAAAAAATAATTAGCTGCAAATTTATCAATCACTTCCTGTCGAAAAATAAAAAATAAAGTGATAGAGAGAGGACCTCTAAGCTTCGCATTTATTTATGGCTCGCGTTCATCAGCATACTCAATCACTTTAATGTCCTCGCGGGAGTCTAACGGGCGCGCACAAGGCTCTCGAACGAGGGCGTTCCTCTCTCTCTCTCTCTCTCTCTCTCTCTCTCTCTCTCTACTTTACCTTTTTTTCTAAATCACCCGGGTGGAGTGATAACCGGCTACAAGTAGGTCAGTTGACAGCAACGGCAGATGGAGATAGAGACGAGAGGCAATCCTCGTGTGTTATCTTTGTACACGCTGACACCTTCAATTCCTCGCCCTTTTCCTTTTCTCTCCATACCTTTTTCGATATTTGCACCCTAGTTTTTTTTATCCCTTGCTCTTCTCTGTATGCTTTGAGAGCGCACACACGATGGTATGTTATCATTGTCGAGGCTACCTCAACTTGTTTTCTTTTCTTTACACACTTTTTTTATTCTCGACAAATGGTTATAGAATGCACCTTCATTGTGCAAGTTTTTAGCTCAAGTTTAACTTCCAGTGTGAGCGGCAGAATAAGGTCAAGAGTTTGATAAGAACTCGAGAAAAGGGATAACAAAATTGAATAAAAAAAAGGTAAAGGAAAAGTCAGTGAAGTATGAATTTTTCCTGCTCCAAAGGCTATGTCTCAACGTTAACTCTAGCACACGTTCGCATATCTACGTATAGCAGAAGAACTGGATAACAAAATCTCTCGAGTTACTTTTTGTAATGCGTAAACATTTCTGTAACTGAAAAGATGCAAAGAGCAAGTAAAGAAAAAGACCGTCAACTTCATATAACGTTATTGTTAAAAATCTCTTTTACATATTTTGTTGTTACCAAGCACGGATATTTCTATGCTGTGGCAAGCGCATGACGCAAATGGTGAATATTTTACGTTGCTTCTTGAAAATGTCAACTGAAAATAGACCGCGTGTGTGTGGAAAAAAAACATAGTAGAGCAACACGCGGAACAGTTGATAAACTTGACTTGGTCTGCTTTACGTTCTGTTGCTCAAAATCAATAACTAATATAGTACTGCTTTTGACACTATTCAGATACCAAATATAGAGCATTCGTTTAACTTTTCCAATAGTAGAGCGTTCAATGTGCGTCAATTGAATCAATCGAATTTCGTTTTAATTCGTCCGATAGTATTGACTGTCTGCTATTCTGCCAGAAAATATCGACGATTAAGTAAATTTCATATCAGGTCACGAATCCAGATAATTTATTTTTTCAACCATTGTATTTGGCGAATTCAAATAAAATCCACATTTTTATTTTTTAATCGTTGGTTCTGAATGGTACTCAATTTAGAAAGGTCTATAGTTAATTAAATGAGCAATCATGGGCAAACTAACGAGCAACATACAAAGAGGGAGGGAGGGAGATAGAGAGAGAGAGAGAGGGAGAGAGAGAAAGATAGAGACCCGAGAAAGTGTAACTTAAATGCAATCACGATCTGCTCTTACAGTATTGGCTACCTCACTGTGGGTAAAGGCCGAGTCAGCACAGCATCAACTTCAACTACAGCTTCATCAATGCCTAATCAAAAGATCGTCCTTTAGCAAACGAGAGGTTTTAGCTTTACTTGGCTCCATATGTACATATATACGGATAAAGCAAGTCAGTGGCGTCGCAAGCAAGTGCCCGAATGATTTTAATTCGAATTTCATCCTTGCTAGCTAGGCTTAAAACGCAGCCTAACATTAGTCGAGTTAGCTAATCGATCGCTACACATACACCGCACAAACTTTCAAGCGCAAGGATTATAAAGCAATTTCGTAAAATCTGCTTGGCTGGGATTATTATTATTATACTGTCAATGTTTATGGCATTTTATAAAATCTTCGTCGGCGTCGAATTTAATTGTAAAACCATTGCTATGAATTAATTAATTTAATTAGATGTGCGTGTCGCCAACTGTCCTCTCGCTATTAATTGCGAATACTGTCAGTAATAACTATGTATATGCGTTTATGCCCCCAAGATTCATGGTATTCATTTTATTAAATCTCTTGGGGTGATACACGAGAGCACGGAATTCAATTTAGAGTTCGTATTAAATTATGATATTCGTGAACGTAATATGCGTACTGGCTATCGAATTATGTTCCAATTTAATATATTCAAACGCAAATATTCTAAATATACGTGTGTGTGCTTTGCAAAATATTCTGTAATATTCTCCTCTCTATCATGATGTTCTCATTTGCTTTATTAAAAAAAAATATTACGCGTAATGAATAATATCATTGTGAGTAATTATATCATGCAATAATAATGTGAAATTTAAAATTAAACCCCTGGCTATCGGAGTTGTCGGTAACTGCTGCAAACGCTTGTCCACAGCGATTACTACGAAATTAGAGAACTGAATTGATTTCGTATGAAGCTAACTGACACCAACTGTTTCTAATGATGGGTAATGTTGATTGATGTCATGATTGAAATGATTGACTGACACTTCGTGCGAGCAAAATTACCGTACATCGAGGCTAAGATCTTTTCTTTGATACACAGACGACATTACAAATAATTTTTTTTCTGCAAGTCTTGTTTTAATTGTCCAAAATATTGCATATTATTCGACAACTATAAGAACAAAAAGGATGGATTTGGTTTATTAAATGAATACAACAGCAAAATTTATAAACATTTCATTTATTTGAAACAGAAAAATAATATCCTTTTCTGGATTGTGCACGCGCGTATCGGCATCAGGATCGTCGCCAAGTGAAACACAAACACTAATGGAACTTCGAAGGCGCATAGCAACAGCGTGAATCAGGGTCGCGTGTAATTTGGAGATACAATCTAGCATGGTTCTTGATCGAAATCTCGATGCTTTGGACCGGCTGCCGACTATAATGCGCCACTCGCGCAAGTTAAATCAACGCGTTCAGCTAGCGGATTATACTCGCTAATCGGATCATACTAGATACGCAGCTAATCCGTCACTTGAATTATTTCCGCTTTGCAGACTCTTCTTCTTCTTCTTTCTTCTCATTTTTTCTCGACAGCGTGATAAAAATTGTATTCGCAGATTTAAAGTACGAATAAAATTGTTCAGATCCTCTTATAGTTTTGTCTTATTATTTATTCGAGACGTTCGTGTTTTCTCTGTATTTCATCGGAATGCATTTTTTTTAATTAATCATTCTCGAATAAGATGGGCCATAAACGTGTGATGTAAACATTTTTTTTAAATTAGTTTCTCTTATTAATATTTTTATTTATGTCAAAAAAAGTTTGAAAAATAGAAATGCGAACAGCGCAATGTCAACGTGAAAAAACAGCCAAAAAATAGTACGCGATCAAAGATTTCTTTCAAAAGTACAAAAGTCTTTCGCGCAACTTTCCACGCAAAGAAAACTCAAAACTAAGTTTTTCGGGGCGGGAGAGAGGAGAAGGTGGCTATCGTGTGTATAGTCAAAGTGAAAAACTATCCAAAGTAACCAGTAGAATTCGTGTGTGGGTGTATCCTCATAGTATCCCTTTGTCAAGATGGCATTCCAGCGTTTCTTCTTTTTATTTTTTTTTCCTATTCGCTTTGAGCTCGAGTAACCCACAAATGCAGTGTGGAGTAACAGTCGGTGCTAAAGTGCAGCACTCGCCTACCCCGTTTTCCCTGGACTCATCATTAATTCAAGCTACCTCGTTCGGTAACGGCAGCAAGCATGCTTAGTTCGGCTTTTTATTTGACACGCGTACTCTCCCTCTCCCTTTTTCTCTTGCACTCATGGCTTTTGTCTCTTTCTTCTCCGTGGCACTACTCATTGTCGATATTTTTTTTAGAGCGCCAGGTGACGCGTTGGGACTTGATATCGTTTGCTACGTGCGTCGTTAATTTTAGACCAACTCTACTTATTCTGCACTTATGTACGCGCACGCGTGTGTGTGTGTCTGTGACTGATAGAAAGCTCTTTCTTCGAGGTCGTATCTCACGATAAAATTCGTTGATAACATTTTGTATTCTAGTTCTGTTAAAGAACAACGTCCAACTGTTAAGAGCAAAGACATACGTTATCTGAATCTTCACCTTACTCTCAATTAATACTGATTAACTTTTTTGGCAATTTTGAATAACTAAAATATACCATCAAGTATGTATGATTCACTTTGTGAAAATACTAACAACGAAAGTCATTAAACTAATCTCACCACCAAGTTCTTATTAAAATAAACCACAAACATTAACGTCCCGAACAAACATCCAAAAATAACTTAAAAAAAATCACAAACACAGTTTGCGCATCTTGCACTTGGGAAACAGAGAGAGAGAGAGAGAGAGAGAGAGAGAGAGAGAGAGAGAGAAGATGCATGCATAATTGGGTAGCTTGAGGGAGGTGTATAGGTTTGCCCTTGTCTTCCCATGGGAGCCGGCGGCGAAAACACGGGGGCTAATTAACGCGTATCGCAATATAACCAAGGGACAGAGAGAGAGAGGAAGGGAGAGAGAAGAGAGAGAGAGAGGGAGGGAGAGAGAAGAGAGAGAGAGAGAGGGAGGGAGAGAGAAGAGAGAGAGGTGAGAGTAGCGACGCGGTCGCCCGGGATACATCAACGAAAGCGCAATTTCCCGCGATAAGTTTACGGGCCGAGGTATATAGCCGAGCTTTCGATTATGCTTCGTGCCTGGACGCCAGCTAGATTTAAGTGAATTTCGCTTCCTCTCTCTTACTTTCCACATGTATATACATATATATATATTTAACAACTGTTGCTCTCTCTCTCTCACTCACTCATTCGCTTGGCCTGCGAGCATATTTATCACGTGAAATTGAGCTGCGAATCCAAGAATGAAATTATAGCTCGAGGATGCGTTTTGATTTGTGCGGCTTGACTTCCATATATCTCATGCCACGTGTATGTGTATTGTGAGCTTGCAGTAACTATGTGCTTTGAATCACGGATAACTCGATAGGTTATGACTATTTTTAAATTTAATACATGACTAATGTCACGACTAAAAATCGATTTTGCGCTAACGATATCGCCATGATAATTTTCACGAAACTAATTTAAATATATCACTTCTGTTAATTCGCAACAGCAAATCTTCGAGGAAAAGCAGCTTACAGCTTCAACGGCAAAAATCATAAAGTGCTTGCGTAATCCACCCGCCACCCCTCGGAACGTAGCAGCTACCAGTAACTGGACTTTATGAAAATTATATCCACACTATAGCCCGAGCGAGGTAAATCTACAGCGCAGTAGCTCTATAGTAGAACTCTCACAAGACCCGCTACTGTTGCGTTTACACTGTGCTACCCACTAACTCATAATCTTGCCTCACACTAAATGGCGTACCCCATTAAAATAACATTTTAGCACAGCGCTCGTTTCGCTCGACAATACATGGTAACGTACATTATTGGTCGAGCTGCTTGTTTTTTCACTCTTTACATTTAATGTTGTGTGTCAAGAACAAAATTAAGGGTACACATTTAATACAATACGAGCCTATGCTAGCGGTTGGTGGTAAATGGAATTTTCCAGTAGGTAGAGAGAATAATGTTTGAAATACTTTATCGTAGTTTAAAATATACGTTAAAAACAGCGTAGTTTCACGTCTATTAGAAAAACCAACTCTTTCACGGATTAACAATCGATAACATATACTTGACAATGATTGACTTATGTGAAAACCTATAGAAAAACTAAAAAGAGAAAAAATACTTTCATATGATCGAAAAGTCGTCAAGCAAAAATTCGCGAGAGGTATAACCCTTGACAAAATACAGGAAATTAAAAAGCTCTTTAGTCAAAGCGCACTCGACGTCCATTCACTTAATTCAATATCGCAGAGTCGAAACGAGTTTTTTTTCGCCTCGAATCAAACCGAAGTGCAGCAGTGGGCGTTTTGTGGCAGCTTAATCACGGTAAAGTGGAACGTGTGTTTCAAAAAAAACGCACTTTGGGATTTACGTGCAACGTCTGGTTGAAAAAAAATACGCATGATTTGTTGCGTCTGATTCGAATTGGAAAGTAACAACAATTGTAATTTCGACGCTACACGATATTTGTATGACTGGCTTTTGAAGAACTAGTGGAGTTTTCATTTTTTTATCCCTACACGTTCCTCTTACCTTTTGATTGATTCTTGTGACACGCGCATATCCAGCGTGATTTGATTGAAAATTCACAAAACTCTGTAACTAAATTCAGATGATCAATAGTGACTGCAATCAAAATATCACTTTACCAAGCTACACCGTAATAGAATGTAGGAATAACTTACTTCTTGCAATTCATTTGTCTAATATGTTTGACGCTTTTTTGCATAAGTTAATCTAGTGAAATATTCAGTTAATAAAAAAGCAGCGTAAAAATTAATTCGTTATTTTTTACAGTTTGGTCATTTTTTCTAAAAATAGTCTCATATAACAAGTTAATTCGAATTAGTAATCTGAATCTCCAAGTGAATTGGATAAAAATCCTTGGGGAATGCAAAGCTCGCCAACAATACGAACTTAAACAGGTGCGAAATGAAACACTTAAACGCGTGGACGGCCATTAATTACAGGACGATTAATTCGGAAAGTGCAATTTCCTGAGAGAGAGAGAGAGAGAGAGAGAGCGAAAGAAGAGAGCTGTGGGAGAGGCTTGGACGATTAACTCTTCCAGATTAGAATCACAATGGGTCGGCTCTCTCTCTCCCGCTGGCAAGTAGCTTAGCGCAAAAGATTATATAACGAAGGACAAAGGCCGCATAATCCGAATCCCGATTTATTTTTTCGCGAATTAACGAGCCGAGTAAGTATATCGCCCCTCAAAGACACACTTACAACGACAAGAATGAAGCGGCTATCAGAGAACAAAAGTCTGAAAGCACAAATAAAGAGTGAGAAGACGTTAAGAAAACGTGCCCCAATGACGAGACTAGAGTGAGTGATTACGGCTACTTTTTTCCAAAATGTAGGAAATTTAGGATGTAAAAGAACATTTGCTAATGTTCAATATTTCAAACAGCTATTTGTTCTTTCGATTGAAAAAATATCAAAATGGAAAAATATCAACATTCAATTTTCCAGCAGAATTAAACGTTCTTTCCAACTTTCTCATGATCAAACACAATAAACGTATGTGGCTTATAATCCATATTAATAGGTAGGTATGAATCCACGTGTAATTTTTTACATTTTCCAACGTGCGTAGCTCACTCGCTTGTTCTCTCGAATAAATCAAAATAACGTAAAGCTACATGCGTCTAATTTGCCAGACAAAGAATCCAATCTTGGCGTATCATACAAAAGCCGCCAAAATAACACTATAAAAGACAGAGAAAGAAAAAATGAAAGAATAAGAAGGAGGTTATGAAAAACAAAAAAAGAGAGAAGTAGAACGATGACAAAAGGGTCGAGATTGGCACGAACGAGGGAAGAACCGCAAGGTCGAGGGTCAGCGTACTTTGTTTTTTTTTAATGTCTCTTTTTCTCTCTGGGGCAGGAAGCGACGACGCGTTTTGTCCAGCATGCGAGAACTACCCCGTGTCGTCCTTGACATTTACTCCGACAAGTCATAATGATCCTGCAAAAGAGAGAGAGAGAGAGAGAGAGAGAGAGAGAGAGAGCGTGTGACAGTTTCTTTTTACGGTTCTCGTGGAATGTCTTTTTTTCACTGTTCTCGTGACTGTCGTTTTAGCTATCATTCCAATTGCACAAAATTTCGCCATTCAAAGTACTTTTTAACACGATGGCTTTGTTATATAATTTGGAATTTTCATACTATCGATCAATTACATTTATTTGCATCGATTCTTCCGTGTTATATTCTCAATTTCATCAATTAGAATTCATGTTGAGAGTTACCTCTATTGTATGCAAAAGTATTCATTTAATTACGAATAGTTTGTGCTGATAATTCAATAAATGTCAAATTGTTGTTCGTTTAACAACTCACCTTGTATTCTACTAAATTTGGTTGTTTGGAAGTAGTTGCATATTCAATAGTAGTTTGAAGAAACAATTAACAGAAATTATAGATCCGAATAGAATTTAGTAGCTATTGAACATTTGAATGAACTACACAATCAAGATTATTCCTCTTATTGTAGTAAATGACAATCGTATAAAGTATTGACATTGCATTCGATCAATAAAAAGTAATTGTATCTGTCGACAACACGTGAATTATATATAATGTACAATCGCCTAAGGATATCAAGCATTCACAGATGAAAGAAAGGTCACTTGACGGGAGTGAGCATAATCACTTCCGTCGAAGCAAACACGCGACACGTCGCTACCTCCAATGCATACAAATACAGCCCCAAAAGCTCGCGACTCGAATGCAAACCGCGGTTTATTGAATCGCGCGAGTAAATCACTTGAGCGAATATGTCGCGCGAGCGATAAATCCGCGATGCATTGTACAGAGCTGATATATTTATAACGACTCTCTTCGACGGTGAGTGCATTTTTTTATGCATTTGCATTTATTTATATATCGCATATAATAGTTTATGTTCGAGCTCGTGATCGACGTGCTCGTTTGCCGATTGACCCTCTTTCCCTCCCCCCCCCCCTTCTCTACCTCTAGCTGGGTGTCGTAGCCAAATTGTTTTATGGACCTCGCCACTTTTGTTTTGTTTTTTTTGGCCAACAGAGTCATTTGGCTGCTTTTAATGGCGCCGTAGATTTTGCTCGCGTGTTGTAGTCTAGTTTCACTGCGGCTTGTGAGTTTTACCTCGACTGTTTTTTTTCTATTTTTGCCGTGTGCCAGACTTGAGTGATTGTTCGCAAGTTTTTTTCATTTTGCGCGTGATTACTGTTACTAAGTGTATATATATGTGTGTACTACAATTATAGAATGGAGAGAAATCTGCTGTTGAATCTTTTGTTATTGCTTCTGGAATTTTAAACGCATTGTGAAACATACACCAAATTCAAGTGTTTCTTGGATACTTCATTCCTATTCGATGTTTTCAAAACCTTAATTATGTTTATTTTCTAATCTTTATCAACTGTTGTTCAGTAACCTTACGACAAAAATAATTATAAAATATAAAAAAAACAATGCAACAAACACTAAACAAAACAACTCGTAAACCGTACGTTAGCCAAGGGATAGTACTATTCAGCAGAGGCTCGTACCAAGAAAGTACCCATATCACACATGCATGTATACAAGACCATAAAAGCACAGATCTCTTCACCTATGCTTGACAATTTCATTATACGCAACTCGCGTTTAATTAGCTCGACCCTGCAGGCAAGGGATTTACTCTCTTTCTCTACAAGTACGTACACGTACATGTGTGTGTATATATATACGAATATTACGTAAGACTGAATACGGTGCAAATACAAGTTTTACATTAGGCGCATGGCTCGAATTCGAGGTTAATTATTATATTTTCGCAAACGAATGATATTCGCGAATGATACAGAACCAAGTATATACCTTTGTAGTATATAAATGAATGCATACTGATTGTATTGTATAATTGTTTCAAATAAACTAATCACTGGTCGTGAAAATGGATATACTTGTATTTTGGTTCATTATTCATTGTGTGTTCGTTTACAAAGAATAATTGATTGGCAATAAACAACCAAAGTATTATTTCGAATCAATAATCGAACTATCATTCAGCTGTTGTTGAATATTACACCGATTAAAAAGTCCAATGGGAAATAACTCTGTCTTTAACGATAAAATAGAAATAGTATCACTAATCAACCCCAACGAAATCAATCATACGAAAAAAGAAATTCAAGCAGCTGCCATCTCCATCGCACCCCATAGAAATATATCGCCTACTCGTCCCTTCCCCACACCGGCATATACAGCCCAATAAAAGAAGAAGAAGAAAAGGAGAGGCCTAAATATAAATTCTGACTTTTGGAACCTCCTGCTTGGCGCACAACTCGCCACGTGGGTAGGTGTAAAGCGAAACCTTCCATATAAACCGCAGCAACAGCAACAGCCGCAAGGTGCATACGAGAGGAGAGAGAGAGAGAGAGAGAGAGAGAGTGAGAGAGAGAATGAGAGAGCTCCCCGCTGCGTCGTTGCTGCAGCGCACAGTGAGAGAAGACAGAGGCAGCAGCGCCACAGCCATCAGCGGTAGTTCGGCGGCTCGACCGCCGAGTTGTGTTGCCTCCCCCCCCCCTCTTTATCTCTCGTTCTCCTTTCTCGCTCGTTCGCTCTTCGATGAGCGCGCGCAAGCGGCAGTCCCGTGTGCGCCGCCGAGCTGTTCACACGCCCTGTTACGACGTATAATACAACGTTTCTTTTTTCCCTCTTCATCAAGAGAGAGAAAGATAAGTGTGAGGTGCGTTGGGAACCGGATTACACTCGCTCGTGTTTGCAGCATCCAAGTGACTTGTGTGTCAATCTTGTTTCTTGAGATCATGGACGAGATCTCTCGAGACGAAGGAGAGTGCGAATCATTGTCGTTGGTTGTGAGAGCAAATCATGAATGAGTGACGAAAGAATAAATTATGACCAGTGTGTTGTTGAATGTGCGCGAGTGACAACAACAACAACGGAGCAAAGAGTTTTCACGTTGTCGCGTTGCAAGTGATGAGTTTTCTTTATATCGCTGCAGTAAGAAATGTGCTCGACAATCCACTTCACCGCAACGTTCTTGCAATGCGTGCTTCTACTTTGTAAGTTTTTTCAAATTATACTAGCGGACTTTTGGACTGACGACGAACAACAAATAACAGTTTTTAAATTAAACGTGTGTATGTATGAATTTGACTCATCTCTCACTCTCGAAAGAGAAAAATAAAGCTCGTAGAACACAGCTGCGAGAGAAAGAGTTTGCACACTTATTGCAACGACAGTAATGTTTTCACTGTACTGATTTGCTCACGCGTGAACGATATGGAATTCAATTTTTTCCGCCGGGTGCACATACTTTTCACACCACAATTAAGCACTGTGCATTTTAAATTTAAATATAAATAATCGGTAGGCATATCGATCGCTGATTCAATCGGCGTGATACGTGACATTGCCAGAAAACAAATCAAAAGAACCAATTTACGCGAAGCGTTGAACTATCGAGAGCAATAAGTAAAACGTCACGCTATATTATAAATACTCAAGTGCTACGATTCAATATACGCCCCCCTCGTGCCAAAACGGTGGTAACTCGGCTTTATAATCGCATCAATGCGAGAGCTTTATCAACTCGAGCGTGTACAAGCACAACTTTGTAGAGTACGTTGACACTCTCCAGTAAAGTGGGTGGATATGCGGACTCAAACGTAATATTACGGTTTATCGCTTTGTACGATTTGTCGTCGGTCTACATGTTTATACTTCCTGACTATTCGAGCGCTTTGAAATAATTTAATTTCAATAAGGATCTCGATAAGCATCAGTGACGTGACCGGTTTGGTTGTATCAAATTTGAGATGAAAAAAAATTTTTTCATAGCTGCTATGTAGATGTAAAGATACGAAAACGGCTACGTCTAATGTGACCTGAAATTACGAGGATCAGCACGTATACGCATCAAATATCAAAAAAAGAAATCACAATTCTAACAGTATAACTTGATTGTGTAATAATCGTGTAGCTATGCCGAAAAAAGAAATAAAACTAGTTCATTTGCATTCGCTCCATTTGACTCGGCAATCAAACCTATCTCGTTATATTTCGTCGACATATATATGTGTGTGTGTGTGTGTGTGTGTGTAAGTGTATGTATGTATTTCGATCTTCAGCGTATAATCACTCTCAAGTAAGAAAATGTCGAGAGCAAGGGAATTTAAACTCTCTCTCTCCCTTTCTAGATAATTAATAATTAATTTCAGTAAGCAATGAGTCAAATGAAGCCCATGATCAACGAAGAGTAACGATATAGGTCGCGTCAATTAATATATCGATATAAATTATAAAAAGAAATTAAAAGATCCATCGTTACAGAACGTATACGTATATAATATGTATATATATATATATTTAAACGCACGTTAAAAGAAGATCCCTCGGCCGAGATAAGACGAAGACGAAGACGCCGTGGGAGAATCCCACACGGGGCAGCGCACCGGAACACGCTCACCCCTCAAAATCTCGAGCGGAAGACAATCGTGTGCGCTCGGCCTTGAAAGTCGGTTAAGACACTTTGTTGCTTTATATACATATATATGTGCGCCTGTATGTGTGTACGCGTATACACCTGCCCGCCCGCCACCCAACAAAAACTCATTAACATATTGTGAGAGAGGAAAATCGACTTGAAGTTGCGCAATTGCTTTCCTTTTTTTACTCAGAAGTCGTTAGCGAATAGATTAACTTCTGCCTGTCTCTCTCTCTCTTCCTCTTTTTTTCTCAGAACACAAAACTTGCATTTGCATAATTAGTTTAGTCGAAAACGCCCGATAAATGGACTAAAGCGTTGTTACCACTTTTTATCATAAACGACTATTAGTCATAGATAATTTTGAAAAATATGTATTTTATAATTTTTTGTTATTTTTTCGATTTCGCCGACTTAGATTAATCGGCTACAATTTAAAAAAATAGAGTAATAATTGATACATAGAAGATACAGTTAGAATGACATGTATGTGTTTAAAACTACCTAAAAAAACAATAAAAATGACACGTTAACCAAATCCAACACCACTAAATTTCAACCGGACGTGCTACACCTGTCTCCCATTCCCTCTGTCTCTCTCTTCCTCTCTCTCTCTTTCTCCCGGCTGTATTCGACGAAAAAAAATGTCAATAAAAAGACTGTGGACAATAGAAACATAATTCGTTTTTCGACGGATGTATTAATTTTTCAATGTTTTTTTTCCTTCCGCTCATCGGTGTGATTTTTCATCGCCGACAACGTAACTTGTGTGAGAGATCAAATATGAAAAGAAGAGCAGAGTATAATTACCGGTGGGCGTTCGCTCTAATTTATGCGTCATCAGATAAAAAAGGAAATAAAACTGACGCGTGCGAACTTTCTAATCGTTGAGTTTTTGTTCGATTTATCGCGCGTGAAAGAATGACTTGTCGGATAAAAAAAAATTGATAAAACTTTCGATGGGTTAAAAGTTTTCTGATGTACGTACGTCCTCGTCGCAATAGCATTTGAAATGAACAGAACACTTTGCCGAGAGAGAGAGAGAGAGAGAGAGAGTGCATGCACTTGAGAAATTTTACTGGCTCTTATAAATATTTACAAACTCTTTTCCGACTAGGAGTGAGAGAGTTTTTTTCTTCCCCAAGCGTGCTTGTTACCAAAGTCACCGTGGCTACTTTCCTTACTTTTGCCTCGGGGGGCTATGCACATGCTGTATGAGATGTTTCTTTCATATCATCACAACTTCCATTCACGAAATTCCCATGATATTTTGTGATTTGTTGCGAAAATCGAGAAAGCGATCGGATATAGACACACGTTCAATTTTATTCACAAAAACATTTTTGCGAATAATTTACACTATATAACAACGCTGCATGTACGAATGAAATTTCGATAATATATATCAAGCATCACGTGGATTTTCTTTTATTTTTTAGTTTTTAACCGAATGTATATAAATTAAGCTTGCGCAAAACGCGCCTGGAAAATTACAATTGATTGAAACTCCGTTCGAGTGTTAAATTAATTGCGGACATTTTAATTACGGAAGAATAATGCGATAGGACTTGGTACGAATTGTGAAATATAAGGGAGGGCATACAGCTAAAAAAGACTTCTCTTTCATTTTTTTTATCATAGGCATGTGCGAATGCTTTCCTCCTCTCTCGTATATAATTCGTTGATTTTAATTAAACACAAGATATGTGCTCTGTTCTCTCCCTCTTGTTCGCTCTGTCACACGTGGCTGAGTTCGATTCGAAATATTGTCTTCCTTCATATTAGCCCCAAATTTCGCTCCATATTAACTTTCAATTGGCTTTTATTTTTTTTTCTTTCGAAATATGCTTCATTTATTTTCGACAGGAAATCGAGAATTGCTAAACTGTAATTTAAAGTCAATTACTGCGTTCATTCAATGACAATTAGTCATTTATTAACAATCAATTTTTCGACACAATTTAGTGCTTACTGTGGAAAATGAAATACTTGCGACCAAACTGTACGAGCAAATATCATATAAATCCTGATAAACGCACCATGCTTAACAATTCTGCAAAGTCAACTTTTTCATCCCAATACTCCATAGGAAAAAACACGTTCATGATGATTGCTGTTACAGAACACTAAAACTGAGGAGAAAACAAAAATACGCACAGTAGAAAAATAAATAATTGCCACCAACCGTTTGGTTTTCGCTCACGCACGCAGAGTTATATATACGAAAAGTGTGGGGTTAAGAGCGAGGAAATAAAGAAAAAAAATTAATTATCCAAGTAGGAGTTTCCGGTCACGCTGAAATCCCAGAGCCCTAAAAGCCACGCACCGATATCGCGGTAGCTGTACAAAGCTCTAATTGTCTCGTTAACAAGTATTCTTCAGCCAAACAAACAGCTGGTGTAACGAGTATTTTTTTCAGAAACCTATATACATTTCGAGAGTGAATTTTCATTAAATATCTCTGTGATGTTTGTGGCTGTGTGTGTGTGTGTAATTTAATAAATAAACGATCATATCGTTTACCGAGCTGATATACACCCGAGAGAACATTTTAAAGCTCCCTCCCCGGATGTGCGAACGCCTCTGTCGATTCCGTTATCACTGCTAGCCATATGCGAAAAATTGAAGGGGTACATGTAGTAACCGAACAGCTTTAGATAATTAATTTGCACGATGCATCATTGCCGTGATTATTTTATCGTGAATTTTCGTTATTGCCGCCTCGTGAAATGAGTACAGTCGAACGAAATAAATTTTAATTACAACAGAAATATTGTTAGTTTTTTCAATTGAAAATTATACAATGAAAATTGCCTCTATATGACTTTATAAAAGTTTCAATAAATCCGATATTTAACGCATTTATATGCGTGTGTGATTATTTAGATTCGTAAACACAACGAGAAAAATAAAATGTCAATTAATAATATGCAAAAGTTCGAAGATTTTTTTCTTTCGTTGTATTGTCAATCGCTCTTACAAATCGTCAAAAGAACAAAATAATACAAATAAAAGTTTGGTTTTATAAAGCAAAGAGCAAAATATACAGCTTCGAATAAAGGGGAAAAGGGAACCACGTATACGTTTTTCCGTCGCATAATTAACAATCGGCAGACGTAGTCAAAAAAAGAAAAAGAAAAACAAGAAATAGAGAGAGAAGGGGAGAGAGAGAGAGAGAGAGAGAGAGAGAGAGAGACGATGGCGGTAGAGCAAACTCGGCCCCTGCGGCGGTAATTAAGCACACTGCTGCTGCTTCTCGCCGCCTCGAATTTACCTACGCAAGAGCGCCGATCCTGCTAATTGGCGCAACCCTTTGCTGACTCGTGTAAACTACGAATTTATCTCTACGTCTACCTGCCAAGGATTAATCCGATCGGCCTAGACTTAATCGTACTAGAGAATCTTTGTACAATTATTGTTTGCAATGAAGTCATAACGTTTCCTCATCTTCTCTATAGAAATCTATGAATGTTAATCGGGTAATTACCTTAAAAAACAAAGAACCTGCAAGACACACATCGAGTCGGATTTACGTCGCACCGGAATTGCACGCATGACACTTGACAAGTTAAGTGGTATGTACTTGAGACATGTCATCTGTTATAATGCTACCTTATAACCGTATAAACGTTTCCGTATTTTGTGAAAAACCACAAACCGAGAGAAAACAGAGGAATTGCTAACTTTGTACTTTTTTCTTGTGCTATAATACAATATACGCTTAGAATCGCGATAAAGCAAGGAAAATATCTTATTTACAAATTAATAAAACGGTCAATATTGGACGTGTCGTTGAATTTGAGCAATAATTCGTAGATTTCAACAAATGTTAAATTCCTCGTGTGTAGTTCGATAGTGTTATGTTTACGAGGGGCCTAAGCCGCTTAATTTATTACATTAATGAGGCCAATTAACTGGTGAAGCGGTCGACTGGCTAAAAGCTGACGTTTGGTATTTATAACATACTTCAAAGTAGTAATTTACGTATAGCTACAATTTAATCTTTTCCGTTACTATACGTATGGCTCTAAGAGATTATTGGCGGTTAAATCTAGATTACCTTGGAAACATACGTATATTGCAATATATGACAAATTATACAACGAACACTCAATTACAATATTTCGCTTTATTCCTCAGTTTCCAATTAAGATTCAATTTCTGAATGAAAGAAATCGTACAAAATAATCGCAATCAGTAGTACAGGTACGATTTTAGTCGGACAAGAAAAAATCCGGTCACGTCTCTTTAACAAAACGCACACAGATCCTCAAATATCGAAGGTATATAGGAGAAATACGACGGTAGATTTTTACCATGTAACTTTTCTCTCTCCCTCTTTCTCCCGGTACAATCCCAATGTACACACAAACGAAAATTTCGCCACGCTCGGTTGATTTATATTTGAGAAAAGAGCCTTTTTCTCCAGAGGATCGCGCGGTATAGCATGGAAACCCGAAAAACTCGAAGAAATTTATGCGGCGTCTGGTCGAGTTGATAAAAAAAATATTCTAACCACGTACGCGACTTAAGGCTACGTACTTTAGCGAATGGACGCCGGCCATCTGTACGAGTATAAAAAAATGAATGCTTTTGAACGTATGTGTGCGTGTGTTTGACTTTGGCGAAAAGGACGAAGTTCAACATTGAAATTATACTGTGAACGTGAACTTTTATTCCAGATTCACGTTGACCTGGAAAATTCCTCTTTTTACTTCGTACTTCCAAATTCAGCATTTAATGTCAAGTTCGGTACATTTCGGTACATTTCACTGCAAGCTTTTAAAGATGTATGTTACTTTTGGAATTATTCAAACAAATTCTGTCTTGCGTTTTGACTATACTTCAAAAATCAGCATTTAGCGTCAAACTTAGTATCAAGTATTACAGCCAAGTACTACAGAATTTTAAAGATGTATATTTTTCTTGAAATTATTGAAGCATATTTTTGAGATATTTTACTTCCAACTTCAAAAATCGCCTGCTGATTATCTCTGAAGTCCTGCAACCTTCTAAAGATATGTCCCTTTTTGGAATTATTAGAGCATATTTTTGCGATCCTCTAATAACTTTAACTTAACGAATGCTCTTTAACGAATGATGTATGTTTAGTTACATTAGAAATTTTGGTTTTTACCTGTTACATAAATAGTGCTGTACTTCAGAAATCGAATATAAAACATGCTTATTGGAAAATTGCTTCAATAGACATCTTATCGCTCTTGATCCGAAAGGATTATGGTGCAAACTAATTTTTTTACAAGTTTTGAATTTATGGTTAAAGGAGAATCGTAAAACATATGACTTGATGCCGTCGATCCTCGGTTAATTATAACAAGGTTCCTGGATAAGAGCCCAGTTAAAGAAACTTGCTCGTTCGTGTGGGAGAAGCACGAATGGATGATGGTTTCCTCGCTGACTAAACTTACGAGGGCGTTGGCCATTATCCCAAGTGCTTTCCAGGGAGTCGTCGTCGACGACGACCGTCCGAAACTTGGCGCGTACGCTCGAGCGCGCGCATACCCGCATATTATGCTCCATATTCATAATTCCGTGGATGCTTCGTGAATTCCGCACGCGCTGATAGCATGAGCGAGTTAAATTACGCGGTCACTTACTCAAGCGATGATCAAGCTCATTAAAAAAAAATAAATAATTTTTAATTTAAAAATAATAGAAAGATACTGCACGTTCGTTGTTCCAGTTGCTTTATCATTAATGAATTTTAAAATTCCATATTAAATTCTCGTTGTAATAAAAAAGAAGCACTGATGGAAAACCAATTCAATTTATCGAGAAAATTCCAATTATATATCGTCCACGTTGGTTGTCTGCGACTTTGTTTATTTGAAATCGAAAAATTCCTCCACTATACAAATATTTATAGATCAATCAATATTCGCTGCAATTCGGAGTAATTACAAACTGAGATCAAAGTGCATAATTACAATTTCTACCCAACAATCGCCTAATACGGCATGGATCGAATCAAAGGGAATTACATAGCAACGTGCCAATCGTCCAATTAAGTCCTCACAGATTCTCTCTCTCTCTCTCTCTCTCTCTCTCTGTGCCTGTCTTTCATCTGAAAATTACGCACATCCTACTCATTGAAGAAATAGGATATAAAACAAAGAATAAGACTTGTCCAACGTATATAAGTGCATTTCCGGCACCATATGGTGTGTCGTAACTGCGCGCATGTCTTCATCAAGATTAGATCGATGTGCATTCGTATGTTATAATTGACGGCTTAAAAGATTTATCTCGTACGATTAAAACCTGTGGTTAAAGAAACGAACGTGTTTATTAAGTAATATAAGATTTGTTATAGTCGATTTGAACTGCATAACTTCTGGGATGATTAAAGGGATGATGCATACTTGGAAATATATGTACGTATTATTTTATGAAAAATTAACGAAGTTGTTTATTTTTTCTACGAGAGCAGAGAGAACTATTGAATAACGAGGCAACGTCTTTTCCTCCTACATTTTAGTCCAAATAATTATTTCGTAATTTATCAACAAGTTCAAACGCAAAAAAAATCAATAGTCACCTTGTTTTATATTGGGATGTAATAAAATCCTGAAGAAAAAGAAAGTCGTTAAAGAGCTAAACCATGTGCTAGTGAATGAGAAAAAGAAACAAGAGAGGAACAACAAGTCAATCCTCGAGATCGTGAAGTTAGTTTAGCCGAGTGCTAGCTGCCAAACAGCCACGTCGAAAAGTTCGGGACGCGCAATTTCCCTTGGACACTTTGAGCTTTATTGCGATTTCGCGTTGTAGGTGTGCGCACGGTTGACGACGACGTCGACGATCACGACACTTTTCTGTCGGTAGACAGAAAACGAGTATTACTACCTGCGGTCTCGATACTGATCTTTCCGTCTCTTTTGATTTTTCTACGAGTCTTCGCTACTCTGCGATTCTATTTCTGTTCTCGTTATATTAAGAAATATAAACGCGTTAAATATTTGTAATTTGCGAAAGTCTCGCATGGTTCATATCGAATTGGAATTGGATTACATAATGAAAATATTAGTCGGACAAGCAAGCGCTAAAGAAGAAGTTAATCCCAAAATAAGACAGACGACGTAAGACTGATTGGACGATAAATAATTCACCCGTCGGACATCGAAAACACCAAAAGCCTTCCGAAAATATATAGTCCCAGTGATTTATAGCTCGTTATTTCGATGAAATGATGACTGGGGAATTAGAAAAGGAGTAATTATCCCTTCCTTTCCTTATTCCTCTTTTCCTTATTCTTCTTCATCCTAGCCAAATGACTAAGCAATACTCATAGCTAATCAAAATGAAATATGAAAGATATGAGAGAAAAAGTGAAGCGAAAGAAACTCATAATCGTACACGAAATGCCAACGGAGTAAAGTGACAAACCATGAATGAAGCGTTTTACTTTCAGAATTTATCTTATCGTGATCTTCATCGAAAGGATTCGTCCGTCAAATTCAAACGGTGCAAGAGAAAAAACAAACCACTACTGTCCACACATTTAGTTGTATTTATAACACGCATGGACTACCAAAACAATTAAATCAGTATTTTCACGGACGGGTGGTACAATTTTCGCGGTCGGTCGCACTCTCGCGCTATCAATGATAATAATTATTATCGTGCACCCATTCGCGTCTTCGTGCCTCGTTGAAGTTGCCTTGTTATTCGGCCATTTGTTTAGGTTACGCGTTTATGGGGCAATGGCCAATCAATTTGTTTACCTCGCTATTATTTTTTACGAAATTCCGTATAAAGATTATTGTTACTTCGATAACGAATATTTCTACATTAAACAGCATGAATAAAGAATGTAACACGTCGTTAATCGTTAGTATTTCATGAAAATAGCAACTAAAATGACAACTGACAATTTCAATGTTTGTTTTGATCATCGAATTCAACATCGTTTAATTGTTCACATTAATAAAGCACTTAGTTGAAGGCACTTCCTGGTAAATAAACGATTAACTTCAGCCGCTGCGTTCGATAATTGCTACTAAGAGGATCACAAGCTTATTTGAATTTTGAAAAATCTTTCGAGGGCTTACCGGTCCTGTAAATACTTTGATACTGCTTCAGTAAAACTATTAAGCGACACCCATCACTCGAAAGCTATGAAGCTCTGAATTAATCCGATTATACAGGACACACTTACAAAACATCCAATTTTACATCGAACGTAACCGGAAAATCTCTCTCTCGCACTGAAAAAGCCGCTCGAGCACCGCGTTCAACGGTGGCATATGGTCTCTTGCCAAGGTTTTTTTTCATTTTCCATATATCGGAAAGCCTGATGCGTGAAATCCCTTTTTGCGATCCGGGAAATTTATCGAATCTCACAAGACTAGTGAGAAGCTACCGCGCGTCATTGGTCGGTTCGTCTTTTTTTATCTCATGCCTTTCCGAGTTTGCCTAAGCTTTGACGTCGGATAAGAATATTCCCTTCGCACAAAGGGAGTCACCCGAGGATGTAAATCCATTTTGCCTTCCACCCATGTGCATTCATCGTTAAATGAAATTTTTCTCTAAGAAATTTCGTTTCTTAGAGATGAACGACATCAAAGTTGTTATTTACAAATGGTATAAAGGAACATTTTCAAAATTAAATTCGCAATCTTATTCCGAACAGTTTTAATTTGCTCACACCTAAACCGTCCAAGCTCCACCATAAACCGTTTAAGTACGCAACGCGTAAAACTTTTCAGATACTATTGCAAATGCGATTAATAAAGCAAGCTTGCTTTTGTTATTACTACTCAGCGCGTTGATAGACCACGGTAGGATGAGCTTATCGTCCTGTGTTTTTTTTCGTCTGGAAAAAGGTGAACTGCTGGGATGTTCGACTGGTTTCGAATATTTGAAATTGTAAAAGAAAAAAATATCGTCCATTCTTTACAACCGATGAATTTACTGTGTGTCTAGTCGATCTCTTTTTATTTCTTTTTCATCGTGGGTTAATTTCAATAGAACGATCAGCAATATTCATTGACGCGGTAATTCGTATTCACTAATGCGCTGCACGTTTTAATTTTAAATGCAGTTGCATATTGAAAATAACTTGTGTAGTTTTATATCTCTATTGAATTTTAATTCTACATAAGTATTAATCAATCGATTGTAAATATGAAGAGGCGTTATAAAAACAGTTCATATAGATAAAATATCTGGTATAAATATATGTACACCTTCGTTCGATTTCACTTCCTTTAGTTATTTCTTATCTTTATCTATTCATCTTCTCCATAGGAGTAATGAAGCGCATGCTTACAAAAATGGTCGTTTAATTTACCCGTGAAAATTGAAACAATCTTGATAGCCTAACCGTCTCGATCAGAAAGCAAAATGACGTAAAACATAGACTAGCGAAGCCTAGTATTCTCGTCGTCACGGTTATCTGATCGCACGCAAGATGTCTCGGCCAGTGGGCAGTTAACAAGCATGAAAACGTTCTACCTCGTTGTCTTGTGTGTATGTCTGTATTTATGTATATGTATATATAGACGATTGCTGTTCCGCACTTACGAGGGGAGAAGAGGGGAAAATAGCGATAGCTTATCTTTTAACTGCTCGCAAGCAGGTAAATCCTTAATTTCATCCAATTCGACATTTTACGCTTGTTCGATGTTTTATTACGCTTTGTAGTGCTTATCAGCGTGATTGACGATCACTTTACGGTAATGCCGGAGATATAAAGAGAAAGAAAGAGAGGAGGGGGAGAGAGAGAGAGATGAATCAATGATTTTTATCGATAAGAACGCAGTCGTTAGTCTACATATCAATGCGATGATAACTAATGCATTTGTTTTATTTCTGTTACAGGTATGTCGAACTTTCCACATTCGGATTCGTCGAATGTCTCCCGTAAGTAAAACACATTTCAGTTTATATTACAAATAGCGTGTTTCTTTTTTATTAGCGCGTGAAAGAAAAGCGACAGGAAACTCGCGGGGAAGATTGAAAGAAGAGGCGATATTAGGCAACGTGGCAACGTAAATACACGTCAGCACCTTCTGAGATGAAGAGCAAGCTGACGATGTATGTACTTTTACTTGATGGAAAAGTACGCTTGCGGCGAAATGAAACACGATCGTAGTACCCGACTTTTCAATGCGTGAAAGTTGATGTCTTGAAATCAGATGAGTGGCACAAGTTTTATGTTTTAATGTTCTCAGTATGCAATTCACACTTGAACTTAAGTACTTGACCATTGAGTTACTAATTTCTCATTAAAGTGTCAAATTGCCTAAAGTGACGTTGCAACCTTTGCAAGAACTTTTTTGGGACAATTTTCAAAATGTGACTCTTGAGTCGACGACAATTCGTGTGTACTATAAATTAATGTTTTGACTGTTGAAAAGCAGTTGAATAACTTGAAACATTTTGAAGTATAATTCTATGTGACACATCCAGTAGACGGTCAACGATAAAAATGAGAAGCCATAGCTGAAAACGTGACGCAAATGGCAAGAAATATGATAAAAGCGGGCTTGCGTGAGGTCGAGTAAAAAAAAATAGAGAGAGAAAGGGAGAGGGAAACCGAGTCAGGATAAGAGCTGGCGCATAAATGAACAAGCGTCGGGGGTAAAAAAGAGAGGAAAAGCAACTTGGTTCTCTCGAAAGAAAACTTGAAAACTCAGCATCAAGTGTATACATGAAATGCTGGAAAAGAGAGAGAAAATGAAGACCCGCTTAAAAAATGAAAGGACGCGGCCTGAAAAAGTAATGGAGCTAAGTCAAAGGCGAATGCGTAAAAAAAAGACAAGAGCTTCAACGAAGAGAAAGTTCTCTAACTCATTTCCACGGGTAGCGCGCAATGACTTTGTTCAAGAGCTGTTCCTTTTTACGGCAGATCCTTCGATCATCGATAAAAGAGCCAAAGCAAGAGAGTGAGAGAGAAAGAGAGAATAAATTAGTTCGGCGAGGTTTGCCAAACTTCCGAGGTCTTTCCTCCCTCCAGCTCGGGATTTTTCCTTCTTCATTCTTTTTTTTTCTTTTCTTTTTCTTCTTCGTTCTTTCTGTTTTGCTCTTTCTCCAGTTTCCTACAACTTTACTACAACAAACTCTTCTGCCTCTTTCGCTATTTGTTTTTAGATCTTTTGTGCAATTTGCCCATTTTGTTTAACCACATTTATTCGTCGTTTTATTGATTTTCTTTTTAACGAAGGTTTTATCTTTTTCAAACGCTTAGTACAATAAAAATCATCGAAACAGAAAGTCGAATGATCGAAATAAATAACTCTCGAAAATGACACTTTTATCACGATATATTTAAAAATAAATGCATACGTATAATTTATAACGAAAGATAATTCTGACCTCAATGTAATTAATATTCTTGGCATGTTTTTAAATAAAGTCCGATAATATCTTTAACGAAAAGTCGTTTACAGAAGGATTACATGAACCGGGTGAGAATAATATTTCTCGAGATTAGCTATAAAACAAACGATGAAGTGTCGAAAGAATGTGTAAAAAAGTTCCCTTCCTAAAGAATTAGATGATGGGGGATAGGACTAAACGTGCCACAACGAAGAAAGCTTTGACGATAAATTATCGTCTCATGAACTTGGTCTCGTTAACGTTAGACCGAGGGAAAGGATACGAACAGAAAAGATTTCACGTACTTTAACCTCAAACTTCCAAGGCGTCGTAAGAATGTCAGAAATCAAATGTAGTTCTCACTATACACAAATACCTCACTCACGTATTATTCGATGAACATCTTGCTATTTATCTGACAAAATAAAAACAAAGAACTTCATTGTTTCTTCAATCGAAGTAGTATAAACCCAATATGGTCGGCCACACGTTCGCAAGTTATATCACGCGTCAACCTCAACGACGATAAGATTGCCAAGTTTCGCATACTTGACATCACTGGATTGACCGAACGGTTGATCAAATTACGAAACAACGTTAAGAAAAAGAAAATCTCGGGGCATGAGAAAGGGGGAGACGCAAGTGGTACTTGAGGGACAAGTTGGCGTCACCACGACCGAGAGATGTAGCAGAGGATAATATCCTCTCCATCCGAGAGAGAGAGAGAGAGAGAGAGAGAGAGAGAGAGAGAGAGAGAGAGAGAGAGAGTGAAGTGAAGACGCTTGGCTCGATGAATCGAGTAGGAGGAGCCGCCTTGCGGTGCATAGTTCGATGGAAGTTCCGCGCTCGGCTTGCAAGTTCGGGCACGTTAACGAGCTCCTTAGTGCGAGCTCCATCCCCACCGCGACAAAGAATACCCAACCTATCGCCCTCAGTTAATGACTCCAGGCTTATACTGATGCTGCGCTTGTTCTTACGCTAATTGGCTCTGATACTTTTATCGGCATCCTTTTTTCTTTCCTATAACCTCGTCGCCTGAGATATTATCCTGATCTATAACTACTTGCCATTAAATATAAGGATTTACAAAAGAAAAATGTTCAATTATTTAATGATTTTGGGTTAAATAAAATAAGTTTAAGTAGTAAAATCGAAGTTTAGTCAAGCAGTATATCTTGTCATGATAACTATTCGATATCGAATCAATCTCGACAGAATCGTTTTTTAAATACGATTTTATTTTTACCAATGATTTGAAAGCCATAATGAAATATTTCATTACTATCGGTCGCCAATTTTATAAAACGACATACGAACTTGTTTCAATAAACGTGGTCGTTCAATGTTTATAAAATATTGAGAAGAATTTTGGAAAAAAACCGTAGAATTTTATTTGTAACAAAACTGCGTACCCAATTTTCTGTTTATTTGGAAAGAAACTCGTTTCTATCTCCTTTCCCCCCCCCCCTCTCTCTCTTTCTTCTTATTTTCCGATGGTTAAATAAAAAAAATATAAAATAACATGAAATCTACTCGCAAAACACACATTTGGCCACAAACGCAAATGTAATATTCTACCTTTGAACTTTTTTTTTTAAAAAAAGCAAGCAGCGCCTCACCCCACTTTATTGGAAACCACGAGCAATCAAAAAGTTCCATCAAAATTCCAATCGCTCGATCAAACTGCCGTACGCTTCATCTCGCATCCTACTTTAAAAATGAATATCATTATCGCGAGTGTCGTTCGTCTTTTTCTTTCTTAATTTAACAAAAATTTATTGTTCACCTGGGCACGACAGCTCTGATTGTCTTCTGAAAAGTCGCACTAATCGCAGAAGTTGCGCCTGCAGTAGTAGCAGCGAGTTTGGTAAGTCGTTAAATCGCTGTGTACATTCACCTAAGGACTTAATCTTCCATTAAGTTTTAACGCCATCCAAGTTCGCTACTGCTGCGCCTCATCTCCGTCTTTCTAATTGTCGCTTAGATACTCTGCAAGCAGGAAGAACTTTAGGGTGAGGTGTGGGTTACAGACAGAACAAAAATAGCAATGTTAAACAATGACATAACTGTCAAATGTCTAATCGGTATTTTAGTAAGAATCAATTTTTCACATTCACGACCACCAGCTTGATCGTCACAATTGATCTTACGACAACTCTTCCTCGAGTGTGACTGCAAAAAAGGCGAGATAGCTAAAAGACCAAGCGTTAATCATCGTGCAAAGGAAGCGGTTGGTCTAATTGCAGTGGCAGAAGCCAAGCGTCAGAGAATGAAAGAGAGAGAGAGAGAAAGCGCCAAAACCCAAACGCTCACGCGCGAGAAAGCCAAAATGGGTTAAGTGCTTTAGGATAGATTGCTCTAGGATATAGCTTCATAATGCATCGGCTCCTGACACGCGGTGCTTGTTTAATCATGCATTTATTCCTGTTCTATTTGCAAGCCCTCACACAAGTTTTTAAACTTTTTAAACCACATGCACTTTCATCTCTCTCTCTCTCTTTCTCTCTCTCTCTCTCTCTCTCTCTTTCTCTTTCTCTCTTCCTGTCTCGTGTGAATATTTTAAAGCCTGACTTTTTCTTGAAAAAAAAAATGAAAAAGTTTGATACAGAAAAAAATTCAAACAACTCAGTGATCTGTCGAAAAATTTTGACGTTGGAAAATCTTGTCTAACCCCCGTGCTTCACTTCAAACTCAGCACGTATCTCTCCAGAGACGTATAAGACACGAAAAGAGAAGGCAGCATCGCTTCTCTTGGCTTTGTCAGCGCTGATTCTGACGCGTCTCGCGTAATTCGCAAAAGAGAGAAAGAGAGAGAGAGAGAGAGAGAGAGAGGGAGGTGGCCAAAGTGTAGTCCCATGGGTAATTTTACATTCGCCTACGACCTACATGTCTGTAAGTTTCCCTACAGTCCTCGCTTTGACGTTATAAGAGCTAGAAAAAAAGGAACCGGAGTGACTTTAATCTTCACAACGCGCGTAAAGAGAGAGAAAGAGAGATGAAACTCATGTTCGTATATCGATCCACGATAACTGCCACTTAAAAGATAGAGGAACTTGCCAACGTACGCAGCAATTAGAAACCACTCGAGCGCTTACTAGTCGTTAAAAATGGATGTGTACGTGCGGGATGCTGCTACCGTTTTGTTTGCCACTCGAGGATCTTTTTTTCTGTCTTTTTGCCAATACTACTCTGCTTCGATTAATCAACCCGCCCAATCCTTCTAGTTACTGTAGCTACTTCAGCTTTCTCTCTTTCTATACAATACGCAAACTATCGTAAAATTGTCCTGAATTAATTATATTTTTTCTGAGAGTAGTATCATATGTGTGATCCTTTTTTCCTTTTTTCTATTCTTATTCTGAAGAATTGCACGTTTATGGTCGCTGTAACTTTGTTACTTTAACATGATAAAGTGCATCTCTATTACGACGTACAAACTAGTGAAACGTCGTAAAAGTCGCTGCACACCTAGTTCAAATATTGTTATAACTAGTACAATGACATAGATGCCAGTTTGAAAGATTCATAAATAACTATTGGTGTGTAGGTTATGCACTTTTATTTTACATTTAAAGTTGGAAGTCAACTATGAAAACGAACCAGTTTTTCTCCTTTAACTCTTACGGCTCTGCATTTCTCGATGGAATAGTTAACAGCCTGGTAATTAAATCGTCAATGGATTTTTCGAACAATTACGCGATAAGTACTAACGAGAAGATAGATATGAGAAAACAGCTTCATCCGATTTCAAAGAGACCCAAGAAGAACGAATACTCTTCTACTTCGTCTTATTCGCTTTTTCTGTCTCTCCGTTTTCCTCCCTCTCTCGCAGGCTACCGAATCTCAAGAATCTTCCTCTCATTGTCCGAGTAACTGTTCGAGAAGCTGAACATAGTCGCAATCTCTTTCAACCTTTTCGCGTGTATTTCTCTAGTGGAAATTCGTGTACCCTAACAGTCTTTTGTTTGGTGTCAGATCTTATTTATGTGATTTGGTGTTTACTTTAAACGAAACGTTTTTTTTTTTTTTTTTCATTTTTCCGTCTAAAAGTAGAACTATTTTTGAAAATTAATATAATCCCGATAAAAAGTCATTTACAAAATTTTTACAAAAGGTAAAATAACACGATTTTAATTTTTTGAATTCTCCCTCATTCATTCTTCAATAACTCTTTTCTCGTTATACATTTTCCAAATGTATAATTTTTTCATTGTGAATTTTTGTCTGAAAAATGAAATTTTTTATATGTGAATACGCCCAGGTTGAATTTGTAAAACAAAAAATATACTGACGGCAGTACAACGTCAAAACAATGTTCTGTTTCATTTGAGCAGTCGAAAAAAGCATTTTGTTATTTATAAACTCGCTTTATTCAATGTTGCATTCGAATAAGAACTATATAAATAATTCAAGCTTATGATATTGATTAACATTTTTATACTGAAACACAAATAGATTATCATGAACATTAATCATAAATTCCAAATTATCTTAAGTACGAAAAATCTCAGGACTTTTAAAAAGCACTATACATATTACTTCCACGAACTAAAGTAAAAACTATTTTTCGAGGTAAACCTGGCGTAATTTCACTTTCGTCTCCAACATCCCATGAAAAATCTTGGAAATAAGCCTGGAGTAATTCTAAAAACTACTTAAGCCCAAAATTGCCTTCCAAGTAGGTGTAAAGTCGACAACTACCGAAAACGAAAGAGGGAGTGAGTGGGAAAACTAGTCTACTAAAAACGTTGCAAGTTATAGCATAAAAAACGCAGCCTCAAACGTACGTTTTCCTATGGGCAAAAGCCACACTACGACGAAAGCTTGCTTTCTGAAGTTCTTCCTCGCGTATACGCATTATGCAACCGCTCGGGCGCGTTGAATCTTTTTTTTTTCATCTTTTCTTCTCACCCTTCCAAGCACCTGCACTCATTTAACGAATGCGCGACGCTTTTCAAGATCGTTTGAGATCTTGAAAGGGCTCTGTCTTCTTTTTCCTATCTCTTTCTCACTTTACGTTTCTCTTCTCGACGTTTCAATGTAACATTTTTTTCTTCTCTCTTTCTCTCTCTCTCTCTCTCTCAGTAGCAATGCTTCAAGTATTAAAAATTTTTTTCTCATTAAAAAATCTCGAGGTATTTCTTTTTTTTCTTTTTAATATTCTATCTGCGAGAATGTATTTTAATTAGGCCAATCATAATAGGAATCCCTTTTAAAAATTATAGAGGAATATCCTGTGATAAGATAACAAATTGTACATCCCTATGAATTCCCTAAGCGCAAAAAGAAGGTTTTCTTAATGTAAATAAATACTTCGAAGAAACGTCAAACGAATTTTAATAAATAATTTAACGTGTATCGTATTAACTGTGACAAGCGTTCCTGAGCGTTACGACGTACGTGTGACTTGCGAGCAAAAAGAGTATCATTATTAAGTGAGCACGGCGTCGCGTTTTAATTAGATTTTCGTAATGCCGCGAGGCGCTTTCTCGCTCCTTCTTTCTCTATCTCTATCTGAGGTAACGTAAAGTCGAAAGCAAGAGAACTCATTTATACTTAGAAAAGTCAGAGAAACAGTTGAGCTCGTGACGGTTAAAAGACCAGAGAGAATTATCAACGTAAAAATAAATAAAAGTATTGCATGAAGATTGAAAAAATTGTCTCAGTTGATGCGGAGTTGCATAAATATGAGTGGATAGAAAGGGGGTGCACACACGCTTTTTAGACCATTTGCATATTTATACTAGCGTGTACGCGTAACTCAATATTGACATTTGCGACGCTACGAATAAACAACGAATTACACATAAAGTTGATTGAACAAACGCGTGAGCCCATCGACATATGTGTATGTGTGTGTGCGAGTATGACGATATTAATTCGCATCGTATAACCCATTATAAAAGGCGCAATTACGCGTGAAAATAAATACGTATTACAAGCGAGTTGTTGCATGAATACCCAAGCAGAGACATAATCAAAATCCGTGATATAGCACCATAAAACGCATGACTCGCACTGCACAAGCCTGAGAAATTTTTACTCCTTCGCTGTTGCCATTATAGTAACTCTTAATTATCAAAGTATAGTAAATGTAGAATAGGGGGTGTAGAAAAGTATACAAACATATATATATGTACGTATGAAACAACATCTCAGTGCAAATCCTCATGTTACTTATTCTTCCTCTCTCCCACGGTTTAGCTTCTCTGTTCGCCTTTTGCTTGATTACTCATAATTATGCTAATTAGGCGAATGCATTATCAACGCTTGCGTGAGCGTTGTAGAATACATAAACTCGTCTTCTCTGGAAATTAAACACTTCCTCGCTGATTTTATTTCATTTCCTAAATGATACTCGCTATCCTCCATCTCTGTGATACAAAAATTTGTTTTTTCTTGTTTGTTTTCTACTGTTGTGCACGTGTAATACGTGCACGTGTGCGTGTTATCGTTGGTGAACTAATTTCGAATGTCGGCACGAGTGCACGCATTTTGGAAAGTTTCAAAATGGTCTCTGTCGCTTTTAATTAAATGTAAATACGAGGAAATGTGCCAAAGCGAACAAAATAGAACCATCATATCTTAGAATTTCAAGTAAACAAAAAGAATATCGTTTTTCCTATTTTTATATAGATAATAAAAAAATTCGTTATCTGGGAATGGAACAAAATAAAACGAGTTATAACTAAAAAAAATAATAAATCAAAACTCACCCTCGTCCAATACGCAAATCCACCGAGCGAGATTCAATTAAAAACTTTCTCACAGCTCGTGCTCGATAATCCCATTATAAGGGGGAAGCCCTCGAGATAAAACTCGCGTGCTGTCCGAACATCAAAAGCATTTACGCGCTCTCTCTGCGATGCGATTTTATTAGCTCGAGAGAGAGAGAGAGAGAGAGAGAGAGAGAGGAAAAGAGACACAGACACACACGCTTACGACAACTGAATTATGCGTGTACTTAAGCCAACCCTCCTGAAGAATTTGATTTTCCTATGGAAAATGAAAAAACTCGTATTTTCTTTTACAACCTGCTTTAATGAAGACAGATTGAGGTGTATGCATGTGTGTGTGTAAAATCTCTGAGAATAATTATTTTAATAATCATGCCAAAAATTGATGAAATAGAGGGAAACGATGAGATATTTGTTTGTTGTTAATTTTATTCTGATGAAATTGATATATACGTCTCATTATAATATTAAATTTTCGATATAACGATCGATGATAAAAAAAAGTAAACCCAAAAATAAATTTCGTCGAAAAATTGACTTTCTGACGAATCATATTTTTTTATTGAGAACATTTTTTACCTAGGTTATATTATATATGCCACATTAAATCACTCTAGAGTTCCCTAACAAAATTTGTAATGTCATCTAATTAGATGAATTCTACCACAATCAGGTGCGTTCTTGCGTTATTCCCTTGACCTACTAAAGACTAAGATATGTGAAAATACAAAAAGTTTCAGTTCACTAAACACTAGCGTGGAGAGTTTGTAATTCAAAACGAGATATGCATCAAATTTATGCACTAGACTAGCCAAGAATCAAGAATACAAACGTTATATCCGACCAACGGAGCTTCCTTCTCAACTAAACTTGGCCAACGTCATTAGAGACCTTATAAAAACTTACACATCACAACGGAACCACTCACTTTCAGAATAACGATGAACCATTCAAGTATCCCCCGCCCCCCTCTCTCTCTCTCTCTCTTTCTCTTGCCCTCGAATCAGTTGAATTTTTTCTCCTTCTTTCTTCTATCACTCGACTACGCTCCCAAGCTCAATTTTCACACGAAGCACTGGCTTAATAAAACGACGCTTATCTCGAGATTGCCGTGTAAGTACGAAGGCGGATACTCCCTCTATATCTCTCTCTCCGAAACGCCGCTGAATTATCCTTTTATATCCGCAGCAATTTGCTCCCTTGGACTGAATTATGAGGATGAGCTCTCGCGGTTTTTATGACAAAGACAAAAAAAACTCTATTACTTTCTATCTTTTTTGCTGGTGATTAAAGCTGCAACAAAACTGAGTTTAATGCTCGTAGTAGCGTGAGTCAATGTATAGTCGGACGCACGCGCGCGGAAGAAAGGACTTGGACAGTTTAATCGCTGAAACGATCGATCCTACCTAAAGAGAAAGAGAGAGAGAGAGAGAGACAAACAGCAGGCTAATTGCGTCATTTTGCGCTCGGCCAAACAAAACAAGGGAGAGAAGGAACTCATTACGAATATTTTCCAACCACTTGACCGACAATCGTTCCCTTATTATCTTTTTTCCCCTTCCACGACACTCATTATACTCCTCGTTGAAAACTTAGATCGTCGTGTCGAGCTATTGTCCCCCGTAAAATCTAGTAATAATAAAGTTCTTTATTCTTCTCAGATAATTGGAAATCCATGTCGGCGATCACACCCAATAAGTTGGATATCCATGAACCGTGATAAAGTACATTCGTCGGCGTGTCACTCGCGAGTAACAATGCCTTCTCCAACGTGAAAGTTTCTCCATTCCCCGGGTAGGCAAACTATATATATACATATATAGCCCTCACGTAACTCAAAGCACACTACGCCCTGTGTGTATATGTCGCTTGCTCACTAAACATTCACTAGATATCTCTCTCCCGTGTGCGCTGCTCTGCTCCGTTCTGTCTGCCATTTCGCTGCGCGCTGCTGAGTTTCTTGCGAGAATTCGGGCGATGCTGTACGATGAATTTTTTAAGTTACTCTTGCATTCCTTTTATCTCTATACACCAATATTTCAATTACGAGTTTATTATCTTTGGAACAGTTGTTTTTGTGTAATTACTCGAGATTGATTCATCCATGAAAATTATTTGCATATCCATTACACGTTAGATCAAACCAAGTGTAGTACATAATTAACGAACCATTCGTTCTCGTCACAGAAGCACTTAAAAGCAACACTCAATGAAATTCAATCTATTTTTACGAATGACAAAACGAATGTAAAAAAGAAAAACATTTAAGGTATATCAAGAGCGTTAGGTGCACGTGCAACAAAAGTACCGAGCAATTTGCATGAGAAATCAAATCGGCTATCTAATTAAAATACACGGCTCACTTACACCGCAATTAAGCGGTACAAAGGGAGAGAGAGAGAGAGGCAATGGAATGATCGAGGGCGAGAGAACAATCGCGCGGCTCGAGAGCGCTAGAGCGCATTCAATATTTCGCGCCCCTTACTCCCGCTTTTTGCTTTCTTTCTTCTTAAGCGTAGGGACTACTGCTGCTGCTATTGTATACGATTAGTGGTGCGAGAGTATATGTATATATATATATATATATATATAACCTCGAAGTGTGCTCGAGTGTTTGCTTTGCCGCGCGATGAAACTTTTCAGGCGTCGATTCATAATTCAAATGAGAGGCGCGCGCGCGCGCATGAAGCCTATAAACATTTCAACCAAACGCTTACGAGGCGCTCTTTGTTCTGCTTGGATGCCTTAGATTAATGTGCTTCTTGATGAAGTTTGCTGATATGTATATATCTGATGTAAAAATTCTCGTATGCATTGATACAAGCGAACAGGAACTCAGTCTCGACATTATGAAGCCAAATTGGTATTCTTTCCAAGTGAAAAATTTCCTTGGAAAATTCGTGTCGTTGCGAAGTTGCAATATATTAGATTCTTCACATATTTGCGAAGGAATCCATGGAAAGGACAAAAATGCACGAACGAAATTGACTGTCGAATGACGCTTGTGAAATAATGCTTTTGGGAGCTTTTGGGAAAGTCGCGCTAACTGGCGTCGCAGTCATAGCTAATCCGAAAATATGCTTTTGCTACTCACGCAGAATTCAACAAGAGCCGTTTAATTCGCTCAAAGGGAATACAGTCTCGCGAATAATTCAATTTCCAGCCTCGGACGTATAAGCGTATACAAACACGCACGCGCACGCATGCACACATTCAACGAGTAATGCCATAAATGTATACGCAACCTCTACCCCACCGCAATACCGCCGCTTGGCTAATGAATTTATATGAAGGGGTTTCCATGTCAAGTTGAGTCCATCTACTTTATACGCCATACTCGTTTGTGTAATTAAACTTATTGAAATTCTCAACTCGGAGACGAAATAACGTAACGATTCGAAGAAAAATTTCCGTGTCTATATCTTTTTGTTCTTTTTTTCTGAAAATTCATCAGTCATACGTCGCGCACACGAAATTTCAAGTTACCTGACAGCGACAGCAGTGGTGGAATGCATTTATGCATGCGCATGTAAATGGGGAAAAACAGGCCGCAAAACGCAAGCCAATTATACGTCGGTATTTTTTTGTATTCGTGAATAGCGAGACAAAAGACCGAGAGAGAGAGAGAGCGAGAGAGAGAGAGAGAGAGAGAGAGAGAGAGAGAAAGAGAGAGTGAAAGAGAGACGAGAGACGTCGATTTCAAATGCGTATGCTGACTCATTATGTGTGTGGACGGAATTAGAGTTTTTTTTCTTTCTCAAATTCACGAAAAAAAATTGGGTCGCGTAAACAGACGCTTTTGCTCAAGTACATATAGCGTGCTCAGAAAGAAAAAAAAAGAATTTACTTTTAATCAGGATTTTCGGAGAGGTAAACACTTTGTTTGCCAGGCACAATAGACTGGGCCGCTGCTATTGCTGCGAGTTCATAATTTTTCGTCGTTACTGGACACATGTGACTTATCTAGGGCAGATTATTTACTTACTTATCCGTTTATTTTTCTTTTCAATTTTTCTCTTAATTTTTTGCGGGCATATGTTTGTAACAATATTTTGAAAAGTTTTATTTTGCAATCGGAACATTTCACTTATTTTTGACAAACGAAATGAAACCAAAGAACTATGAAATAACTTTCCGATCGATCAACCCTTTATAAGCGCGGATTCGGTAGAAAAGTTTATTCTTGGAATATTTCCATTATAGTTATGCTCTCGTAAAATGTTTTTCATCCGTATTATTTATGCGACGTAGAGTTATAAAAGAAAAGCCAATTAATTTTCTCGATAATTAGCCGCACAGCCCAGTTGAATCTCACTGTCTCTCTCTCTCCATCTCTCTCTCTCGCAAACGCGCGCGTACCTTCGAATAAGTATTCGTATACAACAATAGTAATTAAATGCTTAATAGATCTTGGTCCAATTCTCAATTCTTACGCAGCTACGCCTCTTGGCAATCTCCGAAATATTTAGTAAGCCTTCCCTCTCCCTTCTCCTTTCCATTCCCGTTCGTTTGTAGCTGAACGCTTTGACTTTGACCGTCTGTAATCTGAGATTCGTTACGCTCGACGAATTGGTGGCCAGTATGCTTTGAGGTTCGGCTGAAAATGCGATATGTTGGATGGAAAGAAAAAAAGGCTTTTTGGCAACGGAGAACTAGTGAAAATTTGAGATACCGACTGCGCATCGGGTTACAACGGTAAAATTTGTCTCATCTCTGTCCCCTTTTTTTTGTTCTACCTGTAAAACATAATTTCAATGTCGTGCAATTTTATTAATATACTAAATAAATGTAATTTGGAACAACGACAAAAAAAACTAGATCACTTTGGTTTTTAGTTTTTGTTTGTTTTAAAACGTAGCTACGCTCATAGCCGCACGGTAGCAAATTATTCTTCGGTTGAGGCATCCAACTACCATTACTGCTGCTACTGCTAGACTGCTGTGTATATTTGCTCGTTTGCACCCGTATCAACGCTTTCTAATTAGCGTAATTAACTTGCTGGCAGGCATCTCTCTGTCTGCTGAAATTCTAATGTGCGCTCGCTCGCACATCGGTGAAAAACGAACGAAGGACGAGCTTTCATGCTCAACTATCAGAGGAACGTTAAATCTATTATACTATAACACCGTGGAGCTAAGAATGTTTATTTAATTAAACAATTTGTTTCGATTTAATAGAGTAATATTAAATACAAGTATCTGAATTAAAACTAGACTCTAGCTACAATATCTTTAGTTAGAAAAGACAAAAAAGCAAGCACGTGACAAATAAGCGGAAACTCTATCAACGAAAGCAACACAAAAATAAACAGCGTAAAGAAAGTTTCAAATACACATAGCGCAAATCCAATTAAATGAACCACACATACACGCCGCGAGCAACACACGACGATACCAGCTGTAAGTTCAGCATGTTGTAGAGTTTTTTTGTTGCCCTTATCTCGGATTAACAATGCGTCGGCTCTCGAACTTTGACGCAAGTCTTCGTTATCTATGGTGGTTGGGATTTGGAGCTACGCGCATGTTGGCCTCAGGGCGACAACGCCATTTTTTTGTTCCTTCTTTTTCTTCATTCCGAAACTCTCGTACTTACGTATATACCATATGAGTACCGTGAGATCTCATTACAAGTTGAACAGCATACGTTTTCTGGGAGTAAAAATAGAAAAGACTGGTTTTTGAAAATGTCCGAGTCACTATTGTCGTTGTCGCGATCTCTTTTGATGTATATGAACCTGACACAAGGGAAAAGCACTGGCACGTGACTTCGTAGAAGTACATCCCGTGGGTCATACTTCTTGGACACTTTGCATCCCTCTCCTCTCACTTGTCTTTCCGGCTGACGTGGTTGGGTTGTGATTTTGCACTTTCTCGCGCATGTGTACGTCTGTGCGTTCTACCGAATAGTCTTGCGACTAACGGATGATTTTTCATTAGCTTGGATTAGTGAACAATATTTTCCTTTGTTTTTCTAAATTTCAATGTTATACATTAGACTGTCTTAAAATACTAAAAAAAACTTTTGATGATCTTATTTGGCATTGAAAAGTTTGCGAGCACGTGACATCATTCGTACCGTACCAACACATTTCTCAAATAATTTGCATGAAAAATGGTTCCCTTGAAACTCTGCACAACGTGCACGTTTGAAATAAAACTACAACTTTGCGCATATATCAGGTATCGTCGAATTGACTTGTTATACGACGAATAAAAAAGATACATACACGCAAACATCTCTCTCCATCAAATAAAGCCGGAATTCTAAAAAAATCCAAATAAAAGTAAGGTAATCAAATCCTTGACTAAAAATAGCAACTTTGAAAATTATAAGTCGACATCCGTGATTCATCTCTTTGAAAGATATCCGTGCTCTTCATCCGCACTTTTCTTTCCAGCCTTACTCTCGGCGACCTTTCCCTTATCACGTACGCGTAGGCGATTTATTTGCTCCAACTTTGCTCGCCTTTGCTCGCGTGATTTACATAGCGCGAAAAGAAAGCTTTCGTTAAAGCACTGGATGTTTGTTTCGATTAAAGAGGGTGAAAAAAGCATTGAAAATTTATCAGCAAGTTTGCATTTTTATCGTTTTATTCTTCGTCTAATCAAAGCCTTCATCGCAAATATCCAGATCGATTTGTTTAATGAATCCCGACGTATAGCTTGGTTATCGCTCTCGTAAATCCATTTTCGAGCGCGAGAGAGAGATTTATGAATCCCCACCAGCACACGCCAAACAATGCGATATTTATGAGTCTGAAAAGAGAGCTTGGGCTTCATCAATATTTCTACGGAAAACTCTTTCGATAAGTCCACAAGCTTGAGAGTTTCGCCCTTTCCTTTCGCCCCCCCCCCCTCTCTCTTTCTTTAAGACTTTTAATTAAAAAAACAAAGAAACGAAGAGAGCAAAAAAAGAAAAGCAACTCGACTTTAAAAATCGTTCGGCTCAACAGCTGGCCCCCGCGATAAATCAGTCAGGACGTCGCTAATCTTCCAAGACCTTTTCTTACTTACCTCCCATTTTCTTTCTCATTACACGTCGGCCTCCCTCTCTCTTGTTCTCTTTCTCTCTCGCACTTTCAAGAATTTATGGCTCCACATCAGTGGGAATAGAATAGTCGCGAGCGGATTAGACGATAGGGTTAAACGTCGCAATGTGTGTGCAGAATGGCCGCACGTTTTTCACCGTGTGGACACGGCAATGGCCTTGACACATTGACGGCGTCTTTTTTCTTTTCTTCGCGTAGGACGAAGTGCGACCTCTCGGGTGTCGCTAAAAATGTTATCCTCGCGAAAGCTATAACCGAATCGCGCGACACTTTTCATTATTTATTTCCTCGTATGTACAGTACTTTCATTTGTCCTGATCTCGAAACCCTATTTTCGACAAATAATTAGTTCTCTCGAATGAAACATACTTATAGCGAGTTTACGTATAATTTTATCCATGCCGAATACAAAGCGAATAATAATACAAATTTCTTGAATGAATGTGATATTACGAAATCAAATAAACAATTGTTTCGTTTGATGATTCCAGGAGTGCCACCACAATCGTTCCGAGTGCGGCCGATGAACACCTCGGTGCTAGAGAGTAACGAGGTCACTCTTCAGTGCGAGGTCAACAATCGAGTTGGCACCGTGCAATGGGTCAAAGATGGCTTTGCCTACGTCATCGCGCCAAGTAAGTTCAATCCATTATCTCTCTTTATTCTGTTCTCTCGTTGCATTCACTTCTTTCTACCGTACGTACGTATGGATGGCTGATGATCTGCCAAAACATCTGCTCGGTTATGATCGTGTGCCAATAAATCAGATTTTCGTTAACTGTTCTAGATGGAGACATCGTGGGTCACCCACGTTGGCGAATCGTAGGCGAGCAGGCATTAGGTATCTATAATCTTCACATTCGAAATGCCTCGCTCAGCGACGATGGTTTATATCAATGTCAAGTCGGACCTAACGGACGTATCAAACCCATTAGGACATTTGCCAAGCTCACCGTTCTATGTAAGTAGACTTATACGAATTAGTTCGTCGTTTCGTATTTTTTTTCTCCGTATAAATAATGATCAATTTTCATCGATTATATCTCAATTGAACGTGGATACTAGTATATACCTCGATGTAAATTTGATTGTATCTGTAAATACCGTTAAAGATCTTATCGCGAGAGAAATAAATCAATCTTCACCGAAGGAAAGACAAAATTACAACTCCTACGACTTTACTCATTCAAAGCCGCCTTTAGCTGCAAAATCCGATTAAAGACATTTTCATTCATCGATCGCCTGGCGTATATACTGCAATGGTTATGCGCAAACGCGACGAAGAGAAAGAAAGAGAGAGAGAGAGAGAGCGCGCGCGGGAGTGAGTTTATCCGACGCGATGTAAATAATTGCAGCTAGGGTGAACCCTACGCGATTTACACGATTTGGAAGGAGGAGTACCACACAGCTGTCCGCGCTAATTGATTCGGCCCATAATTTGCGGCTGTATCTCGGCTTCTCCCTCACTCTCTCGGACGCTGAGACACAAACGTATGCAACTCGATGCTTGCTCTATTCTATTTCGATTTGTGGTATCGTGATATTTATACTGGCCTGCCATCCACTGAGATACGCTCAATAGTCAGTAAAGCCGAGCGAGCGGGTGTCGAATAGATAATTAATGCTTCTCGAAACATTAAATTCTTATTCGAAGCTTGGGTTCATTCCATTTTTTAAATACCGAATTTTTTACGTGCAATATTGTCAATACACGCTATCGCAAAACTAATTAGATGTTGCCACTTTATTCATGTTATCGCGTACTACAAAGTGCGTCTTGACATCTTTTTCAATGATAATGCACGAATGCTTTTCTTCAACATTCCTACATCTTTTTATGCCGATATTACTGTATAAGCATGTATATATATAATATATTGCTTTATACAGAATATTGAAACTCGGTTCAATGAATTTTTCATTACTGTATAAAAATGGCAACTCGACAAAAGAATTTAATAAAAACCCGTTGAAAGTTATTCATTTCAAAATTTGACTCGATTTCCCCTCTCCTGACGGCAATAGTATTATAAGAAAAAAAAAATAGCAGTAGCGCTTGCAGCGAGCTTTATTAAAAATCAAAAAACGCTTACGCATCTACGAACAGTATCCAAGTCTCTTCTCTCCTGTAAATAATATCAGATATCTCGAGAAAAATCTTAACAAACGCGACTCAGCGAGCGAACAAGGAAAATCCTAATCTCACGAATAAAAATAAAAAGGCTAAGAGAGACAGAGGGGGTCACGTAAGAAGCGAGATAAAAAGCGGTACTTAAATCGGATAAAACCAAAGAGCGAGCTTGCAAGCTCTAGCTACAAAAAATGAACGAAAGAGACTAAAGACCAGAGTGGATAAGATAATTTAGATCTGGTAATAAAGAACTACTTTATTTGTGTTTAACGATTAATAATGCAAGGATACGATAGTTTCTTTTTCTCTCTCTCTCTCTCTCTCTCTCTCTCGGCCTCTCTCCCTCTTACTCTTTCTCTCTCTGCCGCTCGCTCTCCTGCTCGCTCTCTCTCTCTCTCTCTCTCTCTCTGGCTCTGTCTGAAAAAAGAGTAACCACCCTCTTCCCCTTCTCTCTCATTGTGTAAACATACATAATTCAGTGGTGCCTCGGTTTAAATTACGCCCGCGGGAGCAGTACGTGTGGTGCATGACGTCCTCTCTCTCTCTCTCTCTCTCTCTCTCTCTCTCTCTCTCTCTCTCTCTCGATTATATTTGCCTGCGGAATGCCAAAGAATTTAATAAAACTTCTGATGGGGAGGGACAAACAGAATGAGTCTCTATACGAATTGCTTCTACTGATTGATCTAATGTATTTATTTTATTTCCAAACATGATTGACGGCGCTGCTTCTGTTGTTTTTTTTTCGGGTTTGTATACTGTTTATTTATATTTCACCATTCAAATATACTCGGAAATTGTTGGCATATTTCTTGTTCGTATTGCTTTACTGAGACTGTTGATTACTTTTTCATTTTCGGATATTCCATATAGTTCTATTTGGTTGGACAGAAAAAAACAAGTTAAGTAATTTGTTCGTGTTGATTATTTGAAAACGTAAAAAACCCAAATAGTATAGGCTCTCATACTCACAGCTCTGCTGAAAAATTTCAACTATGTCGAATAAAAAATAAACGTTCTTTATGACGTACAGCCATATTTGAAGCAGCGACTGTTTCATGCGAAAGAAAAGCTTTGTTGTTGAAAGTATCCATTGGAAATATTTTATCAAACGTGGTATTTTTCAGAATGTTTATCTAACTTCGATGCTTGATTAGTTTATTTATGAAGAGAAAAAATTGGTAACATGCAAGAGAGATAGGATACGCGAGGAAAGGCAATAAACGGCGAAAAAAAAGAAAAGCGGCCTAGGTTTAAACAGACGCCGAAAAATTCGAGAGCTAGGGAAATAAAAGGAAGGGAAATGAATGCATAGAAAAAGGCCACGGGAGAATACACAAAAACCTATTTGCTTTCCAGTCAGTTCCGCTCTTTTTTCATTCTTTTCCTCTCTGTACGGAGAAAAAGTAGTTCCGCGTATATGTAATTTTCGAGTTTTCTCCCTACTGGGGTTTTTTGCTTCAACTGACATTCTTTCCTTTAATCTCCCATTTTTTTATAATATAATAATTTTAGAGTATTAAAATACCACACAATTAATATTTCATTTCGAATTTTTCATAGGTTTAGTAAATTGTCTTTTTCGAACGTCCGCCTAGTACGATCACTATTTTTTGCACAAAGTGACTAGTTTCATCAGGCACTAGCTAACAAATATCTCGGTCGTATCGTAAAAAGGGTAGCTTACATGAAGGTAAAAAAAGGGATTAAAATCCCTGAACCCTTACCTTAATTTCTCTCTGCTTTTTGCGGCTTCGTACGCTCGTAGGAAAAAGGCATTTTTCGCGGGGATTTCGCGGGATATTCTTTGTTCGAGCTTGTCCCTCCTTTATCAAACCTCTAGCCTCGCTCGTAAAAATTAACTTGATATCGTCAGACATATCCCTCGCTTTTCGACATCGCTTTCTTTTCCTCCTCTCCCCCCCCCCTTTTCCATGGCTTTTAAGAAGAATTAATTAATCCTTTTGAAACTTGCGTATCCTCTTTCGTTATATAGGTCTTTAATCGGGGATTCCGTTGGTGGAAAGATAGCCAATGCTATACCTATATCTCGTACAATAACGCTAATTGTATGGAATAATCTTGTTTCTGATCAACTCTAAATAGTCTTTTCGGAAACTATTAGAACGATATTATAATTGACTTTTTTCTTGTCGTCACAGGCAAATTCTTGAACAAAGATAACAAATTTATTGGCAGCGGAGCCAGATTGAAAGCATTGAATGAATCAAGAAAAAAATCAATATATTCTGTGCAAATAGTCTATTATTGGTTGTCGTTTCGTTTATAAATGTATATATCGTACAATGTTGAAATAACAAAATATCGAATTTCAACATCTGGAATACGTTAAATATCCCAAAGATAAAATCTTGAAATTATAATTCGACCTGTACGTATAATGGAAAAAATCCGCGCACAGGGAAATAGTATCGCGAAAATAATAACGACAAGAAATAAAAAGTCAAAGAGAACGCTGAAGACGGGTACAGAATGAACAAAAGAGTAGGTTTATGCTGGCACCTTTTTTTCGTTGTCTGTCTGCGTGAGAAACTCAATATACCTGCATGAAACTCGAGCAATGCAATGCACATCGCATCAAAAGAGAAAGAAAGAGAGAGAGAGAGAGAGAGAAAGAATAGTCAGTAGAGCCGAGCGCGTGGGTGTCTAATGAAAAGAGCTGCGCAAAAGAGTGCGATGAAATTGAGATACGTCTTTATGTACCAACCCTTAACACTGCGAAACGTGCGCAGACACCGCGTGATTAAAAAATTCAATGAGTCTCTGCGAGAGAAAGAGATAAAGCGAAACGAACCACGAAAAAAAATGCGTTGCCCCCTACGTGCTTTATTCGTGACAAAGCAAATTAATATTTTTAAAGCACCATGTCGAAACGAAATTATAAACGAATTTGATGAATTTTCAACGTTTTAGTCGGTACACGTTTTCAATTTTAGAACATCGTTTTTTAACTTGCTTATCAACGAGTATAAACTCTCTTTTAAAAAAGAAGACAAGGAAAAAAGCTTATAGCGTAGATAGGTAAGACATAGCGGGTAATTGAGTTTTGCGTTTAGCCGTATACGAAATTTGCCGAGACAGCAGCACGCCATAAAGCGATTGCGTAATCTGCCGCGCTTCCGCGAGGATAAGGCAAGTAAGAGAGAGAGAGAGAGAGAGAGAGAGAGAGAGAGAGAGAGTAAGGCGCCTTCGCGCTCGTACGCATCTACAAACTTGGAAGAGAGAAAATACTGTTAGCCAAGGATTCACCGTCGACTAAGGCTTTCCTTGTTACCGCGTGGGTGCGTGTATACCGTGGGGGCTTCTACAATTGGGGGATTTCTACGCTCAACAGTAGAGTTAAAGGCGTTGCAGATGAAATCGCGATAATTGCATTGGAAAACTAACTTTACTTTCTTTCAGCTACATAATAAACGCTTATTTTTCTTTTTGTTTTTTATTGATTTAAAATATTTTATTGTACATGTATACAGTGCAAATGTTCAGCAATCACTCGTTATACATTGTTGTCGCCAACAATCAAACCTCTCGAGATACCGAATAATCTTTCAGTACCGAAGAAATGAAAAATGTGTATTGTTCGGATCGATTCAACTGTTTTTTTACTACAACGAAAGAATGTACTGTACCTGGAATCGAAAAATGTAAAATCGTTCCACATTTCCCCATTGCTCCACAAAAATTTTTGATATTGAATAGATACGTGTACGTTCAAAAAAGTAGAATAGTTTTTATTGAAATTACGAAACTTTTGTACTGATAAACGATTTTATGTACTTTTCGAGCAATAAATGTCTGTACAGGTTTATTTACAATTTATGTGTAATTAAAAAACACGCGTGTACAGTTTGAAAATATCGCTAATGATAAAAAAAGTATATTTAGCTATAAAAATTTCGTAAATCTGTATTACCAGTCCTTGACCTATAAAAGTTTCGTCCAAAAATCCATACACCGTTAGCATACAACTGGCCTGCCGCATCCTGAATGAAATTGTAGCACTCCATATTTTCTACTATCTCTCCCCTTTTCTCTCTGGTCATACGTGGATGAAGGGTCGCGCAACTTTTTCATTTTCGAGCCATGTTTTTTGTATTTTTTTTGTCCGAACGTAACTTTTAGATGGCGTAATGAACTCGTCAATACGGTCGACAAAATTTACAACTCAGCAAATCCAAAATTTTTACGGTTTAATCTTCTTTTTTTCATGCCTTATCGCTCGCAAAGTTCACTGATCTAATAATAATTTAGGCAATTAAGATTGTACGGGATTAAATTGAAATCCCCAGCAAAATGTGTAAGTCATAGCGGGAGAGGGGATTAAAGCTTAAACTACGTTAATATTTTTTTCCATGGATAGTGACATTCGCTTTGTGAATTAGCGTTTTTATCAGCTTTGCCTTGTGATGCAACTCCAACTTACAAAGCTTTGTCGTTTCATTCTACTAATGTATATTATATAATGTTCATTTTACAATTCTCATTTCGAATACATATATTATCATTTAACGTTGCAAACTGTTTTTTTTTCACCTTGTATCCAACAAACATATTGTATTCTTTTCCGAATTACAAGGTAAAACCGCGATATAAATATATATCTTAATCATTCTGCGGAAGAAATATGCAAGCACCACTTGGGTATATATACTAATTATTCCGTGAAGTCACTTGCCGTCTTTTAACGTCATGAAGAAGAACAAGAAAAAAAGCAGCCACTTATTTAATATTAAAATCAGTCATGCGTATTTCCCTCTAGCCGTATTGGGGTGAAAGCTACGTACAAGGGAAGCGAATGCTTAATTGAAATCGGCATGTGACAGAAAAAGCCGCGCCAGGTAATTAATTCATCCGCAATTTAGCGAGAGCGAGGGAGAGAGAATATATTTCAGAAAGACAATATACCTGCATAATAAATGCACATACGCACATGTACACGCATACATACGCATACTTTGCTAATTCGCAATAGGTTCCCGTATGCGTGTGTGGTGCACACGAAGATATAACACAGCCGTCTCTTGGCATAATTAACTATACGCGCGCGCACGCACACACATCCTTCACGTGTGTGTCGTACACTTAGGACATGACAAAGGGAAACGGATGCTCGCGCACTCTCACGAATATTTCACACGCGCGAGCGTAACGCAGGTACATTTAATTAAGGGAGCGAACGGCAGCACCAGCAGCCAACAGTAACAACAACAAAAACTTACGCATAATATGCACACCAGAGGAAACATTGACATTGTAACGACTCCCTCCCTCTCTCTCTCTCTCTCTCTCTCTCTCTCTCATTCCCAGACGTCTCGTCGTTACACTCGCAATACTGTGTATTTTTTATTTCTTTCTTCGCGCAAAGTCGATTTGTTAGTTTAGACACACAGACATGGACGTACGCGCTCGCGTGCGGAGATGGTCATTCCGTCATATAAACATCTAGTGAGCCTGTACCTATACGGTATAAACGCGTCCAGGAGATATTGCATTGTATAATAACGCGCGACGTGTTTATTGTTTAACGGGCGCGCATTTAACTGCGTGCTTCCTATGTGTATACACGGTATATATGCGCATCGCTGACTGTAAATGAGTTATATCACTCGCACTGGGGATGTATTCTTTACATATTACTATACAACGGAGATTTACGCTCACGTGTAATTCCAATGTTATTATTACGTGTAACTGCTTCGTCATGTATTCTTTCTGTATTCGACCTGTGAATAAAGATCTTTTTAAATTTCTCGTGCAGAAAAAACAATATCGGCAGCTTTATGTTGTTATACGCTACAACAGTGTACCTGTGAAAACTAAGGTCACTCAAGCGAGCTTTAAAGGAGCTTGTAGCGTCAATATTTGCTCGGTGTACCCGCGAGCGAAGGACCTTTCTTTATCCTCGTCTTTATCTCTCCGAAGCTACAAAAAATTTTGCTTCCTTTATATCGAAACATCGCGTGCATTATTGGAAAGTATAGTTTTCAAAACGACAACTGACAAATGCGCGGCTAATTCTCCGATCACTAAGAGAATGAAACTTTCGCCAAATATTCGCATGGCGTGCGCATGTATATGTGTTTGCAGCCAACTATTCGCGATGATTATAACTGTTTGAGCTTTAGTCTAATTAGCTTCGTTATATGCTCTAATTGGTTGCGAGTACGAAAGGAGAATTATATTGTTCAGACGCCGAAAAATATCAAATGTGAATGTTTATGCGGAAAATAATATTTATTCTTGTATATTCGAGTGTTTCTCAAGTTGGTTTACATAGCGTGTAACTAAAACAACGATTTTATTTCTTCTGAAAATTTGATATTTCACTTTACTCAAAGATACCCTCCACCCCCGTTTAATCGTAAACTTTAACTTATGAAGTTTCTCTCTACTTCGACTTTTTCCACAGAACCATGGAGCTTTTTCTCAAAACAATGGCGAAGGTTCTCGTGATGCCACTATTGTTTGGCCCTGCGGCTGTTATAGTAGAAAGAGCGAGCGTCTCTCACGCCCGGACGAATCGCTTATTTAACGAGTTTTCTCTCTTCTTCTCTCTCTCTCTCTCTCTCTCTCTCTCTCTCTCTCTCTCTTCCTATCTTGAGTGGAGTGCGGTTATTGCACGACTTCTGTTTCTCTCTCTCTCTCTCTCTCTCATATTACGCAATGTGTTTTTCTTTCGAGCATGCAATTTCCAACGGTAAATGTTTTAACTGACTGATTGTGTATCCATGTAACTCTATTGAAGACCTGCCGATGTTATGTATCACGCAATTCAATTAATTGATTGCGGAATCCATTGCGAAGTATCAAGTTTGAGCATAGATTGATGGAAAAATTTTAGATGCTATTTTGCTCTTTAATATCATTGTTATTTTGTCAAAGTTTCTAATAAATGGAAATGTACAAATGCAACTAAAAATATTTTGTTTTAGTTCTACACATCCACATGTTACAGATACGAATGGAAGATATTTTAAAATATATATTTCAAAATCACTATATATATTTTTTTTTATCTAACAATCATAGTTTTCTTTTTCTATGTAAGTCACTGATACTTGAACTTCTTAAAATAGTACGGTGATACGTAAGTTAAAAACTATGTCGATATTGCAACCTCCACGTATCGATAAATGGTACTTTATTTCTATAAATTACAGAACAAAACATTTTAACATTATTCAACTTGAAAAATACTAGCTCATAAATATTATAATCAATTGGTGAATTCATCTGAGATATAGAATTCTTTTCCGAAGGATTTAATTTCCATATATTGCACGATAGTGATATCTTTTGAACGCAATTTTATCCACAAGTAGAACGCAAAAATATAGTACATGAAACATAACCATGTAACTAAACCAATTAATGCTACCCCCTTCCCTTTCCTCCGAGACTGAGTAGGCTGGATCACGCAGCCCAACTTTCAACTTTATCGATGCCAAATAAGGAGATAGAGATAAGAAAATAGAGTACCCAATAGCTGGTTCCATTCGAAACCAATGAAATATGCAATCACTCGCCTTTAACAAAGTGCAAAGCTATGACGCTATACGACAAATCTCTAATTTACACACTGTGAGAATCGTGACAGAGCTTAAGTACCTACATATTTCCATTTGTCAATACAGTCTTTCTCAATAATCTATTCGATTTAATAGTTGACAAACATTGTTTGTGTGTGCGTATGTGTGTCTATGTAATAACTTCCAATTTGGTTTTTAATAACAATGTCCAAAACTAAAACTATTGTGTTGGACTCGAAGATAATATTATCCATCGTGAAAGTTATAACACAATCCATGACAGAACCAAGACACTCTGCAACAGCTCACTTCTAACATTGTTACTCGAAATTGCATAAGTTCGAGTTGCACGCGTGTGTATATCTTGTCCGATATAACTAATTTAGAAACAACATTCGAATAACGATATTCTCAATCCTGCAACACGGATTAGTTTAGTTCATCTCCAAATCCCTAGCAGCTCTAGAATTTCCCTATATATTTGAAAAATTGTATACGAATACAAATTATTACACGAGAGAGAGGAGGAGGTCTTCGTGCGTTATCTCCTTCGACGATAATCCCGAGAGGCGCGCGTCACGAGAGTTTCGACACTCTAGCTTACATATATCGAATGTATGTCAATTTTAATTGGCGCACCAACACCCTCGAGAAAAGTCTCGTCGATCCAAGAGTTACATGCGTCTTCTAACCTTATTTCAGAAATTTTAAGTTTTATAGTACCAGACAAGAACGATTGAGGACATCAATAAGAAAAAATAAAGAAAACAGACTCCACTGGTTCATTAGATGAGATAGTCATGTTCATTGTCATTTCTCAATTGATTTACGCAACGATGTTTCGTTCAAAATTATTGGATTCTCAAATAAAATGGACAAAACTTAACCACTGAAGCTATTCATAAAAGTATTAGTTTCAAATACCAGTATCTATAAAATATAGTAAAGCATCAATTGATATGCGTATACACCCTTTCTTCCTTTCTCTCTCCCTCCCCCCCCCCTTCTCTCTCTCTCTCTGTGCCTCTGTCTCTGTCTCACTCTCTCTCCCTCCCTCTATCTATCTATCTATGTCGCTTTCACAGCTTTCACAAATCCAATTGGCGCAAGCACGACGATCATTAAGTAATATATTCATGATCGCGTAATCACGCACGCTCTCGGTAACGTCATTGAAAGGGATGAGGAGAGGACTTGATGTAAATCGCTTAATCACGCTGTCGCGCGCTCTCTCTCTCTCTCTCTCTCTCTTTGTACCTCTCTCAACATATGTGTATGTATGCATTTCGAATGGATTGCCCGCCGCCAGCATTGCCGCACGAAGCCGATGACACTTGCAGCTGCGGCTCCCCAGGATCGCTTGGCACTTGGCTTCTAAGGCGCGGCCTAGTTTCGCGGCTTTGATAATTAGCTTAGCGATAGTTTTGCTTGAGACATACTCCTATACAGCAGCATTTTTTTAGATGCAAATTTTATTCTAAGATATACCATTGACATTTCATTTTTTTTTCATATTTCGTAAATAAAAACGGTAAAGAGCGTGCAAGCTAGTATCGCGGTAGCTTATTGTAGTCTGAGAAAATACTAATATTCGAATAAAATTATGATTGTAGAACCAATTTCGACTGAGTGAGTATTCAATCTTAACGCACAATAATTCAAAGAGACATCTCTAATAAGAGAAATCTTTTAAAAATCGCGGAGCTAGAATTTGCGGAAACACGAGACGAAAAGAATCTCACTTCGAAAAAAAATCCTTTCTTCACCCAACCTCATAAATTATCTCTTTGAAAAAGACTAGGCCACTTCTCATCTCTCGTAAAAATAATTCTTTATAGAAAAAAAGATAAATGTGCAATTGGAAAAGTGTTAGGCCTTATCTTTTAGGCGCTAAACGAAAGTTTACACAAGGTGTCTTATTATTGTACGAAGCGAACTAAAAAGAGACAATAGTGATTACTGCAGATCATGCACATGTCGATGTGTGTGCATGTGTGCATGTATCTGCAACATAATAGACTCTTTGATGCCCACGTACCGGGTCGGGTGGCGCGACGCACGCGATGCAACGCCCTGAAAATCGATTCGACTTTGGCGCCGGCCAGTTCGAGAGCGCCACCGCTGCCGCTGCTACACTCACACGCAAGCAACTTTCCCGGGATGCGCGCGCTTTTTACTCTCCTGTACACATGTACACACTCAAACGTACGTACATTGCTTGTTTAGCAGTCGTGTCGACAATAGCCATTGCCATTCGTGATTGAGGGTTTTTCATGGCGACGTTCGTGCTCGAGAGTTGCGTTATTATTTTTTGAGAGAAAATTGCGTTTATTTTAAAATGTAAATTAAAAGGTCTCAGTCATTTATTGCTACTATTAAATATTATGGATTAATGATCAATTATTTACGTATTTATTTATTTGATTAAAGAAAAATAAACATTAAGTAAATTTAGAGGTCCAAATGAAAAGCTTTTCATTTTCTTCATAAAGTTCTGTTCGCCGATAACAAATTCCAAATAAAACAACATTTCACCAACACTCTTCATAACAAACTATAACTCAACCACAAATCCATCGGAAAAAAGAAGAGATTAATTGAATAGTTCCATCGAGTATCAAATTGCAGGTCAATCCGAAAAACATCGCTACTGCATTAATACCTTGCGCACGCAATAAAAAAAGTAAACGTTCAATCTTTCCATTATACGACCAACAATCAAATGCACGAGCTCGAATTTCCGTGGACGTATCGGTTTAGCTATAGACGAAAGTGAGAGACAGAGAGAGAGAGAGTAACGAAAAAACCTCTTCGTTGCACTTCATTATTCGTACGTTGATGCTTGTATTTTAAAGAATTTTTTAACGAGTCCGAACTTAAAATTAACGCTGCGATAGTCTATACTTTTTTATTATCGAATTCACAATTTATTTGTTTGCCACATTTTGTTGCGATTTTATTTTTTTATTTTATTTTTATTTTCGGTTTCTGGATTGTACATGATCTCTCTGAAAAATGTTTTTTTGGAGATACAAAATCAAGAGAATTGGCAAGCACGACACAATTTTACTTCGAAGAAGTGAAATAATGAGGTTGCTTGTTAGTTGGCATTTTTTGTACTAGGTGTAACTTTGCGGTCAAGTATTATTTTAATCCTACAGTTTTGCACTAGTATGAGGAATTAAAAAAACACGTATGGCATTTAAAAACTTGTTACTAAAACTCCTTCATGATTTACAACGTGTTAATAATGCTAAAATAGTGTATATGTTTGGAGGTAATGCATGGAAAAAAAAGAGACGAAGATCATTATAAAAACATGGCATAGACAAACATATATACATAGACACGCATATAGGTCGGTCTCGACCCTTTTTTATCGACTCTCCATTCCGCTAACTGTCTTGCATTTCCCGTTTGCTCAGATAAAGGACGCCCGGAGAAACAATTTCGTTTGCGCTTCCGAAAATTCGAAGGCGAAGCGAACTGACCGTAGCTCAAATTCTTTATGTGTACAACTGCTACATACATACCCACTCTCTCTCTCTCTCTACCAATTTCCTTCTTTCTTCTCTTATCGCGGTAGCTCGCAAGAGTTCTATAAAGCGTCTTTAGTGCCTGTAACGGGCCGCTCGTAAAAAATAACAGCCCTCCTTCCCTTTTACATACTTGTACGCTGCATTCGAATTAAATTAAACGTCTCTTCGCGGTTTGCCCTCTTTCTCTCTCTCTCTCTCTCTCTCTCTCTCTCTCTCTCTCTCTCCCTCTCTCTATCCTCCCACGAATCCGATTTTCTTTTCCAGGTTAAGTATATTACTTTCGTTCCTCCTGTTTTCTTCCAAGATTACTCGTAGATAATTTGGATTAAAAAAAAGAATGAAATTGAGATTTCAATCCGATAGAGTGTATGATGAATTTTAAGTTCTCGTACTTGCACATGTGACTAAACTTTCGGATATAATTGAATAATCCACCTTGTTGAAAATACAATAATCCATTATTTACAAACGTCGATGCTCTTCTGTAATGAAGTCTAAATTGTTTAATAAAAGATCTGATTCAATTGTAATATAAAATGAAACAATATCAAGTCATCCATTCTTATATTAATTGTGAAAAAATTGTTAATATAAAAAGAATATCAACGACAGAGTCAATCCATTATTCAAACGTCGATCCGCCTATGCCACATAAATAGTATTGGTTTTCTGCCATTTTCGATCATAACCTACTCATCTCTCGTAATCAGAATTCTATATGAAACGTCGAGCGCTTGAGCTTTAAGTAGAAAAATCTGAATACGGTCAGACACCATGTACGTATACATGTATACTTCTATAAGGTAGAAAAATAAAAATAATTCCATACCTGCCACTCTCTGCCTCTGAAAAGCTATCGATTATTAAAGCACAATAGCGACATAACAAACATTAGCTTACCGAGGAAATATTCATTCTCGCGTTCGAGAGAATACAAAACGTAACATACGAATATATAACCGATAATATATGCATATGGGTATGATTTTATTCATCAAAATATATACCATATATCTTGAAAAAATTTCAATCACAAGCGTTTTAATTATAAAACAATAATATAACATTTTAAAATAAGTAAAGAGCAAGAAGGCTTGAATTCATACACATACAGACATACATACGTGCGACCACTCGAGAAGGAAGAAAGTGTCGCACCTACGTGATCGAGCTTCTCAAAAGCTGCTCTCGACGTGATCGGCCTGCAGCGATGAGAGAGAAAGAAAGAGCTGGACTACTTGCGCGCCTTTGTTTTCAAGCTTTTGGATTTTCCATGCGAGAATTGCGAATGTACGCCAGCAAGCGCATATACGAGCGCTATGAAATTACCGTTCGCCTCAAGGCGTATGGAATTTAGAACTCGACGATATGTGTGTGTATGTATGTGTATGCGTGTGCTCTCTTGCATCGTGAAAATCTACTCTCGACTGCTCGCCGTGATCCTATACGCAAGCATTCGTGAAGTTAACCTTTTTCTGATTATTAAGATATAAATTTGTGAAACGTGTGGACGACAGTTTCGCTATTTTGAGTGTCGGTTTTGATTTTGGAATTACCAATGGTTTTGGTAATTTCGTGATAATTTAGTAAGCGCGTTGAGTTTTTAATGATTAATCGATAACTGAAAAAATGGATTTTTTAATAAACTGTTATTAAATATTCTTGCATAAATATGCAATTCACTTTTCAATTTTACTAATGATGAATCTGATTTTTTTATACAGAAATTCAATTTTGCAATAGCCAACTTTTTTAATAGAAAATGAATCCTTTCAGCACTTAAGTGGAAAAATAAAAAAATACTCAGTCCTATAGCCTCGTGACGATTCTGAGATCTAAATAAAATTTAACTCTCTCTCTCTCTCTCTCTCTCTCTCCCTCTCTTTTTCTCTCTCTCTCTCTCTTTCTCACTCCTCCGCTTTCTATTTCTTTCCTTTTTTCACTTTCAATTGAGGCGAGCGCCCATTTGCTCACATAGAGCTTAATCTAGCAAAGTGTCGAAGTTCGTAAAAAATCTACAAACGTCAGACGTGTCTAGAATATAGTTCTAAATAATAGGCAGAATAACGCGTTCTATCCTCTGTGCGTTATCAATTTATCGAATAATTGCACGATCGCAGTCGCTTGACTGCTCTTAAAAGACGATCGTTGCATTACGTTCTTATTCTTTCCCTCTCTCTCCCTCACTCGTTATTCCCAAAGACCTCTCTCTTTCTCTCTCATTCGAGAGCGAGCGGTTGAGTGCCACTCTCACGTTGGCCTTTTTTTCGTCTCCAACGGATTGAGGACTCGCTGGAGATAGAACTCGGGCTCTCGGAGTTTTTTGAAAAGGAGCTTACAGTTCCTATGACTTTTTTTCGAGGAAACTCTTTCATCAATATAACGATTTTTCGATTTTTGAAAATGTGGCTCGAAATCTGCTGATATTTTTGAGACAATTTTGTTGCAACTTTACTTATAAAAAATAGCATACTAAAATATTATGTTGGAATTCGACTTAAAATTTGAATATTCATTTGGAAATATAAAAATACTAAATTACTTTCAAAACCAACATAACTCGTTACCTCAAACTTCTTCAAAGTGTCCATCGGAAACTAATATACTCCAGCGAATATTTTGACTTTCCAATCATTTGAATGCATGCCGGTGCAACAACATCAACAACAAACGGCAAAATCTCGATACACGTAATGTGAGCTTGCCGAAACGATGCATTATTCATTAGCGTTTTGATGGAAACATCAACGACACATTATTCATTCACAAACAATAACCTCCAAACGCCGAATGATTTTCTTTGTTAATTATGATTTCCAGGCTATTGTGACTGCACCAGCAGTGGCAGTGACAACAGCAGCCACAGCAGCAACTCATTGCACTTATTGTCATATCCATGCGAGCGTAAACCGCATTGAGCTTTAAATTAGCATGATATTTTGCCACAATTCATTCTACTATTAATCATAAATATTGGCTGCAAAAAAAAGTTTAAATTAAAAAATGCCTGCCAAATACAACTCATAGTATCTTTTTTGAACGTCCAGATGTTTATCACAAGAATGAAGTTCTGTGCATATAACGGGCTGCTCTCATTACTTGTGATCGATTGGATAAGAGAAGATCGATATTTTGGAAAGCTCAAAACGCGCGACTTATCGTCCATCTCTCTCTCCCTCCTCTCTCTCTTTTTGTGTCGGTGATCGTCTAATTTGTGTGTTGTGCCGCTCAATATATATATATATATATATACATGTGTGTGTGTGTGCACATATAGCAAAGCAAAAAAGAACGCGTGTCAAAGCGAGTGAATAGCCAGCCGCTGTTAGATCGCTACATTCGACTGGATTCTATCATCGATTTTCCACACATATCGAGGGTACGCGAGAACAAAGGAATTTTCGTTCAATAGATCAATTTCATCTATTTTCAATCCGCTTTATCAACCCGACCATTTCCGAAATACTAACATTTATTTTCAAATTATTTTAAGATAATTTTGTTTATACAATGAAAATACTCGGAAATCAGAAGCCCAACATCCATTTCAAGTACAACCCTATTCAATGAAAATTTTTTCCTTTCTTCGCCCTCTTCGAAATGACACTCGTATAACTCGGAAATCACACGGCCGATCAAGAGCGAGAGAGAGGGAGGGAGGAAAAAAAAGAAATGAAAGAAAGGTACTCGCTCGTGCAGCTAATGACGCCGAGTTCTCGCATTCATCGCGGAGGGTTTTTCGCGCGCACGCATTGATGCTTCAATGAGCCGTACGCTCGATCTGTTCCACTGAAAGCCATATAGCACTCGTCGTAAATCTATCGACCTGCGGCTTTTTTCCCTTCGGTTTCTCCTATTTGTGCGCTCGAAAAAGTATTCTTGGCGTTTATTTGTCAGCCGAAACGCTGGATGTTTAGTACGTGTTATTGACTGGAATGTGCTTTTCCTTTTTCCTACCGAAATATTAATTTTCACACGAGTACGACTATAGATCTTTGAATCACGTCATATTCATCCACACGTTAAGCGTTATATTTTTCAAATGAAAAAAGACATTCAAGAAATGACACAAACTTAATCAAATCAAACTATAAAAAAAATAACAAAAAGAGGCAATGAGAGAAATGTCGTTCCTTCTCACCGTCGAATAAGCGCGCTGCGAAATTGCTTTGCCAGTCGCTCGCTCGCCTATACGCGCGATCAGCCTTGCGCTATGCCACCGACGCCACATACATTGAAAAGCCGATATCGTACAGAGCGCGTAGAGAGAGAGAGAGAGAGAGAGAGAGACTGGCAGGTTCTCGTTGCATCAGCAAAGTGCTGTCGGCGACGACGACGACGACGTTGCGGCACTGGCGCTTCTGCCATTATATACGCTGAAGGGAAATGTCAGTTTGATAGGTAATTTCTGATTGAAGATCGTTGAAATCTTATTGTAACGTCATTTTGTCAGATTGTCAAACTCGACGAAATAAAAAGATTAAGAAAGCACTAATTAATGTAATTTCTTGACAGCTAATGCATTTCTACTAATTCAATATTCTGAATTTTTAATGTTAAATAAAGTGTAGGCCAAATATTCGCGAAGAGCTTGCGATGTTAATGGATTAATGAAAAATCCGATTTTAACAAAACAACAAAAACAAAAGCTATTTTAGTCAATTGCCGAATGTGACACAACTTCAACCGATCGGTAATTTGGCTAGCCGTATTAATAAAATCGAAATTTATTTATAATCATCTACGAATATGAATATCTTTTAATATCTCTGGATTCGTCAATATTACGAAATCATTTTCAGACATTTTTTACCACGTTTACATATTAATCCGATATATACAATATCTATGGGTAGATCAACGTGGAAATATTCACATTAATCATCGAATAAATATCATGGTGTCGTGTGAATTCAAATATAGTCGAATAAAACAAAAATATTCCATTTTAATATGCATGCAACAGTTTGCAACGTCTATGTACTTTTGTATATTTATCCGTGCAACAGTAGAGAGCAGTTGGATAAACTTGGTCAGTTTTTTCTTCCTCTTAAAACAGCCAATTATAAAAGCAAGTGATATTTGCCTTCTGGTCTCATCCCATATTTATCCGAGTCATCGGGAGCGCGAGTATATTTACCGTGGCACAAACGTTGCCGAGGTGCGCACACACATTGTTTGCACATGTGTGTGTGTGTGAGGGTGTGTGCGTATACGAAAGAAAAAGGTGCTTTTTCGTTGGTAAAATAGCGCTTTTGGCGGGTGACCGAGGTGGAAAATCGCTGTGTCCGCGACGGCAAGTTTTATAGAGCGGAAACTGAGCTTTTTTTCTAGCGGGCAAAATTGACATTTTTGAAAGTCAATGTGCCGCAGAACTGTTTGCCAAACGGCGCGGCTTGCTTGATCTTTCCCGACAAAAGAGGAGAGAGTTGGGTTGCTGGAATAATGCAGTGTGACGCGAGAAGGGAGAGCGAAAAAAGTTCTCGATAAACGAAACGTTCTATACGAGCAAAACGTTAATTAATTTAGTTTTCGCGAAGAGTATTTGAACTCCTTGAACTCCGTGACGCACGGCGCGCTTTCATTTAATTACGCGAAAACTTACTGCATATACATCATTATACAAACAAGTGAAAAGTTAAAAATAAAGCAACGAGCCCGAGGTGTATATCACTTTTGTAGAGAAAATTTGATGATTTTCCCGCGGAATATGCGTGTCTCTTTAGTACACGGAAGTTTAATTATACGTTAGAAGAGCGTAATTATATTTATACAGAAATCCCAAGCTCATAAAGTCACATCTGACGGAAACTCGACGACGAGTAGCAATAAAAGACAAATTACATTACGTGAAATAGCTTTGACAAAATTTCACGCGCAGTGGATATGTATATAAATGTATGTGTATATGTCTTTTTGCGTTTAAGGAGGAAATATTTAAACGCGAGACATAACCCTCATCAAGAAAAGGGAAAGAACAACGCCATGCACAGCGACGTGGGTTTGACGAGGGTATTATGACGGCAAGAATGCAGTTTTAGGGCGAGCCGAACAGCAACCGTTATACAACGGAGCTTTAATTGACAGATATTTCCCTTTCGACCACCTTTGATACCTCGTAAATGTCATAAAAAAATTTGTGTTTTCTTTTTCTTTATGCCATTGATCTGACGTTTGACATTTGTTTGCTTTTTACTCGTTTTCCACAATTTTTTTGCGAATAAAATTTGTACTGATTCGTGATGTTTAATGATTAAAAAAAAATTATACAAAATAATGTTGCACTGAATTTACAGAGTCGGCATTAAATATTCCGACTGCCGTCAGATAAATAATTAAGTAAGAAGCGCTTGAAAAATTCAGCTCTTTAATTAATGAAATTTAGTTGGAAAGCGCGAACGCGCGGTTTACCACGTAACGTAATCCTAAAAAGCTCAATTTCGCTGTATGGCATTCCGTAAACATACAGCGAAAATATCATACAAAAATAAAGAGAGATGTGTACGGAACTCTTCATTTGCCTCATTATCCTAGCGCACTCAAGTTCCAAGAAAGCAATATCAGCAACACATTAAATAGAAAACCGCTCGTTATCATTAGAATTTTATTTTTGTTTTTCATTTGTATAATTAACGTAAAATAATAGTGTTTTCCCAAAAGTCAGTTCGATGTATTCAACCAACAGTACAGCATGAAAATGAATTGAAGGGAGAAAGCCAGAAAAAGAAGACGATAGGCCGCGTCAATGATCAACTGCATGCAAAAAAGTAACAATCACTCAGGCTACAAAAGGTGGTGATTCGATTTTCAAACAAAGTTATAGATACAGCATATTGTTTTTTTCCCGCGAACATACCACGAGTGCCCTCGAGATTTTTCTCTAGCTATACGTTTATTTGTAGATGACACGAACAGCATTGGCGGATTTTTGTTGTTACACCTAGAATTGACTTTTTTCGTTCGTCAATTCGCGAATCGAAATGCACAATAAGTAATTCATTGTGATATAACCGATTAAAATTATATACTTTTTTCCATAAATTCGACGTTATATATGTGCATTTATTTGTTTCAGGTAAGTATCAAAGCACCAACGCACTCTGGTAAATTGACTCGAAACCGTAAGCTATTTAGCGCCATTACTTATTCAACATATATTCGTATGACGTTAATTCAAAAGCTAACATGTCACATAAACAAGCTCACGCGCCGTATCTCCGCACTTTTTTGTTATTTCGGTTGCACCGCGACAAGTCAACGCAATAAATGCCACGAGCGATCATGGTTGTGTGTGCAAAGATAACAATATTCCATTCCTCAAACCCCCTTCATTCTGTGCTAATGCGTGCGCGAAAAGTTGAGCTTTGCCATCGTCGGAGAAAAGCGTTCTGGAATTAATCTGGCAAATACACACAACTGTATTTATCCAAAGAGTATATGAAGCTCTCGTTTACAATTTCACCGATATACAGCTTATCGTTGAAACTAATGTTCGTAATATTGAGAATTTCAAGTTATAAATTCTGTGCGAATAATTCTGACTAGTTTGGAAACTATCAATGTAACAAGAATTTGGTTGTCTGACTAAAGCGATGCTGTACTACTGGAATTTACAGTCGGTATCGTGTGCACTAGCTCACGAATTCGCATTCAATTGTGTAAATGATTCGATCACTGATATTTGTACGGTAAACAAGATTTAGTTGCTCGTATACACGTTCGAATCTAATCTATTTCGATGAATTTGCGCCAATCCCCAGTCGTGTTCGATGTACCACCGCGTCATTGTAAAAAGGTTCATTTTTACCCGAACGATAACAAATCTTAGAAGAAAACTTATACGTAAGCACTTTATGAAAGAACAACCAACGTGCCGTGTAAAATAAAAAATAGATTAATATAATCGGGCGCTATAGCACATCGTATAATCCGCCGCGTGAGCTCGCATAATGCGCGCGACAACAGCTGCTTATCGGCAAAGTTTGTGCACACCGTTCGCGACTTACACAAAAGAAAATATTCTGTTTAGACAGCTTTATTCGGCCGAGATACGTGTAAGCAAAGCTATTACGTTAGAGAGAGTGAAAGCTTTTTAATATTTTTTTTCCTCGATAATTGAAAAGCGTCGATACGCAAACGTTGAGGTATGTGCATAGTATGCCTGCCAAAGAGTATGATTTTTTTTTTAATTAAAAAGATAGTACTCTTTGCGCACATTATATACTGATATTACATTGGCTTCTCGATTGAATCTGAAGAATAGTTAACATTTTACTTCCAGCTCAATCCCAAAATTTGGGAACAAACCAATTAAATCGCCAAAATCTCTTTCACTCTAAACAACGAAGTAATCAAATACTTTCAATTGAGAGAGAAAGGGAGGAAAGGAGAGTTATTTTTCGATTTTATTTGTTCAATCGTGAATTTTCGGATCGATTGTATCCATTTGAATGGAACATTTTGAAAAATTCTCCAGTTGCAAACAGAATGGAATTCAAATCAATTTAGCTCTCTACCTTCCTCACTCTCTCTCTCTCTCTCTCTCTCTTGCTCTCTCCCTCTTTCTCTGTATGCTTGTAATTTGAGTTTCGTTAAACAAATTGTAGGTTTTTTATGTGAAAAAGAAATAAATTCGAGCTTTTTTCGCTTTTGATTAACGATCGAATGCATTCGTAACTTTTACTTTTTCATGCCTCCAATATTATAAAGTATAATCAATTAAAACTCTACACTCGTCGATTGCTCAATTCTCATATTAAAACAACACAATTAAACCTTAACCTACGAGTTACAAAAAATAACAGAATACATCCACTGACAGTTCATTCCAATCAACAATTACAAAGATTAGCAAGGCTAGACTGTAGCGAGATAATTCTACAGTTTCTAGAGAGGAATAAATGTTCCATTATAGTGAAGAGCACGCATTGACAAAAGATTCACTTGAAACACAACTAAAAACAGACACTCCACACTCGTCTCGTTAACTGTATCTTTCCTCCCTTCCTCTCTCTCTCCCACGTCGAAGTGGCGAGCAGTTAAATCCTTAATAGAATTCGTCGCTCGCTCGCAAATTAATCAGCACTTGAATATGCTAATGCCTCCTCGAGGCATTTCCTTAAAAGCACAACTATACGCTAAGAAAGGAAGGAAGGAAGGAAGGAAGGAAGACAGGAAAAGTTTTCATCGAAGCTCGTGACAATATAACCAGCCGTTAAGTTTTATTTCGTTGCTTAAGCAGCTTCGAAAGAGAAACATAGAGAAAAAATACACGCGCTTTGCTTATTTAAGTTTCGACCTGCATAATAATAAATCGTGTATTCACATTTTTGTTATCGTAAAGCAGGGTGACCGACAATAATGATTTTCCATTTATGACACTGAGGCAAACTGTAGTTTATTGTAGAAGAAATATCTCCGATAAGATTTTCAACGTGAGACGAGGAAACAGCAACGACGACGACTAGACCAAAAGTGCAATCCGATTGTTCTGCCGCTTCTCCTAGCGCGAAAGATACGATTGTCTCGTTATCGCACCGGCGACTCTTTTTCTCTTCCGTTGATTCGAGCGAGGAAAACGGTTAACGCACTGCCCTTCTCCGTCTTTATTTCTCTCTCTCTCTCCGTCTCTTTATCGAGTCCTCGCACCTTAATTAATGAGTTACGGCGTTGTGTAAACTCCAGAGGAAATTAAACGGAAGTGTTTAGTTTCAAACGTATCGTTTGTGAGGGTCGTACAAGTTTGAATGAAAAGAATAATACTCGTTATCTTTTGATATGTTAGAAATAACAGACATAGTGTGAAAAGCTTGGCTCACCAGTAGAGAGAAAAAGAGAGGGAGAGGAAAAAGGAAAAGAGAAAATCAATTTCCCTCTCCTCGACGAAAAGTACGTAAATCTACCTCATTCAAACTAAAAGCGCACCTTCACTCGGCTTTAATAGAACGTCTTGCCGTCGTAGAGTCACTCTCGATATTCTCCTGTCATCCCATTACCATTTTCTCTCTCCGCTCGCACATACTCGTGCGGCTGTATTATTCGCCTGGCATATAGCGGCAGCGGCGCCAGTAGAGTCTCGCTCGATGGATATCAAAAGACGAAAGAGAGAGAGAGAGAGAGAGCTCGGTAATAATTGAATGAAGCTCGTCGCGGTGGAAGCTGTTTGCCTATGCTCTTCTCTCCCTCTTTCTCTCTCAGCTGCGAAATTTTTCACAGACATATATCGTTTTCTTCTTCTGGCTAATGTAAACGTCACGTATCGCGCGATATTGTAGTTCTTTTCGTTTAAGACCTCTTTTTCTATTTTATGACGTTGGCAAAACACAGTGAGAACGGTGCTCGACCACGAATTGAAATTGAAATAATTCAGCTGAGCGCTAACGAATGCATCGTAAAACCAAGCAAAACATATGTATATCTGTATATACATATACACGCGGAAATCTCCAAGGATACGACCTCTTTCTCTCTCGCCCTTCTCGTCGAACCTGTATGTTTATACGCGAGACTTCAGTTTTAACCAGACGCCTGGGGAACGTTATTCACTCACCAAAGACGACGACGACTACTACTACTTAAAATAAAGCGACGGGCTTGAACGTCGTGGCATTCGGTATTTGGAATAGCAATAACATACTTAACTTTTTTACTTTCCTTTTTTTGTTCTAATAAAAAAACCATTTGATGGAACTAGATTCTTTCTTGTTTTTCTTTTTATTTTAGTGAGAATAGACTACACCATTATTAATGTTTATACTTCTTATTTGACACGTAATCTCACGCGAAACACCTCTGGAAGTGACACGAAAGAAAAAAGAAGAATTCGAGGGAAAAAAGTAGACATCGACATCGTATATCACACGTATGGCGCCGAGAAAGAAAAAGAGAGACAAAAGTCTACAAGTCTCGCGGCCACCATATCTAGTAGCTTCTTTCGATCGGTAGCGCGCGTAAGATGTTTCTCGTCGCGAGTTTTCCTCGCGAGCAGAGTGCTACACACTTTTGCCAAACTTTTATTGTCTACTAGAACTCGCGCGGATGAATAAAAATTCCTAAGAGAGAGAGAGCGCGAGTATGAATCTCTCAGCTTTGTCTTGTTCAAGATGTAGGTTTAACAAATTGTTGAGCTTTCTTTAAGGAATAAAGTCGGCTAAATGGAAAATCTTACTGGATTTAAAAAGTTTTGATCCTCGTAAAATTTGTATTTAAACTTGTTTTTCGCCCGTTCGAATGGAAAATCCAAGTGATTCGGTCTCAATTATTTTTGCCTCAATTTGCCAATTCGATAAATCTTACGAATCGATTGATATGAAATTATTCTATACGAAAACATTCTCTAAGCGAAGTAATAAAAATCAAACGATATGTAAACATATATGATACGATATATGGACATGGAATTAATGGTTATAACGTATAAATCACTAAAAAGCGTTGCGCATAAACGATCGACTTTTGACGTGCATTTACCAAATCAATTGATTCCCGATCGATGAAAAGCAAAACGAGGCCAAAGTTCATTTACACGAAAGAGAAAAAAGAGGAAAGTATAAAAAAAAACATCTAAAATTCCTATAAAAGTATACGTACGCGTGTTAAAGTCAGTGGGAAAATGACTCTGTAGGCATATACAGTGATGTGTATGCATTTCCGAGCTTATCTCATTAGTTTGATCCTACTACTTGCAACACCTTATTTCGTACATCTAGTCTGTATAGCAGGTTATGATTTTCCTTTTTTTCATAAGCTGAAACATAAATACATAAACTCGTAATACTCGAGCAATTCAAAGCAACTTTATCAATGAATTACATTGTTTGCGAGTTATGTGAACTTATTGATAAGATGAAACAATATTGCTTCTCTCTAAAGCATGAAATTCCGCAATATCGAGATGCAGGCATTATTTTCTCGTGACAAAAAAAAATTCACTTCTAAGTATATATCTAGTCTTGACATTATACCCCGCATTTCTCTCATCAATTTCCATGATCCTCTCAATTTCGCGAAGAAAGCTCGTAAATCAAGTTCTCCTTGAACATACGTCTCAAGAAAAAGAAATCGCTTGTGTACCGTAATACTTTTGAATAAAAAAAAGATAACGCTATACAGGTAATCAATACAGGCTGGAATTCTGAAACAAGGAAATTTCGTTTGTTGTGTCGTATATACATATATCCACGTGGTTTTCATCACCCTCTCTGTTTTTCTCGCTTTCGTTTTCAGCCGACCTTGATATTTCCTTTCTCTCTCTCTCTCTCTCTCTCTCTCTCTCTCCTTTCTTATCCGACCCTATGGACAAATACGAAACGGATCCATTTAGTCCAACGACGTTGAAAACTCATTGTATAATATTAAAAGAGACGAGCCTTGACATAGCCTTTTTTATTACGAGTTTTTCGCCTTCCTTCTTCTTTTTTCTACTCGATTCATCGAGTTGGAAAATTTTCCAAAGGAATTCTTTAATTTGAAAAGCTGGAATTTATTTTACAATTCCATCTCTTTTATGTTCTTGAATCACGAGTGAATGCCATTTATCTACTTATACTACCAACTCCTTTGATTTTCAACATATAAAAAAAGAATAAATATTGTACATTTTACTCAATAAAACCTATATTTACCAATTGAAACATTCATTCTCGCAATATTGATCTTGTCATATACATAACGACGATGACAAAAATATTCAACCTCTCAAAAAAAAAAAAGAAGCTTCAGTCAGAGCGACGCGCAATGGAAAAAAGGCCATGCACGCATTGCGCTGTGCCACGCGACAAAAAAAGGGAGAGAGAGAGAGAGAGAGGGAGGGAGAATGGGTAGCACTAAATCCACGCGAATACGCCATTACCGGAATCACCGCGTACGAGAGAGAGAATGTAATAAGGCAAAGTGCAGAGGCGACGCAATGCTTCTACTATATACGCCATTTGTATATCAATCCGTGTATTTTAGGATAGAATTAACCGCTATACAGCTAATTTCTGTAATTAAACACGAATTTTTCCCTAAACATCATATCTCCTGTAAGTTTCTTTACTATGAAAAGATCCTGCAATTAGAAAAACAAACGATTTGCATAAAAAGCAAAGTTCGAAAGCAGACGTTATGGGAGAGAGGGAGAAAGTGGAAAATTTACGAGCGTTTCTCAAATAGTCGGTAAATTTTCGAAGAGCCAAAGAGAGAAAGAGAAAGCGCGATAGCCGACGGCAGCATAACGAATGACTCTTCTTGCATTTCTAATTTCCGACACGTTTGCGTATACGTAACGCTACTTTGTTTACACTTGGAAAATGATAAGAGAGCGCGTGCACATGTATGCATTTGAGCTTTCTACTCGGAGCTTTTTTTCTGCAAATTATCTTTGTTGGTTTAGTTGATGAATATGCATTGAATTTTGCAAAATATAGGTGGAGAACTTATTAAACAGCATGCTTGGTATTATGCAACACTATACCAAGTTTTACTTAAATACCTCAATGAGATTCATTCGAATGTTTTATATGCTAAATGGAAATTTTAGAATTATTTGAGCTATGAATTAATCTCGTAGATTAATCGCAGAAACGTATTCCTTTTGAATTTCAAATTCAATCCGTGCAACTGTAGAGACAAGGAACATACTAAAATTGCAACTCGCGAAGACTGAATCTTCATAGGGAAACTTGAATGTGATATTACGGAAGACAAATAAAAAATAAAAAAAGAGTTAGTGTAAGCAACAAACGAAAAATATTGTAACGTAGTTAAAGTCTTTGAGGAAAGTTCCTTGCAAAAAAAAAGAGAAAGAATGAGATAGAGAACGAGAGAGAGAGAGAGAGAGAGAAAGAGAGAGGAAGCAAGTCCCAGAAAAAACTTTTCAATTGTACGTATATCCCATTTCCATTTGCGTAACGCACGTAGAAAACGTTTTGCCCACTCTATCCGCGATATTTTTACTTAACGTCGCTCAAGTTTATCTTTTTGCACTACGCGCTACTACGCTCACTCTCTCAAACTTTGTACTATTCTAATTTGTTTTTTTCTTCGCTCGAGCTCGACGAATCTGCATCCCTTTTGCTCGTCGTTTGTTCTCTCTCTCTCTCTCTCTCTCTCTCTCTCTCTCTCTCTCTCCCTCGGACTAAGAAAATTAACTGGCATTCTTCGAATAAACTTCTCTCTAGCGAAGCAAAACAATAAAAAAATTTCGATAGTTCCTCGCTCGCTCAACTTGCCAACTCTCAGAGAACCGCCATTCAGCAAATTAATGTAGAGAGTGGAGTAAAGGAGAGAGAGAGAGAGGAGTTTCCTTAGAAATCGACAATGGCGCGTTTCCGTCGCCATGCTCCCACTGATTATACTCCTAGTCCCATTATCACGTCTTCTTGCTATTTGAACGTCGTCTCTTCTATTTTCTATGCGTAGGCAAATCTATTCGTTGAGTTTTCTAAGAAAAATTGACTGCATAGATGAAATTCTTGGAACAGCTCCTCTATTCTACAGGAATATTCAAGTGATTGAACGTAAGAAAAAATATATGAAAAGATTTATTGACAATCAAATTATACCAAACTAGTTATATGTTTCGTGATTGGAATATGTAACAATTGTCATTTCGCAATATTTCTTTGTAAAAGAAAGATCATCAAAGAAACATGTACAATTTCAAGGGAGAACTTTGCCTGGAAATTGAAAAAAAACTTTTAATTTAATGTCAGCCAAAGAAATGCGAAGTTCAACTTGAAGCTGTTCCCCTTAAGAACTCATAAAAATGTCTAACTTACCGACCACCAAAGTAATTCTCGCATGGGCAATTCCAGAGAAGTCCGCGCTATCGACAAGCTAGATAGAGAAAAAGTAAGTAGTAAGAGTCGCCGTTCGGTCGGACGCGCGAATTACCGTCACATAATTACCTAGACAGCGGTGCACACACAAGTCTACCTCGTGTTGTACGTATCTATGTGTGCACGTGCAGTAGTGGTAAGAAAAATGGTTCTACCGAGGAAAAGTCGTTGGGAGTTATAAACTTTTAAAATTGCGAAAATTCGAAAAGTTGGCGCTCGCTTGTTCGCTCTCGACGTGGTAAATGATGTTTCGCCTGATATTATTTGCCGGCAGCTGCACACACATTCACAGCCAAACGACAGCAATCTAATAGTGAATAACCTGCGGCCAACCAACTTATGCAGATGACTGAAGGATAATGCACAATTAATAATCTTATTGTAACTTATCCTTTATTTTAATTAAGTGCATTTAAAAATATCAACATTCTAAATGATTTGTGAGATCATGCGTGTAATATTTAAAAAGAAACAAAAATGTCTTTTTTATTAAATATACAGTTAGTCGAATTTCTACTATACTTGTTTGACTAAACAACGCCCAATATCAATACAACGCAACAAGCAGTTATTATCGTTGTATTTCTCCGAAAAAAAAGCTCGCTCAACATGCAACATCAAACATTTGCAACGATAAAACATCTCTCGGACTAAAATAAAAGCGATAAAATTGCATTACGCAAAAAAAGTTCATCCACAGTACCCGCGTAGTTCATTAAAGAATTTCACATGTGCATATCCACCGCCAAAACACGCGGACAAACACAGACTAGCTCTGGCAAAATAATTCCTCGTGGTTTTTTTCCTCCCTCGGGGATTCTGCGTTTGACGCATACCGGGCAGTCGTCCAATTTTTTGGTAGCTCGATGGCGAGTGATTATTAAAAACGACCAGACAGATTGTAATCCGATGCCACGACAGACGTAGAAGTGGCAATTGTTCATTGTGTATTGGGTTTTTTTTATTAGTTCGCGCAACTGTCAATTAGATATTTTCACGCTTTCGTCGGATTGATGGAATTGGAGAGATTGCGATGGGGAATATTATTAGATTGAAGATTTTTAATTTATTCGACTTTTCACTGAAAATAGTACATTAATCGGTTGGTTGCTGTAATTACACTCATAATGTGTCAGAAACTCCGGGGAATGTCATGATTCGTCCGTTATGCCGTTTTAGGTATTTTAATTTCAATTTAATTATATTATCGACACATTTGTATTCAAAAATCTCATAAAAAAATGAAAAACAGCTATTTTCGATGCAATAAATTATTGATTTTGACAAAATATTTCAAGCGATCGATTAATTTTACGACGAAAAAGACTAAATTACGTTCAATTTTAAAAATAAATCCGCTATCACAATGAATTCCTATCACGAAGCAATAAATATACAGACAAATCCTTCAATCTCGCAACAAAGCCTCTGCAAAGTTATAAAAATTGGACACTCAACGACGCCATGGCCATAAATCTTGAAGTGTACGAATGGCACTCGTCGGTACGCCTTATCGGCTCTTCCAGACAGCAAATCGAACTCGGAAATGTCTGTAGCGACCGGCACCAAAAAAGAAAATAAATAAATAAATAAATAAAATGAAATAAGATACTTGGCGGAATTTTTTTACTTGCAAGACCACGACACAAATTGCCCGGAAATTACGAGCTTAAAGCTCCTCTAGAGCCATGTATGTATATATAAACTTGCACGCCCGCCAAACGTAATTTAAGCTTCAACTTCCTGCCACCTTCACGTAAAGCGTCACTCGGAAATTGCGTGCTCACCGACAAAAGTGTCATCGCCGAGCTCACGCTAGCCTTTTTTTATTTTTGTCTTTCTTTACGCTGTCTATTTTTCCGCTTTCGGTCTTGAGGGATACCTTTCCTTTATTTTTGGTCGGTTGTTTTTTGTGCGCTTGAAAGTCTTTAGACAATTTTCAAATGAAAAATCATTCTCGACTTTAGAAAATAGTCACAGTTTCGTAAAAACGACACTAAAATCATACCCACTACACGGATATCGTGTTGAATAATATCTGCTAGTAGAATAAAAAACAAAACTCTTTCAAGAAACGAAATAACCTTCACGAACATTTACTTTATTTTCATATTATGGGAAATTTTAAAGCTGTAAAATGAACCCGGTAGATCCTGGCAAAAATCCGGCAAAACTTATTTTCTTCTTATCCAACTATTCAATCATATCTTACATCTGAAAAACTCATTACACTGAAAAATTAACGAGCATAATCATCCAAAGCCCATCACTCTCGTAGATTTGCTCGTGAAAAAACACGATGCTCCCTCTCTTTGTCTCTTTCTCTCGTAGAGCTCGATCAATATACGTCAGCTTTGAACCTATGATCGAAAAGACGCGTAAGACTCGAAAGAATACAAGGTGGAAAAACCATCCGACACATCTCATTACACGCTTCATAAATTGCGAAGTTTATTAATGGTTCATTATTTATCATGCTAAAAAGCTTCGTATAAATGGAAGCGTGAAAAGCGAGCAGGAGAGAGACAGATTTTACGTCATGGAACGAGGCTCACGACAACAACACAATAAGCTTACCTCGTCAATTTCCCCCGCGAAACCAAACAATTACCGCTCGAGCTGTAGTTACTTTCCCTCGTCCTTTAATTTTGTTGTTGTGATTTTTAATCAGGTCGGTTAATAATTCTTAAATGTTGACGCACATTGCGTTATTCAATGCCTCCACAAGTTACTCTCGTCCCAAAGTCTTTTCTTTTTCTTTTGCAGACTTGATTAAGAAAGTTTTTGCGTTGGTTTATTTATCAAGGCGACGACGACGTCGAGCTCACCAGCTTGAACTCTTAATCATTCGCGCTCGCGCGCAGGCTCGTGGACCATTGAATCTGGAAATTCGCGACAAATAAAATTACACGATGGTATTTTAGTTTTCGTGAAATCCTTGACTTCTACTTCCTCTCTCTCTCTCTTACTTTCCCACCCATACTTCTCTCGAACTTTTACTTCATTTAAATTGACTCAACTTTTTCAATTTTCGAAGTTAAATAAAGTTGAAAACATGTCTACTTTACGATGGATCCTCAGCAAGCTCGATAAAACCACTATAAAAATGATTGACACTCTTGAATCTTTGCGAATGCTCCTCGTGGCATTATATCGCGGACTGATTATCATGTAAATGCGGCGTAAAAGTGAATTATCATATCGAGAAACGAGCTCAATGAAGGAGAGATAAAAGTTACGTAAAGGCCGTCGAATATTCGATCCAAAACGGATGCCATCCACAGACTTTATACGAACGGACGAGAACGCACGGCGATTAAAGTCGAGCCAAGCTCGATTACCTTTGACTTCGAGTCCGATCATTAAACCAACCTCGTAAAGAGTTAAGAGAAGCCGAGAGTCAGAAACTCGTGTTATTTTACAAAGGAAATTCTTGTCGTTGGTCTAGGTTATACGTCCAAAAGTTCAAGAATGCCGGGGTGTTCCGCAGATATATGACCTACTTATTAGCCGATAAATTGAGCTATCAGCGTACTTTTCAAACTGTTTGATTTCGCCGACAGTCTAAGTAGAGTAACCAAATTCACTTGATTGCAACTCGTCAAAATTCCAATTTTCAGATATTTCACATAGGCAATAAAAGTGAATCGTTTCTTCTAGACAGCATGACAATGTAAAATTCAAGTCTCTCAGCTTCTTTGATTATCACGGTAAAACTAGACACTCTTCTCATTCGATATTCCCTGCGCGCCATTAAACTTTACGTAGACTTTCAATGAAGCATGGCTAATAAACGTAAGACAAATGTAAGCTTTCATCGTCGCTTAGTCGAGAAGTCATCGAAGCATTTAACAACCCTTCTCTTTCTCTCGTGGAGAATTACGCAGTTAAAAGAAAAAACTTGATCGAAGAGAGAAAGCTTTTTCCTCTAATTAATCGCATCGATCAATGGGAGGAGGGTTTAGGAGGATGGGGTCATAAGACGCGCCGGCTGCAAGAGAAGATACATCCTTTACTGTAAGCGCAGACCCTTAATTAAGGCCATCTTTCGCGCGCCGATAAGAACGAGTAGGCAAGAAACCCAGTCAGACAGATGGCAAGCGCAAGAATAATAGATATACCTCGACCATTTCCATTCTCTTCGGGCAACCCTTTCCTCGCCCCGACATGCGCCAAAGAGGGAAAAACGATTTAATTCGCCGACAACGCGATGACGGCTATACCGATTTATCGGTTTCCACCAACGTGTTAATGGCAGTCATACCTTTTCGTTTTTTGTCTTATATGGAGCGAAAATACGTATAAAGAGATTCATTATTTATAATTATGATTTCACGTAGTCGCGAGTCGGACGTGGAAATATTTATGAAAGCTCATTCTTTAAAGAACCATAAATATAACGGAAGGCTTTTCACCTTTAAAATTTGCTCTTTTGTTAACTAATCATCCGTTAAAGGCAGAGAACAATGAGTGACACCTCAAATAACAAAAAATAAGAAAAAGTTTTAGTTTGCGCCGCCATTTCTCACTCACGGTCAACACAATCGAAGAGAGCTCGTTGGTCTCTCTTTTTTTCCTTTCTCTCTCTCTCTCTCTCTCCATTCGCGCAGCCCTCTTTTTAAGTGCTTGCACGACGCGTGGACGCATTGTTCTCCTTCTCCTTCTCACAGGAGCTTTTTGCTTGGGAGGTAGATGGTTGCTTGAGCCAAGATTGCAATCCATATTTCAAAGGCGGCGGCAGAGCCCGGAACCGGAGCCAACAAATTTTCTCGGCTGCTGCCTGCACAGCTAAATTCACTTCGCCTGCCGCTACTGCTGCTGCTGCTGCTGCCCGATGCTTCGTTTTTTTTTCTATTTTTTTTTTAACTTTCTTGCTTTATGATTTCGCAAGCCCACCCGCCGTGAGAAATACAACCGTTGGGACCCCGTACGAGAGTGAGAGAGAGAGAAAGAGTGAATTTCACCAGTACTCTGTGGTATGGAGAATAAATAAAGTTACACGATGTACTACCGTACGAGAGAGAACGTTCGGAGCTAGTTCCTTCTCCGCTACCTCTTGTAGTATAATATATTGTGTGAACGAGTGAAAAGAAGATTTTCTTAAACGTTATTGCAAGCTTGGATATTACGTAAATAAATGCCGTTTACAAGCAGTACATATTTATTTTTACTAACAACTTTTAATAGAATATGAATCTTTTTGACAGCCATGTCACGGCATAATATTTTAATTGAAATTCTATAACATCTTGAAACATTCAAAAGCTTTTGAAAGCACCTAATTTTTGTAGCTTTTAAAAAAAGAATAGTGATAAAATAAATGACTTTGCTTAATTATCGTCAGAGCTTCTAAGGAGCCTCTCTCCTTAACTTATAAAATTTCGCTCATTAACTTGACGACGAGCGTTGAGAGAAAAGGGCAACGGTACGTCTTCCAATTTTTATTTTACTTTTTCACGAGGGTAATCAAATGTAATCTCTCATTACAGATAAAAACCAGGTATAATAAACGCGTTGGATAAACCGCAAAAAAACGAGCAGCAGTGATTTAATCTCGAACGTGCGTTATACGAGGTGCAACTTCGTTTCGAGAAAAAAAATATTTCCCAGGAAAAATGGTTGCAAGTCTTTTCATTACGTTTCTCCATCGTTGAATTTTGTTTTTTTTTCTTTCTTACAGCTCTATAGTCGACCCGCAGCAACGCGAATATCTAAGGCAAAGTGTGCGCGCAACTCTCAAAAGTAGTTCGCATGCTGCACAAGAAATGTCTTCGTGTCGTGTGTGTATAAGATAGCAAGCCACTTTAAATATTTCCACGAGTGAAACCGAATAATTTTCATGTGTGCTCGCGCGCGGAGTAGCGCACAACGAGAGTCGAATATAATGCATAATTCAATGTGCCCTACTAGTGTGTAAAAGCGAGAAAACGTCACCCCTAGAGATGCGTGTAACTCTCCTTTGTTCATTTATCCTCGTCTTCGTCGTCGTCACTTGCGCTAAACAAAAACTTTTCGAGTAAAAATGGCCAACGATTGTTCTTTACACAGAGAAGGAGGGAAGAGAGCTTTTGTACGTAAAGTACAATACCCTGTACGCTTATACTTTTTGACGTATACACGAGATCTACATGATTATCCAAATGACAGCGGCATTTCTCTTTCTTTTTTTTTACTTGATGAAAGTCGAGTCATTTACATATAAGTTTCATGACCTTCCTCAAGCGCGACACTAATTGTGTAGAAGTACACGTAACACGCTCGGGTCAAAGCTTGGCAAAGAGCTTTGAGTGTGATAAATCGACTTTTAATTTCTTCTCGCCAGCTTTAACCTGTTTACTTTTTTTTCTTCCAACCGCACTTTTCATTTACGAGCATTATTAAGAATTTAAAAAATTAGCCTCGTTGCGAGTATATACAAGTAAATTTTAAAAGTGTACCTTTTATCGTATAAAATTGGCATTCTTCGCGAACCACTTCAATTACAATTTCTTTAGTTCACCTCCAATATGGCACTCTCGTTGAAATATGAATTAATAACCCATAAAATTTCAATCCGGCAAGTCCTATAAATCACTTATCCATCGTTAAAAATCCCCGATGAAAAAATAGTAGAAAAAGTAGAAAAAGCAGCAGTCTTCTCGTATGTACATATATATAAATCGCAAATCCACAAGCTTTAAAGCGTCTCGCAGGAGAGAAGCCCGGTCGATCAATCTCCATCGCTGGAGCAATGCGAAACATTAAGCGACGCTGACCCATTTCGCGCTTTGTCCTTTTTCGTCTCTCTCTTTCTCTCTCGCGAGGCTTTGTCTAGAACAATGCTGTCGAGCTTACCTGTCTACTTAGGGCGTCGACACGAACGTGAGTCTTTGTTTTTTCCCATCCCTCCATGCGATTTATGTGTTTCAACCAGTCATTTTTTTTATTTTTATTTGAAAAAAGTGAGAGCTTGATTGATTGTTTATTGTTCATTTTTTGGTCGATTGACAAGCTTTGTCTTTTGTGACGAGTAATTTATGGAGCTAGTAGTCAGTCTCGTTATCCACTGGTCTTGTCCGATTGTGGTTCGTCAGGCAGCTCCGGCTTTTGTTGTTTGCGAAAAGGATCAACACGAACTGTGCCAATACTTCGTAACTTCAATTATTAAATAAAGTTTTTTACGAAAAAACGAACTAGCTTCTTTCTTTTCTCTCGGCAAAAGTTTCAATACCCGTAAACCATTGTTCTTACACGCAACAGAATAGCGCACGTCGACATTGTCTTACAACAATTTAGAGACTTCGAACTAATTAACTACGAAAAGCTGACGTAAGGAAATGGAAAAACAAGGTATCACAGTGCATGTCGCTGGTAACGACAAAGTCAAGGCAATCGGAGCCAAGACTCCTCTAATCAAGCGCCGCCAACTTGAAATTCAGCATGTAATGCCGCACTAATCAGAAGTCAGGAGTCGTCGCAAGCCAGGTTAAAACACGCGCGACTGCAGAGAGGCATGATCGTCGCACGCGACGCACGACGACTGCGATCAATCAATCAGCCTTGCCAAAGAGCAAGTGCACGAGATACGTTTGCCCAACCTTTGCCGAAACTCCATCTCTTCCTCCTCCTCTCAATCTCTCTTTGCCTCTCTCTTCAATGCCAAATAGACGTAGTGTGTACTCACCAGCGAGATTGACGATTGAATTTTCTTAGGCAGATCGAGTGATCCGTGTAATACTTGTATAATTTCTCTCGATAAATGGTCTCTTGTTTGTATATTTATTCGATAGAAGTACCCGAGTGATCAAATCAAAACTGTGAATCAAAGCATTAGGATGGAAAAGATCCAATGATAAATTCTATCATGCCTACAATAACTTGTGACGTAAATATATTGTAGTTGACAGTTTTATCGACAGGGGAGAAGTAATGCGCCTTAGCTGCAAGTAAAAAATTTAGTTATCAATCAAATTTAAGTTGACATTTCCATTGTTTGCAGTTATAACTAAACTTTGTAATTCTTAATTGTTACTGGTTAATGTAATTAAATCAATATATTATTTAAAAAGAACATAAGTAGAAGGTTTATTTTTAGCTTACACCAGTAATCCTTAGCTTGCTAAATAAATTGATGTGATTTAAAATTACGAGCAAAATATCTACTTGTCATTCTTTTCGGTCATTCTTGCCGTTGCAAAATTAACATCTCGCTAGTTAATAGAAAATATATAATAAAACAATCTACGATATATTTGCAAAAAAAAAAAAGAAAACAAGTTTACGAGGAGCGTAAAAGCAAGTTAAACGAGTAAAAAAGCATAAAACAGAGAAAGAAGAAATGAAATAAGAGAACGAGAAAGTGAGTGAGTAAGAGAAAAAGAGAGAAAGAGAGAGAAAGAGAAATCTTAGGTTAGAGTTAGAGAGGCAAAACTGAGGAAAGCGCAGCTATAACAGAAGAGGCAAAGGCCGCGAGGGACTAGTGTGGAAAGGTAAGGGAGGAAAGGGGTGTACAAGTTCGGGAGCGTTAAACGCTGACGAGCAAAGAGAGCCCAAGTAAAATGACTAAGGTTTCTCTCGCTCTCTCTCCCTCTCCTCGCGGCTGAGCTAACTTTATGCTCGCGCCGACGAGGCTTTAATTAAAAGAGACGACGCCTGCTGCTGCTACTGCTGCTACTGCTGCTACTGCTGCTACTGCTATGGAATAAAAGCGCCCTTTTGTTGATTACGAAATTCGACGCTTGTTAACCGCACCCGAAACTCTCTTTCTTTCTCTCTTTTTGTTCTCTTTCACCGTTTGATTAATTGACTTCCGATGAAAAGCTATATTTTCAAATAACTTTCTACAAGTTTTGTAATGAAGACTTTTCAGTAGTGATGATCGTTAAACAAACAGAAAAGCTATCGAATAGCAAATTACAGAAGTAACGTAAGCTCAATTCCTACACTTTTCGCTGTACCGAAGAATAAAAGAGGGGTTGCTTTGGTATTATCGTCACGAGGCCTGGCAGAGATCCAGTGCCAACGCGCCGCCACCGCTGCAAGTTCAAATCTACAATTTCCACTTTTCCGTGTGGCCAATAACATCGCGCGCAAACTTTCGCTTTGTCAGCTTTCCCTGCAACCGCCCTCTTCTTGTTTTTTTGGTTTTTTTTTTAGCATAGTGTCTCCGTAATGAATCCGATTCTTTCGACAATTGCGGTGTCTCTTTTTTTTGCGAATACTCCTCGATACTCAATATATACATGATTAGCTTCAATGTTTTATAGTGAAAAGGTTATGAATGTAGGGTTTGACCTTTCAAAAATTATAATGCTGCACAGGTTTTCAGTTTCAAAAGAGGAGCGCGATACGAATTGAAAATATATAGGTTGTTTCCGTTTGGCTATACATCGATGTTGCATTTGTAGAGCATTAAATTATGATTGGCATGCATTGATGATTGATCATTCTATACTCTGTTTTATTTTTAATACGTTCTTTTTTTATTTTCAAAAAATTTTAACTACTACGTTTGTTTCCGATTTCGTTCGATAATTTAAAATGTCTACCAATGGAATTCTTACCTTGCGTTTTGTATCGTCAAAGTATGTTTAACGAAATGTATACTTTTTGCAACTTTATTTTAAGTATTTTAAATTAAATTCCTAATCTACCAAACATTTATTTGTTCAAACGTTATCACAAGTTTACAAAAATAACTTTGATCTAAAGCAGCTCACAAGCATTTCAAAACAAAACAATAAAAAGCGTCTCTCAGCATTTATAAACAAAAATAACAGCACCGCGATTTATATTTGCGTGACCGCTACTGCGTGTAACGTAATTTAATCCAATCCTATTTTAATACGCGAATCACAGTCATTAGTAGAATCCCAATATAAATAAGTAGATAGAAATAGTTTGTCGGCTTATCTAAAACATACTCGTGTATTAATTTCTTTTGCAACTGGATCATAAGTCTACAATGTTGAGTCTCTCTTTCTCACTCACTCCTCGAGTTTACAGTTGCTTTAAATTATTGCTCTATGGAACACCTCGTGTGTCTCTCGGTATGACGTTAGATTTTGATGGGTACGTTGAAACTTTTTTCTGACTTCAATTTAAAAGAGTGGAATAAAAAGCCAACAAATCGACCACATTGGTAATTCATGAACGAGAAACACAATCGAGTACACTGGAATTGCGCGCTAGGTACTTCATCAGCAGCGAGCCGCGCCAAATGTAGAGCCGGAGGCTTACTATACGGGGGGAAACTCAGGGATTTGCACAGCACGTTTCCCAAGTGTTTGTCCTGCGTTCGTACCATAGAGCGCGCGGATTCTAGATGACTATGTGTGTGTGTGTGTGTACTATTCTCTCCAAGCCAGCAGCGTAACCAACACGATCAATTCTCTGCAGTTGTATATAAATTCAACTATTTTCTCTCTCTCTCTCTCTCTCTCTCTCTCCTCTTCTTCTTCTTCTCTAATGAGATCTCTCCTTGTAAAAGCTAGAACTTTGTAATTTCTGTATTTTTTCACTGCATAGAGAAGGTTAAACCCCGTAAATCGCTTTCTCATGGGAGGTTTCTTCTTTCTCTCCCTCTCTCTCTCTCTCTCTCTATCTCTCTATCTCTCTCTCTATCTCTTTCTCACTCTATTTCTCTTTCTCTTTTTATTCTTTCCAACGAGCAAAAGAGATGTAAGCGCACAGAGCGAAGTTTTCTGCGTGGGTGGAAGAGAAAGTCGTACCTTCTCCCCCGTGAGACTTGACTCTTTCTCTGGCAGTCTCAGCGCTGCAGCCTATCAATCTTTCTCTTTTTAAGTTTTTACGAGCTGCGCTGCCAGCAGCTTTCCATTGTGCAAGCAGAATACGCGCGTACGTATAGCCGTTTGACGAAGCTCGTTAATTCCATTTCTCTCTCTCTCCCTGTCTCGATGAATTTTTCAGAAGCTCCCTTCATCGCAGAAGTTCATTCGTTCGTATTTTCATCTGAGGAAAAAAGAACAGTCGATGTACTCGCGTACCACGAACGATGATATTTTATATAACATTGTGTCGTTCGTCCTCAAAAGAATGAAAAAAAAGCAATAGTGTTCTTGATTATTCAAGAAGCTCACATAATTGAATTCTTGACGAGATTCTTTGCGCCCGTGCGCAAACGTTCAGTGGGTACATGAGAATCGGTGACGAGCATTTAATCATTGATGCGATGCAGATTTGCGGCGCACTCTTTCCAATGGGATCTTTGTATAGAAATTCGCCATCCCTGCACGAAAGAGATAAATAGTACTACCACCTTTAACGTAAAAACTTGGATAATACGTATATACAGTTGGATTTTTATCGTTTCCTTTTCTTTGTTTATCGTCGACTTGACTCACTCTTACCTAATCAAAGTAGACTAGAAACTCTTTATATGCAGCTGCAGCAGTTGCTGGTAGAGTACAGAACAAGCGTTGAAAACTCGGCTAATTGTGATTTGTGCGTCTCGCGCGCAACGATGCTGCAATTGCAGCTAAGAGCAATGAGAGAGCGAGCGAGAGAGAGAGAGAGAGGGCAGATTAGAAGGAATAATAGTCGTCGACGTAGCTTTGCCGCCCTCCATCTGTTTCATTTACCACGTAATTAACCATTGCCAGGTGTATATACGCACTTTCTTCCTCTCTCTCTCTCTCTCTCTCTATCTCTTTCTCTTTCTCTGTCTACCTGAGAGGCTGAAGAATAGTCGCCTGCGGCTTACTTACTTGCTTTCTGCCTCTATGAATCATTTGCTGTATACCATCTTCTACTAACTCAAAGTACGTTTCCTTTAAGAGAAGTGTTGTTTTGCGATAATTTAATATGCAGGGAAGCTTTCGTATGCATCGAATTAACTAAATTTTCCCCGAGGTTTTTATTTTTATTATAATCTTAATCAATTATTTAACAATTGTGGCATAATTTTCGCACGTAATGTCATTTATTGCCGCTGCATGATATCATTGCTTCATGTAAAATTTGATATTTCATTTATAACTAATCCTTATAATTGCACGTAATAATTGTTTACTGTAACTGATCTCGTCAAGTTTGTTCTTCCTATTTATAACATTTAGTGTATCATTGTAACTACCAGTTGCATCAAAGAAATTAGGTTACTACTGTATTCATCGCTGCTCGTCGCTCGTCACTTTATAGAAATCCATCAATTCTGAGTAAATAGCTTACAACAATACGTTTATACCAAACATCGAAAACAGCCTTTTGAATACTCAAGTCGCATTAAACTCGAACTCCAAGCAAAACTGCACCTCATCTGCAACGCTAAATGTCTTGAAAAAGACATCGGACTCGACGAACGATGCGCCCTATAAAAAAAACCTCTATAGCTCGCGCGTATATTCGTAAGGAATGCAAAGTTTTAATGTCACCACGTCTCCATAGTCTCGTTACATAGGCGAGTGAGAGAGAATCGTAGCTCGTTTGTCACTTTAACGCAGGGCACGTGCACCCAAGTCCAAAGTTAGCCACCGCAGCAGCGAGTTTTGTGACTTGTCTTTTTACGAGCGCCGAAAAAAAGATTGAAAATTAGAAAAAAAGATGAGAATTCGACTTTTTTTACAAGCAATTACGTGTGAAGATGGACAATTTTTATTTATCTATCTCAATACTCGTAAAACAAAATGACTGTAGGCGGTTAATCCCGATTACTGGCTTAAACTTTGGCAGCTCAGTGTGTGTGATACTAGTTGGCAAATAAAAGTTTATATCATCGTACTGTATTTATTCACTAAAACAGTCATCAACGAATTTTTTACACGTACGACCAACACAAGCAATTTAAAAAAAATAAAAAAATAACGAAGGGAGAAATATCGTCTGTTACGACGAAACGCGACGAGAATCGTAGAGCATAGAGTAGTAGGTTTTTCGTTGGAAGCTTTCGCGGATTATTCCTACCGACAAACGTCGACACACGTGCGCGCTCCAAAGTTTGACTGGAAACTGCGAGAGCACACTTCCGCGAGACTGATCCCAAGCTGAAAGTTGGTAGGGTAGAGAGAGAGAGAGCCAATTGGAGTTTTCATCCCTCTCTCACTATATCGCTGGTTCGCGAATTTAGTTTGATTCCGTCGCCTTCTATTCCCTTCTGTAATAAACTTATTTTAGGACACATACATTCAATCGATACGAAAGCTTTGGTTTTAGCTCAATGGTTTATTATTCTCCCTTTCGGAAGTCATCAAAAAGTTTTAAGCAAAAGAAAGAGTGTAACAAAATTCCCGTGTTCTTTTCGTTTTCGTTCGTTCTAGCTTGTGCAAGTTTGACTAAAGTTGAAGACCACGAAAGGCAAACAAAACCTACTTCCCTAAACGGCGATTTATTCGTTCAATTTTCGAATTGATCGTTGTCGATCTCATTTTATACACATGTAGATGAAAGTTCGTTTTTACTCTGACCTAAACGCGCAATGAATGTATTTTAATAAACATGTCCAAACGATATGAATCACGAAATTTCTCTTTGAAATATCAATAATTGGACTTTTCAAATTTACAGCTCCGCCGCAGACGGTTGAAATAACCAGCCACCAAGCCCGCAACGCCAAGATCGAGATCAAGCAAAACGAGTCGCTCAAGATCGAGTGCACAGTGGGAATGGCCAAACCAGCAGCTTCGATCGTCTGGTATCGTGGTAACGTGCAGATCAAGGGCGGCGAAATTCACGTTACACCTGTTCCTATTGCTGATGGTAAGTTAACATTGACGTTTCTTTTTGCAACAGCACACGCGTTTGATCAAAGATACATCGTATGGAAATAAAAATGTACACTGATTGAAAAGACCAACGACGAGGATTCGGTGAAGCTAATGAAATGCGCCGTTAATTAAAATATTACGTTTTTTTAAAATAAAGTTGAAGGATTTGATAAATAATTAAATATTCTTGAAAAGAGGCGTAGGTTTCGCGAAAAATGTTATTCGTGTAAATTTTGAGATCCCGTGGCTATGTGTGAGTTGTCGGAATACATAAAAAATATAACCAGATGTTCTTTGGTTTTTTTCTTCGAATACGCGTAAAAATCTTTTACGTAATGAAATTATATGAATAAGTAAAAGCGTACACTGCAAAAACTTTTCTCTCGCATTATGATAATAAATTAGGTCGTTTCTGTAAGTACATCCTCAGCATTAATTAATTATGGAAGTAACGTTGTAAATAAAAAACGGAGAGCAGGCCAAGAGCAAGCACCCCTTCCTTTTTTGAGTAGAAAACAATTTCATCAAATTAATTAACGTGCCGCACGGAAGAAGATATAATTACGGCGAAGTGAAATCTCTCGCCAATATATATATATATATACACGTAAATATTCTCGACTACCCGGCTCGCGATATTTCTAAGTAGTTGAAACAAGCCTTTTTTATCTGTTACCAGTGCAACACGCGCCTTAGACGCTTAAAAAAGTAGACTCTTATCAACCACCCTCCTTCCATCCTCTTGCCTCCTAAGATTTTTAATTCCAAATGATGAACAGATAGGCGGTCCAAGTTTTTCTTGTGTATACCAAAATCTCGCAAAAGGGGATCATCGTCAAAAGTCGCCGCACTTTCGAGTCCACTAAGCTTTACTTTTTTTCGTTTTGTTTAGTCTTTATGTAGCTTTTCTTATTCGGAATGTTTACCTTTGTATGCAGGATGGAATAGCTTGGAAAATCAGAGGCAAGTTTGTGCTCATTGAACTGGAATTTTACAATCTTTCATGAGAGAGCGAGAGAGACTTTTGAATAAGAGCTCGCCGGGATTTTTGCCAATTCTAAAAGGCTTTGCGAAAGTCTTTCATAATTCAAACTCGACATTTTCAAATTATCTTAAATATTTTATTGCAAAATCATTTAATAGCAAGTTCGTTTTAGTTATCCACTGAATATTCATCGTTCCTCGTAAATTTTCACTCGCTAAATATTTCCACTATTTATCCGATGAATTATTCAGTGTTCCATTACGGCGCACGCAACCGTTACAAAGTTACGTTCCCAAAATTATTTTCGCTACCGCACGAGGACGATAAAAAAAGAAGAAAGAGTAAAAATTTTTTTAATTATTTCATAACCCAAATGAAAATAACTTCAATGCTCCGCAAAATAAAAGTGAGACGCGCGCGAACGAGCTGCTAGGATTCCCCTCCGAATAAATTAAAAGCGTCGGTTGACGAGCTACGAAGAGAAAATGCAACGACGTTAAACCGCAGGGCATCCGTTGATTTCGAAAAGTTGGATGCGAGCCAAAGTTATGTACCGACCAATTGACCAAAAAGACACGAAGAAAAAGTTTAGCCTCTTTTTATTTTTATCTTTTATTTTAACTTCGCCGTTTTTCCTCTGACGCACACGTCAGATTTTAATCGAAAAGGACAAATATGCGTAAATACAATCTTGTATTTCCATACAAGCGAGAGCAAGAGAAATCTAAGCAAAGAAGAAAACATTCATCCTTTGGCGAAGCAACACGATAAACACGACGGGGACATTTTCAAAGTTGTAATTTGCTCGTGAATCAGGCGAAATAATTTTTTCCTCCTCCCTCATTGGCTCGAGCTCGTAAGATTTTATGGCCAAACGTTCTTTTTTTTTCTCTTTCTTTTTCGTCGTTGAGCCATCGACTTTTACGGCCCCGCGACGGCGGCCAACCGAAACTGCTGGCAAAAGTCAAATTACGAGCAGGGGCCGCCCGAGGTTTATTCCTCGACTGCGCCAACAGAGGAAACTCCTGATTTAAGTCCCAGCGAGCTTTTGTTGTGCGTTTGATTTCTTTTGCAACGTGCTTTTTATCCGTTGAAAATACCGAGGGAAACCATTATTTTGAGTGAACAAACTGAATGCACAGAAATGTTATTATGACATAATAATTCGACTAATACATTAAAGCAATAAAGCCAAATACAACAATTTCTAATTAAGTGTAAGAAGTTGATTTGTTGAAAACACAACGTAAAAGTGAGATACGTCGTTTGAAAGTGGACAGTAAGCTTGTAATTTTCATAATATCATTCTGAACGACATTTCTAACGCGAATTCTATAAATGTCAGTAGTCGTATACGAATATAGTCAGACAGCGCAAATGCTGTTCTTTCCCAAGTCTCCGGGCGTCGTTTTAAATACCAGTGGCTTTAAATTATAAAGACGTCATAAAGTTAAAAAAGTACGAGTCAAAATCTCATATGCACGCAGCGGACCCCCTTAATTATCTCTCACGCTGAAAAAATCCAGACGACTCGAAACCACTGTCGCGCGAAATCCTTCTCTTTTCTCTTATTCTCTCTGCGAACTGTTGGGCAAAATGAAATTTCGCCGAGAGAATCTCGGTGGAAGAAAAAAAGACGAATAGACATAGAAGTTAGATGGTGAAAAGTGAGCTTTCTCGTTGTTTGCACCTGCTCGAGCGTGCGTACAACGTTTTAAAATGAACAAAAAGAGTTGGTTAAATTTCAAATGATAATTTTTGTTATGGACAGTTTAAAATTTCTTTCACAGGCAGTCAACTTATATTTATAAACGTGGGGCATATTATACGCCGTTTTTTTCTCTGGGTTTTCCCCTAACAAACATACCAAAGGCTCGTGCAATACAGAGATATTTTAATTAAAATTTTTCATTTTTACATCGCTTGAGACATCGTAGCGTTTTTTATTTAAGATTTAAGAATGTAGCTGAATACGGCTCCAAAGAGGTTTTGATACGTGATAGAGTCTCGAATGGAATTATTTAGAACGTTTTTAATCTTATTTAATCTCATAAAACTATCTCAAAAAGAATTTATCAACAGGCTAACGAATACACTATTCATTTTTACGAAACGAGTCTTCAAGTAACTCCACTGAAAAGCTTACAATTTAAAGCATTTTTAATATTACCTCTGGTTTAATTTCCTCGCGATTCTGATAAAATCTTACAAGAAAATAAGTATAATTTATATATACTACGTAAATGTCCCATAGCACCATCGCAACAAAAAAATCTGCAGACAGCGACTAAATAAAGAAAAATAAGGGAGAATTAAAGATTTTCAAAGCAACGCGCTGTGCGCGTAAAAACGGTCAGCGTAATGCATAAAAGAAGAAAAAAAGAAAGTAGCGCAGCGCACACGCGGCAAAACGCAAAAGACAGCCGAATAGAGAGAAAGGGAGAAAGCATGCAGCAGCTCTCTCGGCGTGCAAACGAGCCGCAACTAAAAGCTCGACGCCCTGGGGGCGCCGAGGGAGCTTTTAGCTCGGCGGATTCAAGTGGCCGAGAGCCTGATGCTGGCGTTCACTCTGCAAAAGCACGCCAGGCCTAAAGCGATTCTCCCCGCGTAGCTCTGTACGCGGGGAGAATCACGCGCCAGAATCTTTTGGCTTGTACATACTCGGTACTGCTTTTCGCAGCATACCGTGAGCTAAGCACGATAAACTTCAATTTTAATCTTATCTTTGTGACTATTTTAATTGAACGTATAAAGCTCGGTGACTGATTTTCTGCGAGAACTTCTAACAGGGGAATGCATCGAGTAATAGTTGAACTTCCACAAAGAAAAAACGATATATATTTTTTAATTAATAGCAAGACCACCCTTACAATTGGACATCCTCTGTGAGAATTTCGAATTTTAACGTATGATTCGATAAAAGTTTCCGCTAAGTATAGAAATTAACGTCGCTCACTCTTAGTTGTTGATTTTTTAAGATGCAACATACGTTGATAGTGAATCAAAATTATATATTCATGCAACATAGCGAATACGTATAATAAATAATGCAATACACAGCTTTATGTATGTATACAAGTTTGATTGGTCGTTCACGTTACAGACAAGGACATGCTGAAAGCACCGGACCATAAGGATGGCAAGCTGGAGAAGTACGACACGCACGGCTCGATTTACATAACTTCGACGCCTGACGACGACGAGATGAGTTACACATGCGAGGCCAAGCACCCAGCCATACCAATTGAGAAACCTATGAGAGCTACTGCCGTTCTATCCGTTTTCTGTGAGTATTCTTTTCTTTTTTTCGAGCAATTCGTAATTTTGTCAGAAAAAAAACAAACTTGTGCAAAATTAATTTTTTCATCTAAAAATTTCAAATGTAAAGGAAAGGAATAAAACTAACCGAGTGTGTAAACTTCAACTTTGTAAGAATCAGCTCGAAATGATAAAAAAAAAGAACTCATAAAAGATCGATCCGGTGCTCGCTTGGGATAAAAAAAAGGAAATCTCGATGAAGGCGTATTCGTATAACTGAGGACACTCGAGAGCAGGAAAGTCGGTAAAAGTTTTCGACGCCAGTGTCGGCGACGCTGAGACGTATATACATATATATACATACATACATACGGCTACGCTAGAGAGAGAGAGAAAAGATATCAAGTTGAGCAAATTTGCTTTAATTTTTAACTCGCCTTCCATCAATCTACATAGACCGCAGAGAACAATGAACTTTTTAAATAGTATTTGAATAACACAAGACTAGTGTAGAGCTGGTATTATTTGGAAATATACGTTTTACATTGCACCGATGAATTAATACATAAATCACATACGAGTACTTGAGTTGTTGAACTATTATGAACTGTAATTATTCCATTCGGCCTTCATAATTAAGATACCTCAGACCGAATAATATCTAAAAATCATCATCAACATTACAACGGAATCCTTTATAGATTAATAAATTTCCAGCCGATAATAATTATAAAAATTCATCGACAGATGCGCCAGGATCGCCATACATCGAAGGTTACGCCGAGGGTGAAACGTTGCGTCGAGGCCAACAAATCGAATTAACTTGTAAATCTCGTGGTGGTAACCCCCCCGCGCAAGTAGTGTGGTACAGAAACGGCGAGGTTGTCCATTCAGTGTATACGACTGAGGGTCGGATTTCAAAGAATGTGCATTCGTTTATCGCCAAGGCAAGCGATGACAAGGCCAGGTTCGAGTGCAAGGTCTCCAATGTTATGAGTGTTACTCCCATGACTACTCACGTTGATCTCAGTGTTCTATGTGAGTAATGATATATTCTCAGATACATTTATCAGGAGATTACGAAAAATGTGAAGTTATAAATCTTCAAGAGATGACGTATGTTTTTCTCACGTATAGCGTTGCGAATAGAAGCTTCGCTATACGTTTTTTTTCGAATTTGAATCTAGTGAACATGCACTATACTCGTTCGAAATACAAATATGTGTTTCTCCGTCATAAAAAAAAATATTTTTAACGATTCGATAGATCTATTCGATAATGAAGGATTAACCAGTCAGATGGAATAAATAGAATGATAAAAGCTTTAATCTTCTAAAATCACCATAATGGCTTTTTAAAATTTATTATAAAAAATTATAGTAAAAATGTTATGCTTTTTTTACAACGACTTTAGCATTTTAAATTAACTGAATACCTATTACAAAAGTTTTGATAGAAAATTCGGTGCGATATTGGTATTCTTCATATTATATATTCTTCATAATCCTGAATCAATCGCATTGCAGTTTCGCCAAACAAAGTAGATCTTACCGGTCCAACGGAAGCAAAAGCCGAGGAACAAGTAACAATCACTTGTACAACCGATATCTCAAATCCAGTCTCAGAGATCAAGTGGGTGGTCGACAATTTCAAAATAAATAGTACTTCGCAAGTGATACCCGCATCGGAAGGTGGCTTCATCACCACCTCGAACATCACGTTCCACATCAATAAAATGGCCCAGCGCGCCGTCGTTGTCTGCCATGCCTTCAACTCCAAACTTTCGGAAACAATCGTCGGCACTCACACCATCAACGTCATCTGTAAGTTAAGAAAAAAAAAGAATAACAACAATTTAGCACTTTAGCTAACGAAATTTTCGCTTTACGACAATCCACGTGATTGTGTGATACTTGGATGACTTAAAGCTCATCAAGCAGATGAAAGCCGCAGGCTATAAAGAAAAAGTAATTGAACATTGTCGCGAGCAAACGACAATTAATCTCTGCTTGTGTGTGTGTCTCTCTCTCTGTGGTGTAGATCCACCGTCGAGGCTCGATATGGCTGGTTACGCGGAAGGAGCTCCCATCGTTGCAGGCACCGTGCTCAAGCTCTCGTGCACCGCAATATCCGGTAATCCTACGGCCACTATAACATGGTATAAGAACGACAACAAGGTACGTAAAAAGGTAATTGATCGGCTTGTCCTCCTTCTGTCTTATAGCGAAGCACACACATACACTCACATGCCATCACCATCTGCTTTCGATAACTTTTTTGCCTCTCTGGTGGATAAGTATAATTGCTTTTCATTCATGAAAACTGTAAATGGTTCGTTCAATTATTGATTTTTTATTTTTGTCGTTTATTTTTTTTAGTATATTTAATTGAAAATGTTAAGATGAGATTACCGTCATTGTAGTTCATTGATCGATTCCAAAAAAAAATTTCTCTCACATTCACGTAGGAATATCGATAATTCACCGCACTTCACCATTAACCGTCTGCCGAGCCTTTCCACGTTCATTAAAGTCACGTCATTCACGTGCTTCTCTAACTAGTTTTCAAAAACTACGTACTAACATGTATAATTCAATGAAATGGTCAGGTATAAATATATTCCTGTACAAAAGAACACGTTGAAAAAAGAAACGCACACGGAGAGAAATTTTTTTTCGTCATAAACCAAGAGAGGGAGAGAGAAATACATAGCTAGGCAAATCGCCAGCGAAACGTAGAATAAAACTCACGATTGGTGAATTGGTTGGAACATAGGTGTCGAGTCATCCACGGCCACTTGATCACGCTGTTACGAGCGAGATGATCCATTTGGTCAACGCCTCTGACAACAAGGCTGTCATTCGTTGCGAGGCTAGCAACTCTGCAACCCAGATTCCACTCGTGCAAAGCGTTCATCTTAACGTACATTGTAAGCGTTTGTTTTTCATTTACTACTTTGAAGATTTAATTGGCATTTATCTTTGTCCGATGTATAGTGATTTAAACGAATGTAACTTTTGTGCGACAGTTCTGCCGGAGCAAGTGAAAATTAGTACGGAACCTAGAACTTTCAAGGCAGGCGAGAAGGGTCGGTTGATATGCGAGTCGACAAGTAGTAACCCACCAGCCGAGATGTCGTGGTGGAAGTCCGGAAGTCCAGTACGAGGTACGACAAATAGCACTAAGGAGGGTCTCTACGGCGGCTACATATCTACGGTTGAGCTTGGTCTCGAGCTCAGCGAAACTATGAACAACGAAGAGTTTACTTGCCAAGCCAAGAACCCTGAGATCGATCGCAGTATCCATGACTCTACGAGGCTCAATATTTTGTGTAAGCACTTTGACCGTAACTTTTTCTCTCGCAACGACTCGAAACAATTACAGACGAAACTTGCGAATAACATCCCGCGACGTACACAGACTCTTGCGGCTGACCAAATTCAATTTGTTTCACTTGTTTTTTCTTTGTCTGCGTATTTTATTAAAATTGGCTTTTATCGTTCAATTAATTTTTTTCTTTTTATCAAAAAGATCGAGGACTCAACAATTATACAAATTTCTATGAAAAAAACAATTCTCCTTCGCAGACAAACCAGTATTCGAAAAAGTCGCCGCGGGCGATTTGGTTGGCTTAGAGGGTGAGCCGTTTGTCGTCTCGTTGTCAGCTCACGCGAATCCAAGTGCAATAACATACATATGGACACGAGACGGTTTACCATTGAGTAACGGTGCTGCTGGTGCAAGAATTGCCGCTCGAGGCTCAACCCTTAACATTACTCGACTCGAGCGTAACGACGCTGGAACTTACAACTGTGAAGCTATGAACGAGGAAGGCTCCACCTTTTATGAGTTGAATTTGACTGTGCAATGTAAGCCTCAGTTTAGACGCTTGTTTCCCAATTTATGTGCGATAGGTATATCATACACATTTATCATTTGAGTTGTTTGTTCTTTTCTTTTTGTGTGTTTATTTTATTTGATTAGTTTTCAATGTTGTGTTTCATTTCTTTCTCTAGTTTCTAACGGAGATTACGCAAAGAAATCTTTTGTAAATACTTATCGTTTCGTCTCGTCGCGATGTTATTGAATATCCATTGCATGGACATTTTTCGTGTTTTTATTGTTTAATCGTTTGACATTCGAATTTTATAACCTTTTTTTCGTTCAGAGCATAGAGACCGATTATCATGGATAATATTGAGACGATTAAATGTACTGTCCATCGCGTATTCTATTCATATGTGTTACTCAACGTTAACATACTAATATACATCACATCAACACTACCAGACAATTATGTTTTATTTATTGTTCACAATACATCAGCAAGTATACTTTTTTGCACATACTTTGCTTTTAACCCAACTAAAATATTATTGCATTGAGAGGAAGTTGTACTAGCAAAACAAAACTAAAAAAATCGAAAAAATTAATCCAATACAAACACTTTAAAAAAATATTTGTTCAAACGTCATATATACGGTGCGATTCAAATAAAACTACCGAAAATAAAGTTATCCAAAACCGATAAATAAACTTTCTCTCAATGTTTTCCAACTAAAGCGTGGATAGAATAAACAAAATCTGACAAATTGTGCGTATGTGCGACACGCGAATGTAGATCCAGTAACGTTAATCCGTACGTCGACATCGGGTGTGGTGTACCCGGCGGGCGACGAGGCAAAGCTATTCTGCGAGGTCGAGGGTTCGCCTCTGGGCGCCGAATACGTTAACTGGTACAAGGATGGCACAAACGTTGCCGAGCTTGGCGAGCGTTACATCACCTACTTCGCTAACAAGACGTCCTTCCTAAGGATTCGCAAACCCGCCGAGAGGGATGTCGGTGAATATAGATGCAATATCAACAATGGCATTAACAATGTTACTTCCGAGCCGATACTTTTCATTACTAATTGTAAGGAGTATCTTTTATTTTTTTTTTCGTTGAAGAATCAAGAAAATTTCATTTTGACGAAACGTAATGTATACCCAATGTGGTGTTTTTATTACAGTTAAGCCAGAGATGGCTAATTCACATTTAACGAAAAAAGCTGCCGTGAATAGCGGTGCGAGCGCACATCTATATTGTAAAGCTCGAGGTTCACCGTTACCGCAATTTACCTGGGTGTTCAATGGTAAACTCATACTGCCAAACATGACTGATTACAAGTACAAGCTTACGTACACGAATGTGAGTTGCCCAACCAAAATAAAATTCGTACTATTGGAACTTTAACAATTTTTCTCATAATGGAACTAAACTAATTGTTTTTTTCTTACATACGCACACACAGCTATCGGAGCTCTACTCGCAATCGATCTTAACGGTTCAGCGTGTAAGCCAGTCAGATTACGGCAAGTACGAATGCAAAGCGTACAATAACATGGGCCAAGCGTCAGAATTGATCGGTCTAGACGTAACATCGCCACCCGATGAGCCAACGGACTTGGAAGTGGTCAATGTCACGCACGACAGCGTCACGCTTACGTGGAAACGCGGCTTCGATGGTGGATTGCCAACCTCGCATCAAATCAGATGGCGCGAGGCGAGAGACGACTACGATGTCAACTATCGCTACCTCGACGTATCACCCGGTAATTACACGGCTGTGGTCAAGCACCTTGCACTCGGCACATATTACGTCTTCAGTGTGAGAGCGAAGAATTCTAAGGGGGAAAGTCCCTTTTTACCTGATCTTCTCAAAGCTCAAACTCTACGTAAGTTCAATGCAGTTGTTCTTTTTCTTTTTTTTTCTCTCTCATAAGTGACTCGCGAATTATCATTAGTGCGCTTGTATTTAGTTGCTGCGCGCGTAAGGATTTTTATTTTGTTGTTTCTTCTTTCTGGTAGAAAATCGGATGTATGGTGGCTGGATTATTTATGCTTTTATAATTGGATAAGTGGTGTAAAGATTTCTTTTACTTGCTTACAGAATGGAGAAAATGGAATCTTAACGAATAATTTTTTTGTTAATCATCTTATTCGTTTTTTCAAATGTCCTTCTTTTGAATTTTGTAGATTATTACTCGAAATACGTTTCGGTATCCAACATATTCTATCGATTTTGAAGAATATTTGAAGTTTCGAAAATTAGTTTAAATAAGTGAAAGTAAACCACGCATCACGAATGGTCCATCACTTTTAGTAGATACAGCTATTATGAGATTTGGTGTATTCTCTAGTGTAATAACATAGAACAAATAAAAAGCATACATAAAGTAAATGTAAATATATCCGATTTTCTACCTCGAGCTAAAATGACTACAAACAAAATAGATTTCATCGAGTCAGCATCACAATGTCCAATTGAAATGGGGTACCAATAATAAAAAATGTCATATGCTAAAATATGGGCATTCTATTTTGTTTGCTATTCCATTTGATATAAACCGTAGATAGATATAATTCTAGATTGATAAGGTACATACATTAGCTTCTGGTACAGTATTGCGCCACACCATACAATATTAATGGAAAACTCAACTGGAAAGCTTGTACATCGATACAGTCCATGAATAACTAATAACAGACAATCATTCGAGCATGTACAATGGTTATTTACATTATTCATTAAATGTTTATAACATATATTATTATTTCATATTAGTGCTTTGTTCACGGAATAACGCGACTAGTCATGATTTACAAGGGGAAGAATCACATGACGTTACCGCAATATTTTGACCACTCATTATATTCATATTTGCAAGGTTCAGTTTATTTGCTCGAATTCATTAAATGTTATAATCAATTTCAACGAGTACAATAGATTCAATTTAGGTAACAAACGTTAAAATCTAATCTCTTTACTCTCAAAACCCACAAAAATTAGCGGTCGCAGTGTCAACGAGAAAAATAACGTAATTTTCGAGAATAAAATATAAAATTTCCAGGTAGAGTAAATCGAACTGTCAAGTGCAGAGGCTAAAATGTAAACATAGCTTAAGAGCGCTGCATTGTTGTATCCTGAGAGTAGGAGCGCATGCATGCGTAAACTTTTGGCTGCTGCATACACTGCTATACGCTCTATCTCTCCCCCTCTCTCTCTCTCTCTCTCTCTCTCTCTCTCTATCATCTATCTATCTATCTATCTATCTATTTAGTGTTGCTGCTTTAGTGTTGTTTGGGTGACGGGGGCATTTCTGCTTGGGTTGCAGGTGAGGCACCGCCCAACGAATTGATCGTCAGCGAGATCAATTCCTCGTACATCATCGTTATTATCATCGCTGTATCCGCCTGTGCTTGTCTTCTCATTGTCACGCCCATACTCTATAAGGCCTTCGTCTCGAAAAAGAAGGCCCAAAGATCTGGTAATTGATTTGATTGTTTCTTATCGACTTTTTTTTGTCCTTGTGTGTTCCCGACCTCGATCATTAGGACCTGAGAACGCGGAGAATCACCCGCCTGATGTGCTGAGAGAACGCGGCGAGAATCCAATGAAGTATATTTATACGATTGCCGCAACATCGATCGTCTTTTTTATTATTAATGTCTTCGTCATGTTGTGGTATATCGTGAGAAAGAAAAACAAGGATCGTAAGTCCAGACATTGCCATTATATGCCTATCAGAATCTACACTATAATTTATCCAAATCTTATTTGCAATATCTAGTAGATTTCGTTTATTATGCCCGCGTTTATCGGAGATCACTCTCGAGGTCATAATGTTCACGCGAACTAATGTGAACAAAGAGAAATAACGTAACGTTTTTACAATACTATAGAAAGATCTCGTGCATATTTCTTGAACATATCAACGTTTATTTGGAAGAACATTTATTTCATTCGATTTGTACAGTTTTCACGTTGAATATTTTAATATGCGTGTATATATGTTTATACAAGAATTCAATTTTGAAAATGTATGCATACTCTAATAAATGTTTTGGAGAGCAATAAGTAGGACAAACCCAACACGTTTGAAATCAATAAATTTCTCAACTATTCCGTATTTAATATTTTGTTTGCTTTTCCGAAATTCTAATATAATTGATTTTTCCTTACAGGTATAAATAAGTCACAGACGGCAGACATGTATGCACCGTCGACAGTGAACGGCGACACGATGACAGGCGAGTTGAGTTCGGTGTCGGACGAGAAGAGCGACGTGAACTTCGACGCAAACGATTACGTGGTCAGTGCGATCAGTCAGTATGTTCTAAGTAACAAGTAACTCCGGAGGGTAGGTTTGAGTTCTGTTAACCCTTTTCATTTTCCTCGACCTTCTTCTTTATTTTTTCTTTATTTCTTATTTTACGTTTGTTTTTTCATCCTCATTAGTCAGCTTACAATCCTTACGTATATCTCTTTCTCTCCACCCCCGAGTTTATCATTTACAACAAAATCTCTAATTTTATTAATCCTGTAAGTCAATTTTCTCTATTCCCCTCCTCCACATTCTTCTTTCAGCCCAACGCTTAGATCCTCCGGGGGTTAGTATTAGAACCAAACTATTATTTACCGAATTATTACATATCACAGTTATGCTTGTTTTGGATCATCTCAATTTACAAAAAGCCGACAACTGAAAACATGTACAACCGTCGAGTCGTTGAAAAATTGAAAACTAACGCAAACAAAATGATTCGAAAACAAGCGTACAGTACTTAACAGCTCTAATTTGCACGACCAATATCAAATAATAAGATTGATAGTTTTGTTTAATCTGCACGTAAAGCCTTACCACTGAAAGCTAAATCAATCTATTTAAGAGTACTTTCCATCTTATTATTTATTAGAAGCTTCTTGTATAGCACATTTTTGCTCCTCGGGCAATACACAAAACGATAGATACGTCAAATTTTACAGAGTGAAAACAACCGAAGTAAAAACTGAAAGTTGCTCTTTAAAATTTGACGTCAGATGCACAAGAAGCAAAAGTCGAAAGTAAGCGAGAGTAAAAACATGAAATAAATGGTAAAAAATAAATCAAATAAATAAACAGGACGAAGGACGAAAGACCGCGGCGAGCACGTACCTGATAGACCCGACGCTGCCAGACTACGGTAAAAGCGGCCTGGAAATGCAAGTGCATCAGCAGACTGGCACCCTAAATCGTCGTAGTAATCACATCCCAAGTATGCTGAGCATGGATTCACCACCACAGCGCACCACAGCCAGTGGTACACTATCCGGTGCGTCACCCATCCAAATCATCAACGCTACTACTACTACCACTACCACTACTACCACTACTACTACTACTACTACTTACTGCGATACCACTAACTGCACCGACAGTCTCACCATGATGATGATGATGCCTAGGTGCCCAAGACAAGACCTCTCAAGTTTTATATCGCTCTCTCTCTTGGTGTCTGTTCTCAACGATATTACAACATCCATCGCGAGCTGTTCTTTTTTTCTTGCGTTTTTTGGTTTTTCACGAACACTGGCCAGATCATTCTGTATTAGATTTGATATCATATTATTTGTTTAGTCGTCAATCACAAATACACAATATCGCGCGGCTTCATTGCAGCAAGATTTGGCTTTTTCATAATCATTATGTATTATTATTATTATCGGCTTTCGTTGTTTCGTTTGCCAGATCTATATAGTGCTCTATATCATTTATTTTGCGTTCGGTCGACCAAGCAGGCTCGCATCGTAGATATCTCGAGCTATTTTAGTACGATGACACCTAGTGTACACGCTGACTTGAGCATGACAAACAGAAATTAGCCAACAACACTCAGTCTGGCCAGTTCTTAGTTTTGATACATTCCCGACCCCGACCCACCCGCACTCTCATTCGTTAATCCAGAATGTGACTGTTCACTTGATGTTTCATCAACTTTCATTGAGAATGAATATCGAACGTGCACATTGTCATTCGAACAAATTTTTTCACTTTTGCACTTTGAACCAACACTTTTCACGAGATGTCTACATAGTGGTTTTCCAATATTGCACAACAAACTCTTGTTGTTCCACTTTTGAATGACTAATATTAAAGCCGTGATTGAAAGAAGATGAATTCGCGATGCTATTGTTGTAAGTAGATCAAAAATAATCCGATTCCGATGAAAAATAAAAAAAAAATTGCTCGTGAAAGCTAATTGGCAATATAAAAGAACTAGTATAACGGCGTCGATAGAAAATCAATGACCAAGACGCCATTCAAGTGAAAGCCTATAGTCACAAGTCGACTGCAAAAGACGATTATGATTTTTCTCATTATCCGCATTAGTCTATTTTTCTGTTTTAATATTAAAGAAAAAATTGCGATAGAAGACTGCGGCTGCAAACAGAGCATGATAAAAAGAATATTAGACTGGAGAGGCTTGCTTTGATAGCTCTTACACGGTTAATAGTTGATACGCTGAAAAGAGAGTATCCGATGAGATGGCAGAGAGAAAAGGCACGCCCGAGCTGATATATTTATGCTTGCGAGGTTTTTCTATATAATTTTTGCATGTTCGTTTTTGTAAACATTATTTACGTTATCTTCCACATTTATCACGAGGACATGCCAGCAAAGATACACGATTCTTTTTATTCTCAATTGTAACGTATCGCTCAAATCACGAGACTCAATCAGTGGATTAACGTTCAATTCGTTAACATTACAATGTGAAAAATTCCAAACGTGTATCTTTCGCAATAGATTCAGCAATAATTAATGTTTATAAAAATTAGCATACCCTGATAATGTATAAACTACCTGAACAAACATTGCGTCTGTCCAATTGTTTAACAGCCAAGCAAAGAGGTGTCGAATGTTGGAATAGCTAATTTATACATTGTCACCTAGTAATATGGACATTCCTTTCCGTGATTGATTGCATAGTTGTCGATGCGCGAACGTGTAGCCTTCTATAGCGTCTTCTATCGACGAATAGTTTTGTCGTTGAAACTTGAAACATGCACAGAATCCTCTGATTCTCGGGTATCCTGCTGATTTGAAAGCAAGCAAAGTTATCGAACACGAGAAAATAGACGTGATGCTCTTGAAACCCAAAACACACGTGTACTTTTCGAACGGAAAGACGGAAAGACAGACGTTGCTTACTCGACGAGACCACTATGCAAACAGTCAGAAATCCCTCAAGCTAGTAAGCGAACAAGGGCACGAATAAGAGTGGTCGTACAGCAATGGCATGGTTGTTTCGTAATGTTTCAGCTTCGAAGTCGAGCTACATAGGCAACCCGAGCCCAGCCCCGCCTGCCGACGTAAATTTCTACAGCGTGGAGATGGAGAGCGGTCGCTTTATGGGATATGAGGGGACGCCGAGCCCCGCGCCAACCTCGACGATCCTCGAGGTAACGGGCCCGGGCGCTTATTATCCTTCCCTCAGTCCTTCGTCGGGTCTCATTCACCCGCATCCGGGTGCGCCAACATCCTCGTCCCATCAGCACCAGCACCAGCATCAACATCAGCATCCGCAATCTCAGCAATTGGTGATGGGAGTCGGCACGTTGACGAGGACGAGGACGTTGCCTCGGCCGGTGCCCCCCCCAGACGTCACTGTTATGACTGCCGGAACAAAGTCACCTCTGCCGCCGACGGTACCCCCCCCGCCAGCTACATTTGCACGTGCGGCCCCAGGCCCCGCACTTTCCCACGGGCACCCACTGTCAACTTTCACATCGACGCCGCAGTACTCTGATATTGACGGACACCTCGTCTGAGCCCCCATCGTCGTCGTTCATCCGGCCGTTGAAGCTGCAGCAGTAGCCGACGACGACAGTGACGAGGACAGCACGAGACTGTAAAATCTTCACACGAACGAACCAACGAACAATCAATCCAGACCCACGGTCTGCAGCATGGCGTCAGGTCGAAGTTCAGTTATACATCAACCAAACAACGTTGCTACGATTCTTCGAACTATACATATATATAATATATACATTGTTTATCCGTCGGGAGATAACGAACTCTACTTTACGATATAGTGTTGTATATAGTGCGTGCGCTTCTTCGCTCTATACTAAATAAGATGATGACGATGACGACGATGACGATGATGATGATGATGACGGTGAAACCAAAGTTTTTTATCCGATTGTTTCGAGGGCGCGCCTCGTCGTTGATGCGCGCGTTAACAAGTCAATATATGTATTCTCTATTGTCTCTCTTTAACAGATACACGCATAAAAACACACGCACACGCGCGAAAACAAGTTGTAAAATTTTATTTTTTATTTTGTAGGGTTTAAGAGATGCGAGCGACGATGAAAGTTCGCGCGTCAGTGTGTTTGCTTTCCTCGCGTGTATATATCTACATATTATACATGTATGTACGCAGAGAAGCAGCGGCAAAACATCGAAACAAATTATATCAAATATGATTGTTTAACGCAACATTCGAAAGACGTGAAAGTGAGTGTCTAAAACCGTAGTGATACAGACAATAGTGCGCTCGCGACACCATGTTTTATTCATTTATTGGTTCTCTTGCGTTTCGACGATCTTTATATACTCACGTTTATGTGCGCGGCTTGTTTTCTATGCGGCGTATCCTCGTTTTTGCAATTTGTACATATATTATATATCTATACAATAAACTCAAAGCATGTGTCCAGCGAATCTCATGTGTGTGTATACGTATACGTGGTCGTGTATAATCTTCCGCTGACTGTGTGTCTTTTTTTATACACGTATATATATATATATTCGCAATCTCGTTTCCCTTAGTTTCGTTTTCTATTCCGTGTGTAAATATATATAGCGCGTGCGCGTTCAATTCCTACGTAGACTCTGCGGTGTCGTGTAAGAATTAAAAAACAACGGATAATATGAGGGTCTCTCTCGCGCGCACCTTGTAGGGCATCGAAAAGAAGAAAAGAAAAGATCGCACGCGACGAATTTGCCAAAAGCGCGTGTCCCGTGTCAACGTTTGCGTAGAATGATTTCTTCGTTCGTTCGTTTAACGTTGTCGCCACCAAGCCTAAGTAGCCGGTAACAAATATTTTTTAAGGTTAGAGATTGCGGAGGAAAAAATAACGTAAGAAAATAAAGAGGTGATTCGAAAGGTACGTTTTTGGCCTACTCATAGTAAAAAAATATAGGAGCGACGCGCGGTATGTAACGTAAAACTGTTTTTTCCGCACGAGTATGCGACACCCGAAAAATAAACGTTGATCTTATATATATTTTTTGAACGAGTTCAACGATTTTTTTACTCGTGATAGAAACATTTTCCTGTGATTGTCTCGGCCGATTGTGATTGTGTTTACATTTGTTGATTGCGACAGTTGAGTCATCGTACAATGTTGAAAAAAGAATCATTTTTCAGGTGTCGCGTGCTCAGTGTAAATCGTTGGGGTAAAAGAAATTTATGAACGAAACGTTTTCGTAGGATAACACTGCTAATATTGTTAAATTAATTATTGAAATAATTTGTTACAACGTCAGAGAAAGCATGTGAAGCTTACGCGTAAGTGCATATTGTTAAAGGGTGTAAACAAAAGATAAAACCAAATGCCACATGTACGTGGAGCCGATTTGGCGCGAATCAGACTGATGGATTAGCAAAAACAAACAAACAAACAAACAAACGTGGGAGGAATTATACGCTCAATTAGAGGACATGTTCGCGCATAATCAAGAGGTTCTATTTACATATACATGTTTTATATTTGTAATTAAAAATCATCTACTAATCATTACCTACGAGAAGAGAGAGGCAAATTGAATTCCACGAACCGTGTAATTTTCAAAGTGCAAAGTATATTCATGCTTTGAAAAAATCACCACTAATCTACGTGTACAACTGCATTGATTTGTCGATTAATAAATTGCTCGTTTTTTACACGATGAGTGTCAGATTAATTTGCACGTTGGTCAATCTTTGCATCTTGGAGATGAACAACGTTCGGGAATACGATACAACAAGGATGATCTTTTATATTAGTAAACGAAGAAAAACTAATAATTCCGTTGATTATTCTAAGGCATAGTCAATCCTAATTATACAATCATTAAGATTATGGGAATGCGAGGGGGAGGATGCTACATAAGAGTGTACGAGGCAAAGTAATTAATGATCATTTTAACTTGTAAATAATGTACATAATTGATTCTTAGATAGATATTGAAAATTGAAACACGCATTACGAATTACATATATCAATAATTACAAGAGGGGATACGACGATCGAGAGCTTTTGTAATAAGTAAAACCGTACAAGGTCGATGTTTTCATCGCACACTTTGAATCTGCGCGATTTTTTCCTCGTCGAGAATACTCATTGTATAATGGTGGTGGTCCTTTTTAAACAGAAAAGAAAAACGTCGTACAACAAAAATATCTCACGGACACGCACGCACACACGCACACACTCACTCACTCACACTCACACAGATCCACACAAACAAATAATTAATATTACGTATTATCAAACGAAAATAAGCGTATGTGCACAGAAACGAGCGAATTTTACGGGAGGAAAAGTACATTATGAGATTGTAAAAGCTGTATCATTTATAACGAGAGTGTGTATTGTGTATGTGGTATTATCGAATAACGAATCCATTAAACACCCAAATCGAGCACACTTTTCGTGCTTTTTCTATTTACGAGAAAGAAGAAAACAAAACTTGTTATCACGTTATCTCGTTATCTCGATAAAAAAAAGTAATATTCGAATAAAAAAAATGCTTATTTCAAGCGACAAAAAAATAACGAGGCACTATACATACAAATTTAGCTCTTCCATCGTGTTTTTTCTTTGATATTTTTTTCGTTTTTTAAACTCAACTTATCCATACTTCAAATATTCATGCCAATTATTACACTAAATGTCAATCACTTCTTACTTTCTCGATGAATTTTGAAACTTTACACGCTATATTATCCGACTACTTTTATACTTTATTACAAGACTGGAAAGCTCTTATCAAGACGACTGTCGAACAAAGATTTGCACGACTCGTGGTCGGTTCTAGCGAACGGCGTTGTACCGCGAGAATAGAATCTTGCACGAGTAGTTCGAAATCTTTGGAAACTGTTTACATTTGATAGTTCAAAAGCACCTTTGTTTTCGACTGATCTCCATTTGATACCAACGATATGTACACGTATATATCATGCACAACAATTCGTCCGACCTTGTCACGAACTGATTTTTTCGAAACCTCTTTTTTACTACATTGAAAAATCCTGTTGGTTCGGTACGTGCGAACGCTTCCACCTATGTGCCAATACATTAAGTAAATGTTTTTCGATGTGTAATGTAAAAGACAAAACGAAACGAAAAAGATACAAAAAAAATACAAATAAAAAGAAAAATAAAATAAAACTAACACGCGAGACGTGCGCAAAGACAGACATTTTCATCATCAAACTCATTTATATCCGTAAGTATTCTGTGTAAGCAGAGAATTTTTAAAGAAATGTAAATCCTCCGTCTTAATTAAGGGTATAAAGAAAATCGTGGGAATAAATGAACAAGTAATAATCCGAAAGGGCACTCGTGAGAAAACAATGTAGCGCTGAGAGATAGACAAGGTCATGAAAGAAATATCGCGGGTGAACGAGACAGATGTAGAACGGGAAAAAAGCTCTCCGATAACGATGAAGAAAACTTGTATAATATAATTAAAGAAAAAAATCCATCGTACATTAATTATTGTACATATATATAGTATTTTTACATTCTAACTCTAAATTCCATTTCCGATTCTAAATGGTACAGTACAGCTCTGTGTGCTTCGCCTGTCATCCCTGCATTATTATACCGTCTAAACAGAATCGATTTTTCATATTGTTTTGTTTTCCTGTGTCAAGGAAAATCACTACTCATTATGCGTCTCGTTTTCATTACGACAAAGACAATTACGTTACGGTCTCGTTATCGATAGTTCGTAAGTGACATAGTTTTGTTTTCATTTTCATTATAATTTGGCTTATGCTCTGTTACTCGATAATTTGTACATAAGTGATTCACGAGAAACGTTCGTCTCCTTCGTCAGTCGGCTTTTTTTCTGTGTTTATTATTATATCTACGTCGAAGACGACTGAAAAGCTAAACAAATAAAATAGTGATGAGCGCGTTTCTTTGTATTTTTCATGGCGTCAACCATACGAATACACGAAGACAGAGTGCAAGCTCGACACGCTAGTCCTTAATTTAAAACCAAAGTACGACGAAGTTATAGCGAATCTCACATTAGCGAAAGCAAAAACACAAGCATGGCAAAGAGGAAAATTAAAGAAACGTCACACTTTTAACGTCTTCGCGGAGCATGAAAAAAAACAGAGATGATCTGTAATATGGATTATTATATTTAAATGATTCAATCATTGTAAGTAGTTAAAGGAAAAGAACGAATCCGAGATAAGCATTTAAGCCGCTAGATATTTGAATAAGCCAACTATTTTACACGTATGTTTTACTTACAATCAACTTTTATTATTATTATTATTATTATTATTATTATTATCATTATTATTATTATTATTAGTTATGGTACCTTTTTTTATTACACGACGAATTTGTATATGTTATTTTACACACATAGGACTTTTGTCGGTTAGCAATACGGAATCTGTCTCTGTACATTGTTTTTCTATTGCGACTATTAAAAGTAATTATAAAAATTTATAATGGTTCAACGTTATTTTACTTTCCCCGATATTTTCCTTTCCTCTGTTTGCCGCACCAAACGTTTAACTTTGCACGTTCCTACAAACTCAGTTTCATTCTTTGTCGTAAGTACAGAGTAATCGTTTAATTGATCTACTTCAATACATCGACGTTCAACGCCTTCGGCGAAGAATACATCGAGTGAATACGCTAGTTTACGTAACATAATTTTACATCGGAAATCAACAGTTTCGCATCGAGGAAGAAAAATAGAACATCGTCCAGAAATGAAATTTTACACGGTTAAAAACAATAAAAATCACATTGAAACACACTCATACCAGAGCGTCATGAATCATTTGTACAATTAAAACGAGCAGAAACGTAACCATTAGACCCTCGAGATTATATATCAGGAAGCTACGATCACAAGATTGAAAATCGTGCTCGTAAAACGAAAATCTTCTTCCGGCCACGAGAGAGAAGGAGAGAGATTATCCAATTAAACAGTCGGTGCGAGATCGCTCGACGTTTCCGCGACAAAGACAAACGTTCTGCCTCTTTGGTTTTCTTACGTGGGACTTTATTATGACTTCCAACTTTCTCCGAAATTCCGTGTACGTAGCTCTTACGATTTTTCCTGCCATACCGAAAACTAGGAAAAAATATTTAAGGATCGCTGACCGCTTTGGTCGTATATACACGAAGAGAAATGAACGTTCAAGTGATTTTTTTTCTGAACTATACAGTTGTGATTTTAATTGTCATTCGCGTTACACGTACGTAGACGTTCGTTTAGTTTGCACGCCCGTGTTCGTATTTCTACGGAGGATCTACGCTCGAATGAACATTGATGAACTGCTAAAGAGTTTCCTTTTTTTCTCCTTTGTTTCCCCCTCGGATTTTACAAATTGTTTAATCTTTTTCTCAGCTCTCAATAAATCGACGAACGCAAAGATTTCCTTGTTTTGCTGTACAACGATGTAAATATGCAAATCTCTGCATCGTTGTTTTTTCGGACATGAAAAAGTGTTTTTACTATTGATCAGTTTTCAGTCGACAAGGTAATGATCGTGGAAATGCGAAACGAAAAATTAGGCAACTACGTGATGCATACGCTTTGTTATTATCTGGACATCCATTTTTGATTGAAACGCGAGAAACGCTTTCATAGTTTTCTATTCATGTTTCGGCATCTGTATTAACGAAACTAGATCATTTTTCTACTTTCAAACTTCGAAATATAACATACAGCGTGTGCATGTGTGATATTTATGATTGAAAATTTTACAACCTCGCTTGCTCACACTTTCGCCGCCTTCCTTGATCATCCAATAAAAAATGAGTATGCACGAACCAACCGTGTCCATGGGTATAATCAATGATTATAAGGATTTCCTATAATTCCAAATCATAAAGCAGCTTTGAAACAAGTATACATTAATATTAGCGTATCAGGTAACAAGCGCACGCGGTTCATAATATACATGTAGATGGAAATTGGCAAATTAGAGAGACAAAAAGTGGTATATTAAACAGTTGAAAAGACGGATGTTCGCTTGTGGCGGAATAACGCGAGCATTGCGAAAAGGACAATGCCTCTCTCTCTCTCTCTCTCTCTCTCTCTCCCTCTCCCTCTTCCACTCGATCGCTGTACTATTTACAGTTTTCACTTGTACTCGACGTCGCGCAGCCAACGAGAAATTCTGTTCTCCCTCTCTCTCTCTCTCTTTCTCGTACTCATTTTGTGCACTTTACAATTTTATTTCTTTTTCATCTGTGTCATTGATGTATGTTCACGGTTAGCGACCTCTATCAAATCGATTATCTTGGCTATGGGAACCTAGCACTTTTACTCTCCGTACATATTTATACACACACGCTACGAATTGAAATATCATCGTTGTAAAAATCACGCGTAACGCATTGATTCGCTTGATTTACCGCGGCGGCGTATAAACAGAAAATCACTACTACTCCAAAGAGAAAAAGAGAGAGAGAGAGAGAGAGAGAGAGAGAGAGAGAGAGAAAAAATCCAACGGAATCCGTGATTTATGCTCACTTTCTATCCATTCGCAATGCCCACTATCCTAAATAATTCATCAGGCTTGGAAAACTAGAGTGTTTGGTACACGCGTCCACGTCGTCGCGCTTTTTCGCGCGGATATGATCGACAAACTGCGACGATGGTATTCAACGCTTCAACAGATGGAAATCGAGCGATTCGTCTCTCGGCTTTTCACTCGGTTAAAATGGAAAGTATATATCCTCGAGAGTAAGTAGTATATAGCCTTTTACAATGCGTAATTGTACGCGCGACCGTGACCTTGGCACTCGCCTTTGAAAACGTTTGCGCGTGAGCGCGTTCGAGCGTTGCGAATTACAAATGAGAGCGAAAACGTTTTCGACCGATAATTCTCGGATGTTTCGCTCTTGTTTTTTCTCTTTCTCCTTTTCTTTCTTTCGTCGCGCTTTGTTGTCATTCTTGTCGAAGCAATTGTGATTACGATTACGCGACATGTATATTGCACGCTTCGTTGCAATAGATGTATCGGGGCTAACTCGAAATAATTTCGTGTCAATACGTTTGTTATTATCGCTCTAATCCAATCGTCCAATCGAACAAGAGATGCATTCTCAGCGACATAATTCGTTGCATCTCACTCGTGACAACATTTTCCATTACAACGTTTCTTCCCAATGATAGTCATTGAAAATTCTCCATTAATAAATGGAGAATCTAGTAAATACGACGCCGACATTCAATAGCGGTGTAAGTAGCTAATCCACGCTAACTTTATGGAACTTTCATATTTGGAATATGGAGATTAGATACTCGAACAAATCTATGCTACCACGCGATCCGTCTTTCGAGTGTCAATTAAAATGATGATGTAGCGTAGATTTAACCCTCCACATATTTCGTGAAAGTTATTATTTATCGCCGGAATTTTACTGGTAACTTTTTATCTTATCTTTGCGATGGACATAGAGTATACGTAATTTTATCATTTTTTCCAAGGATTTCATCAAAGAGTAACTCGAATAGTCGCCCAACCAACGCACATCGTTACAGCTTTGTCTAAATTATTTCCAAGACTAATTGGTAACAACGCTCCAAATACAAACTAGTTTGCAACTTCATAAAAAGAAATGCATAACTTTCATATCTAAATTCAAGTTTCAGCCGCAAAGCAGCCCAACAATGTGGCTCGTAATGCGACTTCGTAAAACATCGGTGAACAGCACCAATGCAAAACCAGAAAAATCTTAAAGTGTGAAAAAAAAGAAAAAAGTTTCTCTTTTCCATCCAAGGAAAGTTCGTCTTGGGTCGTTCGAATGACGAAGACAACAACTGCGACGATACTTGGGAACAAAGAAGGAAACGAAAAAAAACGTGTAGTTCCTGGCAAGTTGTCCTTACGAAATGCTCGTAAAGCCGTAATTACTTTGGTGTGCCATTTCGAAAGGGGCAAAGTGTGATTTTTTGAAGATTCCAAAGCCGGCTTTCGCTTGTGCGAAGGTGGAATCAGGTTGGCGCACAGAGCGCCGCCTTCTCCTTCCTTTTGTTTTTTTTTCAACTTACGGGCAGTAGTAGTTGCAGGAGAGAGGGCATCAACTAACTCTCGCGCGAAAGGGGGTATAAAACCGTAATGCACCTATTTTTAGAGGTCAGTCGGTGTCCAGACTTATATTGTCGCGTATACCTTCGAAAAGGAATAGAATTTTTCGTTGTTGTTTTGTTGCTTTGCAAGCGTTTTTGTGTCAACAGTGAAGATACTTCGAGGAACAATTATGAGACCTGTAAGTTGACTTTTGATAAAATACGTAGATTGTGCTATTGTTGTATTTTTTAGAGAAATATCAGTTGGATACCAATTTGATAGACGATCAATTTATCGATCGAAATCTCATATTACAAGTAAAACCAAATGAACGTTGACGTATTTGCGAGATAAATAGCGGATTATTATTTCCTATCAGAGTTCAAGCGTATTTTTATACGTACACTAATGCTGTTACAGATTATTTTTGCGGCCATTTGCCTGGCCGTGGCGGCTGCTGAGTCGTCATCAGTTGGCAGTAAGTTACTTGAACATACTTTAGAGATACATAAATAACAATGGAATGGAATACTTTCTCGCGCTCGACGAGACCTCAATGCAATGAACAATGCAGTGGTTGTAATTTAGACGTTCAAAAATCACCAATATTTTCGTTTTACGTAAATAAATACGTAGAAACGTAACGAACAATATTATTTTTCAACCCCGAGAATTACAATCCGTTTATCGAACCGACAGGTTGATAGTAAATAACATCAGCTCTCAACATTATAAATAACACATCAAGAAAAAAAATTACGAGTAATTTAGATTGATAACAGTTCAGAGCGTGCAAGCGATAACTGTCCGTAACATTGCACTCAAAGCCATAATAAGTAAGTCGTAACCAGTCACGTCTTATCTTAATCCGCAGTAAGAAAGAATCATCCAAACGTAGAATTCGTATAGCGTGCTGTACGCTCTACTTTCATGTTTGCCCCTGCGTGTAATTACATGCACGGCACACATGCGCGCCAGGTGCCAAGAGGTTCGCCCAGCGAAATGAGCTTTCACCTTTTCTTGGCTCTAGTTTTGTTTGTTGTTTTTGATTTTTTTTTCATTCCTTCAAAAGCTACTCGGGAAATCAAGTCTCGTTCGTAATTAGCCGCGAGCTCGAGAGAACTCTCTCTATCCGTCGGACAATTGAAAATTCATACGTACTTGCGTACTGGTTTTTGATCGGAACGTTTAATTTGCTTCCATTAGTGTATACTATTGTAAGCTTGCTTTGCCATCGATTAACTTGGAATCATAGAGTACTAGAATGCTATTAATTTTCTAAACTTGTGTTTTCGTCTACTTGTGTAAATCAAGAGTAGAAACAATCAGTGCAAATAAACGCACCTTATAGAATCAGTCGTTTAATGGATACCAGTCGGGTAAACGATCGCATCACTTTTAGAAAACATCACGAGAGAGTCTTTGCTAGATATTACATGGTATTAAAGTAGAAAGTGAAAGCTGTACGAAGAAAAAAAGGAAGAACCAGTTTGAAAATGCTTTATTATACCCTACTGATTGTTGTTCCTTGTTAATTCGATAATAATAAGACGTATAATTTACGTCGCTCGAAAGAACATTGCGTTAAAATTTCTATGTTCGTAAACAGGTCACTCGACAGTCCCGAATAACGTGCGAGAGTACGAGTATCCTTCGCCTAGTTACTTGGCTAGCAAACCAAATTACAGCGATCTCAGTACCACAGCCCACATCAACTCTGGCAGCTCGCCTTACGCCAAAAGCGACTCGCGCTTGTACGCCGTTTCCGACTCAACCTCTGACAGGTATAATTTAATTCTCTCCTTTGAGTGACACCGCGACGACTACGTTTGAATTACTCGATTGGATTGCACTATGATTTATACGTTTTTCAAACAAATCGCAGACTTTATCAGACTTGTAATATCGGTTTGGATGACGTTTTTCAAAATTATCTCCGCGATTATTTTCACGCGATAATTCTCATAGTTGATTTCTGCATACACTTGTGGTATCGGCACTACACGTACTACACGCGTACTGTACGTGATATTTCTCACCTTTTCGTACATTAATTAAACACCAACAATGAATAATTTGCACTAACTATCTGGAAAGATTCCTCGTATTGGCATCAAAGCGTGGATGGCCTGATTCGAAGATGCACGAATGAAAATTGTCGCAAAGAATTATAATCATAGCACTTTAATAGCGATGATAGTTATCTGTAGCGCTCAGTTAAGGATTAACTTGTAAATATATCCCACAAATAGTGAAAAATATGGTCGACCGATAGTCAGACCGGTAATTCTTCGTCAATGAACAAAAGCAAAAGGTGAAAGTTTGGAATGTTTAACGTAATTGTGCCAACCTAATTTCTCAAGCGTCAGCAGTAGCAGCGAGCCAAGGGCATCGCAAGGTTTATCGGGTAGCTACTACAAGAGTAAATACGCCAGTGACACAGTCGTCAACTCCCTTCGTCCGACAGCGTTCCACGCCGGTTCATCGTCATCTTCTTCACCGTCGTCGTCATCGTTGTCATCTTCATCTCCATCCTCATCCTCGTCGTCCGCCTCGCTATCGGACATACAATCCAATCGTTATCCAGGCAGTAGCAACGACTACGGTTCGAGTCATCCATCCACCAGTGACTATCCGTCGAGTAGTTTGAGTTTCACTGGTAGCTTTGGTCAACGCGAACATCACAACAATCATCATCACGCATACGTATCGGCCGACGTTCAACAGCAGCAACAACAACCGGAGTACATGGGAACCAGACCTACCGGTGCCGTTTACGGTAGCTACTCTGGTGCCGAGTATCCACCGAGTCGTCCAACCGCTTACGCTACGCATAGGTATGAGAAGTAGTACACTTTTTGGGGAGGAGAGGGGAAAACCGTGCACGAAAGTTAGATGTATTTGTTAACTTGATCTTATATCTCTCGTCTAAAGTTCGTGTATCTTTTTAAAGAGAGATGGATTATACAGTTGTACAGGATTTCTCATGAAAACTAGGTGAGTTTACGCTTAACGTTGATTCGAAAAGATTTGTATGCCACTGAAGCTAGGTTTCAAATTACGAGGAATATAACGTGAAAACGAAAGCCGAGACTCGCACGAACACCGCTGTACGGCTACTTTCGCTTCAATCGGAATTAAGAATTATATCTCTCGTATCGATGCACCTGAGATAAAATTTGATTCTCGGGTTACAACTTGTTATTTACGAGGAGCGCACATTTTCGAACGATAAATAACAATAAATCACACGTGTGATAACCTGTGATATCGTCGAGTTTTTTTTCAAATCAACGACCGTATCCAATAAACAAATCAATTTTCAGTGGAATAAGCGATTATCCTCATCACCCACATGCAATAGGACACTATCCTTCGTCCGATGACTATCCGTCGCCAGCAGCGGCAGCACCACCACCACACTACAAGACCTACATAATGAGCAACGCACCGTCTTATCCAACGAGCAAATACTCGACGGTCCTTGGCGCGATCAAGAGTTTATTCGGTGGTGGTAGCGCTAGCTCGATGCTTTCCGATGTCGCGTCAGGCGCTACTCACCTATCCTCTTACTCGCCCATTGGACCACCAAGTTCATCGCCGTATTATTCACCTACTAGTTTGATGCACGCAGCTACACATCACATGCCCGTGGTTTCTTCGTCGCCAACTGGTGTTGGTGCTCCACCGCCAGGCTATTATCTTGGCTCAGGGTGAGTTTTATTCGTGTGTATTATTAGCGCAGTTTTAAGGAAAAAGAACAATATGACATCGTATAGCACGTCTTATCCGTTACTTTCCAGTCTCGCACCGTCGACTTCGGCATACTCCAAGAGTTACGCGCCAATGCGTTTAATGAGCGGATACGGTGGCAACGGTGCTCCTGGTAGTAAAGTAATTGTCGTCAGAGATAGCGGTAGTGCACATTTGGGAGCGAGTTATCCAGCCACTGCAGGCCTTCTTATGGCTTCGTCAACGAGTTATCCGGTCAAGAGTAAAATTTCATTCGGACCTAGCTCCGGTGGACCGACCTACATCCCCTCACCCAGCTCTTTGGTTAGTATAGTCGACGTTTTTTTCTTTTCGATTACAGTTCTCCTTGCTCAACGCGTGTCGTTATCATTGCAGCAAAGTTATACGAATGGACCACCAAGTAGCTCGTTTCCTGCGAGTTATACGACTAGCAGTAGTGGCTTCGCCGGTGGCCACGGAGGAAGTCCGTTTTTAGGATACTCGATTTAAAAACAGAATTCACGTACATCCGTTCACCATCATCCTCGCGTGGAAATATTTTTCATACGCCGCAGAGACTTTTTACTCGCTAATTATTGCGTTTGACCATTTAATCGCGAGCAACGTATGTTTCTCTGCTCGAATCTCGTGTTTTATGACAATTGGCATTTAATATTTTTCGCGCTTCGCTATATACTGTCTTTAAGCATCGTTGAGGAGATTATAACGTACATTCCAATGTTACTTTGATTTACGGTGGAAATGGCTAATTCACGAAAATAGACACATTGATTGCGAAGTGTATTGCAATAGTACCATTGTTGTGATATTACGCATCAACTTTTTGACGTACTTGGAGTGTGGGAGAAATCAAATATCGACGCTAACGTAACATTTGTTGCAAAGGTACGATCTATAAAACCAAAAGAAAAATAACAATTAGTACCTGAATGAACTACTATTCACGTCAAAGAGAATATTTCCACACAAAGTATTAAGCAAACGTCATGTTAGATTTATTTTGTTTTTGTTTTTGAATCATATTGTTGTTATTTATAATGTTATTTTATTAATTGCAAAAGCTTGTTTATAGCCGATAAATAAGTTAGTCGTGGTAAAAAAAGAAAAAATACAAACACTATAACGGCCTTCCACGTTAATAACGCGTGAACTTATTTGTATCATCAAATTATTATCGAAACTGTAAACATTGAATTTGAATACTCTTGACTGTTGAACTGCGAAAACTAGTGATATATTTTGTGTGTGCTGAGAATGCGTTTGTGACTATATTTATTCATACTCATCTGTAACATGTACGTATAATCGACCTATCTCTCTAGTTATTTTATTTTATACTGACTTTGTTATATACAAAATAAACAACTGTTGCGTTGATAAAAGGCACTTGTATTATTTTTGCAAACGTAAAGTATCAGTTGATTTTACTTTGAACCCTTTGCGAAATCCTCTCTCGATTCGATTGCATTCGGGCCGTTGAAGGTGGTGTTCGTTGTAGTTTTGGTTTAGCTTGAAACGCAGACTGTTCCTCGTTGTTGTCTTTGGTCTTCGTATCGTTCGTAATCGATGGTGCCACTTTCTTGCGCACTCTAATGAAATGAACAATACAACGTGGAATTTATCGCGTTGGTATTAGAGGAATTTAATAGATTACATGGATCAAAAACACGCGTAGAAATCACTGCGTATACTATACATCATCTATTAATTTACAATTCACGAAGCGAGTGAAAGCCGAGATAATTGAATCTTGTACATATTGCCAATTAATTAATTGTCCAAACTGTAGATGAGTATGAGAAAGTAATTATTAGCGCGTGAAGAATCACGATGGACGATTTGAAAATCGCGTTACTTTGAAAGTTTCCAATCTTTACCGCGAGAAACACAGTGATCTTTGATTGTATACTTGTGTTATACTCACGCCGCGTCCGTGCTACTTTTCTTGTCAGCTGCTGAAACGGAAAGAAATCGCATTTTTTTATTTGCATCTGCTTACGTCTGGATTTGAAACTGCAATTACACTTTAAATTGCGACTTTAGTACATACTGTCCGTCCGAGGATCGTCCGTTATATTTTCACCTGCGACCACGACTGTTGTTGACGTGTCCGATGCTACAATTTTACTTTCTCTGAGAAATAACAACGTTGAATAATGAATATTCAAACCAGTCGTATGAATCAAGTTGATTATACCGTAGGCGTTCACTTATGCTAATTAATTCATCGTACCATAATCAACATAATACGAATAGATTAATCTTACACAACAAAGTATTGCGAAGCATAAAAACGGTACAAGCATTATGAAATTTGGTGTCGTTGATTTCGTCTATCTACATATTTATCCGATTACGGCTAAATTAAAAATCTGTTGACGAGCAACCGTGTTAATGAATAAAAATGAAACGACAAGTTTTTAAATATATATACCTGAAAAGTAAAATAAAAATGTTAACGGTGAATGTAATTTGACAGCCAAACAGCCGGCCAAAGAAAAATAATAACAATAGAAAAGATTCCTTTTTATGGTCGCTTGTTCCGTACAGGAAAAAAACAACGTTGAATCATACAACGCCATAAATGCATCATCGTGAAGCTTACTTGTGCGATAAACCGTCGGTTTGCGTAGATGTCGCATTGTACGAGTAATGAGACATTAGTAATCGATCTCCTTGAAGCTCCTCTTTTTCGAATTTAACTGGATCATCGTCTTCTAATTCTTTTTCGAGAATGTCGAATATTTCCTAAAAATGTCAAGTATAGAATGCTTCTTGAATTCGTTAGAATAATCTATCAACGTGAAACTCACGTCGTCTTCGTCGGGAAATTCGTCGTCCGATAAATTTACGTGGTATTCTCGTTTGTGTACTTTTAATGTATGCGAGAAATGGTGCCTACGAAATAACGGTGATGCTATCAGAAAAATCACGTGTTTTGAAGGCAAGAAAACTTGTCATCGGATCCATTTACCTCAATTCTTCCGAGCCTTTCACAAAGTAATACTCTAAAATTTCAGCGAGATGTAGTTTTTTAGCCTCTTCGTTTATCTCGTTGTTTAAAAGGAAATTTTGTAGAGCCCCATTCACGTACGGTAAGATCTAACAAGCATCTCGTGAATTTTATACATATTCTTCATTTATGAAAGAAAGCAACTTACCGACACACAATCCGAGGACAATAAACTAATTAATACCGATATGAAAAGGGGCGCAATGACCGCTGCTCTAGTTCGCGCTGTACTCTGAACCGAAAGATTCATTAACAAAGCGCAGGTGTATTCTAATCTGTAAGTTCCCATTCGGAAATGTTCATTGCTCAAATGATATATCAGCCACTCGACTAAGTTGGCTTCCACCATGAAATTTCTCTGCTTTTCTCGCAGAGACATTTTTTGAAGAGTTGTTATTAGCATGTCAAGAGTCACCGCGTCGCCAATTCCATTGTTACAGCTATCCAAGTACTTGATTATCTGTAAACATTAGCACACGCACACACACGTAACGCAGTTGTCGAATTATCGAGACATTAATAAACTTACCGCGTTTAGTACAATAGAGCCACTCGTCAGATACTTTCGACCAGAATTCAAAGATGCCAGAGCATTTAGAAATCGTGCTGCACTTTGCTGAACGTAACTCACGAGTGCATCCGAATTGACAGGCATCAATACGTAATTTAAAATCGTATCTTCGTCGTTATTCGAAGAATTACCTTTGATACCCAATAAGTCGTTATCAACGTACGCGTGAACTACTAAATTTCGATTTTCAAGTTGAGCTAAAGTAAGTTTCTGAAAAAAAATTGTTCGATTAAAAACAACGGTATGATTTGTCGGACTGATTAATGCCAATTATCCAATCAGTTATACCTGGCGTAGAGCTACGAGTAATAACAATTTAGTCTTGATATCCCCGTACTTCAAACATCCTTTCAGTTTTTCGTAATCCAACATTTCAAGGAAAGCTGCTGTATCATCGTTTGGTTTTTGCGTGGAACTCGCAATATTTTTGGACGATTCCACTGCGTCGGTAGCGGTATCCTGTTTGAGAAGGTGACGAAAACAAAAAAAGTTATCGAACAAAACAAATCCAAAACTACGTATCAGTACCTCCGAGTCAGTTTGAATATCCACTTTATGAAATCGGGTTGGAAGAATTTTCGAACACGACTGCAAAATCATATCCAAATTCACCGGTTTACCCTGCACTGAATTCTCCAATGCAATAGTTAATACTTCAGCAATTTCGTTCATTTTTTGGTAATCTTCATGAAGCTTATGAAATCTCAACTTTAATTTTCGATAGTGTTTGTGTACGCTAAACAATCGTGTTTTGGCGGTACTTAATTCATCGTTATACAACACAGATTGCCTGCTGGGAATCGCAAATACACTTGGTGTTACTAAGCTGGCCAAGTGATGCGGCTCGCTAATCATCGAAAATCCGATGCCAGTTTTCAAACTGCTTATGCGTGTTTGCGTGCTTCTAATCAAACAAACGACATGTCTTGTTAATCATATTACTTGGAAGTAAATAGTGATTCTTTTGGAATTGAACTTACTTGGTAGATAGACTATTTTGTTGTTCAATTTGATGATAATTCGCGATCCAGTCTTCAATTTCTCGATTTTTTACAGCAGAACGAATGATTCGATTGCAAGATATTAATTCACCTTCAGTTTCGGTGAGCTTACTTTTGTGATCGGTTACCGTCAGGACAGTCTCTACCACAGAGTTGTCGGATCTCTCATTGGCACAGCTGTTTGATTCCGGATCATTGGTCGGATCGTGATCCTATCAAAGAGTTCAATATAGTTGCACGCTTGAGAGATCGAATCGTTTTGGATTTCTCCATTACATTGAATACGCGGTTTACGAATTTTTCGAAATCCAACGTCAATTCTTCCATCCAATCGACGGTGAATATTTTTTTCACGGATTCATCTTCATGCGGACTATCAAGATACGGCAGTGCAAAGAACGATATGAGCGGGCTATCTTTCAATTCGTCTGTTAATTTTCGACCATCGCACGAATTTAAAAATTCTTGTAATTGTTTCATACTTTCGACGTAAAACATATTGCTCCCGTCTTCTAAATCCTAACAAGGAACGTGGAGAATCAGTTTTAAATAACAATTGAAATTGATACCAGAAAATCCATACCTTTTTAGTATTAACCAGATTGTATTTGTTCAAGGCGTTATCAAAAATTGTATTTGTACGTCGAGAACAACTGAGCTCTGAAGTACATATTTTAAAATTAGCATAAGATTATTGCAATCGACGGGAACTAGACAGTCCAAAAATGATATCATTTACTACTGTCAAGGTGCTGATTCAAATGGATAATGCGGATCGGAAGGATAGCATAGTGTACTCTTAACTTCAAAGTCATAACTTTGTATTCAATGGACTCCGTGATGCTCGATGGAAATGCACTATCCCACACCTACAACAATACAGTTTTTACGTTGCGTTACACGTTATATATTTTCCGATGTATCGTCCTGTTTTCTTGAATAAACATTACCTCGAAAAATTGCAGGTAGCTCGCGGATAAATACTCCGACATTATTACGCTACCTTTTTTTATCGATTCATTGTCAAGGCACTCGTTGCCAAGGATTGGCAGTCCATCGTTCGTTTGCCCACAGCTTGTTCGTAACTGAAAACATCGAAACGCTAGCCAAATTATCTTACCGAGATACGCCGAGTTTTCGTTCGTAAGTTGCTGCTAGTGTTTCGGAATAAATCAGGCATGAACGTTCAACGGATACATGACCAACCTCTTGCCGCTGTATTCCAATTGTGTTGTCGTTGTCGGCTCTACAGACGTTGCCCATCTCTTGCAATTTGCTGCACACGTACCAAATCAATCGATTACAGTGTTATCAAGTAACATTTAAACTTTGCAAGCATTCGCATTTTAAATTAATGTACCATTAGAACCTTACGTTTTGTTATTTAATTTCGAGACTTCGGTATCCATCGCGACTACGTCGTACTCAGCATTGTACTAACAACGGTCATTCCCATAATATCGCGACCGGGGAAAATCAATAAGTCGTCGTTAACAATCAAGGCATGTAGAGCAATATTTCTAGTCAAATGTAACCATCGATCTTTCTCGTATCGGATATTACATTCGGCAAACTGCCGGAACGTGGGAAGAAATTCGCCTGCTCTAAAATGCCAAATAAATAACGAAGATATCGTTCCTCGAGGACATCGAAAAGGCTTAATAAAAGATTGGGCCGAGTTTGGATACGTACTTTTCCTAGAGTTACATCAACAGAACACTTTCATCGTGTGTTAACGATCAATCGACAACAATTACAACGACTGATCAAAACAATCACAGCTACGAAAAGAAAACAAGGAGAGTCGTTTAAATGGACAAAAGAACTTGGAAAAAAGCCGCAATGGAGCAAGCACCTGTCAACGCTACCACGGCAACAACAGTGCGCGCAAGTGCATTGAACGTATTATATATGAAATCGCCTTAGTTACCGCGAGATGTCGCGACACTGCGCGAGTTGCGCGACCTCCCTCCTCTTTTTTAAAAATCAAATGTAGCTTTACGACGGGTACCACGCTATTTATTTATTAAATCAAAAGAAACCATGAGACTTGCAGTCGTTAACCTCTTACGTACATTCACCCCTTCGAATGCGTACAAGTGTTGTTTGTCAAATAAACAAAAACCTTGCGAGCGACTATAAGAAATGAAGTTCATTGTTGAATTCTACCATTACCAAAACAAGCATCAGTTTCCCGTACGCAACCTGGAAAAACCGGCTCTCCCGTCCTCATTCACACGCGATTCTAATTAAACTATCTTCTCTCTCTCTCTACATTTGTCGCAGAGAAAAAAGCCCGCAGCATCATACAACGAGGAGAAAAGCGCCGTACGACAACCTACATACTACGGTGCTCTCTCTCTCTCTCTCTCTCTCTCTCTCTCTCTTTCACTTGTTAGCTAGCCATCGCGACGCGAGTTTATATAGGATCTTCCAAAATAATCGACCGGAGCGCTGGCTGGCGGCGCCAGGGGCGCGCACACACAGCAGCAGCCAAGCACAAGTCGCGCAGTGTCGCGAAGAAAATTGGAGTGGACGTATGCGTGTGCTTGTGTCTCCGTTGACGACTTACCGTTTTAGAGTCGTCTGTACAAAGAGTATAGTGTCAGTGTCAACTCGATGACGAGCAAGCGACCGCCGGCTATCGTCGTCGTCGTTGTCGTTGCTCGCAGATCTCCGTTAATTGTGATATGTGATTGAGAAAGAGAGTGCGAGTGCTTTTGGCTGCGTGAGGGCAGCGCCGCAAAATGTCTACGAGGTCGCAGCTAACCAAGGATTTGAACGGTAAGTCTTTCTCAATTCCTTCTGCTGCTTTCATTGCGCAAGAAGTGCTTTGAAGATTAAGGAATTAAAAGTCAAGGTTAATTCGAAATTATGGAGATGGACTTGCCTGGGGAGGGGGGGGGAGGTCAGCCGTAGAGGCTGGGTTTTTTTCGGGTTGACTGCCCCGCCCCCCAACGAAAACGGTTGTTTCTATCTCTGTCTCGCTTGCCTTCATTGCCGGTATTGACGTACCGTCCTCTCGCTCACGCTAACTCTTTTATTAATCTTTTACAACGCACAGCTTATATGTTCTTCGTGTGCCTTTCTTTCCACTCGTGACTCTGTGCTTGGTCTACTTATGTTTTTATCTGCAACCTTAGGAATGATTTCAGAACGGCGTATATCGAACGTGCACAAAAACTTATAGCTTGAGATTGAGCGAAATGAAACAAAAGGAAAAAAACAGAGTTCGATGTATGAATCATATCTCAGTTATTTACTTTTGAATGCGACCCACGAGATATTTGTGGCCAAAGTAGCACACCTTTGTGTATGCATGTACATTCATTGGAAATCATTGAAGTCTTGTTGAATGATAATGTCTTGCAGCTAGTAGTCTTCAATCTGACAAATAGCTGACATTGCCAAGTGAGCTTCACTTGGCAATCATTTAATTGGCTGAATTTTTCAATTGTTTCACAATTCAAACTGTTGTGCAATACTTCTTCAATTATTCTCTGTGTTTTGAACTTTATCAAGGCTAATCATTGAAATTTATAATACCCACCAAACTTTTCTTTCGATTTGATGTTTATAATTCATTCATTGTTTTAATGAAAGACATTTCAATTGTAAAGGAAACTTATTGAAATAATAAACGAAATTCAAAATGTAACTTAGAAGTAATAATGAATACAGATTTATAAGTCATAGTGTGAGATGTGTTTTTTATGGAAATTTTATTCTATTTGGTTACATCTTCACTTGTGCTCTGGTATATTTAATTTTTTTCATATTCAATGAGAAAAGTAAGGATAACGTACTTAAATATTCCATCTTATTGTTTTTTTTAATTAGTTTAGAAAGTTGTTGATTTCAAGTATTTTTTCATGTTTTCATTGTAAGTCACTAAATATTGTCATGCAAAGCTTAGACAAAAATGCAACACAAGCAGCTTTTTAATGACATGTAGATTACTTGCTTAAAATGTAAGACTTGTATAAAGTATAGAGTGTACTTGATAATAGCCTTGTTTTACAATAAAAAGAACAAGCTCTGAGTCTTCTCAGTTTAAGGTGTTTTGTCAACAAATCTAAAAAACTTTATGTTAGTCTAAAGAGATTTATTTAAATGAAAACTTGTTTTTTATAGAGTCAGTAAAGGCATTACTTGGAAAGCATGTCAAAATATTGTTGAAGAATGTTGTGAAGCTAGAAACTAAACCAGATAAACTTGAAAATCGTGTTTTGGTAAGTTACAAAATCATTGAGTGTGTAAATTGAAAATACATTTTGTTATTAAATAAAATTATTCTCTTATCAGGTATTTTCACCATGTCGACTATTTATTCTAACAGCAAAGGTGCCTACAAGGGTATGTCTACTGTTTGACATAACTTAATTATGCACTTTAGATAAACTAGGGTTTAAATAAAATTTACAAACATTGGATTTTTGTACAGATCGACTGTCACTTCCATTACTTGGAAGTTACAGCAGTAGAATCCAAAAGAGCCAATCAATTATCGGTGACAGTTGGGGAAAAGGTCTACAATTTTGTGACCATGGGTTTAGGAAGTGTCGATACTACAGAAGTAGATGCTATGATAGAAGCTCTTCACACTGCTATCCGAAATATATTCCCAACAGTACCTTTAAAGTATTGTGTTTTTTAAACGTGTTATTCTCCCGTTGTACACAGCAGTTCGAGTAATTTTGTGCATTTCAATTACAGTTATGTAATCAGAAAAATCGATGTGATACCAGCTAGCAGATTGCAGAGCATCAGAGGTAGTGATTTAGCAAGAAGTACAGAGGCAACAAGGCACACTGGCCCGTGTGGGGGTTTCTCTACTCAGTATGCCTGCATGTGTGATCTACACAATGTACCTTACAGAGAAGAAGTTGCTTGGGACGTCGATACAATATATTTATCGCACGATACAAGAGAATTAGATCTTAGAGATTTTGATCACCTTGATCAGAAGGACTTGATACCTATTATATCAGCTTTAGAATATAATACGTGGTTCACAAAGGTGCGCGTTTCTCACCTCAAGCTTAGTCATGAACCACTGGAAAGATTGTTACATATATTAAAAAGATCATTGTCCATTCAAGAAATTTACTTGGATAATATTGGAGCAAAATGGTAGAACTTATATCCTACTTATCGCTAAAGTTCAGTCTGGATACGTATACTAATAAATATTCTATTTACAGGGACTTTGCACACAAACTATCATTAGCATTAATTGCCAATACAAACGCCGTGCTGCATACTATAGATTTGTCAAGCAACACAATCGAAGACAAAGGAGCAACAAGTCTCTGTGGAGCAATTGCAAAATTAACTCAAGGTACATAGGTTCGATAAGTGTTATGCGTGAGTGTTCCATTGCACCACCATTTAGCAATTGTCACCCCATTATAATCACCTACATGTAGTGTTTGCACGTTGCACGTCATTAGTTAACCGTTTTTAGATCGCTCGAATTGTAACCCATCATCCTTTTCGCGGATGCACCAATATTTTTCACCTCTAGGAGCGGCACATACAACTGGACCGCTCGGCAAATTGCCCAAAGGATTGCAAAAGTTGAATTTAGCAAGATGCGGTCTGACTGGCAAAGGAGTCGGTCAGATTGCTCATGCTTTGAGCTTAAATCGGAGTATGCCTACGAGCTTACAGTATTTAAACCTTGCCGAGAATTGTTTGAAAGACGATATTAACGTGAGTTTATTTCCAATCCATAATGGCATGGATTCATCTTACACCCCGACATCGTGATCCAGTTCGTTTCACGTTTTCCGTATGTTTTTTTTAGACTTTATGCAGCTTTTTGGCTCAGCCTAACGGAATCACCCACTTAGATCTTAGCGGAACCGATACAACATTAGAATGCGTAAGCTTCGACAATTTCAATTTTCAACGAACCTTCTTGTCGGAACATTGAGTTTATCTGAATTCAATATGAACTTTTGTAGCTGTTCGGTGCTTTGCTAAGGGGCTGCGCAACGAATCTAGTCCACTTAAACGTCGCCCGAAACTCGTTCTCGAGCAAGAAAACCAAAGAGATACCCCCGAGCTTCAAGCAATTTTTTACGGCAACCCTGTCGCTCAAGTACTTAAACATCTCGTTCTGCAAGCTACCCCTCGAGGCGCTCAAACATCTACTCCTTGGGTTGGCCTGCAACGAGAGCACCGTAGGTCTAGAGCTTGATATGAGCGGAAATAATCTAAGCTCGATGGGGGCTCACGTACTCGAGTCGTGTATTCATGGCGTCAGATGCATTGCTTCCTTAGACATCTCCGATAGCAGTGAGTGTCATGATAGTTACGAATATTTAATTTCTTGAGTAAGTATTAAAAATACTTTCGTGTTCAGATATGGACGTTGATTTGGCTCAAGTAATTACTGCCATCAGTAAAAATAAGTCTATCAAGAAATTGTATATGGGTCGAAACACGCTTGGTATGAAGAGTAAGCACATTGCCGTGGTGATGGATTCGCTTGTCCAGATGCTTCAGGAAGAAGATTGCGTGCTACAAGAACTACATTTACCCGACTCACGATTAAAGGGTGATTTGTACAACCTTATTAACGCTATCGGTAGCAATACTTGTTTGCGAGTGTTGGATATAAGTGGCAATCAAATCGGAGATCCTGGAGCTAGGCTCCTCGCTAAAGCATTGCAGATCAACAATCATTTGAAAACTATTATTTACGATAAAAATAACATCAGTCTGCAGGGTTATGCGGACATTGTTCATGCTTTAGAAAGGTAAAATACGTGGCTCACAGCGTGGCTCACAGCCTGGCTCTATTGCTTTGTTTGCAATACTTGCTTAACTCGATTGTCCTTGCTTTTCAGAAATTACAGTGTCAGACATATGCCAACTCCAATTTACGATCTGCAGCCTTGTATGAAAGCTTCCGCAGAGAAGACCGAGCAATTAACACGAAAAATTCAAGATTTTCTCCAGCGAAATGTTGCTCCATGCAGAAATAGCCATGGACAAGCTTTCCGCCTTCAGCAAGGTTTCTTATTAAGCTCTACCCAGCATATGGTTGACCGATTGGTCGTTCAAACGCAAGATACGATTAAAGCTTTAGCAGCTGAGACTTGTAATGCCAACGAAGATATCAATTACGCGACGGGGCTAATTCAAGATGCTGACAATTCAAAGCAACTTCTACCAAGGCTGCATGAGGTACTGCAAAGGCGAGACGAGAATAATCCTGTAGAGGCGAAGCTTATTGAGACAGCCAATCAAGTGCACAAAGTTGTATCTAGCTATTTGCAGGTAAACTTTTACGTGGTTTTTTTGCTTAAACTAATTCGACAATTGTAATAGTTGAATACACGAGATAAATTAAATGCAGTCGGTAAAATAAATGAAGTCATCGAAACTAATTTGTCCCATTGAAGTAGTTTGATTAAAGTTGATACGGTTTACGACGGGACAAGAAAACTCGATGAAATAGATGACTCACTAATCCGTACATGCGTTTTCTCAAATAGTCTATAAAACACGTCACGCGTTATTCATAAAATTTGTCAAAAGTAAAGTTCCAGTTTTATTATCAATATCGTGCGAACGAATGCTAAATTCTTAAAATTCTATCCTAATTCAGGATTCTTTGGAAGCGATGCTCAAATGCGCTAATGAACAGTGCCCTGCAATTTTGGAACAAACTGTTGTTAATAGAGATGATGATTACGACGAAAACGAATCAATCACTCTAGAAGAGCATCTGCTAAAATCTTGCAAAGAGAAAAATAAGATATCGTTGGAATTTATTCAAAACACCATAACGGAACAGGCCGGAGCCGATATAGTCAACAAAGTGAAGTGAGTAATTGAATAAATATTAGTTGAAATTAAAAATCAAATATGATTCTATGGATCCTTTTGACGAAGTGGCCGTTTGAAATATTACAATAATCTGTCAGATACAATGAAATCAGAGAAAGGTTCTATTTGTCATTCACGTTATTTATAACTTTATACAAACAAAATGTACAACATGGAAAAGTAGAGTAATCAATTCTGAATCTAAAAAGTAACTTGCTGCATGAAGTCGATAAATTAATAAACGCAAATAACGTTATCAGCAACGATCAAATAAGTAACAAGCCAATCGAATCAACCAATAAAACGTCGACCATTCTTGCAGCGAACTGAATCTCTCGGTAGCAGCACACATCTCCGATCGGATAACCGATCAAGTTATCGAGTCGCTTTCGACAAGCTATAAAACGTTAATAGGCGAATGTGAGATTCGTACACGGAGTAGTACACCAGACGTTTTACGGCCAAGCGCCGGTTCAACTAGTAGCGGTGGCGGTAGCGTGATCGGCGTGGGGACTGGAGGCATGAGTTTGAGCATGACCGCAGGAACACCAGTCGTTGAGAGAACGAGTCTGGTCACGGACGAGGAGGACGATCAGCAAAATAGCGAACGCGCCGATATTTCCACCGAGAAGGATAATCACGTGTTCTTGGGCAAAGCTATGGGGCGACTTTCCGCTGAGGATAATTCGCCGATGGTGAGTTACTTATCGCTGATTGATGTAGTCGAGGTGCGGAAGGTTGTGGTCAGATGTGATGTGCACACTATTTTTTTATGCATCGAAAAAACATTAAAAAAACAAATTAAAAGCGTCGAACAGTGTTGACTAGTGTAGCCTTTGCTGGGCATACGCCGTTATTTGATGACGTTAAATTTTGGAATTATCGTGTACAGTGTACCTAAAGTGTGCACTGACATCCATAAACGTATACTTTGTGCATTTAACGAGCTGCCTATTCGCTTTCTTTGCGGTGAATGACACGTGTGCATCGTTCTGTGCAATACCATATCCATAGTAAAAGTGCATCGGTTCAAAAACCTGATGACAGAATTATTCCGTGTATTTTTCAGTTTCATCCTGTAGTATGTTAGAGAAAAAACTTATCGATTAGCTAGGCAGCTTTAAAGTCGCGTCACACGACTCGATTCATCTACCCTAGTTTCGCTATTTACCCAGTTTTATGTTATCACGCAAGACAATATCATCAGCGAATGATGCGACAATGCACGAGTCGTAAAGTTTGTTGATATTAAGATTACGTCGATTTCTCCGAATGGAAAATACGCCTCTCAAGCGTGAAAATTAGAAAACATGCATGGGTAGTTGGTATTATCCAAAGATGCAATTGTACTTTTACTTTTTCCAACCACAGCTTAACGGATTTTTAACCTGTTACGCTCCTCGTCCACTCTTTCTCGTTGTTCTAATTATATCGATTTATCGTTGAAACGCGAATAGTCGATTAAAAGTCAATATTCGAATGGAACGGTGTTCACATTTTCATAACGATATTTCGTGTGGGTTATGGTACTAACGCATTGACTAACAATCATTTTGCTTTTTCTCACCGCATGATATGCAGCTGGATTACTTGAATCTCGTAAGTATTATCTTTCGTTGTAACCACCAAACAAAGGGTTTTCGTACGTGTGAAAAATGCTTACCTTACGTATCTTTTAGGCGACGCCACACCTCTCGAGTAAACGAAAGAGTTTACACGGGCGAAAATTACGGCCTAAATCCGTAGTAGACTCCGTCGAGGGTCTGTCAGCGGATGACATTCCCGATCTTTTGCCATCGTCTTCTTCATTGCCTAAAAATCAACAAAGCCAAGAAGGTACGTCCATCGAACAATCCGACAAGGCCGATTCGCTAATTAAACGCATTTGTCGATTAGGAGCATCCGAAAACGAACACTCGTTAACGGAGTCGCTGGACTCGCTCTCGGAGTTGCCATCGAACACAGCAGGCCAACAATTGCAACATTTAGTGAAAACAAGACCGAAGCGAACAAAAACGCGAGCTCCGTCAAGACCAATGTTACGACCGGACCAACCTCAGTCCAGCGACGGCATCGCTCTCGGAGAAGGGCTCGACGTTTTTTTCAGACCCACTACACCTACAACTCCCATTGTCGGTTCACCAACAAGCGACGATAGGTTAGCTGCTATTTATCGGCTAATTACTTGAAACATCTTTCAAGCGAACGTAATTTCACGCTGTTATCCAATCGTTCAGTTCACTCACGTTCCCGACAACCGCGACGGCGAGTCAAGACGGTGGCAGTCCAAGTCCCTCTGTAACTAGTCAAAAGAGCGATGCAGCTAAGAAAATTGCACCAAACGCACCAATGCTTAAGACTTTGCACGCAGATCAACAGTCACCACGTTCGCGTTCCAGCGACGACGTGGCCAAGTTCTCCCCGCTTGTAGGTCGTCGATCACACGGAGACTCACCTCTCACGGCTTCGCCTCTGGCCCGACGTAATACCGATAAAAACGATGGGTCTAGTGACGAGCACAGTGGTTAGTAGATAAATATGTAGGCGTTTCGCCAAAATGACTCATTTTATTGCATAAGGAGGTGTCCATTCAAAGTAGCTTATTTTATCAAAGGCCCAACGCCAACACCGGACAGCGACGCAAACAAAGACCAACGAAATAACGAGCCGATTGAGAATGGCGGCAAGAGCGTCATGTCGTCCGTTCGAAAATTCACCGCAGCTAGTCCAACAAACGGAGGAGTCGCTAAAAATTACATCCTTGAAACGGCAAAATCTCCTGTACTACGTTCTCTGGTAACCAAGAGCAACCATCAGCAACCCGGCGATCGTCGTTCGCCACCCACCACTGCTCCAAAACCAAGACCATGGAGTATGGCAACGGATAGAAAGTCTGGTAAGCGTCTTTGTTCTGTTTCGATAAACAGCGGAATAAACTCGAAATACTCGTAAATATTGACGTAGGTTTTCATGCAGGTGAATTCAACCAACTGCTGAGCGATGGATCGAGCCCCAACACATCGGCAGGAAACACACCAGACTCGGGCGACGCACTGGACGAGTCAACGGATAGCGGAGTTTGCGGGCCAGCATCTTTACCGCCAAGTCTCACAGCTAGTTGCATCGTGGGCAGCTCGCTGAGTAACAGTGGAATAGAAAAGCGCTCCGTTCGCGAATTGGCGGCGAGTCTTTCGAAGGGTGGCAATGCGTCCAATCCACCGAAGGCGGACAAAAAGGAAAATGGTAAAATACGAAGAAGTATCAGAAGCGTGTTTTACAATAACACTTGACATGCGCAAGTTGGTGTAGCACGAAACAATCGCTTGTAACACGACATCACCAGTAATCACCCGCTGCCAAATTCCATTAGCGTTTAGTACATTCGAAATAGTTTTTGCACGAAAATGTTGCAGTCGAATTTTATAGATAATTGATCTATTCGTTGATTACCAAAGAGATATTTTGCTGCGAAAATCAAAGTCATATAAGCAATTGAACTAGCGTAAAATTGTAGATGTAGAATTGAATAAATTATACGTATCGTGCAAAAACTATCCAAGTCGTCGCACTCGGCATCGTTCGTTTGATTTAATTTTTCTATCATTTTGCGCTCATAATCGTCTGACCATCCATCGAAAAGCTGTATGCACGATTTTATTGACTTTTGTTTAGCGTTGCTTTGTGTATATTTATTTTAGAGCATTCTGCAGCATGGAGATCGCATCTACGACGTTATGTTGATCCCCCACCACCGATACCGCCACCCTCACTTAAGGTACTTTTGTGTTGAGATTATTTTTATTTGCTCCTATTATATTCTACAACCTGGTATGTGCCTTTATTTTTACGTTGTCATTTGCAAGAAATAGACAGCTTTTACTTTACAAGACAATGCTCTGAATGTTGTTATGGAACACTTACACGCTTATGTACAAATCTAATCTCCCAAATAACAAGGCATTACGCAATAAACACGGAACACTCATTCTACAAAATATCAAAATAATTTGACACGTGTTTTACTTAACTTGAGTTAGGTGCGAACATTCTTGAAATACACGTGGCAATTTTTAGCACGATTCGCACATAGTAGCTGATCTTTACGTGTTTTTCATTGTATGTTCTCAGGCACAGGAAGCACAGAAAGAGACTGAGCCTAATCGCCGACTGGCTTTCAAACTTCGACGCACCTCTTTCCTCCGCGATTCGAATTTCAATTACGATAACGACACAGTTGATGTATAGAGAAAAAGAAAGAAAAACATTGCAACAAACGTTGCAATTATAGGTATTGCACGGGATTTGACGCCATCGAGTGTCGCGAAGTATTATATATTACATACCAATAAAAAAAGGTCAATGTCGGTGTCTTAGAGATTTCTATTTTTGGATTTCAAACGATCGTTTCGGATATTTTTTCAACTGAATTAAGTGTGAGCTGACTTCGTAAACAATCATTACATTGCAATAACGTTCTTTGAGTGTTAGTTAGATAATTATCTTGGGGCTATTATTTACGTGCGTAGCCGACGTTGGCCTTTACAAATAGCGTAGGACAATTGATTAAGAAAAACTGATATTGAAGTTACTGCTCTTATACAAACTGCCCAATTTAAAAGTTTCTTCGTAAAATTAAGACGTAACTGTATCATTACCGAAAGTACTATACTATAATAACACACGAATCCGTAAGATTTCTTTCTTTTTCTCTCTCTCTCTCTCTCTCTCTCTCTCTCCCTCTCTCTCTCTCTCTTTCTCGTTGTTTTCACGAAACTCTTTAGTTCGCCGGAAAAGATGACGTTTTTCACAACGAAAGCGACACACATCGATGTTTCGTACTTGCCTCGGTTGTACTCCAATCACAAAACATTAAGTAGATGTATGTAAAGGCCAGCATTTGTTAAGTGCCTGCTATTTTGTTCCCGCGAACAACTGTCTGATTCTAAATAGTATTATTGCCTAGACTCAGACTTTAATTATCAAGGGCAGGGTACTTAAAAGCCTCTGTTATTTGCACTACCTCATCAACTTCCATTACTCGCTCGCTTATTTTTCTTCTCGTATCGTCTTGAAAACTGCACATCTTTTTTAACGAATCGTTAACAAAACATGGAATTTCGCGATTTTTGAGGGTTTTACCTATGATGATCTCGGAAAATTTGTACACTTTATTATAGCTATGTACAGAACGGCAACGTTCGACGTTCTACACATTTTTGAAAGTTTTCCATTAACGACTGAATTAGCATAGTTATCGCAATAATATGGCTATGAATCGCGTGATTTGTTGGAAAGCCACTTGAATTCTTCAGGATTTACCATTGACACAACACGCAACAGACTTGCTAATCTTGTATTACAATGAAAAAAGATCGTAGTTTCGAGTCTGCAGCTACCTGTGATTGTTTTTACTTTGTCGTTTATGCCAAATTTAACCGACGATTTCGACATTGCCGTTACGAAGAGCGCGAGTATCGGAGAATCTATCATAAGCGCTTTTCAGGGATGGGTAGCTACGTTTATTTTGCTAGTTTCGTAGGTGTGCCGTTGAAACGTGCAGCTGTGGCACGTACAATTCCATCTCGGTGCTCGTCACCGGAGTGCTTCATTTTATCACTTGTTTTTATTTTATTTTTAACTTTAGCGTACAAGGCTTATATATGATGATTTTTACTCGTTGTTTTTATCGTCGTGCACGCAAGTGCCAAAAAGCGCCGATGTTGTTTTTATTTGTTAGTCGTCCGCTCTTGATTTATGCGCGTATTTGCGCACCCGATGTACATAGACGTGTGTATAAGCGAATTATTTAAAATACTCGATGGAGAGGTTCTACGATTATATCTTGTAATTCTACGAGCGCCTAGTTATTATACGTAGATCTAGATTCGAATCAAGCCGTGACTTTTGCACCGAGCTATCGATATCGCACACCCTCGACAATATTGACTGCTATGTCACTGCTAAATCCGAAGATGTTTGATTTGTCTGCATTCAACCGAACCATTTTTAAGCGATTACGAAACACATCGTCATTTTTTAACAGTCGACGTTTTAGAAATCGCTGTGATATCGATTGATTTGGCTTATAGGTGGCCGTCGTCGTTGACGCTATCTTTGCCTCGGTGCACGAGTAATTTGAGAAACGATTTGACACTACTTGATTAACTAGATTAACCAGCTGGAGAAAGTCATTTGAAAGATTAGGCAACTTCCAACTGCAACCTTCGTTTAAAACCGACATTTGCCACAAGAATCCCATTTCTGATTTGGTTATGACTCGTTGACGCGACATCAGGATTTCGAAACTAGCGACGACATTGTTCCGGTGAATTAATCGAGATGCCTCTGACAATTTGCTTTATACGTACGGTGCGTTATTAGAGGCGTGCAACGTTTGACGACTCTCTTTTATAACCCAAAGATTAATTACGCGAGTCTTCGAAATCCGAAATATTGAAAATCACTGCAACGTGTCGTACAAGAGTTCGCGAGCATTACGAGGCCAGTAAATGTTAACTCTCAAGCAAATAGTTGAAAATGCACAAGACGATATCAATCGAATCTCAAAACAACGCGTGCCAAATTGAAGTAAGGAAAACTAGCCGAGGTTGAAACACGCGAGCGACGTTGATAAGAGCCCTGGACATTTACCACGAGAAATTGTTTGCATTCAGACAATGTTTAATCGATCAAAATTTAGAATCTCTTTTTATTCTACGGATATGTATTGTTTTTAAAATGTTACTTTGTACATACAGCGATTGGCACTTTGCAATATTTATTATAAAGGTGTTTTTTGTCTATAAATTTAAGCACTGGTTTGTGTAATCACCACCAACGTAATCGAGTGTTTCGCTTTTCTTCACGATAATCGAGTGAAACGTGTGATTCGAGCAGGGAGTCGAAAGAGAAAGTGGCTTGTTTGAAAAGTCACACGATAAGTATATGCGTGCGGTCGAGTGTATATGTGTGCATGTATATAATTTTATTTGTACGGTTGACCGAGCGCTCATGGAAGTAGAACTTGGTAGTAGGAGCATTTTGCGAGTGGATATGGATCATTGTTTTCTGTCGTTTTTTTCTTTTTTTTCTTTTTTTTCTTTTTTTTGACATTGCGTATTATATACATTCCTTGTGTATTTTGCCATGAGCTGCAATCATCGATTCAATAATCACCGTCTTGTCACGATTAGCGTTACATTATAGCGATAACATCAATATTGTTATAACTATTATTACTGTATTATTTTTTATTACACCATTATCATTATAATGATAATTTTTTAACGAAAATATTAAAGTTGTACACGATGCGTAAGATGTTTGGCGGAATTGTATTTAGCAAGGGAACGAGATGTATTTATGAGTATATCTTTGACGAACAATAAAAATACGAGATCGATTTAATAAGGAACGACGTTATTTTGTGTTTTTCCATTGTTAATAAACGCAATCAAATATCCCTTAGGTTTTCTTTAATGTTGTTATAGCTAGCACTGTATCGTTCTAGAATTCAGACTCCTTGAACACAAACGGTTATAATACGTTCTACAAACGTGCATTGCGATCACAGGCTGTGAGCTATGACGGAATTATACATTGTTTAAGTCAACGATAGGTCAATAATTGCAATGCTGCCGCTTGCTCTTTGTAAGCCGCGTTATGCTAACTTTCGTTTGACTGGATGTGTAAATCGAACGCGTGTTAAAAGTTATCTACGTAGACTTTAAATAACTATGAGAAACGCATTTTTCTCGCTAATATAACAATCAAAATTGTATTTATCTGGACGTATATTTCTGTTGCCGTTGCTTCATGCCAGTTCCAAAGACTGAAACGTCCTACGTTTTTTAAAAAATCTCAGGCTACACCAGCTTCGATACGATGACAAAATAACAAAAGTGGAGCAAGCTCGGGCCTATATTACTTTTTGAACGAGACCGAAGACCTCGCGAAACTCGGAGCTGCATGTAATACGTTGGAGTGGGAGAAAGGGGGGAGGGGGTAGGAAACCGACGACAGATACGTACGGGAGACTTGTGGGTGTGTTAGTCACTGGAAAAGTATCACGCGAGAGACGAGAGCAGTAAGATGAGTCCGGTGATCGTGAGGTAGCGAGTAGTGTATTTTTTTATTTGACAATTACATTTGTTGAATTAAACTGTGAACAAAAATGTCGCGCGTCAAAGTCAACGAGAAGAATGGTAATGGTACTAAAAGCAGCGAGCCTAGCATTTGGGTGCGGGCGTTCACTGCCAACTCGGAGTGGCCGGACAAGGTAAACATAACCTATGTTCCAAAATCATATTTTTCCAAGCAAACGTGTCGTTCGTGGCATTTAATTAAGCTATTCATCATTATTACGACCCAGAATCGAATGCCCAATTAAAAGACGTTTATTAAAATCCTTTATTAATATTGATTCTTTAACAAATAATTTATTTGGAAAGATGTACAATTCATTTTAAGTATCAGCTGTTAATGCATAATTTACCTAAAGCTCACGAAATATTGATTAATTCATTTTGGATAATAATTCAACCGTGTTAGAATTAAGCCAACCATACGTTTTTATAATTATAGTGACGATTTTCGATCACTTTATTTTCAAAATAATCAAGTAGAGTCCAAATTATTTGCAACTTGAAAGCATAATTACACCTTTTTTCTTTTTAACTAATCATTTAACCTTTGACTTTAAAACTTAGGAGGAGTTCTTGGATGTAATTTATTGGTCCAGACAAATCATTGGAATTCTTATAGGAATATTGTGGGGTTTGATTCCCTTGAAAGGATTTCTTGGATTGTTATTGTAAGTTATCAATTTTTTGTTTGCCATATGAATTAACAAGCACAAGAACATCTTTTTAATCAATAATTACTTTTCAGATTTGTTTTATTAAATGCTGGTAGCTTATATTTGTACTTTAGTAGTTATCAACAAGTAGACGAAGAAGAATTTGGTGGTGCATGGGAGTTGACCAAAGAAGGATTTATGACTTCGTTTGCTGGATTTTTAGTAAGTAGATCAAACTAATCTTCTGTGCAACTATGAATTTGAAAAAAGCTTTCTGCAAGTCGAAAATATAGATTTTGCAAAAATGTTTAATTTACTACGTTGATAATTTAAACATTAATAGATATATCGCTATTAAATGATCTTTCTTTATTACAGGTGACATGGATTATAATATATTCTGGCTTGCACTTTGACTGATGAGTCTATCTTCCCAACTTAAGCTTGACAAAAAGTATAAAAAGGTGAAACAAACAATTAAGCAATGAATACCTACTGACATTCCTTTGTAAAATCGTTTATAAGAACCGTTTTCACGCAAATCATTACATAAACTAAGACGAAATATGTACAAAAATACATTCATCTACTGAACACATAGAAATGTGAACAGTCGATCAAAAGCAAAATCATAATGTTTTATTAATTTATTATCCAATCATCGTACGTTTACGTCCTCGTGCTTTGACGTCTTCATACTTGATTATAATATCTTTTAGTTGAGATTTATTGCTGAAAAATTTCTGATAACTTTTGTAAATAGCTTTAAACAGTTCTGGCAACTGTGCATGTGCACTGGATAGGGATCTTTCTAAAACATACAGATCAACAGCAGCATCTTCAGCGGTAGCATCAACTCTGGCCAAACCAAAATCAATTACTACTAGTTGATCTATAACTGAATAAAAAGTATATTTTAAGTAATCCTCCATGGAAATAATAAAGTGCAAAGTAGATTACAATATATACGCGAAAATCTTACCATCGGCTACAGACTTAACGTCCACCCTTTCTTCTGGATTCTTCAAAAGAACGTTAGACGTCGTTAAATCTCCGTGAACGATACTTTTGGAATGAAGCTTTGCAATTGTTTGACCCAATGCACTTGTAATACTGTCTACCAAATTGTCAACGTCCGTCTTACCCGTGATATATTGATCAATGAAAGTTTTCAGCATCACGGCATTTTCAATGAACTGCATGAAAATACTACGACGATTGTAATCGACGAGATATAGAGCTGGAGTTCCAACACCTATAATTTAGAAGAGCCTCGTGAAAAATACTACCAAAGACAAATTTAGCCGAATAGTCCGTTAAAAACTATATTTTTACCTGCTGATTTGGCGCGAACAATGGCACGCGCTTCAGCTTTTATTCTTTCCTTCGTCAATCGCGCATCCAAATGTGGATGCCTGTACTTTTTTTCAAATCTCTCTTTTATTAACGTCAATTTGCCAAGGTAAAGTCCTTTGTACAGACGGGCTTCTGCTCCTTGTGCAATCAATTCTGATTCCGGAAGTTTATAGTCCATCGTAACAGTTTCCTGCAATGGACAAATGTCAATGTTCAAAATTGAAATATATACATCCGTATGTGAGGCAAAAACGATTATTTATCCATGTTGCGTTGTTTTATTTTTTATGACGTGCTTCGAGCCTTTCATGCGAAAGAGAACAACGGCCATATCGATCATTTATTTTTCCGCAAACAAGAAAAATTAATTCGTATAAAAAGCTCCTCGTGCAGCTTATGAGAAGATAAAAAGAGAACAATCTTTCGTAAAATATCGTATCACTTTCAACGTTGATTCCACACGGTAAAATAAAATATCAGTCCAGCAGAAGGTATAGCGAATGCATGAGCGGTTCGCGGAGCTAGTAGCTGCTATTTTGCGAGCGAGTGCAAATCGATCGTCAGACCATATGCACTGCTCGCCACAGACTGTTGCCGAGCTAGAATACTGTTCCGGGAACGCGCAAGCGAGAGAAAGAGAGAAAGTACAGACGGTGCGTGCAGATTCGCAGTTCTTACAGCGTCTTACGCGCAGTTTTTGGACACTTGCATTCTAGTTTTGTCGTTTAGTAGTGAAATAATTCAAGATTTTTTGCTCAAAGGCTACTCTTTGACAGTTGAGATATTATCGTGGAATGAGAGTAAAGCGTAGGAGGTTATAAACAATCGCAAGCACTGTGTAATTTTGTAAATTAATGGTTTTATTAGTTTATTTTTTTCTATTGGTCTTTAATTGTTGGAGCAAAAAAAAACACAAACAAATGTCAGTGTTAAACGAAGATTCATGTAATTGACGATGCGTTTCTCAATTGTCAAATAAGATATTTAAAGTGCAAGAAACTGAGTTATTTCGTCGCCAAAGTAACCATCAGAACTCAGAACAGGGAGATTACGATAAACTTTTAAAGGACATGAGGGACGAAATACTGATGGATACAAACAAATTAATAACTGAAATTCACAAGAGGCCAGCTCTCTGGAATCAACGGCATGTTTCTTATCATAACCGCGAACTGACAAAACGAATTTGGATGGAAATCGCCACAATTTTCAAACTGCCAAGTTAGTATTTTGTACATATTTATCTATTTTTCTGTCAAACGAAGTTCAAATCAATGTTTAACTTAAGCGAATGCATTGTTTCGTCATTTGTTTATATACATAATGCATCAATGGCAACAAATGGTTGCTGTACTTGTATGCTTCAAAACAAGTGCAACTCACCTATTTGAATGATGCAATTTCGGTGCTTTCCAACTTGTTGCTTACGTTTTCAGTATAAATCTTTACTGACCACTTCAACAAACATTCGCTTACCAAAGTAAACCTTCAGGTAAATTAATCACACGCGATGTTACGAGATTCTAGTGATAGTGACATGACTCGACTTACCGGGAATTCAACCTAACCTAACCTCAAAAAGTTATTTTGTTATGATTCGATAGGATAACACAAATAATACAAATATCCGCTTTCAAAATTTTTTCATTAAAAAAATAGTACAAAAAGTACGATTTCTTTTTTTATATTTTATAAAAATTGACTTGTACATGAATAAAAGTACACTTATTATAAAGTAAAATCCACTTTTTTTAACAAATAAAAAACTTTCTTGTTTCATTAGAACCAGTGTTGAAAGCCAAATGGAAAGGATTGAGGGATACATATCGAGCAGAGCTCAAAAAAGAGCAGGTTTATATCAGAAGCAAATGCGAAAGGAATCGTCCAATCTGGATTCACTACGAAAGTCTATCGTTCCTGAAAGAGCAGATGTTACCTAAACCTCCAGTTTGGGAACGTTCGTATCACACTAGAGATGAGTGCGATGGGACATGCAGACTCTATCCAAATCGTATGAATGGCAATGGATGTAGTACTAATCATAGTGACTCTCTAGCAGAACATCTACTGAACTCTTCAATCAATCGGTAACTAATAGTTTTATATTCCTATGGCAATTGGAAATTTATGTAGAACATGTATTAATTCGTGAGTTAAATAATATGATTTTCTAGAATACAATCCGATCAAGAAGTAGATATTAAAGATGAACCAAGCGACAGATTAAATGATGCAGAATATCAAGATGCATCGTCTTTGAACGACGATGGAGAGGCCATGTTACAAGATCTCTCTCCAGCACAGGTTCTTATGAATTTAGAGAGGAATGGAAGAGATGATTCTCGGGGAATGAATGGAATGGATACTGCTTCAAATATTGGCATCAGTATGGATACAACTGACAGAAACGATGACAATTATTATTTTCTCATGAGTCTATTACCTCACATAAAGCAGTTGCCAGCTGATAGAAATATGTATCTTAGAATGAAAATCCAAGAGCTAGGTAAGAGAGACTTACTTAAAAATTGTCTTCCTCGTTATGTTATACACAATTTAACTTATCTTTTTAATACAGTGTACGACGAGGTGAAAAATAATTTAGCATCCGGGGATAAATCATCATCATAATCAGCTCAAGCTTGTGATACAGAGAGAGGAGAGTCTGTAATTTTGTAAAATCTGTGACTTAAGCAGAAAGACTGAAAATTGCTGCAAAGCAACATTGTTTTTTCTCACTAGTTTTATTTGTGAATTTTATTAGCTATCTACAAGAATCTCATTCGTTCTAAAGTCAAATGCAATTAATCAAGGAGTAAAAGTTCCTTAACTAGATGATTAGTGATTTTATGAGCCAAGTGAAAAAATAATCAGTGATAATACATAGATTATAAATGACTTATATTTTAGTTTACCAGTTTAAATTTTAATTTTACTATTATGATAAGGAAAACGATTTAAAACATAAGTTACAATAGTGCAGTAGAGATAATCAAAACAAGAAAAATTGTTGAAAAAATAAAATTTTTTTTTTAAATTAAATTATAATAATATTACAAATAAATGTGATTACATCTACAAAAGTCAGTGATGTGTAATAATTCCAAACATCGTCGTTATGATAATTATGACTAGACTAGCAAACCACGTAGATTAGTCTTCCAAATAAAACAAGAACGTTTGTGAAAAATCTATGCGCGTCAAGATTAAGTCATTGCAAGAGTATTTCGAATAAGTATCTTTGGAAGCATATCTGCAAACACAAGTGTGCTCCTTACACTCACCTGGCACAGTGAGTTGAAATAATTATGATTTCATGCTAAACAACGAATATTCAACGACGTTTTTCCCCTTCTAAAAAGATTTTTAGCAAAAATGAATTTGATTTAAAAACTGATTTTTGCGTTGAACCGGAATAAAATATGGAAAATCTCATTGGCATCTCTCAAAAATTACTCTCAACGAACGCCCCTTTTTCACGGATATTTCATAGGAGATAAGAGAGACACGCGAGAGAGGATTAGTAAATAATCCGTATCGTCCAGCGACGACAATCCATTCATTGAGAGCCACTGGTGCTTTCTCGTACCTGCCGCCAAGTTGCAGCGATCGAAAGGATAAAAGAATCTACCTGTGTATGTACGTCCGAGCGTACGTCAGTGTATGCGTACACACGCGCACACACACACACACACACACATCCATTCGCTTTACATTTATGCCTCGTTTCCACTTGACTCCGGAATAAAGTATCTCCGCAAATCTCAAGAACGCCAAAAGAAATGGGATCCTATTATCAATTAAAAAACGTCACTTATCTCCTGACGTCAATAATCGCAGTCATTGATAAGCGCGTATTTCGAATCTGCTAGTGTACGTATCCGAAAGCGCGTATGATAGTGTAAACGAATCAGTGATGAACGGTCAAAGTTTGTGGAAGCGCATGCGCCGCTATCCAATAGTGTCTCCTCTTGTATCAGTATATACCTGCGCCACAAGGGAAAGAGAGAGCCAGTGGCCCCGCGTTCACCGGACGAATTCAACGTTTCGTATTCTATCGAGCGCTTACCGCGTAGTCCGTGTATGCATGTGAGAGTGTTACCAAAAGGAGGAGGAGGAGGAGGAGGAAAACCAAGAGGAGGCGTCGTCGTCGCCGTCGTCGCCGTCACCGTCGTTCGCCTCGAGTTGCAGGTGCGTCTTCCATCGACAAACACCGACGTCGTACAAGTTCGTTTGTTTACCTCTCGTACAGCGTGCACACGACGATTAATCGTAGTGCTATGTATCTGGTGCATCTGCATTTTTCGCAAGCTGCGCTCGTATATACGCGCAGAGAGGAGCGTTTGACTAACCTTTCCCGCGCGCGGAGAACGATCGTTAGAGAAAGAGAGAGCCTCTTCGTGCACGGAATTCCGACTGCCTATCTTCCTTTCTTTTTGTTCTTCTCTCTTCACCTGTCACGTGTGAGTTAAAGAGCATAGTGGGCCAAGCTCAGTGAAAGCTTGAAAGAACATCCACGCTGAGCGTCGCGTGCTGTAACAACCACCTAAAAGGACAAAAGTTGCCGTTGTATATCGACACGTTCGCGTAAGATCTTACGTCAGAGTTTGCAACGGAAAAATGATATTTTTTCGTCGGTAGCTATTGTTGACCCTCGAGTATTTTGAAAGCCGGGCACGGCGTTGAATGGTTTGAAACGAATCGTCTGCCGTTCCGAACGGTCGAACGGGAAATTAGTTGAATTTCTATAATCGTGAGAAATCACGATCGACGACAAAAAAGAAAAATTGTCAATTTTCACTCGTTTTCGAACAGTCAAGTGCTAGGCTTACCACGAGTAATAATCGTCAAGGATAGCGAGTAAAATTTGTTGCTTGACTTGGCGTTATGCATGAGAATTGTGTAATATTGCCGAGCAGTCGGCACAGCGACAGTTGTCGAGCCGAAGCGAAATGTCAGTCACCCCATAAATTACAGTACTATAATTATCCTTGCGCATTACGCAGCGATAATCACGGTGCCCGAACCAAATCCATCGATACCTTTCAAACGTGTATCGTCGTTAAATCCATATCAGGGTTGAGGTATCTCGACGCGTCACGATTGTACGGCGTATAAAGGGCTACCTCGTTGGCTATTTTCCCATCGTTAATTAATTACCGCAGGCTGGGTTAGTGCCTGCCCATACGATTCCCCGCGAGTCGACGTCGGCTATGGACGTCGCGACGCGCATTTCATCGAGTTATCATTCTCCCCCTTTCGCTGCGAAATACATTTTAATACCTTCATCCGCTTGGAAGTCATATTTGAACAGCGTGTATTTTCTCTTCTTTTTTGTGACCGGCGATACGAGGTTTTGGCACTTGTAGGGTTGTACGTCTACCGGTGTGTATCGCAAGAGACAGTGGCAAGTATGCGTATTTTTGCCGTTTCGACAAATACATTCGGACGATTTTTATTTAAAAAACTGGGCCGCGCACGTCGTTCGAATTTCAATCGATAGTCAAAGCCTCTACCAAAAACACGCATCGACAAAATCTCGTTCTCTCGTCTCGTTTGGAATACCTACAACGAGAAAAAAGGGGTGTGTCGCGAGAAAAGCAAACGACGATGACTCGGAGTAAAATCAGTTGTTTTTTTTATCGTTGCATCGTGAAAATTGCAATTCGACCGGCTCGCGATAAAACTCGTCGACAATTGATCCACTACAGTCGTAAAATGATTATTCGTTGATTTTTCATCGAAGCTCTGAACAATACAAAAAACGGTTCTTTTTGCCAAGCTGTAAAATGCTGATTTCAATCTTCCGTTGTAGATCCAGTTCGAACTTTCTCAACCTCGACGGAAAATAAAAAGAGTGAAAATCGAGGTCGAAAAAACACAGTCACGACGACAAGTTCACTTGCGGATTATAAAAATCCATTGGGCTTTCTATAGATAACCAAATTATCTAGAAATTGCCATAAATTCCGATAATTCTCGAGCGTTCGCTTTGACTTTCTATTTTCACAGGCAATTGAACGACTACTCGAGCGCCAAAATTATGGTCGATAAAACAATCTCGCGGCTGTTTACACGACGTCGATAAACTGTCCACCTTGGTCTCGTAATTAGCGAACAAAACAGCTGAATGAATAGGAAAGGGAGAGAAACCGAACAATAGCAAGAAGAACAAAAAGCAAGCAATCCGCAAAGCGAAATACACCCACGCATCGAGACAAGTTTTGCTATACGATGAGAAACGTCGCGCTATTCGCGTCACAGACGAAAAAACACGAAGAAAAGCGCAAAAGGCATGAGAAAAAAGGGACCTCGAGTAGCAAGATGTATAAATGCCCTCTTGTAAGTATAGTTACGCGCTTCCGTAGCGAGAAACCGGTCGCGGCGAGTTCTCTTTTAACTTGTAACGTGGATTAAGATGCATACCGAACAGGGCTGAGATTACGTTTAATAGTAAATATTCCACACCGAATGTATACTTTACTTTCTTCTCTCGTCTGCTCTAGAAATTCCAGGTGAGCGTGTACGGGAAAACTCGTCGTTGGAAAAAACGAGTTTCGTTAACTAGATACATTTGAATTTAATACCCATATCGAAAGTCCAATTCTCGCTACGCTGTAAAAAATATTCAGAAGTCGTAATACGCGTGAATTTTCAAAGAAGCTTGTATTCCGATTACTGGCTAATAACAATTATCGCGCAACACCTATCCATGCAATCGTTTCGATAATCAGCTCGATAAAGGAGATTCGTTAAAATCGACGCGTTATAATTACGAGAAAGGGTCCCTGCTTCGTACGGATAAAACTCAGCGTGGAAACGTTGCTTCGTTTTTCCTCGTATTTCGCCAACAATCAAGTGTAATCGGACAGAAATCTCTGGAAAAGCTGCACCCTTCGATCAAATTTAAAACACTAGTCTCGAGTCATTCAATGGAACTATACGGTAACCGTGAGAGTGTCCAAAATGTTTATACTTGGAATATGATCGGAGATACGACAGAGAAAGGGAGAGAGAGAGAGCGAGCGAAAGGAATAAAAAACGTATACACAGCCGCGTAAAAAGAATAATTGACTTTTCACTCTTTCGCGCAATTAACTATAAGACGTGACGCGATTGGTAAAAACAAAAAAAAATGAAAGCTTTACGCTAGAGAGAGAGAGAGAGAGAGTACATAGTGGTCACGTCGATTAATAGAAAATTTCTCTCATCGTGTGTGTGTGTGTGTGTGTGTGTGTACACGGATACGTACTGGTACTCGTGTTCCGAAAGCGTTTTGGAGCGCGCAACCAGTATCGCGTGCGATGCTTGTAACAACCAACGTGCACATCGCACGCGGAAGAGAGCGAAGAAAGCGCATCAACAACAAAACCATGTAGCGCGCGAGGAAAAGCGCCAATTTTCGTACGAGTTGTTCTTTTCTTTACTTATTTTTTTCAATATTATCGCACATTTTCTCGTCCGCTGCGTGGGTGCTTCTTGTGTTTTTAATGATAAATGGCAAGCGGAACGTGAGCGATTGTGGTTATTGAAACGAGATAAACAAAAAAAAAACATTTGTTATATTCGCAAAGATAATGTATACTGATTTTTTTCGAATTTCAATACGTTCCAGATACCCTCATTGCGTTTATTTTATCTTATTCTCGACTGTTAAACTGCAACAGATAAATAAAAAGTAGCGACTTTTTAAAACTTTTACACGTTGCCTGCAGGTACATTGACTCAACGTCATTTCCAGCGTTTCAACGTTATTGTATATTCGCGATTCCGTAAATATATAGAATAACTAGAAATCACTTATCCAACGAGATCGGCTCGCTCGATTAATCTCATTGTCAATTATATCGCGTATTTTAACCTTCCGGCCGTACCTGAAAATTGCACATCGCGTCAAAAATAGCTTCGTCATCGCTATACCATACATACAGACGTCAAATCACTCGCTAAGTATTTTCTCTCGTGCGTACACACACGCACAGTCGGTGTCGAGTACGATCTTGGACTTTTATTTTTATAGTTACAAACTTGAGCCGCAGGCATTATACGCGTTCTAATAATGCAAATGCGCTAAATTTCCTAATTGTCGATGACGCTCCATCCGTCTTGACACGATTATTTTATTTTTTTTTTCACAATGACACATGCCTGAACAATCATTATAGTTGTAATGCTGTTTCTCACGTTTCTTTTATATATACGTCTATGCGCTTCAAGGTTCGCATATATACGTTATGCAATTTGATTGTAAAAAGAATCGTTACGTACACCGATCGATCAACTCTACGCGTGGCGTAAACGCGTTAGAAATTAGCCGTATTAATTTATTGTTTCTTCCGTTCGTTCAATCGAGCGAAATATAAGGAGCGCACACTAGCGCGTTATAGAAGTAAAACCCACACGGAAACACACGTAGGAAAAGTAAAAGTAAGAGTCTCGTCGTAACAAAGTTATCGCGTTGTATTATCAAAAGAATATTCACATCCCTTTTGTATGTGGAGAGGGAAAGGGGGGGGGGGGTTGAGGAAAGAATACAACGAGGTTGTACACGTATAATGTCTCAATCACTCAGTGCAGCGTGTATCTTTCTAGACGAGGAGAAATTTATATACGAGGTTGGCGAATAAAGTGGAACGCCGTATAACTTATCGGTGTGATACACACGCTCGAGGAATTGATGGCCTAGTCGTTGGCTCGCGCAGCGTCCAATGTACTGTTATATAGAAATCTTCGCGCGCGCCTAGCCATGGATCATCGTACAATTGTGCTGAGAACAGTATAGATAGAACAGTAATCTACGTATACGTACACCTACTTTCTCCGACTTTGAATTTGTCGCAAGAACTACCCTAATCGTTTGTAAATCGCGATCGTTTCTCCCTTGATTTTCTCCATAAACAACTCTATACGCGTACATTCGTTTGCATCCTACGTATAATGTATATATATGTGTATGTACGTATACTTGTAACACAGAAACATCGAAGGTGCTAAAAGGTGAGGGCTTGTTGGTTGCAGTATAGGCTGGCCGCGCACATATCTCGAACGTGAGTCACAACACTACCTCCAACGTTTGGTTCTGTCTCACGCGCGCGCTCTCTCTCTCTCTCTCTCTCTCTCTCTCTCTCTCTCTCAATATTATAACGGATCAACGAATAGCGGCGAGGAAGAAGAAAAAGAAGAAGTAAGAAGAAGGAGAAGGTGACAGAGGTGGGAGAAAGGATGGTTAGCTCCCGATCGTCGGGTCTGCGGAGCAGCGTTGCGGGTGTTGAGAGCCTTATGCAGGAGAATCACTCTAGTAGCGTCCTCGCCGTTAGCGGCGGATCGCTTCAACCAAGGTATCACATCTTACACGTGTATACATATATATATATCTTTATACTCTCTCGTTCGATACTTATACGTATACGTTCGTTATTCAAGTGCGCGCGCGCAAGCCTTTAAAAGTGAACGACAAGCTTGTTTTTTCAAAAGAATCTTTTGCCGACGCGATAAAGGTCAAATCACTTTGATCATTTTTGTTATTAATTTCAGTGTGCGTAGGTGTTACGATTGTTCATAATGGAATCACATAGTAATCATCGAGTACACGCGCAATCTATCGTTTCGTCCGGATAACGAGAAACGTTGTTTTAATACAAATTTATTCGTCGAATAGACGAATAGACAATATAAAATGATCGTTGGTATATAATAGCCACTTGACATTCGCCTCGATATCCGGTCTGCAACGGTTTCTATGACTTCTAGTGTACGTATTTCGCATTTCCCGACATCATCCATGGATGCTTCTCTATTTCTCTCTCTCTCTCTCGCATGACAAACATTTTGCAATGTCTGTCTGTATTATACGGTGAAAGGCAGTGTGAGTATGATTTGCATTGTTGCCTGTGCCATGTGTACGTGCGTGTTTTTCTTCTTTTTTTTTGTTTTACGATCGTCCGACTTTTTTTCCCACACGCCCTCAATTGTCCTCCTCCTTCTCCTTCCAAGGTAATTTTGCCGCAGGACCCTTGAGCTCGAATTTGATCTCTCTCACGTTGTTTCTTGGGTTTTTTTTATCTTCTTTCGAGGGCACTTTGCGTGCGGCTGAATGTGTTTCCGTACTGAGAATAATATGGTTTTGCCCGTGGCTTTTTTGCCTTCTTTTCGCGTTGAATAGAAACAAGGGGTATTGAAAAATTAACGCAAACTCGTTTGCTTCTTGTATCGCGTGGTTAAACGAAAATATAACGCTGACGAAGCGCGAAGAATAATCGTTCCGTCGATCGAACCGTCGTTATTGGCATCGATTACACTTTGCGTAAAATTGTCACGTCTCGTACAATCGTAACTGTTCGATGAGGATACAACAATTTGCCCGTAGGTGTGAATGACTTACGTAAATTGACTTCTTGTTCGATGTACACATATATATACAAAGCGTTTAGTCACTGCGTGGAATCACTTCTCTCATTTTAATACAAAGGCATGCAGTAGCGAAATGACTCTCGCGAAAAGTATACGTGTTTATCTTGGCGAGCACGCGTAAGAGACAAGTGACTAAAAGTCTACACATCGTATTCACGGCGCTTCTGTACTTTCTCCTTTTCGGATGATATCTTCGTTGTGTACTTCTTTGTCCCGTTTATTCGCGTTGGCAACGCGCTGAAAAATCCATCTTTCCGATTGAAAAATGTCATCCACGTCCTCTTTACTCGTATCCTCCCGTTGTTCCAGTAGCTCGTTAAGAACTAGCTACGATTCGCAAAATCGCGTACTCGAATTCCCATTAATACGATTTTTTTATCTCTCCGTAAAAGCAGCGTAATATCGCACGTATCCGCGTGTACAAGTTGCGCATATACCTATATAAAGTAGGTCTCGCTCTTTCTTTCTTTCTCATCGGCGATCGTTAAAGCGCGCACGTGTTCCTATTGCAGTTCGTCGACTTGGAGCCAAAGCGAGCCAAGCTCGTTGACCAGCGCTAGTAATAACAATACCACCACAACGACGATTCGAGTGGAGAGTCCAACTATCGATAGCGCACCAGCGGTACTCGTTGGGCCACATACGCTCGACGAAGAAGAACGTTACGAAGCTTTTGGTATCGTCGACGATCCCGACGATTCACCGTCGCAAGGCAGTGGCTCGCCGGTTGCTTCGCCTATTGCCGGTGTCAACCCAAACAGGTGAGTAAGATCGATTTGTAAGGATCGTCCGTTGGTTCGTTCCAACTGCCTGTAGAACGTTGACGCGTTGATGAAAAAACAGACGAAGCAGCGTCGTAGAACAAAAACCTCCGCGCAGATACGAGTCACGCGCACAGCGAGCGCAATCGCGGAAAAACATTCGTTTCGTTGGGAGAATTTTGAGGTATTATCGATGCCACTGTTGGCGTATGCCAAACAACGTTTTGCAACGACACCTTACGACTCGTTTATAAATACACGTATGAAAGCTGACGAAAAAATCCAACGAAACGGTCGACACACCACGCGTAAACCGAAATATAGGTATACGTACATCGTAGGTATAGTCGATTTGTCGCGTTGCACTCTTGGCGAGTACGTTGGTTTGCGGCTAAAGCAGGTCACGTGTACGCGCTGTCGTTTGTTGTTTGTTGTTTATTTAATACTTGCTCGACTTTTCGAGCCGTTTAATTGGTTGTCTTTTGCGTAACGCACCTCTAAGCCAAACACAATGTATTCGCGTTCGATCGATCGTTATTCCCAGGTTATTCCCAGGTTATTCCCAGGTTATTCCCAGGTTATTCCTAGGTATATATACTTACAAGCGAATAGGACTAAGAGAAAATTATCGAGCGAAGCGCGCCGTAAAGCAAGAGAGTGGCTTGCTTAACAGCTAAATAGCTAAATAGCTATTGTTTCTCGGTTGTCGAGAAAAGCTAGAATAAAGCCATTTTTATCTCGGCAAGAGATACTTTCACTCGGGGTGTGCACTTGTCTCGGCGCTGTTACTAATCCACCAGCTTAAAAATACTCTATGGACCACCAAAGGTATATTGTCGCTGTATACCTGAGAGTGTCCCTGGAGTATGGAAGAAATCTCCAGTATGCGTTATAGTTTCAATAACCATCTCTCTTCCCTTACCGCTCGCGGAGAGACCCTTCGTCAACGCTAAATTTTCAATATACTACGACCACGTCAGTGTTGTCGCAGACTTGAAACCGTTAAGGTCCTTCGACTGTGTCGAAGCGTCCTCCCAGCCAGTGCAAATATCGGCCTACCTCGACTACCAACGATCGTTTAACGATTGTACATTTTATAGTTTGCAACAATTTGACAATTACGTACGGCGAGGTTGTTGTGGCAGTTGATTCTGCAATTTGTTTTTACGTAATAAGCGCTAGCAGCGATGTTTACATTCTCATTTATCATTCACTTCTACATGCCGTTCATTCATCAATCGTAAGTTTATCTTCTATGTTGTAGTTCTTGCTTAACGTTGTACGTATAAGTGTATAGATACGAGCCGTATTCGATGTAAAAGAAAGGCGAACGACAGTTCGTGCCTTACGTTATTAAACAGGAGTTTTACAAACGAAAACGGCCCATCGGCGATGAATTGCAAAATAGGCAAGCTACGACAGGCTTGCGTATCGTTATCGAGTCGTCAATTTTTCCATTTTTGCAGGAATCCGCGCAGTCCAAACTCGATGCTTCTAAACAGAAATACGTGGCTACGAACATCGCTCGGACGCTCACCAGCTGGGTATGTATTGTAACGTAACGCAAACCACGTGTCACACGCGATTACCACTGACGATAAACGAACAGTGCATGCTCGTCTAGTCGAATTTACATAACAGTACGAGAACGCAACAAAGCAAAAAACAAAAAAAAAACAAAAAAAAAACTACACGCAAGAGTAACTAAACAGAGTAACAGTGATTTTTGTTTGTTTCGTTTTCACAGCGCCAACAGGAAGCGGCTAAGTTCCAATGCCTTAGCTAGGTAAGTGTCGTACAAAGATACGCTTGCCTCACGATGGTATACAGCCAAAGAGAAAATATAGCATTAAATGTCGAGCGATATGTGAGCGCGCGTGTGCGCGTGTGCGCGTGTGCGCGTGTACGTGTGACGACGTTGCAGAAATAGACTTGCGTCTGTATACGCGATGGCAACGCGGATCGATCTTGCAAGACAATGACTGTTCGCGCGAATCAACGCTGAAAAAGATATTGCGCGTAATTCGAATCGCGCGATTGGCAGTGCACGCGCACAGCATCGATAAGAATACGCCCCCGTTGATAATCGAATAACGAGCACAAATATTATCTCTTGACATTCGATAGCTTATTCATCTCGATGTAACAGCGAGTGCAAGTTGATCGTACGTTGTAAACGTAATAATGGATCGTTTCTTTTCCAGCCAGCTGTACAGGAGTAGCAGCTTCAATAGCTCTGGGCGCGGGTCCATCTGCGATACGGCCGACGAAGTGTACAGCGACGTTTCCCTCGAGGAGGATGTCATCGACCTGAATCATCGAGTGAGTTTCACTTTGCGTTTTCCATGTCCGCGCGTCCTTCTCTCTCTCTCTTCTCGAAGCGACGAACAGGAGCGTTTCTCTTTGGAACTCTGCTGGTATACGTTTGAACGTCGAGACGAGACGCTTAGAGCATACGCGTTATCGCGTATCTCGGGAAAGCAGAAGGAGAAGCAGAAGGAGAAGGAGAAGAAGGTTGTTGCGAAAATAGATTTGAAAATTTACCATTTAATTATGACCGCGCGTTTATTGCACAGTTTCTTACGTCTGATTCGTTTACCCTCGAATAAACCCTGATCCACGACTCGACCGTAGTCTACAGGGACGCGCACCTACGACTGTTTTATTTTTAACGTCTCGCTTATAACACAGCTGGACTGTAGTACACATCTATGTGTACGTGCGACTGTGTGTCACCCAGTCTTTTTACGATACACGCTTGGACAAGATTACACTTGTACTCGAGCTTATTTATAAGTTCGAATGCGTTCTCTTGCGGGACACAATTCAGGATGAGTGCAATTACCGAGTTGCCACGGGAGAGAGAGAGAGAGAGAGAGAGAGAGAGAGCGGACACGAAGTTGTCAATGTTTAACGCTCATTTGTCGTTGGCTCAAAATTTATAACCAACATCTTTTCGGCCCAAGTCTAAATTTTTTCTCTACAACTATTTCAAAATTATCGAGTGAAAAATGTATAATCGTTGATTTATTCAAGCAAAAAAATAGAAAAAAATTGTAAAAAGAAGCGAAAAAAAAATGGGATGCTCCGCGAGGCCGTCGATAATATCGCGATTAATATACTGGCAGGGTTGGACGTTTTTCATCTTCCTAATCTTATTGGCTGCCGCTGGCTACTATGCCTGGGAAAATTTTATCAAAGACATGATTAACGGATGAATACGGTTTGTTGGTGTTTTTAATTCACCGCAGCCTGCTCTTGTCTCATGGGTCTATTCTTTGTACGAGACGAGTATCAATAAGAGTGAATACGATGTTTTGTCAAAGGTACGTTTAACGCTGAATATTTTAACGTTAGAATTCCAACTATGTCTCCTTGAGCTGATCGTGATTTGGCTCGATTTCAAAGAGACGTTACGCTTCCGTAACTACCGCGTTTTTCTTGTTCAGCGTCGAAACCGCATCGTTCCACGACGATTATTATGTATATAAAACCGCAAATCTCGTCGATTGAATCTAGTCGTTTAGGTAGTATTAAATCACTGTGTTTGGCGTTTACTTTTGACGAGAGAAAACGTTGTGCTCGCAAAATCGACAAACTCGCGAGTAATATTTTTACAAATAAACAGCAACTGGGAATATTGACAAATGACTCGATTACAGAAGCTGTACAGGTGCTCACTACAAGTAGCACGCCAAACCGAAACGTTGCTTATTAGGCTTATCTACCATCTGTAATAAGCTAGGAAAAAGGGCATCGATTTTTTTCACCAGTTTCCGTTCTAAAAACCAGTACGAACCGTACAAAATATTTAATCTCGATGCAGCACCGAGCTTTCTTGAACATTTTTCTAAAGTTAATTCTAAAACATAGATAAGTCGTATAACAAGCGAACGACAGTTATCGTAATGAGCGCATAAAATGGGTTGAGCGAGTACGGAGTTCGACAGAAAACAGACAAAACAAACACGTAATTACCCGCGTGATAGAGTATTACTTTAGGTTGCACAATTGTAATTGCAGTTATCTAACTTACCGCGATTGCGCGGACCTGATAATTCCTATTTTATCGGCACTGTCATTGTATCAATTGTGAGAACGAAAGAAAAACTTGCGCGTGTCACGATCAATCCTATCGTCCTCGTAATTTTATATGGATTTTGACGTTTGTTTGGATCTCCGATCGTTCTTTCGATGCCAACCACCTTCACAACGCTATGTTAAACAATACTGCTCTCGAACAATTAAATCACCCGGGTATAACAATCGTCAAACAACAAAACGAATCGTAGCCGATAAAGTAGCAATCTCTTAGTTCGCCGGCAGCCGCACGTATTTTTCACGACAAGTCGACACACACGCGCGTATAATACACCCTTGTAATCCAACGAGGTGGCAAAGTTTCTCTTAATAATTAAACCAAGCAAACTCGATTAACGCGGTAACGAGTTTCTTGAGTTATAATACCCTCGACAAACAAGAGTAGCGCGCGCTCTAGTACGGTGGACACGTACGTATAATGGAGCGTGCGAAAGAAACAAATTGACGTGTATTTATTTGGTATACGATTATTTTCTGTTTTTTTTTTTAAACAATAACGATTGGCTTACGTAAACACGTCCTCGAACTTGCAACTTTTACATAACGATCGCAAGTGCCACTCCCCAGACGAATATATTATTGTTTTTTGTTTGTTTGCATCGTCGTGAAAAATGTACGTTACTTTCCCTTTTCAGTTCTAGGGAGACCAGACGTACGCGCCGCGTCGTATCGTTAATTTCGGTATACACGTGCATACGTGTACGGTACACTCCTTGTTTTGTGCCCCCCCCCCCTCTCTCTTTCTCTCTTTATCTCTCTACATATGTATATGTATGTATATATATATATACATAACGATGGTCTGTTTCTCGTCGCGACGCGCGGGCGCTGCTTGCTACGACTAGCTCGAATATAGAAATCCGCGCGCGACTTTAGTACGCCGTCGACGGGCTGCCCCGCTCGTTGATCGTCGTCGTCGTCGTCGTCGTCGTCGTTGTCGTCGTCGTCGTCGTCGTCGCCGCCGCGTGTGTGCCATCGTTATGTTTCCATCTTATCCTTGTGTTTTTTGTCTTTTGTCTTTTGTCGTCGTCTTTTTTCTTTTTTTCGCGTAGACAGTGGTTTTCTTTGTCGCAGGGCAAGCGACAGTTCTAACAAGAATTTGAATAAAGCGCAACAGAAGTGGTGCATTATTGTAATAGAATCGTCGCTCTTGTTGTGTACGTGTGTACGTGTGTACGTGTATTTCTTTGGAGCAAGCGCATGAGTCAGAATTTAAATATAACGATATATCCTGCGTATCGACGATACAGCCAGTCAAAGTCAGTCGCGAAAAAAGTATATCTGGATAATAGTGTAACAATAATCTCCAAACTAAAAATACGCTTATCTCTCGATAAGACAAAAAAGAAGAACAAGAGGCTTCCAGTCTCGAGTTGACCATGTGGCTCGGCTCGAAGAGAAAAGAAAGTTGAACAACACTTGAGAATGAAACATCGTACGAAGTGCAAATAAAGAGCACGCCCGAGAGTCCAGCTGCAATGTTGTTATTAGGATCCAATTCAAACAACTTAAACAGCTATAAATAGATGGAGGAAGTAACAACGACAACAGCTACGACGACGACGACAGATCGACGATGGGCCGAGAGTAGCGACACTGGTAGCGGACCCGCGTCACTTGGCCCAACGAACAGCGAAGGTTCACCGGGCCTCGAGTACGATCTTTGGGAAGGACAATTCGAATTTCTCGGCCCACAGTCGTCGTCGCCGACGTCGATGCACGAGCAACGACATTTCATTCTTAATAAACCCACCACTACGCGAATGACGCTACTCAATCACGAGCACACGCCCGTGCAACAGCAAGTAAGAGGTTGCTATATTTAGGTTCAACCGATAGCCCCTAAAGAGGCATCGTACCGGGTTTTAACGCGTCGTACGATCGCGACGACGACGACGACGACGACGAGTGTTTAACCAATCGCCTTGATCGATCATCGCCGACTAACCCGACTAACGAAACGAGAAAAGGGAACGATAGTAGTTGGCTGAACAAACGTTGGCAAGTTACTAAGTTCGCGAGTTTTTCGAGGTAGATCACGATGCGTCGCAAGCAAACTAAAGCAAGTTTCTTCTAACGATCAGAGACACCGATTAACAATCTTAGTACCGTTTGCAACTAGGGGATGATCTTTGGACTCGAAAAACGACGAGTAAACGTTGGAAATGTAAACGCGTGTAGGATGTAGTCGGTTAATCGACCTAACTATAATCCGATTAACCAGTCTACGGATAATATAATTTTGCGCTTACGTTACACGTACTCTCGGGTAGGGGGATGTATACGGGGTGTATACGTATGCACACGCTACACAGCCAGTGTATCGCTAAGTAGGCAACGGGTTCAACGGAGTTTAAATCGATAGACGTGCGTGCGAGGGTGAAAGATCAAACCCTCGTCGCTGATACTTTTAAAATTTGACTTTGTAAACGTGCACGTTGTACATACGTATATTCGTCGGTTTATTATTACTATTGCACGAAATACGTCAACGCCACTTTGTTCGCGTCCGTCAACCGAGCCGATCGCTCGACTAGGACCCGTTTGTAACGTCAGAGAAGCCGCGACAATCGCACGATTACCATGCTCAACGTAAGACAATTTCAGTATCGTCGTTTTACCGTCACCACCACGATTCTTTGAACGCACCGCAGCTCGACGAAACGTTATAAGCGCGATGCGCTAACGTCACGCCGACGATAACCAAATTAACCGATTCGATAATGTCTCGTTCCAAACAGGTCCAGATGATTCAGGAGCAGATGCACGCTCTCGCGGACACGCAATCGGCCGGCGAAGAGAGATACGCCAGGGTCAAACAAGAAAACGCTACCCTGCAGGCACGGATACTTATGCTCGAGGAGGCAGCTAAGGATGCCGAAACCAGAGCCGAGGAGAGACTGGAGGTCTGTATATTTTTCACGCGATACGCTTGCGTTGTCGGTTAATACGTTCCTCGACCTAATCTCCGAATTTGCGCCCGTTATCTTATCGAATGTTTGCAACGTGCGTTCATCGGCTGTTGTAATTGATACGAAACGACAAGCTACGCCACCGAGTGTCCACCGAGCCAAACTTACGCGCGGTCCCACGCTTTGGAAATCCGACGCGTTTTCCACGTTGACCTTTGGTATGAATCGACGATGGTACGAAACGTTGCCAGTGCCAACGAGATCGCGAGTGGTTTTACCCGATTCGTCACGACGAAATCCAAGCTCGAGGCGCTATAGTCAAAAGCATCTCTACCGTTTGTTTACCCTGCTAATTATTACAGACGGAGCAACGAAGGCATCGCGAGTGGGCTTCGCGTCTCGAACGCGAGAAAGAGTTGCAGCTGGAGAATTATGCGATAAAGTTACAAGCGGCCGAGTCGGAGACGATGCGAACGAAAGACGAGGCGAAACACCTACGAGAACAACTAGAGAAGGTTCGCGCTGACAAGTCGAAATTGGAATTGACAGTCGAGGAAGCGCGCCACGAGACCGAGCTTGCAAAAGAGTCGGAAAGACTTACGGCGCTGACTCTCGTCGAAGCGAGCAGGGCATTGAAAAGGGCAGAGGAGGAACTCGCTCAAAAGATCGACGTTGAAAGGAGATTCGAGGAAATGGCCCTGGCAATGGCCAATTTACGAGCTAAAAATAAAGGTTCGTATGCATTTATCCTTATTTTTCGTCGCTTCGTCGCACGCTCGTACTCGAGAGTAAGAGCTCGTTTGATACGATCCCAACGGAGGATTACGCAAGGCGTACACGTTGCGATCAAATGTGGTTCAAGTTCGAAAGGTTAACCGCTTGATAAATCTATCGGCGAGTGGAACTCGTTAAAGCGTTCTCGAATAATTATTCGCGATTTGCATTCAGTTTGCGTTTACGCGTTTGCGCGCGTTAAATGTACAACGATACCAATCGTTTCAAAATGTTCATCCGTTAAAACCGTCGAACACGACGTTTGCGTTTCACTCCTTTACGCTTGTCTTCTTCACGTTTGTTTTTGTAGCTTTGGAAGAATCTCGAGATGAACTGCAAGCAGCCGCACAGGCAGGCCGTGAACTATTAATGCCAAGTGGACAAGACCCAAATGACAATACGATCGATCGAAAAAACAGTCCAAGTCTCGCGACTGAACTACTCTTGACCAGATCCACGCATGACGAGGTATTTTCAGATTCCTCTTAGACGTTCTATTTTCGCGTGCTGGCGCACCAAAGTAACTCGGTTAATCGTGCTATTCTCGTCGTTTACAGGCTGACGGTGATACTGGAAAGTCTGGCACAGCTGATTACTGCGATAATATTACTACCCTCGCTGAAGTAAGTTTGCTTTAAACGAATGCCAACTTCGATCGCTTTTATCTTGTAACCGACAAGTGTACAAAGTCAGTTACGGAAAAGGGGCAAAGGACGTGGCAAGTTTAACGAGAAAAGTTGGCTGACGATTACGCGTGTGTTTGTTGTTTCAGGCGAAACAAAAGTTGAGAGAGAAAGACGAAGTGAACGCACGCCTTCGAGCTTACATCGACGGCATGCTGCAAACCATCGTGGAGAATCACCCAGAGCTTCTAGAAGTGAAACGTCCTCACTGACATAGGATTCCAGTTGCGGTCGGTGTGCCGCTCGAGCGCCGATCAAGCAACGTCGTACGACACAACAGCTCAATAATACGAACCGCTACTATTGCCGCGTTGTCGAAACGAATCGAACAAGATCATAATCATGATCATTGTCGTCGTCACGGCAATTGTAAGGAGTGTCCACCAGTAAGCCGTTATTGAACAAAGACTTTTAATCAGTTGCACGGTGTATGGACGATGTAGGCCGACGAGACGTTCGTATAAGGAACAGCAAGATTTTACCGTGAACAACAAATATTCAAAATACAGTCTGCATCATGTTCTATTTGCACGCGGAATGTGCAATAACTGTGATGGAATGAAACAGAGCTTCGTATTTCTGTATATACGATTTTAACTATTGTTTTTCTGTATAAGCGACTATTAAATGATTCTATTTTTTATGACAAGAACGAATGCCTTACGATTGTTCATTGGATAGCCTTTATTCAAAACCCACGATCGATTGTTTTTTATCTAATGTACATTTCTCTATTTTATGGTATAAAAATAAATCACTTAGGTTAGACGATCATTGAGAGTGTATACAGACATCACACGACGTTTGTTATTGTTTGTCACATCGTTTATTTATCTTCACTCGCAAACATTTGCGTTAAAAAAATAATAAATAAAACTGCAGACGTTGGACGTCGATTTAATATCGATATTTAGTGGAGTAATCTTTAGGAGAGACAACTAAACCTCTACCTTTTCTAGCACCACGATACACGGTTTCCACAATGTCGATCATCTCCTGCTTGTCTTCTATAGTCCAATTGATCTTATTGTTATTACCCGTACCCAAGTCGATCATGATGTGCTTGTTTCTGAAGAAAAACATGACGGTACAGGGATCGTAGAGTTCGTACATCTTGTTGAAGTCGGGTACTTCGGTAATGTCAACCAAATAAACGACTGCGAAATTTTTCACCTTTTCGGCGATGTTATACAATACTTCGTCGGTCTTCATACACATTGGGTCCCAATCGTGTCCAAAACGGATGATCACAACACGATCGTCTTCGGATAAAATGGCTTGATCAACTTGCCACCCATTGTGTAGATGCGCCAGCATGTACGACATTTTCGATTGTTTTCAATGCACGTACTTTCGAAGAAATAAACGGTACGTAGCGTTTAGCCTCTGCAAAGAGAAAAACGAAATGGCGCTATGAGTCAACCGCTCGGTCGTAGACAAAATGTAGCTACTACGCTATCGGTTGAAAGACTGGAGGTAACATTGAATCACATGGATGGACAAACTATACTTTAGAGACTATAATGGGACGAAGAGGGGAGAGGGGGGGGGGGAGAAGATCTGGAGGGAGAGAGATAAACTTACTATTATATTGGTGGAAACCTGCGGCGTTAGCTCACACGGACGCTGTGTAAACCTTAAGCCCGATGCAATCTGTGCTTCTCCGTGAATGACTAGCTAAGAATCTTCTGGCTGATTTTCTCCCGGATAATATACGTACTTGGGTCAATTTCAAAAGAGATTATCTTCTGTAGAGTACTGAAAGATATTTATCACGGATCAACGTAATGCTAAATATAGTCGAGTATTAGTATTAATACTTCTGCAAGATTTCAAAAATTTTCGACGGTTTTTTTAATGAATTATTTAACATCTGTATTAACGAGAATTTTAACGAGAATTTTCGTAAGAAAAATGCTTTAAGATAAATTCTTAATTATTTTTCAAATACGTCCGTTCACGTAATCAAGACAAAAGTAAACATTTCAAAATCAAGTCAAATATTAAAATTAATCATCAAAGTACCTCGAATATTTTTTTCATATTTGCAATCTTTCGTAATTTTTTATCAGAAATCGGTGACTCTGATAATACGAGTTTATTTCTATTTCCTAAAGATCCTATTGTCATCGCACTGGAAGGAGCTTGCTTTTCCTGTGATATTTTATCACGCTCATCAAAAGTGTCAGCTATTCTTGGTGTTGGTTTCTCCTCAAATGGAATAGCAGCATTGCGATTCATCCCAATGCTTTCCCTATCCTTTTGTTTAACGAGAATTTCAGCTGCTCTCGATTCATGGCTCTTTTGTCGAGCAGCCAATATGCTAGCTTCTTGCGTTTTCCTCTTATCCTTTTTACCTTGAGTGTTTGTCAACCTTACATTTGCTTCTCTTAACATTCCCAATTCCTTGTCAGCCATTTTTCTGGTATCAAGTAGAGTTGGTTTGAATTCTGGATTTGGATCTAATTTAGCAAATTTTAATTTTCTTGGATCATCTGATTTATTATCTTCTTTTGACAGAGCTTGGTCTAAAAGAAATTCAAATCGTTCTATGCATTGATTTGCTGTACGGCCAGCAATCATTGATGCTATTGTACTCCATTGCGAGGGCATCAGCTTTGCCAAATGCAACAGTTTCTCATCTTCTTTAGCACTCCATTCAGTTTTTTTGATACTAGGATCCAACCATTCCGTCCAACGAGCTTTACACTGTTTGGCAGACTTTCTGTGCAAAATAGATGCTATGCGACTTGTTTGATTTCTACCATATTTCATAACAGCCGCTTTAAAAATTTCATCCTGTAGAGGAACAATTAAAATCGTATTTAATTAATATTATTTGTAGATCGAGTACAAGTATAACATTTTTTGAATCACTAAAGGAAAATAAAAATGTGTCTACAAATCACTTTTGAATAAAACTATTTTTAAAAAGTAAACAATTTAATCTATAGGTTAAAAATGTACCTCCGTATTACGCCAAGCGCCTCCTTTCTTTGAAAAACGTGACATCTTGAGAAAATTAGTCACTTAATACCTTACTTTTTCTGAACAACTAATATAATCGACAATTGTTATAATTATTATAAATATGTAGGAAAGGTGAAACCTACTGACAGTATGGAAGACTTGTTTGACAGAAAAATGAAAAATGGACGCCAAACGAACACATGTTTGACGTCTTCTGCTCGTTTTGCTAACTTAACCACATTTATTTACAAACAATCTCACGTGCTGGACGAGAATCGGTGTTTCTCTCGTTGTAGTGCGATTTATTGACATTCCTTGACAAATTAACAAGTAAGTACCTTATAAATTAACAGAATTAATTGATTCGTCGTCGATTCACGTTATTTCTATTGTGAAATTACTGTTTCTCAGCACATTGTAACGATATCTTATAATCTTTTTTAATACATTTTTTATCTATTCGTCCATTCATTGATGCATTTAAATTACTTAGATTTGTACCAATGGTTTTCTCAACAATTGTACTAACTTTTTAATTTGTTATCTTTCAATGTTATTTTGTATTTCATTGATTAAATTTTATAAAATATTAAATAAACGATACTTTTATCGTAGAATGGGTGAGCGTTATAACATTCACAGCCAATTAGAGCATCTTCAATCAAAGTACATTGGCACAGGACACTCCGACACAACAAAGTACGAATGGATGGTCAATCAGCATCGTGATTCGTGTAGCTCGTACATGGGCCATTATGATCTTTTGAACTTTTTCTCAATTGCTGAGAACGAAACAAAAGCGAGAGTACGTTTCAACTTGATGGAGAAGATGCTTCAACCTTGCGGGCCACCACCAGAGAAACCAGAGGAATAATTCTTATAACGTGCATAATTATAGTTTTGATACAATATTTTATTATAAACCAATTATGTGAAAATATATACATTATATACTCTTAAAGTAATTTAAATTTTATTTCATTCCTGTTCTGCTTCATTTTCTTTCTTCTTAATCATCTTCATAACTGAATTGACCAAGCATTGTTGCAACACAGGGTAAATTTCAGCACAAGCTTTGTTTAACGTACCATTTGTAACAGTTATACAATTTACATCCACATTTCCAACTAGATAAAGTTCTGTTAATTGCTGATGTTGCGGTAACATAGCTTGCACAAGGAGACCATGGTTCAATGATTCACCATCTTGCAAAGCAGTTGTACACTGCGATTCTTCGTAATAAGTTGGATCTATCATCGTAATGTCATCGTGGATAGCCTGAGAAATTGTAACATTTTCTTTAAAACTTATTAACGAAAAGAAATTCCAATCAAACAAACATCAACTTACAGCAGTCGCTGCAACAACAATACCATTCATTGGTACATTTGCATTTATTAACGATAAACTTGCACCCATAATCGCAGCACTAAGAGCTGAACCACCATTGTCCAAGACTAACGCATAGATATCTATTTGAAAGTTTGGAAACTCGTTCTGAACGAGTGAAATTATCATTTAGTAACTATTTTCAAACAACGGTTAATTATATAGTGACTATAAGGATACAATTACCATGAAAACTGCTGGCTCGAGAGAACTCTGCATGACAAGACTACACTGTTTTTCTTGGTCGTCTTGTTGGTAACCTTTTCTTTTAGAACAAGAGAAATTGGAAAATTTAAACTCACAGTTTAAATTACCTTCCCTTTGGCAGTTTCTTTGGTTAGGTATCTCCCTTGGACTAAAAACTGAGCATATAACTTTGGTTTGTCCTAATTCAATATAAGCTGAGCCTTTTGCTTGACTGACAACTCCCAACTTGATGTCTGTAATAGATAGAGTTTAAAATGCCGAATTTAATGCAATAGGTAAGTTACTTACACATTTGCCTAAATTCATCGTGCTTTCTCAAATCTCGCCTTATTTTAAGATCATTTGTTATCGTTGATTTGAATGGTATTCCATTTGAGTCAGCGTAAATGCAATAAGGAAAGCTCTTCTTTGGACCGTTAATTCTCCATTGATCATGAGGCATCTTAACGTAGTTAACGCTACAAACTAACTCCAAATGGTGTCTACTTCTTAAAAAACAACTGGTCACTGGGAAGTGCGCATGTGTCGGTTTTCTAAAGAGTGGAGGGGGAAACGGCCGCATGTTTCCCACTCGTCAGCTGATTCGGTTCCAGAGTGTCAAGCAACCAAAACAAATCGCAGAAAAGCCAGAATTATATACTCGAGGAGACAAATAAAACGCAAGATAAAGGATGGCCGAAAGAGATTACGCTCCGCTGAGTGCAGCTTGTGTCAAATCGTTAAACGACAAGCTTTACGAGAAAAGAAGAGCTGCCGCCCATGAAATTGAAAAGTAAGCAAGTTGTTCAGTATGTCATTTTGCTGAAAACATAAAGTTCTCATTGATAAATCACATTTTACTTAAGAATGGTCAAAGACTTTTCTGCGCACAACAACACAGCCCAAATTCAAAAGCTGATAAAAGTATTGGGAAAGGACTTTGCTGTATCTCATAATCCTCATGCCCGCAAAGGTGGTTTAATTGGACTGGCAGCTTTAGCGGTTGGACTTGGACCTGCGAATACTGAAAAATACGTCGAGGATCTGATTTTTCCAATATTGGCGTGCTTTTCCGACGCAGATTCTCGCGTAAGATACTATGCTTGTGAGAGTCTTTACAACGTTGTAAAGGTTGCTCGAAGCGATGTTATACCCTTGTTCGCTGATATATTTGGCTCTCTGAGTCAACTAAGCTGTGATACAGAGCAAAGTGTAAAAACAGCAACCGAATTGCTTGACAGATTGATGAAGGTTGGTAAAAGCTATCGTGTACACGTATTCCAATTTATTTGCACGTTTTGTAAACTGGTAAAGTGCAAGCTGAATATGTTTTACAGGATATTGTCACTGAAAGCGACAGATTTGACATAGTACTGGCTGCATTCATTCCATTGTTGAGAGAAAGAATTTACACTAAAAATCCATTTGCAAGGCAATTTATCTTGTCCTGGATATCGGTATTGGACGCTGTGCCTGACATTGACCTTATTGTATTTTTACCAGATATTTTGGACGGCCTATTCAAAGTTCTCGAAGACCCAACACCAGAGATCAAGAAGCAAGCTGATACAGTTTTCGCCGAATTTCTCCACAGTATCAGGGCAAATCCGTCGAGAGTGAATTTTGCAGAAATGATCAACATCTTGATATTGCACGCTCAAAGCTCGGATTTACTCTTACAACTAACAGCGATAACATGGATAGATGAATTTATACGATTGTCGGGCCAAACTCTTTTACCCTACACATCTGGTATTTTCACAGCCATTCTGCCCTGCTTATCGTACGATGGAGATACTAATAAAACGATCAAAGAAACCGCCACACGCGTAAATAACAGCCTATTTAAATTGATCATTTCGAAAAGCTCGGAAAGCACCGTAGCAGAGAGTTTGGATCTTTCAAGTATCGTTGAAGTTTTGACGAAACATTTACAACTGCAGACAATACCCGTACAAACCAAAGTAGCAGTGTTAAGATGGATTTACCACTTGTTGCAAAATTTGCCCGACAAAATGTATCTTCACATCGAAGAACTGTTTCCCGTGCTCATGAAAGTTTTGAGCGACAGCTCGGAGGAGGTTGTCCAACAAACGCTGGTTGTTATGGCTGTGCTGATTAGCTCGAAGAGCGAAACGCTAACACAAAATAAATATTTTTCAAAGTTCATGGTGAATATGTTGAGACTGTTTGCCGGTGACAGGTCTCTGTTGGAAGAGAGAGGTTCGTTCATCATCAGAGAACTATGCGTACTGTTGAATCCAGAAGCAATTTTTAAAGTTATGGCAGACATTCTGAGAGAAGAGCAGAATTACCGATTCGCTTGTGTGATGGTCCAAACGCTTAATTTAATAATGCTGACAAGCCCGGAGCTTTTCGAGTTGAGAAACAAGTTGAAAGATCTAAAAACCGAGGTAAGCTCTCGAAACGCCAATGGAATCTTACGAACGTTATCTGTCAAATGATCACTTGAATGTTTGATTTAGGAAAGTGTCGAAGTATTTGTTAGCCTGTACAAACCATGGTGCCATAATCCTGTAGCCACTGTGGCGTTGTGCTTACTCACTCAGAACTACGATCACGCTTGCGAGCTCGTTAAACATTTGTATCCTTGAGAATGATTTAATCCATACTGTTTCTCAGTTAAAAGCTGTGCTATTCGAATAATTTTCCTCAATCACTTCGTTTCTAGTGGAAACATCGAAGTTACCGTCGAGTTTTTAGTAGAAATCGATAAGCTTATCCAGCTGATTGAGTCGCCGATTTTTACTTGTAAGTATCCGAAACGTTGAGCAGTCGCAAATTTGTTCAATCAACTAAACGTCGTCTCATCTCTTTTAAAGACTTGCGGCTAGAATTACTAGATAGAGAAAAAAATGAATCGCTAGTGCGCGCGTTGTATGGCCTCCTCATGATACTCCCGCAGAGCGAAGCTTTTTCCATGCTGTTACGCAGATTAACAGCTATCCCTCCAAGTTCTGCGAGTGCGATTTCATTGCAAAGCGAAAAGAACAAGTCTCCAAAGAAGAAGGTCGGATCAACGAGAGACAAGATCAATTTTAACGAATTACTCGATTACTTCGTTGACATTCAGAACAAACACAGAGAACAAAAGCAAAAGCAAAGGTACGCGTTACTAACGGAGACCGATGAAGCGACAAATGCAGATGTTTAATGATTGCAATATATTTTCTTTTTATTGCTAATTGTACATTATCATACTGCTGAAAAATTCTGACTTTTTACACTAACCATCATCCGTCGTTTTGTGATTTCAAATAAATTTAAATTTTTGTTAAAATCGCTATGTCTAGTTTATTTCAGTCTTGATAAAAAGCAAATATGCTCCATCCTCTTACTTTGTGATTCCTATTCCTAGAACTATAGTAGAACTATAACAATATAGAATTTGTTTTACAAACTTGTATTTCGTTACTTTTCCGACAGATACTACGATCCTAACTACATACCTAACCTACTACGCACGCAACTACCAACATTTCAGAGCTTCTTTAATTTATCGTAGGAATAAGCTAAGTATCGGAAATCAAGTTAAAATCGATTACATAGTAACGATCAATTTGGTCCAATAGTACTCTATTGAATTATTACCTGCAGTATTATATGAGCGTCATAAATTAATAACAATTAAATATATTATATTTAGTCTACTTAATAAAATAATTCTCCCTGTAATGCACTCCGCCAATGTGATATAAAAAATAAAAAGTTTTGATTGCGAATGAACTGGAACGAAAAACGTACGAAAAAGCTCCATAAAAATGCCATACGTTCGTTATATACAGGACGTTATATATAGGACGCGATTATTCTGCACTATAAAAAATACTATACGCTTTGCCCTTGTCGCTTAGTCAGGACGCCCACTTAATACCTCTTGGCCAAATGCTTCCACCACCCACGAAATATTCTTTCAAATAATCTCGGGCTTATCGAATTGTTCCCGTGCACCGAACGCTTATTTAACCTAAACGCATTGCCCTGAACTTATTATGTACATAATTGCAAAAAGCTGCCAACAATTCTTCGTTGACCGTCAACTAGGAGCCCGTGGTCAATACTTGTAACTGTTCCTCGCTTGACGACGCAGGCGGTACAATAGCCATCTCGCTAGCTACTCGACTCAGCTCGTCAACCAGAGCATCGTTCGTGTACAATATTAATTCAATTTTCTCTTGCACCGAACAGATGTCTTTCCACTTCTCCTCTTGCAGCAAGGCCCGTCGTTTTCTCCGCTCGTCCACCTCACTTTGCGAGCTTTTCGCGCTCTTGCTGTACTGCTTGCCAACCGTTGGCAGCCACGTGTCCAACATTCGGCAGACGTGATCGTATCGTTCTTTACTTTCTTGCGAGAGGCACAAGTGAAAAGTTTCGATTTGTCGTTCAAAATTGTCGATGTCCTTTTTAAGGATTTCTGTTTGCAAGTAGGCAGTTTGAGCCAACTTATACCAATCGGCTAGGCACTCGGAGCGTTGAATCACAGCTGGGCCCACTTGTTTGTCCAGCAGTTCTTTCATCCGACGTCCAGTCTCGGTTACCTGAAACATCAATGACAATCGACTTGAAAACCGTGCTTTGTCTCGGCCAATACGTAGGCTGATGTTTCAATAATTGATTTGTTAATTGCCTTGATCCGTTCTAAAACGTGAAACTGTTCGTCGTTATAGGTAAGACTTCTCGTAGCTCTGTCCCTCAGAAGATGTTGCCATCCGTCCCTCAAGCGTTCGACTAAGGTAGTGGCAATTGGGCTTGCTTTAGCTGCCCAAGGGCAGTACAAATTTCGCGTAACGTTATTCCACTCGCTCTTCAGGCAATTCTCCCTCACGTGCCTACAACGTAAAATAACAATAATGCGAATGATTAATGCAAGAGCTACGAGTATGAGAGAAAAAAAAAAGAAACCTGTGGTGCAGTTGAGTCAACGCCGAGGCCAATTCCCCGAAAAGTTCGCTAATCATAGTATCCATTTCTTTCTTCCAGCTTTTTGCTTCGAAAGACGGAAGTGTCGAGTTGTGCGTCGTAGAGGACAGCGTTGGCCCAGTCGACGCCATCGACGAAGTGGTCGGCAAAGAATTTGAGCCTTGATTCGTCCTAATACCCATGAAAACTTGCTTAGCGATCGTTTCTCCTCTCTCGACGGCAATCGCAAAGTCCTCCACGACTTTCGTAAAATCCATTGTTTTCTGACATTTATCCATGGCTTTGTTGAGCTCCGTGATCAGGTAGGCGATGAATACAATCACTGCATCTTGCGACAACTTACTACACCTAGCCAATTTGTCGATCCTTCGCTTGCACTCGTGTCCAACTGAGCAGGCAGTTTTGGCTTGGCTCGCGTCGGCCTCAACCGACACCAGAGTAGCGAAGACCGGAAATTTGGGTAGTTCTGTGTCAATTGGTAACGTTACATTTTTATTCTCTCCCGAAAACAGAAACAAAGGCTCGTCCATGGACGTGGGTGGATATCCTCTTCCAGGCGTCGTCTCTTCGATCAATTTCAAAATAGGGATGCTATTTTTCAGAATGATCTGTGACGCGGCTTGAATGTTCGTCTGGTGCTGAATGTGCGTTTGGAAAGCAGCAAATCGTTCTTCCTCGGGATGCAGATATATTCTTATGAGCTGGCCTCCGTGAACGTCAAATATGTGAACCGCTGGTTTCCTGCAGAGAGTGTCCGTCACTCTGGAGAAAAATCTGTCGAAGCTCCAAATTCTCTGCTGATCTACCTCCAGCAGGCCCGCCAGCAGAGGAGTCACGTATCGCTTGAGTCCGCTACTCAAACGACAGCTTGGAGGGAGCTCCCTGCTCCAGTCTATATGACCACCTTCTATCGATTGCGAACCAGCGATCACTCCTGATGCTTTTTTCGTTGTGATGTAATACATAGTTTCCCTGTTTCTGCGGCCACCGTAAGGCCTGAACGGTAATTGACCAGTGGCTACGTGATAGAGAGTAACGCCAATTGACCACAGATCTACCGTCGCTCCGAAGCTTTTACCTACAGGCTTTCTTAATACTGCTCGCTCGTACATATCGGGATGGAGATATTCTTCAGTGCCGTACAGAGACACAAACTGTTGATCTTCTTGCAACTCGCGTGCTGCTCCAAAATCTGTAAGTTTGTATATCGTACTGCCGTCTTCTGCTATGAATTTCATTATGTTTCCTGGTTTCAAGTCTCTGTGAACTAAATTGTTATCTCTCAAGTGTTTCATGCCAGCCGATAAATGCTCCAAAACTAAAAGGAATTCTTCTTCTGCCAGGCCATATGTATTTTCGGGGTCGTCTAAAATGTTAAATAAGCTGCCCCCTGTACACAGTTCCATAACTATTACCTTTCCACGACCATCCTGCTCCTCCTCAATAGCGAGTAGTTTGACGATATTTTCATGCTTGACTTTGCGTAGGACTTCGAACTCTCTCATTTGTACGTCGTGTGGTCGCATGTGACTGACTTGGTTGAACGTTTTTACAGCTACTGGCTCTCCGTTATTCTTGTTCACTCCTTGAAATACAGCACCGGTGGCTCCTTTGCCCAGTACGCTTGTTGTGCACCAGACATAGTTGGTAGAGCCTCGTAGGAAAGACATGTTGAAATCTGAAATTGGTCGGTCGTTCAAATTAGTACATAGGAATATCAAAATATATTACAACTCGCCCTTGTTAAATCATTTACCCGACTTAGACTTAAAATTGCAGATGAAATATTCACGTCTTTTTCAAAAAGACGATAATCCACTTCTTCTTTTCATGATGGAGCAAACAGCAAACTCAATTACGTTGACCTAAAAAAATGTCGTAATAAGAATTTATCCAAATTAACGAATTTCTATTCAACAATTAATTGAACGTGCTTAATGAACTGTTCGCTTTACGGCAATGGCAAATTTATATAATAGATAGCTATGAACACTAAAGAGGGTTCGGGGAAGAACCGCTCTAACCGTGTGATTCACGTTAAAAAATTGGAAAAACATTTTGATAACTTGGATAGAGGTAAGAACTGTGATCGGTGTCATTAGGTTAGTTATGCCGTGTCTATATACATACAGTTAGAAACACATTAAATATTCACGTTTTTGTTAACTAACACATCCATGTACGTACCTCTGAATACTCATACCAACAAATTATTCTTTTAACACCGTAATATTCGTCAGTTCATTTACAAGTATGCGTGAGTTTATCTTCTTTCGAGCTGGCAGTTTTTTTTTTGTTTGGTCGCTTGGTGCGGTCTGGTGTAGCAATGAATTGTTCTCTCGTATACTACATACGTACGTTATACGCGTGTGACGTTTTAGTGACGTCTCGCGTTTACTACACAAGTGCTGCTAGTTTTCGGAGCACAGCTGATTTCTCCGACCGCTTTCATTCCGTACTCACGTGGCGAGACTTGTGCTTTAAAATTACTGCTGTCGTAGTTGGGTAATTTTCACTTTTACGAATGACGATTTAACAAGCGTTTCAAAGAGGTTGCGAACGCTTAACCTGCCAAGAGAAAATGAGTTCTAGTCGGTATTTAACACGTGTTTTTAAAAGGTGCCCAACGTCATTGACACCAAACACAACGAGAACTTTGGAAACGTTCAGTGGCAATGGTAAACTCCACGCTAAAACAGCACAACAATACGTCAAATTCAGTTCTAGTTGCAACAGCGTCACTGATAAGTACGGAAGACGCACTATTGCCGACGTTACGAGATACTGGCACGAGATCTTTGAAAAGGAAAAAATAACGGAAGCCAAAGAGTCAATTCAACACATAATTGCGTCTGTCGTTGGGACGTCGAAGGTATTTACTAAAAATTGTCCTATTCACGTAGGTGATTGTGATGTAAAATATACTTGTCGATTAGCTCTCGGATTTGGTCAGACTGGAAGATGAAAAATTGAACGAAGAACAGTTGGAAAGACTGGAAGTTTTGTGCGAATGTCGATTATCGAGGTACGATTAAGAACCTGGAATTTATTTTCGAATGCCTCTAATGACCAATGTACACGTTATTTTAGAATGCCAGTACAATACTTGATCGGTCAATGGGATTTTCGAGATATCACGTTAAAGTTGGAGCCACCGATTTTTATTCCTCGGCCCGAAACCGAGATCTTGGTCGAATTGTTACTGCAAAGAATACGTGATTTTGGAGATAAACCTTGCGCAATCTTAGAAATAGGTTGTGGATCTGGCGCCATTTGTCTGTCACTGTTGCGATCGAAGAAAAACGTAAGTTACTCCAAACCTCCTTGCTTCGTCTCAGATCGATCAATGTCGTTTATAATTCGCGTACAGGTGAACGTTGTGGCAATAGATGCGAATCCTCATGCCTGCGAATTGACGAAAGAAAATGCACAACGTTTGAATCTAGAAACGGGATTGACTGTTTTGCACGCCAAGTTGGAAGAAAGCGGCAGCGTAACGGTGAAAAAAGATCAGACTTTACCTCAACCTTCGTCGTTTGAGCGGCTCAATTTCGATTTTATTATCAGCAATCCTCCTTACATACCAACGAAAACGATATTTACTCTTGAACCAGAAGTCAGAGTGTAAGTTTGCGCGTTAAAACGTTGAAACGAATGCTTACGTACGTCGATGAATAAATCGCTCGTTGATTTCATACGACACTAATCTTATTTCAGATACGAAGACATTGGAGCTTTAGATGGAGGCGACGACGGCTTGAGATTAGTCAAGCCCATATTGACGTATGCATCCGCAGCTCTCGATGACGGAGGATTTCTTATTCTAGAAGTTGATTCGAGTCACTGCGAACGAATAAAAGCTTTGGTGGAAGGCAATCACGCGGATAAGTTGCAATTTGCGAGCGCTCGCAAAGACTTCAATGGGAATGACAGATACGTCGAAATAAAAAAGATCAAAAGATAAAAGCGTTAGCGATGTTGGTCACGTAATGACTAAATGTTATTGTAAAGGTGATATTAGAAATAATAACAGTTATCGAATGCTTATTGATTTAATGAGAATACTGAAAATCAGAACAGTAGTTCAGAGATAGTCGTAGGAATGTTTTATATTAATTCTATTTAAGATAATTTTGCTCAGTGTTCATAACGTGTAGAAAAAATAAATTTTCTTACGAAATATGCTTAAAATAACTTACATTATTTTAACAAATTGCTAAAAATATATAATTGAACTCACTATACTTGTTGCCTTTTATAGATTGTTCCGAGACGTGTGTGCGCGCAATAATAACTTGCTAACTGTTTCTTAGCCACGTCTCGGAAACTATGTTATCGAGTAAAACTTTCGTGCTTACATATATAATTAGAGGTTATAATTATTTTAGATTGCCGTTCCGATAAAAAAGTTTTATAAAAAATCATTTAATTCGCTAATGTACGTAGGCTTGTTCGAGCTACTTTCGTAATTCTTTTGCAAGTTTGTTAAAGAAAAAATCAGAATATTGATTGTAACGAAAGATGTATATATATATACATATACATACATATATATGTATATATATATATATACATATATATATATGTATATTTACAAAAATGTCGGTGTATTCAAATCGTAACATTATTAAGTAAACATGTATAAAGCTTTAATGTAAAGCACCTTGAGTTTGCATTAATACGCCTTGGGCTATTAGGATCATACTTATACCTATTTGATTATCGAAACTTTTCAAAACTAGTTGTGACGCATTGAAATTTTTGATTAGAAAAGGCGACGCTATTTATTTATTGTCCCTGAGTTATAAAATATCTTGACTATCCTATATATAAAAAGAATTCGCTATATTAACGAAGAATTCGCTAAATATACATAATGTCGAAAGCTTCCATAATTGAATCACGCAATTGCACACTATGACGTTGATTTATCATTTTGTGCATCTTTCACTTTACTTAACAAAAACGTTACACTGGTATCTTCTCTTCTACATACGCGTAATCAAAGGAAACAAAAGTTTGTGTATAAAAGCTTAAACTTGTGCCAGCTAACAAGTGACATATGTTATTCGTTGGACGTAGCTACATATATACATTGCAGAAGAAATACTGTCGCAAACGTATCGTATTCTTTGCCCAAGATGCCAAGTATGGCTTCTAAACAAATTGACAGTGAACGTTCCATTAGAAAGCTTGCGTTGCACTACGATTTGATTATCACAGCATATGTATGCATCAATTTTCAAAAGTTCACCAGTGGAACGAAAGAATAATTTGCGTGTGAAAATTTGACTAAATTGCGCTATTGAAGCTCCTTGTCCCTGTCTTCGCAATCAGACGGATGTAAATACCGTCTAGAAGAGGCGGCCAATTCCGTGAGAAGGATTTCGGTGTCGTTGCTATCGGGCGATGGCTGCTCACCACTGGCTCGGTTACTCATGCTGCGACTGAGCTTGCGTATAGCTTTCTCTCGACGCTGTTTTTCCCGCTCACACTTGAGCTTCTCGAATTCGTCGTCAACGCTCGAACTTGAACTTGAACTGTCGCAGCGCTCGTCACGGTATCCTGTGCTGTTAAAAGCGTTTACTGGTACGGACATCTGAGCTCTGCAATAGGTTTTTAATCAATGTCATATCAATTGCCTTTTTTGCAAAATGGAGAAGGGAACGATGCGCGGAAAAGAAGGACATCGAGGTATCAGAGGAAGCACCGGCAAAACGTGGACAGAGGTACGCGTAAGCTTAACCGCTGTACTAATTTTCAAGTTTTCAAGTATTTTCGCCCGATGAACTTTTCGTCGTTTCCCTTTCGTTCGATCTCTCGAACTTTTCACGTCCATGTTGGACAACTAATTGACGACTCGTTCACGACGTTAGTAGAGACATTGTGACTGCGCAAAGATTGGAATGGCGCGATCGTTATTGCTCGAAAATAATGCTTTCAGCACTCAAAGAACCTACCAACTATTTATTTCAAGGCTCGCGAAACAAGGCGAATTCGGAAAGACTCGGAAAACCTTTAAAATAAATCGGTAACAGGGTTGACACTGACATCGCCTCGGAAATTAAGCCACTATAAGACTAATTTGAAAGGGTACTTTTAATGATGAGCAGTATATAGTACAAAATCACAATGAAAAAATATCTTGAGCCTCACCGATCAAGTGACAAGGTAATTACAATAGCTATAGCTGCGTAACAGTGCATAAATACACAACGTAACAATATGGCACTTGCGTACTTGAACGCAGTTCACATAAACATCAATACGAGCACCGTAGGCCGCGCAAAAGAAAACAAAAAAAAAACAAAAGAAAAATAAGCTAATAGCTAGATAGCAAATAGAATATCACGTATCGTTTTCGTTATACCTCGTGCCATGGTAACGCATCGCACTGGCAGTCCCAGAAGTCGACTCTGTACTTTCGACCGATTCACTAAGTCCAGCAACGGGGGCGCTCGTGGAAAACATAGTGCCGCCGTTGTGCGTAAGTGATACAGTGCCAGGTACGTCCATAGGTGCAGTGGGCGGTGGTGGACCTTGAGCAAAGATACTCTGCACGTGAGGATATTGATCCTGTCGTTGCGGTAACGTGGTCAGTTGTTCGTCCACCTCCTCGATCACGCCTATCTTTCCGCGTCCGCTCTCTGAAATGTATCGATGGATAAATCGTCGAACGAACCGAGTGTACTGGACAAAAGAGAGACAACGGAGAGTGAAAAGACGACCGACCGTTGGCTTTCAAGGAAGCGGCCGAAATCGAATTGGGAATTCTGCCGGGAGTTTTAGTGCCATCGGGTCTGTCCTCCTTGCTGAATATCCGCTTAAGTACGTTTGTGACGCTGTTGATTCTCGTTAGCGAGCCGCCGATATTGCTCGGCGTCGATCCAGTGCTTATCGTTCTATCTCGATTACTCACGCGACTCGCACTCCTGCGAACGAATCACACGTGATCCCTCAGCCGTTCCTCTTAGGTCGTATTACATTCGTGTATTGGATGAAAATGCGTAATCGAGGCAAAAACCTCGATGACGTTACCTCGAAATTTTACCACCAGCAACGAAATGAATGCCCGAGATGGCATCGTCGTTCATGTCGTTGGAATACTTTTGCGCAAACTCCTTTTCCATCTCATCGATTCTCACGGATGACGGCTGTAACTCTTGCTGCGCGGCCGACAACTGAATACCAGCGGTAGAAGGCTCGGGATGTTCTTCTCTATATGGTTGTGCCGCAGCGGTATAAGGTAGCTCCGTTGGGAAGACTTCGTCCCAATATTGATCACGGATGAGCTCGGGATGCTCGTGATGCATCTCGTCGACTATGAGATAGCTCACCTGTATTGTCGTGTGAAAAGTAAGATTTTATCGTTTGCTCCTTCGCACGGGCTTTTCGCGGGGGGGGGGGGGGGACAAAAGTGCCCGCGCGTCTTAAAATAGTTGTTGGGACGCCCCTCTGTGATTCCAACAGCGACAATCGCACGAATAAAATAAGCTCGGTTCGGGTCAACGAACCGCGGCACTCGTCGTTTGTCGAATCATCGCTAAGAGACAGAGTTATCGGATGAACGAGTTAGCGCCACTTGTAAACCGCGCGCATATTGGAGTATTGGTGTAGTATCGCGTTGACGCGACGAGCTTTCGGAAAACAATCGACGACAACGAGACGAACGAGACGTCCGACGACGCGGTCGATCGTCGCTTCGCGATCAGTCGACGCCCAGGTTGTTCATTGACGAGCGACGAGGCAGTTATCGCGTGTCCAGAGCGCCCAAGTATCCCGCTTCTTTACGACAAAAACTCATTCGACGAACCTGTAAGTTCCTATCGACGATCCAATTAACTTCGAAGTCGTCATCGTCCTCGCCAAACGGATTAATAAGCGTCTCCGCTACTTTGAGCCATCCCATGTAGAAGAACATCTCGAGGACGGTAAACACAGGAAAGTAAATATCGACAGTTGCGTCTTTTTCCTCGTGAATCCACTGTTGAGCAATGACGTTGGTCAAAAAGTACGTGTACACGGCGATAGTGACGACTTGAGTGTAAACAAGTGGTATACTAATAGTGTCGTAGTGCACGAGACTGCCACACGAGCCGCGAAATTTATTCAATTCGTCGATTAGCGTTTTCACTGCAAAATCGTCGCGAATGCGACCTTCTTTGCGCGCACGAGTCACTATACTCGACGCCCATACGATAGGTAGCCAATGCTTGCTGGGTTTCGGAAACTTGCTGTTGAGACTCTGGAAGATCGCAAGCTCGTTTTCGAGCAAAAGGCCCGCGTCGACGTAGTGCTCCAAAGTTGGAAAGCGCTTCTTGACGCGTGGTGAGACGTTTGCTAGCACCAGGGTGAGGCACACACAGACGTATCTGAAATGGAAATTTCGTTGGATAATTTCCAAACAACTGGTTTGCCTACGACGACGACGACGACGACGAGACAGCAGCGATGCCGCGGATCTAGAGTGGACACGGCAATGTTCTACCAACCGCAAAGCAGAGGCGCACGCAAAACAAAAATACTCGCGAAAGCTCAACGATTCCTCGTGCGCAGTACGCGAGCGCAACGTTTTATCGCTTTGAACTCTCTTTAATTGGAACGCTCCATGTTCGAAAGCGTATTAGACATCGACGATATTATCTATACTACAAAGCGGAGCGCGTGTTCCGAATCGGCCTAACGTCTTCAAATCTCAAGTGGATCCAATTTGGACGTCCGTTGTTCTTGTAAGTGGTTTCGTGTGATTTCTACCGATTATCCGCACTCGATGAACCACCAGCGAGAAACCACCTACAACGTTTATCGTAATCTTTTGCGCATGTTTCATTGGCACTGTCGCGTGTAAACTATTGTAAACTACTCCCTTGTACTTTGCCAAAACGGTAGTTTCGCAAACGTAGTTTCGATTTCCACGTTTCACGCGTTGCTTTCGAGACGAAATGTCGCGAGGTTATTTGTTAAAGTTTGTAAATAAACGACCGATATTACCGAGTCGAACGACGATACGACTTGTTTAAATAGCCGCGGTGTGAGAAATATTTGTGTAAGCTCGACAAGATTGCGTAATACGGTAAACGAAAACAATTTCGGATGATCGACGACCAACTCGCAATATCGTTGGTTTACCCGCGGCTTTTCTCAGCGAGAACAACGACAGCGAAGCGAACAAGACAAAGATTGTCTTTAGAAATTATCGCGAAAGCAACAGCGGAGCAGGGAGCATCCAATACCGCGTAACCTACGATCGATTCGAGAAAGTTGAAAGCTCGCGGTGTCGCTTGGCGCGCGAGCGCGAATCCACCATCGTGTACGTATACACGAAGTACCAATCAACGACTTTGAGATCCGGAGCACGCGCCACTGACTCGTCGCTGCCACTCGAAGACAATGGCGTCGTTGACGTTACAAACCTAACGATGGTTCGCCTCATAAGACGTCCACGTTCGTCGTTGCCGTGGATCGTTGCCGAGACGAATACGGCGATCGAGTCTGGCCATGGAATCGTGACGTACTGACTCCACCATCGATTCATCACGACGGATACGTAAAAACCTAAAACGAACGATAAGGGACTCGAGGACGTATGCTTCCGACAGAATTCCACCACTTTTGCGAACACTGTTCTCTGGTCCTCGTTGAGACCGTAGCGGTACAAGGTTGACAGCGAGTAGTAAATCGTGAGGAAAAGCAGCAGGTCCGTCCATATTAGCTTGTACACGCTGGCTCTCCATCTGTAACGATTCCGTCCATGTAGCATTTGTCTAGCGACATAGGTTCGCCGTAAATTCGGTTTGTAATCAGGCGTATCTCAACGTCGCTCAACGGACGGCAACGGGTGCGTGCGCTTTGCAGAAGCAACCCTATTATCAATTTCCGCGCGTAAAACTCACGACTAATCTAATAACTTTTAAGCAGGACAACCTTGAAGACTCGCAAAGTTTTATCGGAAAACTGGGAAAGCATCGATAACGTGTCGTAGTTGCGGCACGAAAGCGTGTAATTTAGTACAGTCGTCGATCGTGTGACACACACGGAAGAAAAATACAACGTTAAACGTATCACACGCGCGCGCGCGCTCGTTCTAGAGATAGTCTATAATTATGACCTTGTACAGCCACTGACAATTATACATCGTATACCACATGCGCGCACAAACGTGTCAAGATATCGTTATCTTTTACTCTCGTGTGGTATACGTTTCCCATTCGATCGATCGATCGTATAATTGCATTGGCTTTTCTTTTCCACACTGCCGTCGACTTGAATTTGTTTTTCCTTTGGTTTACAAGTTTTACCAAGAATTGTTATCGAAACATCATCGGCAACGGCAACACAAATAAAACAAAAAGACACTTACGAGAAATCGTATAAATCGAGTTAATTGCTTCTGTTCGTTCAGTTGTAAAAAAAATTTACGCTCTGTCTGCAATTTTCACACGAAATTTAACTGCGAACAAACCGAGGGAATCTTGTCGTTTTAAAAATGAGCAAAGACTCGGGATGAGTCATCTTCCGGATTGTTTTGCCATTCAATTAACGATTACGACAAGGCTTCATCCTGTAATTAAATCTACCGATACGTACGGTCGGTATACTTCCAAAAACTCGCTGAGAGAGAGAGAAAATCTCACCTGAGCAATAATTTGAGAAAACATCCGAAGCCCCTACACGTGGCAACTTCCGCCGTATAAGATACCGTCATCTCTTTCTTTTGCTAGTTTTTTCTTCAAATTTCAAAGCTGAAACGGCCAACAGCCGAATTCATAATCTCCCTCTCTCTCTCACGTGATCTGCAGGTATTTCGAGATCCACTGTTGTTGTTGTTGTCGTTGCTGCTGCTGCTGCTGCTGCTGCTGCCGCATCCTTGTCCTATAGTGATCATAGATTTTAGCCGATTCCTGCCAAACGTCGCATCTTTAAACACATCACGGAAGAAACAAGTTTAGTATTTATCTTGGGTTCTATTTTTTGGTTTCTTTTCAGGATAGAAACGTTATCGGCTAATAACAACTATAATTGTCGATAATTCTTATTACCAGAGAACATCGAGGAAAAATCAAAACAATTCTATTTCCACCTCAAGGCCTACTACTTGGTTCGCGAGAAAATGCAGAATAAATGTGTTTTCTTATTTTTTGTTCAAAATTCAAATAATTTCGAGAGGAACGACGATGCGAACTCGTGCAAGAGTATGTCAGGTTTGTTTACCAAACGCTTGGCATAGTCTATATCAATTCGCACGTGTCCAACAGTGCGATCAACTATAAACGTCAGCGTCGATTTAGTCGTAAGATTTTCATTCGAATCGTATCTCCCCCCCCCCGCGCGATGTTTAAACAGTCACGATATTCTTCCTCGTGCATTCGTCACTTTACGTTTATCTTGCGCTCGAATCGTTTGAACGTGTGTCGACGTTTGTTCAGGGACGGAAGCGATTCAATAACTGTTCTTTCGTTTCTTGCGTGTTTGAAACAAAAAAACAGAAAAAAAGAGACATATCTGAAAACGATGACGTCGTCGACAAATTGCTCATAATCGAAGCTCGCGTGTCTTGGAATAGTAATAACTGCAAGCGCAAAATCGGTTTGCGGAAGTTTTACCGCAATTTTTCCAAGAAAAATCGTATGTACGATCGATGAAAAGGAACACATTGCAAACCGTGAATATATAGGTATCCTCAAAATTCTCGTTTGCTGACGCTCTATTTATATAAAGCCGTTGCAACGTTTATATACCGTTTGAATTCTCAAAATGATCTAGCACGCGCAATTTAGGCATTTGCTATTCATGTATACGCGTGTATAATATATCGAGCGGTCTGTCGACGTACTTTTTTCTCTCGCACACCTGTTGAATTTGGAGTAGAGCGTTTACGAGTAGGCCTACTTTACTTACGATCTTCGATCGCGCATACATTACCAATACTATCTCCGCGCAATAATTATAACAACAACTGCAATAACCGTGTTCGAGGTACAACGAAAATCTAGTTTCTTTCCATTATGTAATAACTCTCGTCGGACAAGTTTTGGATAAAAGAACAAAAAAACACAAATGTTCAATAAACTCTGCGAGAAACATGCAAATACATACGCGACGTGAATTCTCTTTCACGGCACTCGCGTAGCGCGCATTCGAAATGTGTATTTATTATTATCACCCGAGCTCGAGGTAACATTACGTAAAAACGCAATTGGACATTGTCGGCCGCTCTATAAATTTCGCTATGTACCGAAGCACACCGATACGCAGAGAGAGCGAGAGAGAGAGAGAGAGAGAGAACGAGAAAGAGCAATAGATATAGACGGAGAGAGGGAGAAAGAGAGAGCGAAAGAGAGAGAGGGAGAGAGAGAGAAAGAGAGAGAGAGAGCAGCTGACCGATGCACGAAAGCCTATACTCGTCTATTTATCGACAACAAAGGTATCACGCGACAACTGCATAAGTATATCGAACACTTGTCCTGACTCCTGACGCACTGTATCATCGCACACGTACTCACTTGCACTATCGGAATAATTGTTGGGGATAACTAACTAACGAGGCTGCGCCAGGATCAGACAGACGCTGGTAACAAAGTAACGCACTCACCACTCGCGTCTTTCTCTCTCTTGGCTTCCTTCGGTATAATGTCTTCTGGTGAACACAAGGCGAGAGCACAAAGCGACGCTACGCTAGCTCATCGCTGTGTGAGACTGCGCTGCTGGTATCCCGAAACCGCAGAACGCGTGGAACCCAAGCTGAGCGACGTTACTCCCCTCCCCCCTATTCCCCTTCCTAAATGTTCGTTCGCACTTTGCTTTGTTGGTATGTGCACACAACATGCATCTCGCTTTCGCGCACGGACTTCCGAGTTAACCTATACGCTTTTTTTGGTACTTGGCGGGGTTGATAGTTGGAAACCGTTAAACAATCACTAAGGAAAAGCGAAATAGTAACGAGGTTGATCCTAGATACTTTCTAACGGAATTTTTTGTGTGTTCTGTACATAGGAACGTTGAGATTCGGCGTTTGCGGTTTTTTTTTATATTCGAAAGAGTGCTCTTCGCACGCGCACACGTGATGTGCAGAAATTCGAAAATGACGCAATGCACTGGAAATCCTCTTAAAAAGAGTAACAATATACAACGATTAAAAGTTTCAGCCACTCGCCATCTGTGTTATTTATAAAATAATACTTCGATCGTTGCATCGTTTTACGATTACTGATGTTTCGTTTAGTCACCCCCCCCCCCTTCCAATCTATTTCGTGATTCTTGCAACGTTTTACGTGTAACTGGCTTGTTACCCCACTAGAGACCTTTAAAATTGGTATTGTTTTAAATTAGATTTGGCATCTTTTTCACGACTAAGACGATAATAAATGTTTTTACGAGGATAGAAACAAAAATACGTTTAAAAACTTTCAGAGGCTTTCATCCAATCTATCTAGCTTACTTTTACACACCTACGCGTTGTGCCTGAAAGTATTTAAAAAACAGAATTGAAAATATAGCGAATGCCTGGAAAATTAGATTACCAACATTAACGTGCAATTGCAACATGAGATTAGGTATGAGCTTGCCATTGATAACGGGAATGCAAAAGTCGGCTATTTTTTATATAAATATATATTCATCATTTTTTACAAGTAACATTTTCCATACAATATTTAACTATTCTTTGCGTTTAACATTAACTTGTCTGAGTACTTACACCGACTGGTGCGTGTAATCAGTTTGACGCTAGTCTTTTAACGATATCGTTAATGAAAAATAATAATACTCAAGTTCTAGACTATTTTGCATACATTATACATCTTAAACATTCGAAAATTACAAGAAATGACGTTAGAAAATTATGTTAACGAAGTAAAAAAAATATTAAATCTTTCAATTAAATATGTCTTAAGATCTCTCTACTTGATTAGTGTTTTGTTCCATAAACACTTAACGTACACATTAAACAATTACATATCGACGAGGCATGCAGTAAATTACATTAGTAATAGTAACAAAAACGATGAATCACTGATTGTTGCGTAAATTGCGGGTCGAATGATGACGTTATTTAAACTGAAGCTTGGTCCCTAAAAATCACAGCCAATAAATGCAATCAACAGCAGTCTGTGATTAAGGCCACTTGATGTAGAGCATCTTCGGAAAATCATTTTTGGCACTTCTCAACGAGACATGCTACGCTTGCCACGAATTTCCGAATGCGCTCTTAAGTAATAACAATAACAGTGCTGACATAATCCCGAGGATGTCACCTAGTGATTGTTGTTGTTTCTTCTAAAACATTTCAACGTTTCATTTCGCATTCACTCTTCAACGCGAATATATCGTCTCTTTTCATCGCTCAAACAGCCACAAGCTTTAACTTTTAACGTGTCACGCAACGATAGTCGTCAGAGTGTTGCCTTTTCCCGTGTGTTTCCCAGTCCTGCAATAACATTAACTATCGTTAAACGTAGGATGGAACGTTAATAGCTGAACAACAACGACGATCGGTCGATTCATTGACTTTTAGTTACCGATTGACGAGCAAACATGGCGTTACCTTATAGTCGCATTTTGAGTGGACCTGGACCAACCGGCGACCAAACTACTTTCGCCACTAGCCACCACCCTCTGGTTGGATAGTCGTCCAGACTTGTCGGAATGCGACGCACTTGCCCTTTGAATCATGTCGGGAGAAACCGTGCTCTTCACCGTTCTGTACAAAACCCTGAAAGAAGAAAAGAAGAGCACGCGTGATGAAGCAATATTTGATCACCGTTCAATATTCAGCGTTCGTTCACAGCTGTGCGTGCAATCAGACGTTACCTCGGCAATAAAGCGACTACACACGATAACACAACAGTCAAGTAGTAAATGTGGCGACCGATAGCTATCTCCATAATCCAGTAGGAATTGGGCAATCCCATGCAGTTGACACACACGGCGTTGTAGAACAAGGCGAATCCGAAAAATGCACCAAACGACGCTAAGATCGCTCCAACGTGAATGATCGTCTTGCAAAGCAACGTTTGAATAATTAACAACGAGTCGTCGACATGAGTAACCGTCCAAGTATTTCAAAATCCACTTACCCATGACCTAGTTTCGATGCAAATATGAACTAACATAACGACGATACTAGAGGTAGTTATTGTCAGGCCGAATTCCCAAATGTCAACGTCGGAATCGTGATAAACCTGCGGAACGAAACGATAAGTCACGCAGCTCGGTTTTACGTAACCGCACGACGCAAAGAAAATCATCGAGATAGCTTACGGCTTCCGTGAGGAAAAATATCACGATGCTCTGATAGAGCGCGTCGGCCATCGTCACCCAAAAGGAATGAGGCTGATAGACGGAAGCCAAACGACCCCTCTCGTAGAGTCTTGGTATTTCCATGAGGAGACTAGCCGGCGCTATTTGGTCGTAGATGCCTAATATAAGGGGCGGCAGTGAGGTGAAAATTAAATTGTACAACATCAGGTAAATTTGATCTATCATTACTGCTCCAGAGAACCCACAATAAAGCTACAACAGACATTATTATTGTTAGAAGCTTAGGCAACGATCGATCGCGCGACACTGTCCACGGGAATGTGTCGGCAAACTTACTTGGAACCAAAAAATCAGGAAGACGAAAGTCGCGTTCTTGTAGAAAAAGTACAAAATCATACGCGAAAGTCTGTCGTAGCACCAGTGGCCGTGAATGAACAAGAGTCTGGTGAGCATGGGAAACCTGGCGATGGAGTAGTCCGCGGCCATGGCAGCTTGGTTACCCTCGCGCCCAGAAACTCCAATGCCAACGTCTGCCGTCTGGATCATGCTTACGTCGTTGGCTCCGTCGCCGATCGCCAAGGTCCGCATCCGCAATCGTTCCTTCACTACTTTCACTATGTAAGCCTAGTTGGGTACGTTCAATCGACATTCGTTAGTTTCTAGTTTCATTGCGATACGTCAAATCCCGGAATAACAGCCATTTGCGCTGCTCGAGGAACGAGTTCGGTGATCAACGAACCTTCTGTAGCGGAGTCGCTCGACACGCCAGAACGCTCGTACAAGCCCTCGTAAGTTCCAAAAACGGTCCCGTCAATCCGGACCTGGGATCTAGAATAAACGTGAGCGTTTTCCCATCCACAACCAGAGCACGCTGCCTCTGCCACGGACTACCAATCCTGTAGGCGAATCTCTCGGCGGCATCTATATCGTTGGGCTGAATACCCTCGATGGCTCCAGCGTTTTCGCGTTGGATCGCCTCCAGGTGTCCGTGAATGAGACTCTCCGCTACGGATTTCGATCTCGCTTGTAGGCGCAGCAATTGCATCGCTGGAGTGAAGAGGCACGCCGAATAGGCGATATTCACAGCCGTCTCGGGCTTGTCACCGGTAAGAACCCATACGACGATCCCGGCCGACACGAGATTCGCCATGGCCTCGGGCACACCGGCTTGCAATTTGTCCTCGATGCCGGTCGCTCCAAGCAGGGTCATCTGAGTCTCCAAACTCGCGTACGATTCGCGTATCCTTCGCTCTCGGCTATCGGTGCTCCCCTCGATCTCGGCGTGCTTCTCTCGCCAAGCGTTGTACTCTTCGAGCGTGAGAGACCGACGAGCCATGACCAGCGTACGCAGCCCCTGGCGCGCGTACGAGTGTAGTTGTTGGCGAACTTTCGTCGTGATCGTCGAGTCGTCCTCGTTGGCGTTGAGGGCTGGCAGGATCGTCGTATCCGCGCCCTTGCTGTACAGCACTATCTCGCCGGTGTGGGGGTGCTTGACTATTATCGACATGCATTTTCTGTTTGAGTCGAACGGCAGGATCTGTAAGGCGTATTGTCGTGCGTGTTAAAAACAGACGAGAGGCAATGTCTACAGGCGATAAATGGTATCCTCGTGAAACGCTTACCTTCAAAATGTCAAAAGTAAGCGTTGATTTGTCGGGCAGTGAGACAATGGCACTTTGAGCAGTTCGTCGAACAAGTCGAACGTTGTAAGCTCTAGCTGCGTTTACGAGAGCTAGTTCGTCGGGGCTTTCGGCTTCGTAAATGGCCGGGATATTCTCTAACGATTTTCCATTTCTGTCCGAAGCCGAGCCCAAATTTCTCAAACCCATAGGTGAAAGTCTTTTGGTTAGCAGACTTAAACTCGTGATTGTCGTGAGATTTAGTAGTTTTGGCCTAGAAACCATTCGCCGATGTTCATTGAAATTCATTCGGCGACGCTTGTCAACAATTAATAATTTACCTTGATATTTTGCTTCGCAAGACGCTTGGATCTGCCTCTGCCACTTCCATGGCTACTACCGAGCTGAGGATCTCCTCGGAACGTTGTTCTTGGATGGTAGGAGGAGGAGCGGGAGCGGGTGGAGGAGGAGGAGCAGGAGGAGGAGGAGGAGGAGACATGGGTATGCCTGAAGACGAAGATTCCGAAGTCACTGGGGTAGTACTCCTCGAATCGTTTAGTCTTGCGTAACTGAAAGAGATCGTGAAAACACGCATGAAGCCTTCGAAACGCGTGGTTACGTCGTTCGAGCGAAGCAAAGTTTAAATCGTTCGTAATCACCTATTGTTAGATCTCGCACCGTTCCTCTGTGGCTCTTCTATAACACCGCTGTCGTTCATGTTATCGTGATGCGGATGAGTATTAACTACGACCGTATTACAAATGGCCAAGAGAATGAGGAATTCTTGGAGTCTATGTCTGCAGGTACCTATCAACAAGTCTTCTTTCAATCTCTTGCACGCAACCACGTGTTCTCCTTCTCCGGTGTGCGCATAATCTTGTCCACCCACTGCACATCTTCGAAACAGCATTTTGTTTTCGGTCAGTGTTCCAGTTTTGTCCGAAAATATGTATTGTATCTGCATCGATTCCGTTGAAATGTCAATTTTGCATTTTGCCAAGAATTCATATCGTAGGTTTTTCGACATTGGATTTTGCAACGGATACGCGACAAAGACGTTCAGCGCGATTAATCGTGCGTTGACGACGCGAGCAGATTGTTCGTATCAAATTAATCACGGCTCAATAAAAGTTGTAAGTCTACAAGTCGATAGGAGAGCATTGACCGTTTTACTGGTATCAACGTTGAAAAGCCATTAAGGCCACGGCTCGTAATTGTTTTACGATCAATTTTCGTCACTTAGCGCGAACACTCGTGCGCAATTGTTTGCATAAAAAAGAAAAGAACGACGTTTAAAAGGTGCCGTTTCGATAAATTGTTGTTACTTGTTAAACGATCGTTGCACTGCTCTTAACGACGTATAAAAAAATAAACGTTCTATCGCTCGAGAAGAAACAATGGCCAGCGCTCCGTAGGTACGTTCGTAAAAATACCACAACGACAAGGTATTTTGCAAGTACTTTTCAAGAACGTCTTACCGAGCTTTAACGTTGTTTAAACAGATTGGATTTAGTTGAGTTACCTGACCGAGTTCTTCCGTGATATTGAGCGCACGACATTCCGCGGTGCGATCGCTTTCCGGATCGTAAAGCTCCTTGTCTCTCATAATGTGGTAAACTTGACCAAGTTTCGCCATCTCGATAGTCACGTAAAGACTGAGAGGAATCATGACTTGCAGAATTATAACAAAAGTCCAGAAGGTAAGCATACCCTCGAACGAGGGATCTTGCATAACGGGTAGGAATGGCACTGGACCCACCGACGTATACGTCGACAACCAAAATCGGCAACCTGCCGCCCCAACTATGCACAACACTACTAGAATCACCACGCACCAGACTACGTCTAAGTTCATTTGGCACTCCAATCGCGAACGCTGAAACAGTCATCATCGAATTGGAACAAACACCTAACGACGTTCAACGTCGATGACGCCTAAAAACTAGGATGCATCGTTACCGCAACTCTGTTACGTGCTAATTAGAGAGTGACTTTGAAAACTCGAAGCTTAGAGTTCGTTCTAGTGGAGAGTTTCAATAATTCTAGAAGTGCAATTTTAAACGCAACGTTGACCACTTGTTACGTTGACCTATCGTACACTTTGTTACTTCAAGGTCTTGACTTTAGAATAATTGCTTAAAAATGTTTTCCCAGCGGATAACAATTAAAACGTTTTGTTAAATGTCTAAGTTGAACCGAACGCGAAGCTCTGCACGCGAAAAGAGAAAGCTCACCTTGTATCGAGGGCCTCCGTTATTTAGCAGAGCTTTCGTCTCGTGGCCGACGTAGATAACGATTCCCTCGACAAAGTCGGTATTCTTCAGCGTGCACTCCCTCAGCAGAAGATTTTCCGTCGACACTGGCACTCTTGCGCCGTTCGGATGTACGACGGCTCCGTGAAACCTACGTACGGACATAGCAAAGTTTTTTCTTTAGCACGGTGAGCGACTTTGACGAAGACTGCCTTTTATTTTCGTTTGACTTGGACAACAAATCGATAGAGTTAACGTGCGTGGATTACCTATATATCTTAGTACTGGGCTTGTCGACCTCTATAATCGATTGAAACTTCGAAGGCTGAAAGGAGTTTTGCAAATCCAAGAAACCCCTTACGACTTGGCGTTGCTTGAGATTCGTCTCGCCATCCAAGTTACAAGTGTCAAGATAAGCGAAACCCTGTGGATCGCTGCTACGTAATAACAATAGATCCGCTGGTACCGCCTCGTTGTTCGACAAATGTACCAAATCGCCGACTTTCACGTCTTTCCATGGTATCTTTATGTATCTGTTGCCCTCGCTGAAACGGAAATTCTTTTGAATATTCTTCTGATACGTTTGAAAGACGATAACATTCGATTACGCTCGGATTCGATTTTTTTACAGTTTAACAGTCACGTACAATTCTGACGCCACACGCGCCATTTCGTTTAAACGTATTCCAGTTGGAAAGTACTTTGATTATAACAATTCTAACGTACGGAGTAACAGGTTAATTGTTTGCGTTTGCCGGAAACGACAGCGAAACCTCGTCAATTTTTAAGAAGGATATAGCTGGCAGTTCTTTAAACCTAAAAAATGTAAACAAAACTGTAGATTATTTCGGTAACCCGTGAATTAAATTCGATAATATCGGTGTGATCAATGAACAATCAGTCGAATCCGCGATAAAACGCGATAAAAATAAATGGTTGGCAGCTGTCAAACAGAGCTTTTATCTTTTTGTCATTTTTGTCGAAGAGCCGAGTGTAAATAACGTGTTATAGACCGTAAAGCTTCTTAAAGGAAAATCGCTCGTAAATACAATTATAGAGAACGCAGCTGAAATATTACATAAATAGAGGTGCTATAGGTGGTTGACGTAATTGAAACAACAAAGGACAAGGTCGGAAAAATTGCTTTAAAACAACTCTTTGGAGGATTGCGATGTACACACACACACACATACACGTGTAACACTCGCAATGTGCCCTATTGATCCAAGTTGTGATTAACTTGCATTATAGATGATTTGCCAACACACTAGAATGCATCGAGCTTTTAAAACTTCTTGCCAAGGTTTTTTTTCTTCTATTATCCATCAAAGATGCGCTTTGCCGCCTTCTACATACGTATATACACGTATACGTGTACACATGTGCATATATATATACACACACACACCCACACACACACGTTTCTCACTCTATTTACAAAGATTACGATCGATTGCTATAACAGCGCCTTCGGTACACATACTTTGTTCATCATTTCTGCATGTAAGTCAAGCAAACAATGAATATCAACCGAATCGCGTTCGTTTCAAATTGAGCGTTTTCGGAATTGACCTCGGTCGTTTAAACCTTTTTTAACGTTCAAACCACTTTTTAAACCTCGCGAAACACAAAGAAACGTTTCGATCGATGTTAACGATCCTCGCTTACCCAACCGTTAGCGTTATCAACTAGGAGAAACGAGTGTTTCCCACCGCGGTCTATCAACTACCAAACTGGCAAAACCAGCTACACGGCAATGAGAAAATCAAGGAAAAGCTGAAAAATGCTGGATTCTCACCTCGTATATACACGACAAGTTGAATTATTAACGCGCTTATCGCTGGCCATTCGGCGTCTGTCCTCGAAAAAGTCTTTGAGCGCGGTAACGCCCAACACGAAAAGAACTGGAATCATAGCTATTTCTTTGCCGAAGGCATTGATCGCCGGTACCCAATTCAACAACACAATGAAGATAAAGTACAGATTTGCCACACGATGAAACTGCTCCAGTAGATTTCGCGGTAGGAAGCTCAGCGTTGTATACTTGGTTGTGCGTATTCTGCAACGGAATAATCATAAGGGTTCAGTCACGGAACAAGCGCCAAACAGAGCGCTCGGAAAAAAAACGAGAAGGAAAACAACAAAGCCAAAATCAGTTCGGTCGGTCGTCGTTCGATACTCGACGGTAGCTGAACGTTGCGCAAGGAACGACGTTGTTTTGGCGCTTTCCCCTGTAGCTTAAGAAACCGGAAATACGTAGTTTACCTGTTATCGATGACTTTGCCACTGGGATGTGGGTTGAGAGGGGTTTTCGGGGGGAACAAATGATTCGGCACGATGGTCCTCAGGGGTGGCTCTTCAGGTACGGATCCAAAGTAGCGAGCCCACAGCCTCCTCCACCAGGGAGGCGCTGCGCTACGTCTTATCGTGTAGATTGACTCCGATCTAACATCAATCGAACGTACGGAATTATTCTGGGCAAATAAGTACATCGTTTCGTAGGTATTTCAACGATTCACGCGCAAGTGCAACGGTTCTTCGTTCTTTCCTCGTATTCGTCGTGTGCACGCGGATCTCGATGGTCTCGCTCGTTTTTTTTCCTCGTTCCGTTTGTTTGGTGGAGAATCCATATCGCGTGTAATGCAAAATTGATCGAGCGCGAGATTCGAATATATCAATCGTCTTAAGTACGTATTTGTACGTCGATCGGTCGTCGTATCCAAAACACGTTGACGCCCGTCTAAGGCACGATTGAAACGGATAAAACATCGCGATAAGCCGATAATTAATCGACTGTGATAACGATTTTTCAATTTGCCAACGAAGATTAGAAAAAAATGAAAAAGCTCACCGTCGGTTAATATCGCGTATAACGCCGTGCCCGTCCGTGCTATATATAAAAACTTGAACAAGCCGCTGCACTTATTGATTAGCGCAAACTATCCACTTCTCGCGCGCGCGAGTTTGCCAACGAGAAAAATGATTCGTTTCACCGTAAACGGAATATTTTTTTCTTTGGTGGCATTTTATTTTGTTTCTCTCTGCGGCTACACGCTTGGAAACAGCGTGTGCACAAACACGCACGCGAGACGAACGTTCGTATCGTGGTTGTAGGCGATTCGTACGCGATTTGTACGCGGCCACGTCTACGTCGTGTCGCTGTCGAAGAAAAACGAAAAGATACCTCGAGGCCTGTCTCGAGTGTCCTCGGAACGAGGGAACTTTGGGTGGTTGCAGTCTCGGTGGTGGTGGTTCCTCTCGATGCCCAGGTGGTAAAATGAAATCCGTCCTCGAGCCAACTCGACTGTGTTGACCTTGTTGTTGCACGGGCGTTTGCACTTCGACGACTTGACCTTGACTGAAGGCACGTTGATGTCCAGGTTTCTTCAACGCCGAAGGCCGTGTCGTTGTAGTCGTTGTTGTCGTCGTTGGCCCGGCCGAACCTGGACCCATCCAATTGGAATTGGTACCAGGGCGACTGCAACTTGCCCAGACGCCACCGTGACTTGCCGAACGAGCATGGGTGCGGCACGTCGTTGCTAATACCGATGAGATTGGCGTCTCGGCTAGGGTTCGTGATGTCATTGATTGCGCTACTGCAATGTCACGCGTAGAAATTCATTTAAATTACATGGATTATCGTTTTGTCGGTGTTTGCCTGTACACGCGTCCGCGACTTACGTCGGAGTGATATCATCGGTTGCCTATTTTTTTCTCGTTGATTTTGTAAATATCTTATCGTATCGCGGGAGTGCCTATCGAATGGATCTTCTTTTTCCGTCAAAGGTCACGGTTAAACGTAAGCTCGATCAAAGCGTCAAAGAAGTGTCTTTGTTTCTTTCGTTTCTCTCGTTATTTTTGTTTCGTCAACGGCTACGCCGACGCTTACATCAAGTTCATAAGCGAGATTATACATGATAAAACTACGTACGAACAACGGCAACGTGAACCAAGAACTGTGATCAATCACAGTTTCAACCCTGTACTGTACGCGCACGCGAGCTAATTAGATTGACGTAGTCTTGTTTGTCGTTCCGAATATACGAGCAAGTGTAGCGGATTTTCGTAAATCTTTGATCAATTTCGTCCACAGCGGTCGGTTACGCAATTCAATGGACACGCAAAAAAATGGCCATTCATAAAGCCAATACAATACCCATCGACAATAACGCTGTCTCTCTCTCTCTCTCTCTCTCTCTCTCGCGCGCGCGCGCGCACGCACACGCACATTCTTCCTCTTGCGACCTTGATAATTTAACACGAACCACGAGAAACGTATCGAGGTTTCGCAATGTACACATATCGTTCGTCGTTTTACGAACGACAAAATAATCATTCTAGCTCCCTCGTCAAGGTCGAACCAAAATAAGAATTTTTGTTTTGTTTTTGTCTTACTGTGTGCGTGTACATACCTTGATGGACATCCGTCGGTGATGACTCGGGAACCGGTACAGGTGGTGGCGACATAATATTGCTCGTTGCCGGGAATAAATAAAGCGAACCCTGCTTCTTCTCTCTGTTGGTTCTGATGCTGCTCCTGCTCTCGGCCTCCTCGCAGGCTGCTTCTTCTTCTGGCACGCCACTCTCGGACATGCTTGCACATCTGTTTTGGAAAAGGTCACGTGTCAACGAAATTCTCTTTGGATATTATTATTTTCTGTCCTTCTTTCTTCAAAAGTAACCAAATCTTAGGTTCGACTGCTGAGCATCAAACTAATCGCGTTGTACGGTTCAGAGAAAGAGTAAAGTTTGAACGGAAATCTTTAAAACGAGTAACAACCTCAGCGATATTCGTGAAAAGACGCGACGAGTGATTGCTAACGCTTCAAGGATATGTACACAACGTATCGCCTACTCTCGTTGTAATACCTAGAGAACAAAAAATGTCTCTTCTTTTGCGTTCGTTCACGTAGGTGGCCTATTTTAAACGAGATATCTTGCTCGGTGACGTTTACTCTGATTTTTTAAAGCAACTCTGTCCATTAATCGATGTGATGGGTATTTTTGTGAGCCATTATCGTGCATTTATAAATAGGAATACAACGCGTAGTCGAAGAAAATCGTATTTTTTCAAAAAGCAGGAAACGAGAAGAAAATTCCAAACGGTAGTTATCGCAAATAGCCTTAGATTCGAGTACAACGATTCGCGATGGAGTAAAAATCATCGGTAAACGAGTGTTTGCTATAATTTATTCAAAAATACTCACGAGGGGCGACACCCAAAATGATAATTTGTCTTTGACGAGCGCCACGCGCGACTTACAATTTCACCCAATTACGACGAAAAATACAGATATACAGACGAAAAAAAAGATACACGAGTAATCAAGGAAGTAAACCTTCCGCCTGGTCGCACGGAAGGGAACAAATAACGTTGTTTATAGAGATTTCACGACGACGTTACGCACTAAAGTGTAATACAATGAGCGCGAGATTGATAGACGAACAACGTGAGAATATAGATTTTTTTTCAAAATCATTGGTTAATGGTCGTCGATTACGTAAAGCAATTACGAGTTGCACGACCATTACAAAGAGACACGGATATATTAGCAAAGTTTCAACGTTGAAGCTACGAGCGTCGATACGGGCTTCTTTAATTGTTTTTTTTTTCGAGAGAGAGAGAGAACAAGCCAATTTTATTCGTTTCGTCTATTTGGGACTTCGATTACGTCAATTCTCCGAGTCTGAATCCCGTTAACGATTTAATCAAATAACGCGACTTTACGTGCGCGTGCCGTTGGAAGAACGGCCAACGCGAGGTTTTCTTTATTATTTTTTTATCACTGCTATTTGTTGTTTCCCCCTGGTGATATGCACCGAACTGCACTGGCGTTTGACAATGAACTTGAACAAACTCGAAGTAGGTGTTGTACGTTGGTTTTTCTTATTGAACGCGCCTAAGTTTAACAATCGATATAGAGTTAAATTATTAAAGGCGTTACTAGACTTACCTCCCTTCCCTCCCTTCCCTCTCAAGGCGCGACTTGCACAAAAATATACACAAAATGAAAATCGATTGATCAAATAAAAATATAGACGTATTTGTTGTGGTTGTTTTCTTACCTCGTCATAGGCGAGACGTTGCATTTTCACGAAATAATTGGGCGTGTGTAGGATAGTACGCGCGCGACAAAAGTCAACAAACTTATTTGATAGGTGACTTGAGTGGAGGCCACGCTAAGAAGATTTCAAGTACACTTATAGCTTGCATAATCAATTGGGCAATCTTTTCACGAATGATTTCAGCGCTTTTTTTTTGCTCTTTCACTTGGAGAGGGAGGGGGGGGGGGAACAAACGACAATATCACGTAGATACAAGATAAATCGTTGACATTTCCTCGTCAACAGCGATCAAAATGTAATTTAACGTTCCTTTTGTTATTTACTTTGCATTTGTTGAGTTTTCAACAAACCGTTTGAAAAGGTGTTGCTTTGCAAGAATCAGAGCATGATTTCAAGAGCAATGAAGAATTCGATTTAAAATGGGTCGTCCGTGCGTCTGTATGCGTATCGAATCTTACACGCGTACGAATAGGCAGTGAGCTTATTAACATTCGACACAGAAAAGTAATAAAGTTCGTTTGCCAATACATAATGCTGAAACGTTAACTCGCAAACATAATTGGGCGATATTAACGCGTACGATAAGATAAATATTCTCTCTCTCTCTCTCTCTCTCTCTCTCTCTCTCTGTCTTCTCTTCTTTTCGTTTTTCTTTTCACTGCACAGAAACGTCAACAAATACTTACATTTTTTAAGCTGCCAAGAGATTCACGTGTATCGGCTTTGAATTAATTGGCACAGTCCTAAAATCCAGGTAACGACCATAACATTATCGTAATCTTTCTGTATCCCTTTTGCTCTCTCTCTCTCTCTCTTTCTCTTTCTTGTCACAGCAGCCACAGCTTCACCACTTTTCGCATCTTGCAAACAACACTTTATACCAAAGAATCTCGTAAAATCAACGAGGCGCTAAACTGCTGTATTATTTTTGCACGAGCAAGAGAGATTAGTCAAGCTATATTCTTGGTTTAATCAGTAGATTATTCCACGGTACTCCTGTATTTTTTTTATCCCTCGTAAACACGTCAACAAGTAAAGATAGCTACAGTATTGGAGGTTAGAACTGAGTTCGAACCTACTCTTTTACACGAGTGTGTTATAAAAAGAGGGAGACAACAAGGTTAGAAAAAAAAGAATTGCACCCAGTGCAAGAGATTGGGAATCAATTTAAACGAACTGAATCTCTGATCTCGGCAGCTGCTGCTGACGCGAGTCCCTTCTTTTTGCTCGCGTGTCGCGAACTGACGTTAATTCAGGTCGAAACCCAAAGAAGTCTCGCCACCTCTTCCTATTGACTCTTCTCGTGTCGGGCGCTATGCGATTGGCCGCTTAAGTGAAGCTTCGTCTACAATTGCGTCGTCGATAGTAACTTTACAAACCATTTTAAATGCCCCCACGTGGACAACCAATCGCACGAAACAACGTCACGCTAACCATTTTTTATAGATTGATACTTGTGGTGAACAGCTTGAGGGCCGGCAAAGTGGCAAATCGTCATTGGCTGCCTTTTTACGTTATTTTGCTCGTTTTAAATTTGCCCTGGTGTGTTTTGATAGCCCTAATTATTATTTATGCCGTTGTCGAGGTTCCATAGGCTTTTATTTTACAACGGTTAAGTATCGAGTAGTCGATAAGTTTTTACGATCTTTACACGTTTGCGTATTATTGGCAAGTCAACAAGATTTGCCAGAGTTTTAGGACGTCGTTTAGATGTGTCGTTTTGTACACTTGCGAATTTTTACCTTACCTATCACCAACTTTGAGAATTAAGTTGGAGCCACCATTGATCGAACGAGTGACAGCAACGTGATAAGTGTATACGTCGTCTGCTGGTTCATACGTGTTCCATAGACTCTTTTTATAGAGACTTTATTTATAGAGTACAACAGAATTATGAAATTTATCTACGTAGATTTTTATACAGTTTTATTTTTACTGCTGTGCGCTACACCATTTGGTACTTCTAAAAAGAGTAGCGAGGAGATTAAAAATACAATACTTCCATCATGCGCATCCTGCAAGATACTGGTCGATAGCTTCAACAAGGTATATCAATTAGTCAGTTCAACAATGTATCGAAACAGTTGATATGCCAGCTATGTACATTTCTGTCGTTCTAGGGTATCGACAAGACGAGTCGAGGCAAGTTTGAGGGGGGTGACAGTGCATGGGAGGAAGATAAATTAGGGTCGTACAAAACCAGTGAAGTAAGACTTATAGAAATTCAAGAGAGCTTGTGCAAGGATGTCGAACGTGGTCAGACCCAGTGCCATTCGTTGGGCGAAGAATTTGAAAGTTTCATAGAAGACTGGTGGTTCAAGAGGCAAGACACCAATCCAGACTTGTACGCATACCTGTGCATAGAAAAAGCCAAAAGGTGTTGCCCCAAAGATCATTTTGGACCTACGTGTGAAAAGTGCCCTGGTTATCCAAACAACGTTTGCAACAAGAATGGAAGATGCAAAGGCGCTGGCACGAGAAAAGGAAACGGTCAGTGTACTTGCGACAAGGGATATTCCGGAGAAGACTGTTTTGTGTGTGCCGGTGGATTTTACGAATCCTACAGAGACAATAATAAGCTGCTATGCTCAGCTTGTCACAAAGCTTGCAGAGGAACATGCACAGGTGGAGGTCCAAAGGATTGTCAAGAATGCACTACTGGATGGAGGTTGATAGATGGAAAAGGTTGCTACGACGTTGACGAATGCATAGAGAAGGAAGAGCCATGTTCGCGCAATCATTTTTGCGTCAACAGCGAAGGCAGCTTCTCTTGTATAGGTAACTTGTAATTCACCTCGAAATGTAGGATAACTATAACTATGACGATAATTTCGTTGATTCGTGTTCGTTTCAATTTTCGCTTGTTTTTTTTTCGTTTTCCACAAGAATGCGATAAGTCGTGCGACGGCTGTGATGGAGATGGACCTGACATGTGTATCAAATGTGCCAAAGGCTTCAAAAAGAAAGGCAGCGTATGCATAGGTACGTATATTTTTCTTTCTATGACCGGTTGCTTATCTTCTTTTCTCCGCAGATTCAAAGATATTTTAAATAATTAATAATTTTTAGATCCCAAAGCAAACCCAGGCGCCATGGGACGGTCGGTGTTGGAAAATTATCCACGGTACATCACGTATGCAGGACTGACCGTGGCTACGGGTATCATCTTCCAACGGAACATTTACGCGGCTAGTGTAATTGGCCTGTTCGTTGCCCTCTACATATCTGTTTCCGAGTACTTGATAGCCACGAGCAACGTTCAGGATGCAACGCCAAAACTTAAATTAGTAGAACAATAATTTAATAAATTTAGAATTATTCATAAATAAACGAAAAGGATAACCATGTGAAAACGACAAATGACGTGTTACTCCATTATACCTAGACAGTATTATACGAGGCATTCTGTATATAAACGAATATCTATCACTTAAGTCGCTATCGTTTAAAACGAACCTTTTCTATCGTACTTTTTTTACAGATAGTAGAGCTTCTCGTAACGTTCGATATTATTGTTATTAATATCGATCGACGAATTCCTTGACACTGTCAACACTTTCAACCAATCCATAATCCATGCGCATCAGTAATTTGACTTGATTTACACAAATCTACAAAATCACGCATACGTATGTATTACTCGATGCAGGAACCATATCACCCAATTATTCGACAAGCAGGATTGCGAAACGATTATGTACGTAGGTGGTTCTACTTAAAAGATAATAAAAAAAGTACACTCAATCTAGTGAAATTGTGATTATTGTATTATAAAATGGTATACAAATTTCAAGAGTCGTCGGTCTTTGTAGGTGTATATTTTTATACAAACTTACAATTTCATCTCACTTTAATACATATATTTCTTTTCTTTATATAAAAATTTCATTCAAGAGAGGAGAAAAGACTCCCACTAGCATCTTTAAATACGTAGTAAAATACTTATCTAAGCTATAGGAAGTGCTTACACTTTTGGAGCTTGTAGCTATTGTTTCGTCGTATTCATTCGCGTCATTCTGGATGGTAAAATATAAATCGGAAAAAAATGGCGATTCCATTCGAGTTCATTGCAAGAAATTCCCTCAACCTTCGACTAACGGATTCAAAAATACGTAAAAATTTAACAACGAAATACATCATTTATGCGTTGTTTCCGAAAAATATCTATTCGACTAATATTATGACTCGTTATTACGAAAAATCGGTTAATCTTTTTTTTCTTTTTTTTTTTTTTTTTTTTTCAAAACATAGTGTACCTACATGGAGCGTCTCGTTTGATAAATAATAAATTTATCCTCATTTCGGATCGTAAGGACATGCTTGGACCTTACGTCCGACGTGCATATACACAAAAAAACAAACACATTTTTAACTCAACTATTGCAGACGTTTGTTTGCACATAATCATACGTAGTTAAAATTTGAAAAACAATCAAAATGAAGGTCGTCGATAAAGCCGATTGACAAAACGTATCGTACGTGAGTTTGTGCAATCGAAATCGCAAGCTATGGCAATATGAAACTTAGTCAACGCTAAATTCCAATGATCACATAAGGCTAATCGGTACAAATAATTTTCTGTCAGCGTAGCTCCAATGTGAAGCATAAATAATAGCCATTTATTCGAATGTTTTCTTTTTTCACGTATTACGGACACATTAATTACGATAATTATTACATGATCTATAATCGTAAATGCACAAGTGTGTATACACACGCGAATACACATGTATAAATACGTGTACAAGTCCTTAAAAACCTGATTACTCGTTGCCTATTTCAGTAAATGTGCTTTTTAATTCTAGTCTGTAGGTACAATCCATGTTTTCCGTTAAAAATTTGTTATAGGTATTTGTTGTTTTATTGCACATGTTTTAATTGCGATGCAACGCAAAAGAAGCTAGGCCGCTTTTAAGCATTCTTCACTTACAATATAAGTCTCACTCTTAGTGTTCGATAAGTCGTCAAATTGCGTCTTATGCAAACATTCCTACTTATACTCGTACGTTTATACATAGATTACGCTGAACGTAAAATAGAAAACACGCTAAATCATATTTAAGCTATGTTTCCGAAAAATTGATTATTTAGCTTGCCGCGAGCCGTAATTATGCAGTTGTCTTTATCGCGCGTCTGAGAAACCCCCGTTATTTGTCGGTAATTAGGAAATTATACAATACATAAAAGCTTATGTAAGTTGTCTATAAAATAGGTGCATTATTCAAAGTTGTACTTTCAATAATTCGGCAACATACACACACGTATACCTCGATTCGTCGCAGGGATCGCAAGAGAGCTCTCCGTATGGTCTGCGACTCGTCGAGCGAACCGAGCCAACGAGCCAACTCGGCTGTGTAATAATCCAAATTGACAGCGACATCGATAAAAAAGGAAAAAAAAGGAAAAAAAAGGAAAAAAAAGGAAAAAAAAGAACAAATAAAAAAATAAAGCCAACAAAAGTTAAAAGAGAAATACCAGCCACACCAGTTACTCGCAGAGCATTCCTCGTCGGTCTAGTCGTCTCGTCTATCGCTATATAGGCATTGAAGGCCGTAATGAAAGTATATAGTTGCGCGCGCCCGCGTACTTTCTTGCGAGCTCGTGTTTTGCTTTTCGTTTCTCCTCGTCTTTCACGTGCTACGCGTGAAGAGGAACAGAGAGAACAAAAGACAAACCAGCGCAACGATTATTGACTGTTGGTGTCGTTGCTATTACTGTTGCTATTTTGATCGTTGTTAGTATTGTTAGCGTCGCGATTCGGCACGTAGTCCGTTGCCATTAGGCAGGCAAATACCGTCATAACCATCTTGTGCTTGACTTCGGTGATGTCCTCGGGCAACGCGTACACGCGAGCACCGCATTTCCTCGCCAAGGATAGCGCGTACTTTGCATTCTCGAGATTGTCAAGCTTGTCCTAAAAGCAAAGAGAACACGTTTTTACAAATCGAATCTTGAATTCAGCGCATCGTGTAAATGAATCACGCGGACGACAACGAGAGATAAGTCATCGTTTGTGCGCATCGCTAATTTCTGCTCATTTACATTAGGTGGACAGAGACGCTTGTTCGCAGTCCTTGAAACTATTACGCGGTCTAGTTTTCGTTGTCTACGGATCACCCGACGATATTAGCGAACGCTACGAACCTGCTCGTTGCCTCCCTCCTTGACCAAGTCGTAATTGACCGAGCCGGGCTTGATGGAATCAATGAGATCGAGAATGACCTTGCCGTTGGCGATTGCGTAATCTTGGAAGCTCTTAATGGACGAGGTCTTGTTGGCGGCCTTGAGCTTGGAATTGACCCACTGGACGATCTCCTTCTCGACGATCGCGGTGCCTGGCCTTCCCGCCAATCCACTCAGTATACTGAGCGTGTACGACCTCATCAGTTGCCAAATCAACGCCAAAGTCAAAGTAACCGTGCCGTCGTTGATGTCTTGCCCGGCGATCCCGACGAGCGAGAAATTCATCTCCTGCTTGCCCAGCTCCACGACGTAGTTGCAGTTCTCCAGTTTCTCCATGAACTTGCGCAATTTCGAGAACTTTTTGTGCACTTTGTTCCAGTTGACGCTGCCCGGCTTGATGATGTCGTACAATTGGAAGAAGATGAGGCCGTCGGCGAGATCGGAGTACAGCCAGTTGACGTAGGGCGAGACACCCATCGAGTTCATCCAATTGCGGTAAGTCTTCTCTTCGCGACTTTCCTCGATCGTCTCTAGGCCCTCGATACTGTCGTCCTCGGGCTTGTCGAGGCCGGGATACTTGTTGAACATATTCGCCACGAAGGCCAAGTTCAGTTTGTGTATGCCGTTCACCACGTCGCTCGGCGTCACGAAACTTCGGCACTCGATTTTGCCAGCTTGCTGCAACATTATCTCGGCCCTCGACACGTGGTTCGGCTCCATCAAAGCTTCCAGAGTAACCCCGGCCTCTTTCGGCGCGATTTGGTGAATGAGATGCGAGTAGATCTCCGAATCGGTGATGTCCGAGTAGAAATTGTTGCATCTTCTGCCGATGCCGGCGTTCTCCAAATGATGATTCACCCATCTCAACAGAATCTCCTCGGGCGACAACCTCAGCAAATCTTCGATCCTCTCGCCGTCCTGAAGCAGCCTAGCGAGGCCGGGACAATTCTCCAGAGTGATCTGATTGAAGAGGCCGATACGAATGATTTGCCAGAGAAGACCGAGCACCAAATGCGGCGATCCCTTGCTCAAGTCGTGTGCGTCGATATTGATGATGTTGCAGCCGATCGACTGGGCGGACGCCAATGCCAGAGTCAGGTTCTCGTGCGTGCGGTAGAGGGTGAGGTTTTTCTTGTTGATCGTGCGCTCGTCGATCGTGTCCGGGCAGGAGTGGTTTATTATTTTACTGAAACGAGAATGTCCGCTTGAGGCTTTTTTCCTTGGTTTGTCGAAAAGAGGCGTGAAATTACGTCGCGCGCGGCGTTTTATTTGATTTCGTTTTACTCGTTGCGCAAAAAGCGAAATAACAAGCAGAAGCGCGCAAGAGCGTCCAGATAGAGCGTTCGAGTGTCGCGCGCGTTGACGCGGGAACAATTCACGAGAACTGGTTGGAATTGGCGCGTAACGATAAGCTTCGAGTAGCCGCAATCAGCGTTCTTTCGGCTCAAATTTTACGAGCTCGACTCGTTGCGACTCGATAAACTCGAGCCCATTGCGATCCCTCGAATCCGTTCTCTTTAGCAGGTTCGCGTTGGAGCAACGATCGGCCAATTTCGCGAGCTTTCACGGCTCGTCCAGTGTCGACTCACCACAGCAATATACCATCCTTGACTTTGTCGTACAACTGTTTGCCCTCGGCATCGATGGGCAACAGGTGCTTCAAGTCCTTGTCGTGCGCCAAATTCGTGTTGATCCAGTCGCTGAAAGCCAGCTGTTCCTCCAATCTGACCGAGTGCGTGGTGCCTTCGCTGGAAGCCGCTGAAATCCCACCTAATTTCTCCAGATTGTCCTTTTTAGACACGACTTGCTTGAAGCTCGAGCTCGGGTCGTTGGCGCGTAATTCCTGGCACAGTTTTTCAAATTCCTCGAAGCTCAATCGTCCGCGATCTTGCGGACGACGTTTGTCGTCGTATTCCTCGATCATGCGGCGTACCTTGTAACCTGGCATTTTGAAGCCGCATTGGTCCAGCGCGTTACGAAGCTCCGTCAGATCGATGAATCCATCGCCGTTCTCGTCGATCTGCGCTCATGGATAAACAGAGTTTTTACAAATTAAATTCGTCCAGCGATTTGGCCGTGTAGCCTGGATGAACCTGACCCAATCGAGTTTCGCTCCTAAAAGACCGTACGAGTGGATCGGTCGTTTGCTCGCGCTGTTTCGTACATCGAAAGGTCCTTGTTCGCTCGACAATTAGCGCCACGCGAAGCTGCTAGGTGGATTGCTGGAAACTTGGGGTTTTCCGTTAAACGAGCAACCTTTCGCGCGTTGTCGCTCGTTTTTACGCAACGATTCGGATCGATAGGCAGGCGCGCGTACTCGCCTCGAATGGTTTTCGAAAATGCCATCGATACCTCTCCTGCGGTTATGATTCATCGAGCCAACGTCGCGCACGAAGCTATTCCACGGAATTTTCCAGTCCATTATCCAAAGCACCGAAACGCAGAGGTACGTATCAACGCCTAACGGCACGTCCTCGTCATCGTATTAACAAACAAAAAGAAAAAAAAAAGAAGTGAATCATCGTATATCGATGAGGAGGCAGGACGCGCAAAGCAAGTATATCGTACGTATTTATCCGCAAACATCGGCACACACGAAACGCTCTCGTGCGCGCGTACGCATCGACTCATCGCGTACGCGCTCGTCGTATTGTACACATATTGACTCGTTCAACGCTACGGAGCGTACATATTAACGCACGTGTAAAGTACGAAGACGCCAAGTCGTGTTTGCGTTGTATCCTCGCGCTGCATAGATAACAGTTTACGATTGTAACTTTGCCAGTAGGTCGATACGTTTCTACCTCAACAGCGACGTCTTTGTTTTTGATCGGAGAGTGCCATTTATAAGAACTATCGGGAAAAAGGCACGGAACAAGTACGAACGTCACGAGTTACAGCGGTAAGCGTTCCGTCGCCGAGGTCTCGACGACGCGCCTGCCGTCGTCGCCAGAGAGGGAGGTCTCTCCAACTCACTGACTCGCCTCTCGCGCGCGCGCGCGCCAGGAGAGCTCGAGTGGAGGTCCCTGTTGGCGTCGAATTTAGGACGTCCATTACAAAAGTAGCCTAGACTCCCGTCGGGGTATCGCCCTGTACACCCACGCGTATATCTCGGTTATCGCCGCAGCGGGCCACCCTTTACTCGGAGTTGTCTCTATCTCGTCGCGTAGACGATACGCGGTTTATCGTTAAAATTGATCGGCTGCACGACGCTCGCTCGTATGACTCACGGACCTGTGTCTCGCGCGCGCGTTATCGTCGTAGTACTTGTGCGTGTACGTGTACGTGTACGTGTACGTGTATATTATATATATACACACACGGATACGTACGCGTACGTACGCGTTCGTATGGATTCTCGCGTGGGCGTGATGCTCCGTATCGACCTAGTCCTTTCGCGCGAAACCTCGAAAAGTCGTATCGCTCGGATGTACTTACGGCTTGAAAACGTTCGAGGAGTTCCTGCCGGTCGTCGATCGCCGTGGCCATGTTGACTACGAGATACACAGCCAAGTAGTTTGGTGCCTGCGCCTGCTACGACTCTCTTTAACTCGCCTCGCCACGCTCGCTCGCGTCCTTTTGTCGATAATTCCCTCGGCCCGACTGACGCCCCACTACCTAACGCCCCGCTGTATATATATCCGTTCTCTCTCTCGCGCGCGCGCGCGCGCTCACTACCGAGCTGCACTACACACTTGCTACACACTTGCGCTCGCTGCTCGCGCACACGCGCGCGTACCTACACACGTACACCTCACTATCGCTTATTCGCAAGTGTACGTAGATGTACGCGCTGCTATCGTGCGCCTCGATAACATGGGCGCCGTATTGTAGACGGGCAGATATTGCAACTTGAAGAGAAAAGAAGAAAAGAGAAGAAGTCGATTACATCGGCCTTTTCCTCTCTACGCGCCGTTCAATTTCGCCTCGAGAACGTTCGAACGTGCGATCGGCGAATAAAAGGCGAGCGTGACGATTACGAACCATCAATTACGACGATTCGCCGAGACGATGCAGTTGAAGCACGCGCGGGCTGGACCGATCGTTAAATGCCGTTGAAAGCTGGCACGCACGCGCTCTTTCCTCGTATTTGCGCTTCCGATTGAAATTCCATCAGTTAGCCCGTTGCACGGGCCAATGCAGCTCAGTGGGCTAATCTCGCTACTTTCGGAGACGATCGACGATCGTTGCGATTCGAGCACTTCTCCTCGGCTTGTTCCTTGAATCACGATCGCGCGAGCTTTTTGCCGTCGATTAGCGATTACGTAGTCGATGAAACAACGCTATGAATCGTCGTCGATACAATTTACAAATTCATAGGACAGACAGCGACTGGCTCGTTGCGATTATTCGTTCGGCTTGACGGTACATTGTTCGAGTGCGCCCGTGAACGATCGAACTATCGTTGTTTCAACGCGAAAACAAAATACGAGCCACGGAACGCGCTTCAACTCATCGTTCGAGTATGCCATTGTCGTTTGCTTTCGCGATTAACGCTTCGGGAGAACGACGTTCGCGAGACGAACCAGCGATATACATGGTTGCAACCACGGAGAATCGTACGCGAGCGTTGCGCCGGTAATTACGTACTTTTGTTCCTTTTTGCGCGGGCCGATGACGATAAGAGCCGACAATCAGGGCGAGCGTTCGATTAAAAGCAACAACAGGCGAATATCCAAAGGCTGTAATTGGACGCTCGAGCTCGCTCGTACGGCGTTAAGCGATCTTTGAACGTCATCTTTGATAAAGTCCACACGACTGTGTTTCGGACGATGATTAATTCGTTTGTCCGAGCTTCCTTTTAACACTCGATTCAACGTTCGAGAAGTCACACTGGAGATCGTTTATCGCTTTGTCCACGAGCAAAATAGAGCGGTCAAAGTTGACGAACAAACGCAATATTGCAAGGTTACTCGGTAAGATAGGTGCTGTCAAACTGTTCGGGGGGACTCGATTAGAAAATAAAGTAGAACTTTTTTGACAGGTAATATTTATTATTACAATTCTCTCTTTAATCACAAATTTTTTTACGATAAAGTAATAATCTGACCGTAGTATTTGTTTTTTTTTCTCTATACAGCTATACGTACAATATAATAATAATAATAATAATAATATTAATAATCATAATATAATAATAATATCTATCATCTTTACTTTTTTATATTTATATAAATTTCATATGCATATATATAACATACAATATATACTATATATATGCATAATGGGTGTGCAATACCTTGTTTTCTTTTTTCTGTATGTCAAATAAGCCGGAGCTATAAGTCGCTTTGTAAAAGTCATCGTGTATGTAATACCAGACTTGGTAGCATACGTACGTACACGTATTGCAATTGCGAGTGTACGCCTAAATATTCCACTGTTTGTATGCGTTACAATCAGTGCCCAGCCTTTTCTCCGCCATACCGTGAAGCATGATATTTTTGTTTGCTCTTTATTTTCCGTATCAATGATGAAATATGATACTTTTGATCGATAAAATTTACTTTTTTTTTCTTTTTTTCCTTCAATTAAATAAAAGTAACGAAATGCATGTAGTTCATTCATTAAGACTATGTGCTGTCAATAATTCATCAGCTATGCGTGGATTTTTCAACGAAAATATATATACTTTTCTTCTAATTAGCTAGTTAATACAATTGGATATTATATCCTGCAAAAAACACTGAAAATTCTGCGGATACGGTAAGAAGTATCAAAGTCATCACTAAAAAGGAGACGTTTTTTTCGTTAAAGATGAGAGATTTTGTTGTATCTTAAAAGAGTAAAAAAATTTACAGATATTTAATTTTTTTTACTTTATCTGCTATGGTATTATATACAAAAATCTTGCGTGTAAATGAAATTTTTAAATGATCCAATCATGATGCTTTCAAGTCATTTATATTCAACCAATGAAATGATCATTGAAACAAAAAAAAAAATAGCGATTGATGAATTTTGGTTTGTTTACATAAATAAAATTGAGACGACGAGAAGCAATAAAAGCTTTAAACGCACTTATTTTTATCACTTTAAAAATTTCACGGACCTACATAATCTTACAATTTGACAAAATAAATTACGTTTCGTGGTATCGTATAATTTTTCAATTTTTTTCACTATCTTTGCCTTTATTTATTTATTTTTTTTTTTTTTAGAAAAATAGTTATATGAATCACATGTTATAGTGCAATTGGTACGTACAATACATTACATATCCAAGGATCTTGAAATTGATAAGTACAAATCTGCGTAACAGAAAGTTATTGGAAATGTAATGTACGATACGCTTTGATTGAATGATCTTAAAGAGATCGTTTTCCGAACATGATCAACTAAGTAACTATATCGTTAAATGAGATATATTTCTTAATCATTCAGTGAGTACTCGAAACGGCACAGCTGAATAGCATAGTTTGCTAAATTTTTGTCATGACTTACAAAGCTCGTTTTTAAAGTATTAACGTCGCTTTTATTTTCAATTTTAGCAGCTTAATACCACATTAGTCGTTATCGAAAATCGTGTAGATTAATCCTTAACTTCGAAACTCGACATACTGCTTTACAGGTGTATGAATTTGAATAATTACAAGTGTGGAAGTATCAATAAATCTACACTATGTTTCAATTACATCGATAATGTAACTATTGGATAGATATCTGACGAGGATATCCTTAGATTTCTGCTTGGTAGACGATTTTTTGTTTTGAATTTGCGAATAATATCGGCAGGATGACGTGCAGCACATTAATAGATAGTAATGAAGCTGACTGTCTCGTGCACATCCTCTTGTAATTTATCTTCGTCGTCGGTAAGCTCGGTGAACGACGATTGCAGCGAGTGCTGATCCTGAGGACTCTGAGAAAGGGTAAACATGTGCATCCAACGCTTACTTTACAAATTCTCCATTCTAAATAAAAATTTATATCGAGTATGTACATCTATGTGCAAAATTTATTCCAATCCCATAAACTGCATTCCTCATTTCTTTTGAACTTGAAGAGCAGCTTTGTGCTGCATTGCATCACTCATCTCTTGGACAATTCTGGACTTCAACAACAAAAATTCGAATTTTTCTCTCGTTCAACTTCAGACTCTCCATTATCTCTTTATGGGATTAGAACGTGGAAAGCCATTCCTTGCAGAACAAAATCATAAACATCCAATCCAAAATAATAAAAAAACAGCCAGCATCGCCGCTTCAGCTCGTTTTCTTTTTTTGCCCCGGAAAATTCAACAACATAAAAAATGCAGTTGAGGATCTAGATTTTGTCACTTATCGTTTCGTACCGGTGCTTCGATTTCGCAACTGCTGCAAATGTAATCGTCTTCTTCGGTAAGCTCAGTACGGTCTAAGCCAACGCAGTGCATGTGGAACCATCCGTTACAGCCTCCGTCACATTGAACCCAATCGACTTCGCGACCTGCAAAGCAAAGAGAACGTTAAATTCCGAGCTCGATCTACAATTTTCACGGATAAAACAACATTGACGTTCAAAATATTTTACCGTTAGGCCTCAAACATTTTGCAGCTGCGCAATCTTCTTCTTCGTCCGATGTGTCCTGCTTGGTTTTCTTTCTATTAGCTGTTCTCCTCTTGGGTAAGCCTTCGCTATCCTTTCGGTTTACCTACAATCACAGAAACGACGACACCTTCAATACGATTGACAAAAGCTCTTGTACATTTTAATACTTATGAATGGAAGCACCACAATGACGAATATAATCCAAAGTTGATCAAATATCAGACGTACCTTTCGTGGCCCACGCTTCATCGCGCTAGATGTTCCAGTTCCCGCCAATTTGGCGTCTTTGTTCAGGCTCTTGCGCTTGACAGTAGTCTTGTCGTCTATCCTCTGGCGGCCGAACTTTTTCGCGACGTCGGTCTCGTCGGACTTGCGTTTGCGGCCTCTCGGCACAGGTTGTTTTTTAACCTCCTTGTTGTCAGCTGCTGCCGCAGCTTGGTCAAGTGGAGCATACTTGCGTATACTCTTGGAGGACGTACACGTTTGACTAAGAATCCGCCAGATGTGTTCGGTCTCGTCGAGGGCTACTTCCAGAAGATCACCTTCCATCATTAGTTCCTCTAAGCGAGTAGTTGCCTGAGGCGAGAGAGTCACCGTTTTCTCCTTATCATCTGCGGCTGCTGATTTTGAAGGGAATTTTGAAGCTGAATTATAAAGTATGTGTTATGAAGTATCAAAGTCAATGATACTTTCACGTAATTTATTAGTAAAGACAACTTACCCGTTGAATAAGCATGCTCATTGCTGTTAAATGTACTACTGCTAGGTTCAGATTCATCGATTGTTAACACGTCATCGTCACTGTCAATAAGGTCATCGTCGTCGTCGTCTTCGCCTATTCTATCTTCATCATCCTCATCCTGTAGTAGCGTAAATAGTTGTAATATACGAGTCAAAAGTATAAATTAACGATTCCTTGACGGAAGAACTTACCGGAATACTTATAACGCTATCATCAGAATGTATGCCACTTATTGATGCGATGTCTTTAACTTTGTGATGAAGTTCTGGATTATTAGCTGCTTTTTTGAGCTCAGTGCTAATAATTTTTTCAGTTTTTTCTCTGGCTGCTGCCTCGTTCAACTTCTGGGACAAACTGCTTAATTTTGCTAATACAGAAGAGACTTCTTCAGTAGCCAACGCTTGTCTGGCGCGATCCTGAAATTAAAAAAAATTAGTGAATCGATTCTAATTTGATTTGCTGTCGAACAAAACGACCAGGCTATTTTGTTTACCTGCCAGTTCATTGCACGCTCCGTGAGACATTGCAGAGCTTCACCTTCTGGTAAGCGAATTGAAATTTTCTGAAGGCTTACTAAGAGAGACAAAATTGTTTCCAAGCGAGGTCTACGCGAACGTAAGCAACAAGGACACAAAAACTTTGTTACACGCGAGTTCTGTTGTTTACCTTTGTAAGGTGTCCTTGGGACTGGCACACAATTCGCTAAAAAAAACATTCATAATACTTTACAATCAAGAAAATAAATGAAACCAGTAGTTTTACGAAAATGAAACTCACTATGAAACCAGTCTTTGCAAAGTTCACATCGCAACATCTGTCCAAATTTCGATCGACGACAAACGCAAAACCTGGAATCATCAACTTGCATCTTGTTGATATTTCTCTCTCGTAAGTTTTTCATTGCCTCCATCTCTCGTTTTTCTGCTAATTTGAAAGCAGCCACGACTGCTGCCGAGTCGTTTGAGTCATCTAATTTGGTATCGCAAACAAACACTGATCCAATACTCTCTTCACCTTTGCTGTTCTTACGACTTTTCATCGCATGCAACCCAACGCCGATTCTTGGTGAAAGTGCTTCCATCAGTGTGTAATGAGAATTCTTTCTCAGGAATGTTTTCGCCGTTCTCTCTTTCCACATTTTTGCTTGTGCCAAAGTAGATTCAAAGGTGGGTAAGGCAGCTAAGTGGAGTGGAATTGTTCTACCTTTGCGAACAACCTCGTCCAAAGTGTCAAAGTACGGAAAATATTCTCTAGCCTGAATTTCATCCACAGCTTTCATCCAGCTCTTAGCTTTGTTTAATATATCTTTGAGATTGCTTAACCCTGGTAAAAATGCATCAATTTTGTCAGCTTCTGCAATATGTTCTTCTACTGATGCAATTGTTTGTCTATTTTTAGAAGCTTGAGAATAGAGTTTTGCCTTATCTTCCCAATCATCAATACTGATCATCAAACTTTGCAGCTGAGCCAAAGCATGTTCTACACTCGAATGTGGTGGAATATTCATTCCTTCTTCGATTAGTCTACCTAAATCTTGACGTGTTATAGTTTTTGGTTCATCTTGAATAGATTTAATTTCTTCTAACCATTGTAGCTGTTGCAATTTCTGTTAAGCAAAATATAAATAGCTTATTAGAACAATATATAAATATTTACCGATATTAAGTTTAATACAGAGCAACGATAAGTACCTGTTTCAATTTGGCTAGTTGTGGCAATTCGATGCAAATTGAATCACCGTATTCTATACACTTTTCAAGTTTCGCCGTATTGCATTTATTTTCTTGTGCTTCTAGCTCGTCGGCATCTTTTTGAAATTGCAGTACTTGATCTAATATATATTTAACACCATCTGCTTCTTTGAGTTCACAACAAAGATTTGTAATTTCTTGATAGAATAAGGTTAATTCTTCAACTGTCAATTTAAATTTGGCTTCAACTGACTGTCTTGTTCTATAAAATAGACAGAGAAATAAGGATACGTTTGAACGCATGTTTGCAAGACTGCAAGAATTTGAATATAGATAATGGACAAAAAGTTACCTTGTTCGCTGTTTGTTGTTCAACAGCTGCCTAGCAACACTAGCACACTTTTCTGCATCTTGGACTGCAGTGGTCAAGGCAGTCAGCAACTCACTTTCAGGAAACCTCTTTGTTTCTGCTTCATCCAACAACTCCTTCAATTCATTGAGTTCGATCTTCTCTCCCTTGGGATCCATGGCTTCTTTAACCTTACTGGCCCAGGAGTCAAAAGACTCGGCCTTCAATTTCAGCTTCTGCAGCATGATTGGAAGTTCGTCTAGAGTATATCTATATCGCAAAGTGTGTTTTTCAGGAGGACATTGACAGAGATCGGTAATATGCCTTAAGCACACCAACTGTGATTTTGAACACGAGCAGGTGACTGCACTCAAAAAGCACGTAGTCTTACATGCTTCACATTGCCTCTCGTCGTCGGGCAACAACTCAAAAGCCTCCCTCTCGGCTTCTGTAACTCCCTGTTCAACAAACACAAGAACAAAATTTCCGTTCATTAATCTACTCATTCACATTCAAATTTATAACCTCACTTTCCTCGACTCCGAAATTTTTTCACTTCGTCACGAATACTCGGCTAATGCGTTCTATTAAAAGCTAACGTAACCATATTGTAACATATCGGATCCAATGAAAGAGAAAATGAAGGCACGCGCGCACGCAAAAATACGAAAATATCATGCATAAATCAGCGAAAGCAGAGAAAGCTCATCTTTAAAATTGCACGACCACTAGTGCGATAGCTCCGCAGGCACTCGATGCGATTCCATGAAATCGTGTAGAGCCCAACGGAACCACGTAATTTAATCAATTTCTTATCACCAGCATATTAACAATATTAATGCAATCACGTCGTACCTAGCACACGCATATATACATATGCGAGAAAAACCTACCAATCAGCGTCTCAATTAATCAAGATAACGACAAGCGGATTGAGAAAACGAAAAACAATATGAAACGAGCACGAGCAGGCACGAAAAGCGAGAAAATAAATGGTGAATCGAAGCAGCAGGCCGGTACGAACAAATAGCGCAAAACGCGTCTGTATCATATAAGATGACAAACATAACCTTTACTTACACGGAAAAAAGCGAGAGAATTACATAATCCTGGCCGTGTATTAAAATAAAAGTCCAAATAATATTGAAACTTCAAAAATGTTCAATATCGCACTAAAGACGGTTAAAATCGTCGTTGTTGTCGCGAAAGAACAAAAAAAGTAAAGAGGTCAATTCTTGGCTCTATTGCGCTTGTACGAGCTGCGGCTGTCCACTATGAAAATGTCTGTCGGCCAAGCACACACTCGGGTCTCTGATGCGGTGGAAAAAAACAAAGAAGGGCCGCAGCGATGAAAAAAAATCCGACTATTGCTCACTCTTTTGCTCTCTGTCTCTATCTGACGGTCTCGCTCTCTCGTTCTCTCACTCTCTCATTCTCTCGCTCTCTTACTCTTTCTCTTCCTCGCTATGTGCGCGGTGCGGGGGGTCAACTTGCGCGCCAACCTGGAGAACGCGGGATAATTTTCAAGAAATGCACGCCCACAACGCCTGCGCCCCAATACACGTGGCTATTCTACGTACGTGTATACATAGATATATAAGCTTTATATATATATATATATATGCCTGTGTGTGTATGAGTGTTGAATAAGTGTATGGCTTTGAGCGTGTGCATGTGGAACAGCGAGAGCGAGAGAGAGAGCGAAAAAGAAAGAGTCAAAAGTCGTGTGCGTGTAAACACGAGCTGCCCTGTACGATTATATATGGACGCTTAATTAATTAATTCTGCGTGCTACTTAATATCGGAACTGATCGACGTGACTGCTGCCGTTAATTTTATTCCAATGATCGTACAACACTTAAAAAATTTTTTTTATTCATGCACTTTTTGCGCCGGTTGAATTTTAAACATATACATAGAATATTGAGATCAAGGAAATGCACGAATTATCTGCAATCATGTCGTATTTCACTGTTTTCTCTTGTGTGAATGCTCTATTTATAAATCATATTGGCGTCAGAAATATAGTGTACGGACTCCATTTTCACTTTTATCGGATTTTCTTTATTTTTTACGTATTCATTCAAACGCATATGAATATGCACGAGGAATTGACGTAGAAAGCTATTTTTCTGTAATTAAAGTATTTCATTGTGTCCCCACTGAGATCTAAGCACGAGCTTTTTTAAAATTAAAAGTAACGAAAAAACGTGAATACTCGTTGTATCGGAACATAAAAATTAATTCATAGCTTTCAATTCCAAATACAGTGCTTTGGCAGACATAATTCAATTCTAAATATAACGCGAAATTATATAAAGCTAATAATTACGTGCAATAGCTTAATTTTGGCATAAACTGGTACTTACCCACTCCAGCAGGTTCTTTCTCAGCTTTTTCTCTTCTTCTACCATGCTAAGCATATCATGATACGTAGCAGTAGCAATACCAATGTTCAAGGTATCAGGTTCCAAAGACATTTTACAGACTAGTTCATCGTGCGAAAAGACGCAGAATCGTCGGAGATTTGAATAATGCGCTATACAGTCGCGGCCCATTTTCAACTGTTGCAATAGAAAAAAACCAAAAAAATTTACATTTTTGTTTTTATAAATTTGTGTTTAAAATTTATTGTTCATTGAGATTTACCCAGTCTGCGGGAGCAAAATTAACAGCTTCAGCAAAATTGTAACCTTGATTGAAACCTGCGTGATAAGCTCTGGGAAACGTGACAACGAACTCACCAGCATGTTGATCTGTTCTAAATACTGGCACACCTGTTGGCATGAATTTGCATTTATGAGCATATTGTTTCAGTGCAACATTATTTACGCAAACGATCAATTTATAGAATTGCAAAAACGTATTTGTACCTTCGCTTGTGAGAATGTTAGGATTCATTATTGTAACTAACTGATGGAGTAAATCAGGCTGACTGTGGAAGAGTTCAGGTGCAGCAGATTTCATAGACTTTTCGAATTTTTCCGCTTCGTAACCAGGTACACCATACCATGTTTTGGGCTCCCCCCAATGCAAATAATTAATAGAATAGCTCCAGTGATCTTCGTTATGCCAGCAGAAAGTTGCAAAACACATGCCTACATACATCCATGGGACTTTCATTCCACTGATATCAGCATTAATGTGGCCAAGTACACTTCCTGGTAATACTGGCAGATTGTTTAAGTTCCAAGCTGACTCTGCATATTCTTGGTCGCAAGTGAAGAGATTTACACTAGTTTTAGTTGGGAAACCAGACCCGTGATCCATCGTGTGTAAATCAGCTCCATACTCAACAGTAACATCTTCGTCAATTGATGATACTATCCTCCAAAACTCCTTTTCTACTAATTCGGTTGGCACCATCTGCAATAAAAACAACCATTAAATGAACGATTACGCACTATAACAGACGGTACATAAACATTTTTAAAGTATATTGTACTAACGTGGACGGGCATGTTAAAATAGTCACTCTTGAATTGATCAGCCATTTCTCCAAACTGCTGTAAAGTGTATTCCCTTTGTGCTTGTTCAAATCCAAAAGCTTCCATCGGCTTAGAAACCTCTTCAGCGACACATTTTGGACACCTCCAGTCTCCTTTTGGTATTTCTGTCAACGGTGGAAGTAAACAAAATGTGTGGTAACTGTCATCACATCCATCGCAGAGGAGCATGTTTTCTTCGTCATCTCCTTTACCGCAGTTGTGACAGATATATTTAGCCAGCTAGATAAATCATAGAATGTTGATGAATATGCACTCTTAGAGAACTACGTATTTATATTGTTTTCATACTTACTGGATCGTATTCGTAAACTAATTTTAGTCCTCTAGTCTTGTTGCTAGCTGCTTTTTTAGTTTCTTTGGTATTAAAGCCAGCCATTTTAGGGCCTGCCCCATAAAATTGTAGCTTTTTGAGCTCCTTGCTATTTTCCTTGTCTTTCTCCGCTGTAGCAGATCTTGTTCTAACGGTATCCTTCTCTGGTGAACCTTTAACTATTGATGACATATTGAGTGTGAAATGTTTAGTTTCTAAAATGAGGTCCTTACCTTTGATATTATCTTTGCAATCCTCCATCTTGATTGCATCCTTAGCCTTGGTGCCATTTTTGCTCTTGGTGGGTGAAGGTGGTGGTTTACAATCAATGTCCAGTTCTTCCTTACAGTCTTCCTGCTTAATTGATGGGCAACCATTCTGTTTTTCATCTTGGCCTGAAAATCGCTTTGATCTTCGTGAAAATTTTTCCTGTGGTGGTTTTATCTGCTGCCTTGATATAATTCCATGTGGTTTGTAGTCCCTGTCTTTCTTTTCATTCACGTCAGATTCAGGTTCAATTTTCTAAAAGCAGAAAGAAGATATATATATGTACACATACGTATATATATATATATATATGACATACATATCTAAATCAAAACAAATGTAAATACTAAAATAACTGTAGAGATAATTACAATGTCTGTCAGGGTTTTTCCCAGTTTAAAGATGTCAAATGGATATAAAATCCTTTCGTAATGACTCTTGAGAATACTACCAACACTACGTCCAGAAGGATAGCCCAATTTGTTAGCTACCTTTGCCCATCTTCTTTCTTTTGTTACTGTTTCAATTCCACCTAAAATAAATAAGAATTCGTATTGATATAATCCATTCGTAAATCTTTCCCCAACAGCCCAATGAATTTTGATCAAATAGTTATTTTTAAAAGCTTGATTATCAAAAGTTTTCACGACTGCTGATATGTTCGGATAAATATGATAATGTGTTGAAAAAAACAATTAGATAATCTCTATCTAATAATTGTCAATATCTTGTAGGTCATCAAATGTGTCATTTATGTAAAAAAGCAATTTGTTGTTTCAGAGGTCATAATTGTATTACAAATGCACAAAGAAGTCATCAAGTCTAATTCATTAATTGAATATATCAGACAAGAGACAATCAAGAACACAGTTGAAAATCACTAACATTTGCAATTTTACTTTAGGAAAGTACACCACTAATCAATGGAAGATCCAGTGGCATACAATGGCATCAGCAATTGAACCATGTATCTCGTGAAACCGCATACGCCTTACCTTCTTCAGTGACGATCCTATGCAACGAGTACAAATCTAACGCCTTTCGCTCGACCAATGGGATTTTGAGCGAGGAGCCTTGCAATTCCCAGAATTTGGCAATTTGGTCAAGAAAGTTGAGTTTTATCCGTGTTTTCGCCTCGAGCTCGTTCAATCTCTGTATCCTCGGAGTAAATTTGAACTTGTCCACATCAACGGCGAAGGGTGGCTGCCAGTTCTAAAATTTAGGGGAGAAAAAAAAATGAACGACTAACGTCGTAGGATCAATATTGCCAAGCCGACGATCAACGAAATCGTTCATCCGGTATATATCACGACGACCCGGAAGTAAGTACTTCGTGTCTTTCGAAGGACCCTACATCCGAGAAAATACATGCTGAACTTTGCAAATGGCGGAAAATATTTCGTCATTGACCGAGAGAGAGAGAGAGAAAAACGCCATCGCTTTGCGCACGTACGTCTGTGCATCGCCACACAACAACCCTTTTTTCCCACACACCATTTCTATTCTTCGCGGAACAACGCGTATGGACTTCCGGAAGTATACGAAGGTGTAATCAATCAATAGCGTTTAATCGCTAAAAACAACGGGGCAGCGACAGCATCAAGTACAGAAATGTAGGCGAGGACGCGCCGTAATTTTCTCTCCTCGGCGTCCGTGCAACGCACACTTGTCGTAATATATATGTATTCGTAAAACACTGGCGAACAAAGAGACGTCCTACGGGTATACTTTGCGATATTTGCCATCCTTACGTAACGTTACAAACAAACAGGATCCCTCCGCGCGTGGATTTTATAAAATAAAAAGGAAGCGCTAGAATGAGCGAGAGATCGAGAGAGAGAGAGAGAGAGAGCGCGTAAGAAAAAATGGTTTAAAGGGACTGAGTTTATGTATTTAAACAAATATTGTACTTACGGGTGGCGGCTTAATTTTACAGATGCCAGCTTTCTCGGCGATGGGTCGTATTTTGGCGATATAGCCAAGAGGATCTAAGAACTCCTCGGTGGTAGGCTCAAACACAGGAGCTTCGGGTGGCGATATGAACTCAAAATCCTGATCGCGTGCGCCGTGTTGCGAGCCGTCTACGGCCCGTCTACTTGCGCCTAAATTACCACTCTGTGAATCCATCACGGACGCGGATGCAGCCGTAGCAGCAGCCGCGGCAGTGCAGTTATTGTATCTGCTATTGCCCCCGTGATGATGGGATTTGGACACCATCTTCATGGCTGATGTGTGATGCACGTTATCACTAGCGCGTGCACCACTTTGTCCGGCATTGACAGCGAGACGCTAGTCACGGAGGCCGCGCAAGCATCGTGACCGAACAATTATAAATCAAGCACCAATTATAACAGCAGCAATAAAATACACACGACAAACACGTTTCTTCTGTATGTAATGTTCTTCAATTTGTGCAGTATGTGCGAGCTCGGACTTTCTCGAGGAGACACTGCGAGCTGCACGCACAGAAAACGAGGAGAGCAGCGCCACGAGTGGTACGATTTTCCTGCCTCTCCTATCTCTCTCTCTCTCTTCCTCTTTCTCTCTCACTGTCCGTCTATCTTTCTCTCGCCGTCGCCCACGAGAAGTATATACACTTCTCAACTACTTCTATTTCTAATGTTGGTTACTTCGCCTTGTTCAACGACGCTTCTATAAGGTAGCTAACTCTACTTTAATTTTACAGCATTGTTGCACCTTTCCCGAAACACTAAACTCGCCATAAGTTCACGGGGAGATGTATAACACTTGGATGTTTCACCGTTATAACATTGCACTTACTCACTCTCTCTCTTTCTCTCTCTCTTTATTTCCCGTAGTACGGTCTCGATAGCATACGGCTACAGCGTTGTCGGACCAACACTGTCACTTTGGCGAAAAGAAAGTTTATACCATGCAATACCACACCAACACAGACAGACTGACAAACAATCGAGCCGAATAAATAAAAAGTTGCGTCGCCACGCTCTCTTCGGTGTATGCTTCCTCTCTCTCTTCTATCCCTCCTTCCTTGTTGTGCGTCTCTTTCTCTCTCCCTCTCTGTTACGCTACTACTGCTCCTGCTTTGCTGTACTGTGTGGCGTGCGCACCACCAAACTAACCGAAGGTGTATTTTAAACGTTAGTGTACGTGTGCATGTGGTGCTCTCTCACACCGAGCCACTGCTTGTGTTAGTATTAAAGAGGTTATACTTGATTCCCAATGAGACCGCTTGGGGGCGCTCTGTATTACCGTAGCCGTCGTCGTCTTCTCTTCTTCCTCCTTTTTGCCTGCAGCGGCTACTGTTGCTACTACTGCTCTCCCATTGTTAACAACAATAAATTGACGGCTGACACTTCCGGATTTACTTTACTCCTGCGCGTTTCGTGAGTTTCTGTTTTGTTTTTGTTTTTTTTTCGGTGAGGTGCATATACTCGGTGTTTTCCGAGCTTGATCATTATCGACGACAACCGCGTATTATTTGTATCTTCAATGCGGATTTCTAATGGAAAACACACGTAAAAAATAGTTGGGTTCCATGAATGCCGTGTCTTGTAGAAACAATACGCCATTATACATCGTGTAATTATCTGCATCGCACGCGCCATTCGAGACCCTAATGCGAATTGTACCTTGGAAATTCTCATATTACCTTTTTTTTTAGCGCGTAGATGGGAATAATACGTAAATAAACGTCGGTGAGTCCCGTTAATTGAAAAAATTGACTAATCAAAATAAATAATTAGACTGATTTTTGGATGCGGCCACTAGATCTACATGGCTTTGAAAACGATTTTTCTGGTAAATACAAGTCATGATTGATGTTGTGACACGTAACTGTATAGTTACCGGAAAAATGCGAGAAAGCCAATCGCGGGATTATTAGAAATTTCGTAGAGTATTTTTAAATCGTCCATACGTTCTCTAGAATCTCATTTTTACGTGCAGCCGTAAACGGCTATTTTAGCAATCGAGAAAGTGACAATTATCAAGCTGATATCGACCAATACAAAATGAAGTTCATAAGAACATTATTACACGACGCTCCCTTACGAACGTTTAATTTAACAACGGCAACTATGATTTTCACCGTTTGATTGTCCTAACATTGTCGTATTTAAAATTATTCGGTATCGGTCAATCGTAAAGCCGATCTCTTTCGATAGAATTCGAAATGAATCGTGAAATCGACGACAAAGAGATAATTGCATTGTTATCGTAATGTATTTGATGGTTTTTCAGCTTGAACAAAAGAAACGGAAGAAAGATCGTTGACGAATCGGCTGACGAAATGAAGGTTATCCGCTAACGCTCAAGATTAGAACACGGTAATACGGTTAAAACAATGCTATTCGGTAAGACGTTTTCAAGAGTAAACGATCGATGTAAGTAATTGTAGTAGTCGATAGGTGAATTCGACAACCGAGCAAATATGTTGAAGTTTGACGAAGATTTAAGCATCAATCAATTGCCGTCGGATATTTACGAGGCTTTGATCAGCGAGTTGAATCGAGAAGATTCTTGGAAAATCGTGGCGGACTACCTTTCTAAGGAGGATGAATCTTACTCGAGGTGCGATAATAGCGAGTGTGACCAATCCGTAAATAGACGAATCAAAAGACAAATGTTTAAATTTTAGTTGTTGGATGACGTCGTTGGAAAGCCGAACGTCCTCAAAGATTAGAACGCCGGCGGAGAATTTACTAATAGATTTGAACATCAGATTAGGCGACGTACACGTATTGAATGCAATCTTTGACGGTTGTAATTTGAGAAAAGCACTGTCCCTTTTGCATCATCCAGGTAAAGTATTTGACGCGACAATTTGGTCGGATTATAATCGTTGGCTGTAATCGTTGGCTGTAATCGTTGACTATAATCAACTATTTGTCACGTATCTCAAGTCAAACTGGAGATATCGAAGCATCCCGACCACAGTACCAACAACGCCAGTTTACAAGTAAGTTTTGGCAAACTTTCGTTAAAATGCGAAGCCGAAGGTCTACCGCCGCCAACTTATCAATGGTATCACGAGGATAAACCGTTGGACAACGAAACTTGCAGCGAGCTCAACATCGACGTACAATCGTAAGGCACTTAACGTCAATGCATTCCCCGTGGAACGAAAAGAAACGCCATGGCTTTCAACGAACCGTTAAATTTCAGAGAAGCACGCGAAGGTACTTACAAATGTCGAGTTTATCAAGTCGATTACAGAGGAGATCTCCTGTTCGAGGAGTATTCCAAGTCTGTGTTCGTTCAAATAAAACCAACACCAGTGACGATCACAAAGCAGCCACTTACGTTTTTGGAAGTCAAAGAAAACGATCGTTTGGTTTTACACTGCGAAGCAACTTGTTATCCCAGTCCCAAATTCCAGTGGTACAGGGATAACGAAAGGCTCGACAATCAAATTACCGACACTCTCACTGTGCGTACATCTCGTTCATTAACGATACGCGTTATTCAGCGGCTAATCAACGTACGATTTGTTCGTTATTTTACTTTGTTTAACGCTTCGCAGATCGACAAGTTTTCGAGCAAAGGAGAAGGCAAATATTATTGCCACATTTACAATTACATTAGCGAGCGTTACACACAGCCAAGCACAGTGGTGGTAAATATCAAAGACTTGCAATATTTACAAACCGAGCCGTTGATTTCAGCCTATAAGTTGAGATGAATTATCGGCGAATATTTTCAAATAAGTTTCAACGTCAAGCAACCGTTGAACCCGCGGGTCGTGTACGCCAATTAAAAGCTTGCGTTTTCGACGAGGTTCGTCTAATTTCGGCAAGTCTCGACGCAAGTCTCGTTTCGACGTCGTTTTCAATTACAACGAGTTGTCGAGTTTTTCCAAGCGTTATTTTTCATTTCATCGCGCGCTTTAAGTATCACGCTCAGCCGAAAATCAATACTTTGCAGATAGAGCAACCACGACAGAAGGCCACGGTGAAAGTAGCTTTGTTGATAGCCAATGAAAATTACGACAGCCAAGGAGTACTTAGGACACCGCGAAACGATGTTGCCAAAGTCGCAAAAATCTTGAATAATTTGAATTTTCACGTGATCTGCCTGGCGGACTTGACGCTTGCACAAATGAGAAACGCAATACGTATATTTTGCAATTTTCTAATCGAAGGAGCTTACGGTCGGTATCTTTTTGTCAAAGCCTCGAGCGCTTCACAGTCAAATTGAAACGATCAAAATGTGCCGCGTAACGTTGACAGGTCTGTTCTACTTTGCTGGACATGGGTTTCGAATGCAAGAGAATTACATGCTGCCCGTCGACACGCCCGCGAATTATCTAAGAAAAGACGCAATATGCGAAAGCTTGTTACTGTCGATGGCCTTGAAAAGCGATCCTGCCTTACTTGTTGTGATCCTGGACATGTGCCAAACTGCTCCGCCAGCGTAAGTTCAGGGCCTGTTGGTTCGTTGTTGCGCTTTTACGCGATATCACTTGTTGCCGAGTGAATCGTTATTGAAATTCTTCAGGGACCAGAATCCGGAAATTCACGAGGAAGTGCCGGCAATCAATGAATTCAAAGGCCAGAAGAATCTTCGAAATTTGCTGCTAGCCTATTCGACTTCCAGCTACCGTCCAAGTTACGAACGAATGGGTAGGGATTACGGATTATACGCAACCCATTTATGCAAATACCTCGATGAAAATATATTTGTTACCAAAGTATTCGAACAAGTTGGCATATGTAAGTTGGACAATGCTTCGTGTTGATGTAAAAATCCAACAAATTAACGACAAATGTTTAATTGTAGCTATTGACGCATCGTTGAAAGGAGCAGAACGAAAACAAATTCCAATGTTTGCAACGACGATTACAAAGCCTTATCGACTTACGGACAGTGTCTCTCATGGTAATGGATTGTTAATTAAACGTTTACTTGCCACGTATACCTAAAAACACGAATATCTTTTTACAAATACTTTCAGGCAATTTGCCAAAGTCCATCGCAAATTTAGAAAAAACACTAACATTCCCAAGTAAAGTCGTAGAAATTAGTTTTCAACAGATTGGAGTAAAATGTAAAGCAACGATATCTCAACATGTCAAACCGTATTTTAATATAGTACAGATTTCGTTGTCCGAATTGGATGAAAAATATGAAATCAACTTTTATAATTCTGTACACGTAATTCGCAACAATTTGTTTCAAAGCTCCAACAAATACAAGTGTTGGCTTCACAGCCCACACCCCCAAGAGGTAGACATTTGGTAAATAAACGTAAAAATTCTATTTATTCGAAGCAATAACGCTTTTTGTGGTTTTTCAGGCTATATTAGTTATATCTTTGTTGGAAAATGGAACGCATGTTGGTGCCACGTTGTTGGATGTCAGTAAATTTGTTCCCTCATTGTTAAACAAATTAAACTAGGAAAATCAATTATATTCGTGTTACATTTACAAAATCATGTTTGATTTGTTATTATATACTGTACATAATGAAACAATCTATTTTATAAACAATAAATGTATTTAATTATATTTTTTAATTTGATTACAAGTCTTCTCTCCGTAAGGCTATCCCAACTTTTCTTCCAAAAACATAAACAATGACATTTACAAAAGGTTCGATGATGTATGAAATAAACAAAAAGAAAATTAGATCTTTTTGTTTATAATATTTTCCTTGACTGAATGCTTACTCATGCTGTTTTTGTCATAAAATGATTAATTTTGTTAACAGTCCAAGATGACTCTACTCCCTTTGTAAATTCACGGATAAATCTGTAATTACTAACGAACATTCTCTGAGCGTACTCTGGATAATTTTCCATGTTCATTGTGATCTCTTTGTGACGATCTACTTCATATTTAAGACCTCGCAACGATTGAAATACAACAGTGATCTCCACAAACCTTTGTTCCGCTGCAATGATAAATAAACAAATAAAACTTTTGATTAAATCCAACATTCAAATAGTTCACCTCTGTCGTTGTCAAACATGATCCCAATCAGATATGGGAAAGAAAAATAAATATCTTGATCCTTTACAGCAATTAATTGTTTTTGTTCTACACTCAGAGAACTAATTTTCGTTTTAATTTCATTAATAGCATCTTCGCTCACTAAACCTTTAATACTTTCGTAATTTTCTTCGGCTAAAGCATGCGAGATCACTTGTAGAGCCTAAAAACAAATTAAATTCTTATGTATCAATTGTGATTTTTTCATAAATACATAATCAACAGATTGGAAACTCACTTGTTTTGATCCTTGTAAAAATTCAGTTAAATCAAATTCTGGATCTAGATAGGCTTTTATCACGAAATTAGCTCTTATAAAGTTTCCTATACTATTGAAGACGGATGGCCAAACTAATTTTGGCTCATCTGTCAGAGATGGAAAATCTAATAAATTTTGGGCTTGATAATTTCTGCACTGTATCACATTTGGCAACAGTTTGTTCAATAGTTTCGTTCTGATGTTATTATAATTATGTAATAATGGTTTTGCACCCTTGGATACATTGAAATTACGTAAAGTCGCACCAAAAATATTTTTGTAACAATTTGCCAACAACATTGCTAAAATAATGGTTTGAGCTTCATGAGCCGCACTTTGCAAGCGGCACGGGACACCTAACCTAAAAAACATCATATATATCGGTATATTATGTTCGAAGGCGCTGCAGTCTAGATGCTTGTCTGCTCGTTCCTGTCGTCAGCTGTGTTTCTGTTGTGCCGTCATAATTAGTGTTTTTGCAGTGTAAATACAATCCATTTCACGCTCAATTATTTCAAACATATTTATTCTTTTTACGAGGGCTCGAACTGGCGTAATTTCAAGTAATGCCATTGGTAAAAAAATCATGAATACTCAATGTACTCGCATACTATCCCTTCAATTGAAGCGACATTTTGTTTATTTCACGACGATTGTTCGTCGATGTATGAAAACTCACTCGTTAAATGCTCCAAAGTATAAATTAAATCCAATCTCGCCGAATGAAATTATTTTACGATACAGTAGCTGTCCTCCAAAATGTTGGCAGTGCGATTTTCCACAGAAATCAGACTTGTTTTGTTCAAAATGTAAAGCTTTACAGAAACCACCAAAAGACTTGAATTATTTTGATATTATTGGTGTCAAACAAGATTTTGACGTCTCGGTAGAGGATGTTCAGAAGAAGTATAGGCAATTGCAAACTCTATTGCATCCCGATAGATTTGGTCAAAAGACACAAGTACGTATTGTCATTTCTTATTTGCTTTTGAAATGTGCTTGAGTTTTTTTATGGTTCGTGAATTGCAAGAATTGGTTTTACATATTTTCAACGTGTTTTACAGAGAGAACAAGACCTTTCGGAGAATCTTTCGTCCCTTGTCAATAAAGCTTACAGTACCTTAATGAATCCACTAGACAGAGGTATTTACATGCTTAGTCTGCACAATATTACTATACCAGAAGGAACAACAAGCTTAGAGCCTGAGTTTTTAATGGAGATAATGGAGTTGAATGAAGAAATTGAAGAAGCTTCTGAAAATAAAGAAAAAGCTCTTCAACTTTTGGGTAAAAATCGGTCAACTTTAGCTACACTAACCAGGTAGAGTACTCCGACTCAATTGTTCTTTCATTAACTGCTCAATCTTGAAAATATTTAAGTTTAACTTCAAAACTTGACGATTTATAGTAAAATATCAGAGGCTTTTCGCAATGAAGATATCAAACAAGCAAAAAAATTCTTGATGAGAATGAAATATTACATTAGTATTGAAGCTCGTCTAAAACAATTGAAGCAAAATTTGGGTATAGTGGAATGAATCTAATACTTTGTACATAAAACATGTAAATATGCTAATAGAGTTGTTGTAAAAATAAAAAGAAACAGTTTTTACATTATAAAACATAGTTTATTGATTATCTAACTTCCACTGTTGAATCCACTGACATATTCTATTAAGATTGTCAACCATCTGTTCACTATTGTCACTTTGAAGTTCATGAACAATTTCTTCTCTATATGAGTTTTTTGCTTCTTCAAGTAGCACTTGGAGGATTTCACAGGACATGTTATCCTCTAATTTCTTGCCGGTGTATCCTCTAGCAACAAGGCGATCGTATAAAATAGTATTGTCCGTTCTCATAACAAACACAATGTCAAACCACCTTTCTGGAAAAAGATCAGAACTGTGATAATCTACTATTTTTCCTCCATCAGCCATCAGTGGTTCCAATGAATCGAGCAACTGTACAGTGTATTAATAATATAATATTAGCCTAAGTTATTAAGAAATATCACTCAGATAATACAAGAAAATTACCTTATCTTCATCTAATACATAAGATTGATACTGTTCGTCGTACACTTCCAGGGATTTGTTTTCAATAGCTAATTTGCTTACATCTAACGACGTGAAACCTGTGCGTTCTGCCAGCAGTTTTGCCAGTTCACTTTTACCAGTACCTGGAGTACCTGAAATTTTACAATTATACAAACAAAACGTAATTTTAAAATGCAGATATTTTCTAAGAATAACTTTTTAATAAAAGCAATCTGTTATACCTGTTATCAAAATGTTCGGCAGATTCCTTGCACTCATTTTATCAGATTGTGATAAAATAAAGAAAAATACAAGTAATATAAAACTGATAACAGTTGCTATGCTTTGTAAACTTCTATACTTGTAATATTTAATCCTTTGATTCTAGTTTCTTTAATTAAGTAAAAGAATCACTGTCACTAAGGTTAACTCATTTTACATACACTTAACTAGCATACACTTTTCAAATGTTATATTTCACTATGAAAATATATTTTCAGTGGCACTATGAATGAATATTTGAATATTTCGCAAACAAACGCTCGACTAGTGTCTTCCTCGAGAATCCAGACGCTAACTGTCGCTAACTGCAAGTTGCGAGAGAGCACGTGTTGTTTTTTCTAGTATTATATTGTATACAGTTGATCTGGTCTCGCGTGGACATGTAGTTGGTGCAGCAACGCTGTATATATTAACTGTAGAGTCTGTAGAGTGTAGACGGGGCTTGATATGTGCAATTTAAAAATGGCGGATAATACGTGAAGCAGACGTGCGTCGCGAGCGCCTGGGAATTTCCGACTGACGTGATAAAACATTGGCAAACTGTAAATGTAAACCGTAAGGACAGTTGTAGTGATAAAATTAGTCTTCCCGAACGTTGTTTCGAATTCACAGTATTGAAGTCTAGCTTTTAATTTAGAATTTACTCGTCACTTTGCCAGTCAATAATACTAAATATATTGTAAAAACTCAAGAACTCGTCTCTTATCCTCGTCTATTATCGTTGATGTGTCATCAAATCGTCTGCTAAGTTAACAGATTGTCGTTGTAACGTTGTTGTGCAGGAAGGATCGCGGTTTTGCAATTTAATTGTTCCACGTAAATTAACCTTTTACACATACTACATCAACTTTCAAGACTAAGAAGCTGTGAAGAGTGCTAAGACAATAAAATTAATTATTAATCGTTGAAACAATTTTTTAAAAGAGACATCGCCTAAACTAACGACAGTTGATTAAACAATAAACGACCACATTAATGGATTTGAGCAGTGTGAAGGAAATTACCTTGTAATTTTTTTAGATTCCGCACAGATCAATAGATTTGCTGCCTTGGATGAAAGTTTAGTTACTCTTTGTAGTAATTAAAACTATTTTTAACACGAACTTGAAAGTCAATTAACAGCTATTTTAGCAGATTTTGCAAAGAACAAGATGATTCATCAATTTCAATAATGTCTAGAATCGTTAACTTATGAAGTTGAGCAAGAGTATAAAAAATTACTTTTGCAAGACCAGTCAAACTACCCAGGAAAAAACAAAAGGGTTATGAGGCTTCAATATAAACCTCAAATTACTTTATCATATTTTTTCTTTCTTTTTATTTCTTCTTTTGGAAACAACTATGGCGGATAAGTGCAAAGTGAGTAAAGTCATACGTTATCTTGCTCGTTTCAATCTCATGTAGTTTGCTGTCTCGGTCGCTTCACTATTGCTCGCTACATTTTTATCTGCAGGAGTGCGGTTGCATATGCAAGCAGTGCCATGAACCCAAGCAAAAGCACAATGACATGCATCTGCATGCGGAAATAGAACATCTACGTCAACGTTTGCTCGAAAGGGACAACCATATTGTAACAATGGAGACGCAATTTTTAAACGAAGCTGAAAAATTTCCCAATGGAGAATTGGCTTCGTTAAAGGAGGAACTGCTTATCTGGCAAGATAAGTACGCAAGGCTGCACGAGGCTCATAAACGGGTGCAAAAAGTCAACCAAAACCTTGAAGATAAGTTGTTGAAAATTGTTGACAAATGTGAGACTGAGAAAGGTGCCTTTGCCAAGGACATAGCCACACTATCCCATAGGTTAGCTGAAGCCAATTATACGATTCATCGGTTAACGCAAGATAACGTAAGTAAACTAATCTTTGCTAGACATCCACCGATGTTCTCCAACGTTGTACAGGCTTGCTTTCATGTCGAAATATCTGTTATTACTATCAGGAAAAATATAGAAGTGATGTAAATTTAGCAATCCAACTACTTCAATGTAAGCCATCGAATTTCGTCGGACAAAGATACGAGACCGTAAGTATCCAAATAGGTTCGACAGTAATTGCCAATGATTTCAAGCAAAACATGTACGTTAATTGTTCGGCATTTGATCGATTTCAGTTGCCGTCCGAGGTTCAAGCCAAAGTAAAGTCGTACGTCGCGCAAAAAAGTCGGCCAAGTGAGACGCCAAACACGGAATTACGAAGTATAACAGTACCCATCTCCACCTTTCCACCGACGGCAATGGTCTATAACGTGGCGAAGCCAATGATGGGAAAGCAACCAAACGGTAGTAACAGCGACGACGACGATTCGAAACCCCCTGTTGACGTTGTGTCAGCAGCAATAATGGCCAAAATTTTAGAAGATAGGGAAAAGGAAAAAATATTCTCGCGACACTGCAACACGTGCAGCTGTCACCGTAGTATTTTAAAAATAGACAGCGAAAGCCAAACGGAACTCGAGCAGAGTAAAATCGCTTCTAACGAGTTGTCAAGTAAGAAGCTACCTCGAGAATCCTCGCAGGCCGAAGGCCGTGAGATGATCCTTGGCAATAGCCACGAGACGAGCGTCAAGCGAGTCTCGTTTCATTCCCTCGGTGAAAAAGCTGACAGCGCTAAAGTATTAAATGCCAATGCCAAAAATAATCTGAATTTGAAGAGCACGAGTAAGCAGAATAAGAACTCAACGAAACCGCAAACGCAAAATAACAATATCAACAACAATCAGAAGAGATCTAGCGAGGGTTTCGATGATCAAGCCAAATTGGACATCATCAACGAGCGTTTGTGGAAAAGCACATGGAAGGATCAGTCGTCGGCCAATGCAAAAGACGACGAGGCAAAGATCGACGTAATTAACGAAAGGGTTTGGCGAAAAAATAACAACGATAGCATCGTCAGCAAACCCGCGCGCATGATGGTCATCGAAGTGAGAAGTTCGGACGACTCGACGAATCAGAGCGAGAGGACGAATCCAACGGAAACAACCACAAGTCCCAGTTTCAGTAACGACAGCATGCTAATATCGTCGTCGGATCCGTCGAGCGTTTCCAGTGATCGCGGACCTCGCAATTGTCTGATGCGCGTGACTCCAGGCTCTAAAAACATCCTGCTCGACAACGTCGGTGCTTACGAAACGGTTCTATACACGAGCAACTGCAATCGGCCCAATACAGCGCTCGTTCATCTTGGCAAATCGTCACGCTCGTCGGTTAGCAGCGAGGATGATGCACAATTACAAAGAGTCGCGCAATGGGTCGACACCCTTGATTCGCAGGAATCTCAGACGACACAGCAATCGACCGATCTGATGACCTTCGAGGGTTCCAGCGACGAGGAGCATAAACTCGTCTTGGACATTGTTGATCAAGGTGAATTGACCCAGGAAATCGAAGAGACCTATATGAAGTTAGCGGCTAGTTTGGACTCCAACAAGCAACGATTGTTGAATCCTCAGGATATTAATTTGTTGACGATCGAGGAGTACAGGAAGGAGCAGAAACGACAGAAAAGTAAACTCGCAGTTTAGAAGTAAACGTATTATTTATTTGTCGTTAGAGCGACCAATGCGCCAAATGTACAGACGTAGTTTTCATTTGTAAGTGTATGTCAAAGAAAAAGAACAAAAACACTCCCATTTTCGAGTTGTAGTACTCGCGTTGGGAAAATTTTACGAATTCCTCTTCTTTTGGATTTAAGGGATAACGAATAATCAAAATTACGCGCTGATTCCTTGACGAGCATTAGTTTCGAGCTGTACAGCGCGTATCGATCTTTTTTGTTTTGCAGTTGAGCCAAAAACGACGTAATTTATTTCAGAAAGTCTATATTTTTTATCGTAATATTTTTAAATAAGTAATGTCACATCTCGAATCATAGTTCCTTCGTAACGCAATAACTCTTCTTCTTTGATGAATCAATACCTTGCTGTTAACAATATTGCATATAACGTAAGAGAATACGGACGTTTTATAATTTAATTCCGTAACGTTTCCACAAGAGAGACATATCTAGAATCAATGGATTTCAAATAGACAGATTCTACACCGATGTATAATACAAGAGATGACGCGTTTAATATATTTCCAGATGGGCTCTTTTAACATTGCTTTGGAATTTGATCTTTTGTGTTTGTTGTTTTTTTTGGCTAAATAGACGTGAGTGGATCTCATTCTATTGACTAGTCTGAACTGATAACCACAAATTATAGCAATTTTCAAGACGGTGATGATAATTTAACGCGATAAGTTTAGCATTTTTAAAACACTTTAGTAAGCTGGTGCTGAGATGTAAAAGATACAAGATAATAAGAATATTGGCATATATGAGTATTTCGTTTCGAGCTGTCGAGGGGAAAGGAACACTAATGTCATTTAAAAAGTTCAAAACCTACGCATAACATATATACCGCTAAATATGTTGTTTTTCTTGCCTATATTGTGTATTCGGCAACAATATGCTACAAATGTACATAAGTAAAATAAAAAGTAACAATAGCGAGTTGAAGATATATTTTACGAATTATCAAAAGCAAAATTAACTGGGTAGTGACAAAGATCTATCGACTAATTGTGAGTACAAAGTAGTTGACGGAAATCAGTCATTGGAATTAATTGTACTGATCTAGATGCGATGTAAACCACTCGGGAGAGAAGTCTATACGAATATGGATTTCAGTGTATATGAATGGTAATACATTTTATTTGCATTGTTCGAGCTGAATTGAAGTCAAGTATGACAAAAGAAAATTCCATTGTGTTACGCTTTGCAATACGTCGTTCCAGACGCTAAAAATAACCGTACTACATGTATACCTAAATATCTTGGACTTTTAACATGGTTACTTTCGTCGCAAAGACAATAGGACATCGTTTATCGTTCATTGATTGCTTGCGAATAATTCTAATTCTGCAAACGTGTAGCATTTGTTTGTAACCTACCTTTTTTTCGTTGTTTTTTCGTTGTTTTTTCGTAACTGCGCTTACATTGTTATACTTTGTAGATACGCACTTGTTTTAGTCACGAATGAACAAAAAATTGTCAATTTTCTGTTCGACGTAGATAGCTGAACCCGAGTCTTCTGTAGTCTAAAGACGCTTATACATTCTATGTAAAATATAAAATAAACATTTTTACTTGATAAAACTTTGTCGAAGATGATTCATTTTGCTCTAGCCGCTGAATAGTTGCAATATTTGGCGTAGTTGAGATTCGAAACGATTCACCGGCAAATCGGCAAATCGGCAAATCCTTACGTAAGTCGTTAAACGTTGCCGCCGCAACCGTAATATTCGCGCTGATAATTGATACGGCTGGTGGGACGTTGCAATCGCGTTCGATTACACAATGTGCAAATTGGAAAAATGGCATTTCACCAATACCAATGTAGTTGCTGGTCGTCGTCGTCGTCGTCTCAAGCAACGAGCAAGAATAACAACAACGGACTTTGAAGATACGCCGTATCCTTTGGCAAAGTGTGCGCTATCTCCTGGCAGCGTAAACAAATTGCGTCACAACGACAAGGATTAGCCAATCGCGACAAACGTACACACGCGTAAGAACGCGCGTCGTAACGGAACGAACAAGTAGAGGGAGCGAAAGAGAAGGGAAAGAGAAGGGAAAGAAAAGGGAAAGAAAGGGGAAAGAAAAGGGGTCAGGGCGCGTAGAAAAGCAAGGTTTGTAACGGAAGGAGGCCGTGCCCAAGAAGAGCGCATTTTTTCCAATTAGGCTAATGCCTCGCTAATTCGGACACGTGCAAACACACACGTAGAACGCAACTCGTAGTAGCGGCGGCCTTCGGGCTTCGACCATCTAACGAATCAACGGCCTCGCCTCTCGCGCCCGTGTATCCACTAACCCTTTGACGGTTAGTTGCAAGTTTTTTAACGCGAGCCCGACCCCGTACATCCTTTGTATCGTTTAATCCTAATCGGACTTTTTCCGACTTTTACGTGCACTTTCGCGTGCTTGTACAATATACGCCGACGAAACTGGACGATCGTTGTTCGATCGGTCTAATCAACGAGATTTATCGTTGCGGATCGCTTTTGCTTTGCTCCTTTCCATTTTCTCCCAGCCGTTATCCGCCTGGATGCTCGAACGTTGATTTGAAATTTCGACGAAAGTCACGCACGAAAGCACGCGAGCGGTAGCCGAGCAAGGCATCGCGCGTTGACGAATCCCGATCGATACCCTTGGAAATATTCAAAGAAACCGGTCTCTGCGAAATCCCATCCAACGCGCACGGTGCAACGTCGAGCGCCGCGGACACACGTACACAGAAGTAGCGTGAGATCGATCGCCGAGCATTCTTTAGGATCCGCGAGGGCAACGCGCGCGAGAAGAGCTTGCACGCACAGGAGAGGGAGGGAGAGCGAGAACTACCCTTTACGTATAGTTAGCACATAGGCTGCACGTATAGGTATATACAAACGTTACGTACGTCGAGCTCGCAAGACGGAGTGTGGCAGCCGTCTAAGCGACGCCCTGATTTAGGCCTCCGATATCCGAGTATTTTTCCACGACCTACATCTCTCTCTTATTTCGAGGTCAAGCACACCTTTCGGAAGCGAACGAAAGAGAAGCTTGCGAACGATCGAGCTCGTTGGAACGCCTGGATTTCGAAGATTCGATCCTCTTGCAACGCTAAGCTTTCTTCACTTTTTTCACTTTCTTCACTTTAACTGGCGTTTCGCAAGGTATTTTTAGTACAGCTTTACAACGAAGAAAAAACAAACGATCGTTTGCGTTTAGAGCGAGAAAATTGGGATCTAGGATCGAGCAGGAGAGTAGCGTGAGAACAAATCGTAATTTAAATATGCTCTTTCGTGTGTTTACTCGTACGCTTTTTTAGAACCCCTGTATCGTGGGATCGGCTTGGCTTTTACAAAGTACCGCCTTTTCGATGTCTTCATTTTCCATTTATACGGTTTACGGTCGGATAAGGCCAAACTGAATATTCCGTAATTTTGCGCAGCGTTGATTTGCTCGTGGTCAAGAGTGAAAGCACCTCGATCGATTCGAACCGCGTACGAAAACAAACAAGCTCTACAGCGTATCGATACGTTTATCGGTAAAACAACCCATACGCGCAAGTTTCGAAACTCTCGAAGCGAAACTTGGTCGTTCGTATAATCGTCTCGCGGCCAAACCTTTAACGACGAGAAAAACGAAAGCTCGTATTATATTAGACGCGCTTGCGTCGGTGAAAACTTAGCCAGGCGTGTAACGAGAAAAGACGACAAGCTCATTGTTGGGTTTGCGCAAAATCAACACGGAAGCAATTGCAATAATCGCTGTTCTTCGTTTTGTTAGAAAGAGTGCGTTGCGAGCGCGAGACTTTGTAATACACAACGTCTTCTCTCAACGGTGGAGAAGTTTTAGTCGGTCGTATGGACGCCCCTCCCTTTTACTCGGACGTACACTCCGCGGCTTTGGTGAAAAGTCGAGCCGCCTCGCCGGCCAACGGTAGTCAGTCAGGACGCGCTCGCGCTCACGACAACAAGCTCGAAAGCTCTCTCTCTCTCTCTCTCTCTCTCTCTCTCGTCTTCTCTCCCTCATCTTGCACTCGCCGGTAAATACAATTAGTCAAAGTATCTTTCTTCGTGTTTACGTTTGAATCGATTGTTTAATTGCAAGTTTGACGAGCAAGAGTTTGGATTGTAGTTGTTGCGTGTGTGTCGTAAGTATGTGTGTAAGCGACGACGATATTCGAGAAGCGTGCGCAAAAATGAGTTAAAGCTCGTGCGACTGTATGATTTTTTCGTCAACGGAACGGAATAAAAAATCGCTAAGCACCGATTTAAACTGTATCGCGCACGAGCAAAGTGTAAGTGTACATTTGTGTGCTTTGTGTATACGTTTAAAGGAGGTCGATAAGAGTTTCAAGTCTTGTAACGCTATATAACGTCGTCCGAGCTGTCAGCTTCTTTTTCCTTTCGCGCGATCGCACATAAATACTCGGTAGCAGTAGTAGCGGCACGTGGTGACTGTGGGACAATTTTTTTTCTCTCGTGCGCAAGCTTTGTGTGTCCTTTAAAACGTGCCGCTGCAACTGTCTTATCGCGCAATTAACTAGCAGACCCAACGCGAGTTTGCATTTTTATTAGATGCTATTTTTGGATCGCTCTACTGGCTGCGCTAATTTTGGAAAGGTGCATTTCGGAAACGTGCTTTAACGTTCGTCGTTTTCTTTGGAAGCGGTGTATAACGTCGAGCTTCGTGCTTTTTTTACAAACGCTAGGATTGTACGTAGAGCTTTTACGCGCGTTCGAGTGAATCGAATTCATCGCGTATTTTTTACGCTGACTCGCGAATCAATTTGGTCTAATTTAACGATACATTTTTGTAGCTTTCGAAAGATAAATAACTACCGATGAGAAACCCGAGAATAGACGCAAGGCGTAACCAGACAACATTCGAACAACTCGTTTGATTTCAACGACTATTTTTTTCCATCAATTTCGTAGTATAAATATCAACAGTCGGGCAATAAATTCGTATCGATTAAGTTTCATTTGGAATTTATCCTTCGTACGTTTCTCCACTGCACGTTTAAGCAAAGCCATTTTCACGTTGACATTGTACTTAGTGGAGATAACTTTCGTCACTTTAGACGACCGTTTATCATTCTACTTGTTAAGCCGTGTTTTTTGATCAATTATTTAGGCCCGAACTATACGTTGAATGCTAAAGAGACGCATTCGGATAAGAAAGGATTGATAATTATACGAATCATGAGTCGCATTAACGTAACGCGAGGGTTCGTCTTCGCTACCAAACGTAGATATTTCAAAATTATCCGTACGACTTTAACGCCGAATAATTATTCGCTTTTTTGCAGCGCTCTAGAAACGTCCAATTTTATTCTCTTTAAACACGACGAATGGTCGTCGCGTACTATTAAAAAAAAAAAAAAAAAAAAAAAATAACAACAACGACAAGCAAAATAAAAACTGACCGCACGAAATAGGACAACAATAATTTATAAAGAAACAACCTCAAGCCACACGACCACGAGTGTCTAATTTTGACCGGAGTAAGAAGGAAAAAAATCGACTAGCCAAGTGCTACTTGAGCGTTAATCGGCAACACCGTTAATTTTCATAAACTCAGGTGCTCACGTGAATCGCTTTCTAGTGCACTGGGTTAATAACTAAATTAAGTATCTCTCGATTGACGACGCCTAATCACACGTCCCTCCCCACATTCGCTTCTTTTCTTTGAATTGTGATCTCTCAGTGGTAATTTTCGGAAAAACTCGATCTAATCGTTCGTTAGAAAGTGATTTTCTCTTATTTCCGTCTTATAACCGATATCTTAACGATCACGAGTACCGCTGTCGGTGAGGCCGGATTCGACGTACGAGTTCTACTTTACGCCTATATTATAGATCAATGTATTCAACGGACAAGCGAAAAGAAACAAAAATTAGCTGTTCCGTCGATACGAGAAATATCGCGCTAAAAATAGTGGCGGACTCCGCAAATTTCAAGCTTCCTTTGTGTTTTTTTTTGAATGCAGGTTCCTCAAGAAGACTTTGAACGAGATCTTGTTTTTAAACGGCAAACGAGAAACCTTGGTATACTTGTGCGCCGTTTGTTCTTAAAGTAAGAACGTTCAAACAGTTTCTCAAATTGACGATACTATTGTATGGTTTTTCGGTCACGCGCAGTGAGCTTTCTTTCCTCCACGTAATGTTATACACGTTATTTATATCATATTTATCGTGCGTTATACGTGTAATTACTCCGGTATTGCGTTATAGCCGTTGCCATAATCGAAGGATTGCACGTTTCTTTTCCAACACGGTTCGCACAGATACGGCCACGCGTCGAAGTGGATTCGACGAGGGTGCGTCGAAACTACCGACTTCAAACCTAACGATACTAACCGACGCCGACAAACGCTCAACCTCGTAATTCGTTGAGTAAATAAGTTTTACAGAGTAATCTTCAAGAGCCAAATATCGTACACTTGTAAACAGCTGAGATTTAGCGTCCACAGTTGTTGGCGTTACAGTATTATTGGTTGAAGTATCAAAAATAATCATTCGATAAATGGCGGAGAGGCAATTAAGTGAGTACCGTTTGAAGACGAAGCGTTGCTATATCCTCGAAACTAGTGTAACAAGCCAACGGTTTTTTTCATCGCGGTAATGTCTCGATTATTTGTTTGTCTCGTTACAAATCCGGTTTCGAGGGGTACGAATCTGGGGCGTGCAACAACTGGCAAATAGCGCGACACTAACGTCGCATCGCGTATTACGACGAAACTGTTTCGATGAAAATCATGGAGCGACACGCGCGACGACGCATTGGCAAACATCCTTCGTAAAAGCCAACGTCGCGCATCGATCGTGTCCGCAATTAAAGTTCAACGTTGCATCTGTAACGTCGCGTTACAAGAGACGCTTTACGCGCCCAAGTTTTCCGTATATATTAGCGACGTCCTTGTTTACACGCTGACGCACACGCTTGCGAGTTGCGTCTGTGGCAAAAGAGTTCATCCCAATAATCGATTCCTCAAACAACAAGCGTAGGAGAACAACCAAACGATTTGCTCGCGCTCGTACAACAAAGAAAACTTGCCAATTACTTGACCTCCGTTGTTGTTGTTTAATCGTCTTCGCGAAAAACGACTGTTAACTCTCGCGATCGAAAACAATTGGTAATTGTTTCGTCGACGTTGATCGTTAGTTTCACTTTTAGTTTTGCAGCCACGCTCGTGCGCAAGCACGATAAAAGCGTAAACTATACGCCTGCCGTGTGGTGAAAATCGCTTCTCCTCGGATTTACGTAATAAATCAGATACAACGCACCCGCCACGTCACTTTTTCCTTTGGAAAGTCGCGAGTATGCACGCGCAACGGCCGTGCGCGAGCCAATTGAGTTTTCATCGGTAATCGAGAGTCCTTTGTACGGACAAGACCGCCTTGTAGACGTGGATACTCGCCGCGCCAATTCGACGAGGATTTCGCACCTTGACGCGCGTGGACGTGGAACGGAACCGATTCACCGTGTGCGTACTCGTTTTCTTTTCTCAAAATCATCGCTTTCAATTGGATCTGCAACTCCAGATTTTATCCAATGTTAGCGTCGAGTCGTGGTACTTTTCGAGACGAAGCCTCGATGCGTGGCAGTTTCTAAATGTCGAAACAATCGATTCGTTGGCCAAAAGTTATACCGCGCATCGCGTTGCCTCGAACAGCGAGGGATTTTGAAACTATTGCCAAAGATGGTTCGTTCACGTTTGTTAGCGTTGCTATTTAGCAAAATTGGATAACGAAGGTGCATACGCGAGTACGAGGCAAAGTTGTAAATGTTCTTTTCCTATAAACCAATTATAACATTTCGTCGTAACTTACAATTTCTCTTTACCAACGCGCACACGTACGAGAAAATAGAAACAAATATATCTGCCGAAGATTCCACGTAATCAAAGTGAAAGACCGACTCGCTTGGAAAGTCATCTCGAACCAAAAAAATCATTCGGCAAAAAAAACCACGGCTAGTCATCCGGGAGATGTTTGCGTAAAGCAACACCGCGAATCTAATCGAAAGACGCGTGCACGTATCGAAGAAACGGAACGACAATAATAACGCGAGAGAAAGAAAAACAACGGCAGAAATCAATCGTACGCGTTTGCAAAATACATATTTGACGTTTAACGAAGGTATACGTAGGCATCGCGACACGCTCGAGTTGGGTGGCTCTCGCGTATTCTACGTAGTGCAGGTCTACGCGATGGGAGCAATTTAGGAAACGGTACTTTCATAGAGTATAGACCACAAACGTAACATACGCGGTCATTTGTGAGCGCGCGAGTGCGATTATCATCGACCATTACGAGGAGAAGAGAATGTATTTCTCTCTCTCTCTCTCTCTCTCTTTTGAGCAACTGTCATTAAAGTACAAGCGGTGCGTATAACTGTGAAAACATTCAAGTTGATTTTTTGTTCGTTTCTTTGGCATCAGCCGTATGGTGCTTTGAAAAACTATTTTTTATACGTTAACGGGCACATGGATTTCAAATTAAATACTCGTGATTTGCAGTGTGTGTGTGCGTGTGTGTGTCAGAGTTTACGATGAAAATTAGCATAGTTGTAAAACTAAAGAGTTTCATGAAAAAAGTTCAGGTAGTTGAGAATGGAAATATACAGTCGTAAAAATGGCAATATAAACATTTGTTTGCAGATATACAGCGAAAAAGAAAAAAGTCGAGAAGGGAGCCTGCGAAGGGAGGTGCATATTACATATGCCCGTCCAAACAGACACGACCAGTTAGAAATGTAGTTCAAGGAGTACGATAATCTACTAGTTGTCGTTAGTCAGAACTTCTTTCTTTTTTCTTTTCTTTTTTTGTTCGCTTGTGCCCAAAAATACAAAAACAAGAACAAACGAGAACAACCTACAAAATAAAAAAAGAAACATGTGTCATTTGCCAGTATTCCAAATAAACGCATGCTCGTTCTTACGATTTTCATCTCGGTAAGTATCACGTAATTTCGAATAGTATTTTTCGTCGAGATTGGAACGATTCGTTTGGTTGATTTTGTTTTGATCGGAGTATATTATTGTCCTTTAAGCGATACGTGAAACGCCGTTGGAACGAATAGATTTCTTCCGAGTTGAACGCAAAAGAAAGAAACGCTAATTCGCGTACAATCACGATATCATTAATCCATCTAAATCAGCGATCTAATTGAACAAAAAAGAAAAACCGTGAAGAGCGGCGCGCATAAAAGTTCGAAAGCTCGAAACGAAAGTATCTTCCTTGATTGCGAGCAATATATAAGCGATTCAGGAGGTTGTTAAACTTGATGAAAAAGAAAATAACAGATTTTTAACGAGTCGCGCTCACGGAGTAAAAACGAATAAAACAAGCGTCTGCACCTGTCTCGCGAGCGTGAACAAATTTTTCTCCGTCTCGTCGTCGGTATCGTGGTATTTTCGCTATTTTTGTCATTATTATCGTCATTGTTGTTATTGTTGTTATTACTATTATTATTATTATCATCATCATCGAGCTCGCAATCCCGATGATCGTATATAAAATCACATTGCTGCATCGGATGAGGAGGACCAGGGCATTGGAACAACGAGCAGTAGCATCGGTAGTAGGATGCGACGCTACGAGAGCAGCCCTCAGCAGCAGCATGCATCGGCGTTTCGCGTATTATCACCAGGTCGTCGTCAACAATTACAATACGAGGTACAAACGGCTCTTCATCGTACAGCAACGACAGCATTACCGATACCGCAACAATCATCGCCACAACCACCGTCGTCGCGTGCACCCGAACCGTATAAACTTGCGACACCAGGACGTACTCAACGTAAATCGGCATTTGCTATAATTGCCGAGCCACCACCACCTGGTTCGAGAACAGCATCGAGACCCACTTCCCCAACTGGTTTTCCAGCTTCCGGTAGAGTTTCGCCGTTTAGGGGGCGTGGCTTTAAGGGACCACCACCGAGATCCAGATCCAGACCTCACACCCCACCGAGAGGTAATTTTTCTCATTTTTTCAAAGAAAACGGCCGAAAACGCGTCTGACGTTTCCGCGCGTGTCGGGATAAACGTCTTGTTTCTTCGAAATCTAATGGCGAAATATTCAACCTACATTGTATAGCAATAACCGCGCGTTATCGCGAGTTTTATCGCGGCGTACTCTTTGTACGGATAGTGGATTTCGAAAAAGTAACAAGTAGACGTTCGATAGACACACACACACACACACACACACACGCACGCACACTCTCTAGATCGGTGGGTTTATTTATCGATTGGACAATAAATGGCTCGTACGCCATTATCCTATTAGCTCCCATTACGTAATCAAGTTGTTAAGATTTACGAGTTGGTTTTTAAGTTTCAACCAATACGTACATCACCGTTCGTTCGTGAATTTACTCTGTACGTTTTACGCACGTTCGCGTGTTGAAGTAAAACAAAACAAAACAAAAAATATATATATATATGTGTGTGTGTGTGTGTCCATGTCAACAACCAGCAGGCGGCAATTCGTTGCAAAACAGCCCAAAACGCAGTCTGAGCCAAATACCACGACCATCGAACGCTGGTAGCAACAAGGTAGGACTGCTAAGTAACAGCAAGGACGATTTGTCGATACGTAAGACATCACCAAAATTTGGTCGTCGTGCAGTCGTTAATCGTTATACGTCAAGCGTCGAAAGCAATAACCAACATCATCAACAACAACAACAACAACAACAACAACAACAACAACAACAACAACAACAACAACAACAACAACAACGCAACGGTCAAGCCAAGGCGACGCTCAATAAGAGACCTTCCGCTACTACTCCTAACGGCAAGCTCAAGGTTACCAATTTCATGCTATTTTCTTCGCCACGGGGAGGCTTTTTGCCTCTCTCACCCCTTCCAGTTTAATCTATATCTCGTGTATGAATCTCTTTCTCTCTCTCTCTCTCTCTCGCGCTCCCACTCCGTTCACAATTGTTTGCATGGATTTTTTTTTGAAAATCTTTCAACAATCCGCAATTTCTCCGTACGTAATTTTGTTTAACGTTCGAGTTCCGGTGATTAAGAGAAATCAGGATTGAGCACACACGTGTGTGCGAGAGAGAGAATTTCTCGTTAACGAGGAGAATCGTAAAGATCGAAAGTAAAGCATTATAACGATAGCGCGGCAAAAAAGAGTTTTTAATTTCGCTTTTCCTCGTTTGTTATGTAGCGATTCTTTTTTATACGTTCGTATTGGTGTTTTTTCCCTCGCTGCACTCGACGAAACGCCAATCTCCTCACTTTCTTCTTCCTTTTTTTTCAGCAAAGAGCACCGGGAAGCTCGGGTCAAGACAACAACAACAGACTACTACGCGTGCCAGCAAAAAATTTGCCAAGCGGTAAAAGATTCGTCACTGCCAATAACAATAGCAACACCGTCAACGGCAACACTAACGGTAACAACAACATCAACAACACCAACAACAACAACAACAACAACAACAACAGCAACAAAAATCACAATAACGCGAATCGAATAAACGTAGCGCCGAGAGTCAATAAAGCCTCGCATGGCAATGGTACTTCGAGTGATAACAATCCACCCGAATCACCTTCGAAAATCCCACTGAGAAACGGCGTTGGAGGTGCTTCGTCCCTTAGCGCTTCCAGGGAGGTGCTTAACAAGTCAACGGCCAAGCAGAATTATCCGACGAGCAACGGCTACGACGACAAGAATGTCAGAGACACGGCGAATAAGGCAAGTCGAATCATCCCTCGTGACGGAGTTTTCTCTGGAAAAAGACGAATCTTTGCCGTTACTACTAACGAATCTCATTAATACGTAAATTTGCAGACGGGAAAGTCTTGGGCCACAACGGGAGCAGCAACGAAAGACCAAACGTCGAATCAAGCTCAGTCGGTCAGCGACGAGCAAGATCTCGGTCTCGTCGATCTGCTCAAGCAATCGTCGAGTGCAACGGGTACTCAAAGCGTCGTCAATACGACGACTACCACGGCAGTTCAACCGTTGCAAATCGACGCAGCTTCGATACTCGCCGAAGCCGAGCTCGTTGCTAAACTCAGTAGTCTCGAAAAGAAACAAAAGGAAATGGAAGCTCGTAGTTCCGAACCACCACCGTCGATGTCGACGACGACAAAAAAAGACGACAACCAAACTGCCGGCGTGAGTTTGAAGCGAGAGCAACAGTCGACGGCCAACGGTCAAGTGGACGAGAAAGGAAAGAACGGGCCGTACACTCAAGCCATGATCAAACATTTTGGGCCCAACGCGACCAACCTCAACGAGGATAAACGCACGACAATAAGCAGCAACGTCCAAGTGGAGCAACAGAAAACGTCCAACGACACTGTCGCTCCGAGCGTTGTTCCCGACAGACAACAACAACAACAACAACGAGCGACGGAACCCGAGTCTTCCACTGCGCTGGCACAATCCAAGGTACGCGTACGCCTCGATCCATTTGGAACTCGACAACTCTAGTTTAGTGCGTTAAACGTGTTTTTGCGAATCTTCAGCAGGACGAAGAGGTGGCAAAGCCAAGCTCGAAGAAAAGCTCGCCGCGAAGTAGCGCGAGCGGTAGCGACGACAAAAAATTGAGCGCAACGAGTAACAACGGCAATCAAGGAGCAGCGACGAAGAAAAGTAACAACAACAGCGTCGTCGTCGAAACAACGAGGTTGCAAGGACAAACGCACGGCTCGTCGGAATCGCTGGCTAGCATCCGATCAACGGATACCGGGGTCAGCCTCAATACCGTTAGAGGTGTGTCGTCGGCCAAAGAGAAGACTGGTATTCACATGGTGAAGAGAGCCGAGGAAATCGAAACTCTCAGTGGCAATATCGTTCACGCCGAGGGCAACGGCGAACGCGCGTTAGTATATTATTATTCCTTTCTTCAATTTATACACGGCGCTATCTGTCGCATCGCGGATGTTGGCGTTGATTTACACTTGTACGCGTACGCAACGCAAATCGATACTTAATCGTCGTGACATTCGGAACGAGCGAAAACTCACTTCCCCATCGAGTTCAGTCAACCGTGTGCACACCTGTAATCATGCAAATCCTTAAAAACACACACACGTACACAGCAGAGCCGAAAAGCGGCATTTCGTCATTTCGCAGCCGCGTGTACGTTCGCTAAGGCCACGCCGAGTTCCTTAACCCTTGCCAGTAGGAGGTGTAGGGGTGTGTGTGTGTGTGTGTGTGTGTGCGCGCGCGCGCGAGGCCTTTATCGATCGGCCGTTCTCAACGCGGCACGTAGGAGAGCTCCCCCACCCGTGCCAGGTGAGGAGGCGATTTACATCGTCGCCGGACCCCAAGGGCTCGATAAATCAGTGGCTACCCCCGTTCTCCCCCGTCGCCCCTTCCACCTTGTACGAAAACGTCGACTTACTGTCTTACGCGAGATTTATGCACTCGAGCGAGCGAGCGCGCGTCTTTGCGCGACACGCGCACCCCTCTCAGCCGTGCCGATTCGCTTTGCCAATTAAAACTTTTTGAGAAATCAAGAGTTGAATCGATCCTCGGCTCGTTCGATTATCGACGCTTTGACGTTGCAAAGAGAGCGTGTTTCAACGACTGCTCCCGACTATTTCCGCAGCAACGACGATCCCAGGACGAGCAAACAATCGCTTTCGAATTAATTCACTTTGCATCGCGCGATAAACGTTATAAATGATAGCCGAAAACGTGCTGTTTCGACTAAATTCCACGAGTAGACCGGAGAAACTCCAATAAATTATTGCACAGATACGGATTACAACGGGACGACTCGGTGAAGCGGAAGATTCATTGGAGCCGAGCTGATGTAACGCGTTACTGTTGTTGTGTTGTTTGGCGGATTTCCAATCGCGTAATTTAATATCCATCTAGTTAACGCAATTTGTCGCGCTACGAACGAACGAACGACGCTGACCACCGGATGAAATTGTCGTTTTTAATTAGATCGTTTTCGCGACTATTGACAAGTTTCTTCCGGGGAGACGCTCTCTACTTTCCACGCGTGTCAGAAACAACAGATTCTGCGGCTGTAAAGCGACTCTTTCGATATTTTTCGCTGGCTTCTTCGACGTTTATCTCGTGGCTTGGGCAAACCGAGAGATCGTTTGATCGTAGAATGGGGCTTCGTTTATATCGACGCGATTCGCCGAATAGCGTTGAAAAACACTTTTGAACGCGATTGTAAAACGCCGCTTGTTATTGTTCGAGAACGAAGCATTCGTTAGGAACGCGAAAAATTATCGGATCGAGTGCGGTATTTAGCTGCTCAAGAGTCTGCTAATTTCTAGACTTTCTACGAAGAACCAGATTCGACGTTCAACATACTTACTTGAAGCAGCGTGAATTAGCGATCGCGCTGCTTTCCTCGAGCCTCTATGAACGTCGTTTTCAACGCCAATTATTCCGTACATCAAGATACGCCGTAGACGGATACATTAGTTTCGTTCCATAATTTTTTTTCTAGGCTCTGGAGCAAACTCGCGCCGTGTTTGATACGGTAAAATACCGATCGCCCGTGCAGATACTCGATAAGTCGTAAACGTCGAGTGTCGACGATTGAATCGAACGAAATGGCCAAAAATTCGGACGTTTTTCGCATGCAAGTTTACCACCCAACTATATTTATCAGTGGAAACACGAGCATTTAAATTATGCCGTATCTAAATAATGACCACGCGAGTCTATGCGTGCGATTTGCATTTGTAGATTAGTCAGCGTATTCTTATCGAACTTGCCGAGCGCGATTAGAGCTTTGATCTTCGCGTGGGCTATGGCAATACCATCGGATTCAAATTTCAGTAAAATTTCCGAAAAACAATTTTCCTACCAAAAAATACGAATAATTTACTCGGGTTTTTATCAGAGCTACCGTTGTTTGCTGTTACCGTACAACTTGTCGAAAGGTAGCAGCGATCCACGCCAACTCTTTTTTTTCAATCGTTCCCTCTTATCCCAAAACTTACAACACTCGAGCATTGCTCAAAATGCATCGTTTTTTGTTTGCTGCGACTCGTTGTACCGATCGTCGGCTTGTTTGGTTTTCGAAAAAACCCACGCTTTTCCGTCCCAAAGCGAAACGCTCCTTACGGCCGTTGCGCTGCGCGAGAAAAAGCGCAAAAAATAACGAATCCAACGTTGGAGTTGGAAGTGACACTTGGCCACGAGTCATCAACGAAATACCGAGTAGAGATAAACCTCCAGCCAACGTTGTACTTGGTTCGAAATTAATCTCTCGCTCGATTCGTTGAAACGACAGAAAGTTTCATCCGCGTCCTCGGTATTGGACGTGTACTTTTCTCGATTGGATGCCAATGGCAAACGATCGGACGAACGTCCGATAAAAATACGTAATAATCATTTCGAAACGTTTGTGATTGTCAAGTCAGTCCAAACGCTACACGTGACTCGTCTGTTTGCAACGATAAAAAAGAACGTCCGAGTTTGTTCGTTAGAACGAAAAATTCGAGAAACACGCGAACGAAATCGCTCCGTATCGCACACGACGATCTCGTTAAATACACGCATCAGAGATCGAGAAACACTCGAATCTGGTATTATACGTGTGTGTGCGCGAGAGCGTCAAGTGTCTACAAGAGCACACAGCAGCCAGCGAGCGTAGTAAGCGAGCGACGGTTGCTATGCAACGCCGGAGAGAACCGAAGCGAGCCGAGAGAGAGAATATAGCGTGGCAAGAGAAGGGGGTTGTAGGAGGGGGAGGGGGAGGGGGGGCGCTTGCTGTTAGCGCGTACCCATCTCTCTCTCTCTCTCTCTCTCTCTCTCTCTTAACTCACGAGTATAGAAGTGTAGCAAACTCCGTGCGGTAAGCAGAGCGTGTGCAGCAGGCCGCTGCGCGGACGCATTCGACGACAAGCTCTGCTTCCGGCCACAAACGTACGCATCGTTTCGCTGTGCCGTATAGTGATCGAACGGCTTGTTTCAATCAACAAAGTTACAACGAAGACTCACGCACGTGCGTTTGTTGTCGTTTGTTTTTTTTTATTTTTTTCCATCGTTATTACTTGCCGACGATTCACGCGTTCGACCGACTGATTTTTTAGTTTGTGTACGCGCGTGCGTGTGTGTGTGGGAGAAAGATTTATTTTGGAGTACCGAAGAAGCAAACTACTACGCTATTCGTGGTGACTCTTTCTGGTATTTTTCTTCTTTTTTTCGTTCGCGCGCTCTTGCCTGGCGGCAGCGAATGCTCCCGCAACGAAAACGCGCTTCTTCGTTCTCAAAACTGATGTCGGCCGATTTACAATTTCTTCGCGCGTGTTTGAGTGACCAAACAACGACGCGCAAAAAAATGAGTGCGCGAGTGATTATGAAACGATATGAACACTGATGCAACGTAATTTCGCGTGATCACGCGTGCGACACTGTGCGATAAACATTTCGTAATCCGTAATCCAGTTGGAAAACTTTGTTCTCGCAAGAATACGCATCGATACCTGGCTTTCGATCAAAGCGTCGATTCAACGTTCAAACGTATCGCGCTGCAAATTAAAAAGTCGCGTGAAAACTACGGGCGAACGCGCGAGAAGAAGGGCCACACGCCACCCGACGACGGTCAAAGTAGCCGTTTGTTTGTTCTGCGACGTATCGTTCCGAGTAGCTCTGGTCGAAGATAATCGTCGAACGGAAAAAGATCAACGTTCCCTCGAGGATTGTTGAGAGAGACAAAACACCGTCGGTCAATGCGACAACGATGCGTTTGAAAGCGAAAAGCCTACGATCGTACAAACATTATTCAAACTAGTCGAGACAGCGAACGTAAGAAAAGAAAGGAAACAAAGTTGATACAACTTGAATTGAGTTACGAGTGTTTCTGTCTAGTTGAGTCGTCGCTTACGTACGTACGTGCTCCGCGTTGAGTTTCAAAGCCTTAGCGCGTACAGCGAAATAGCTTCATTGTACTACTCAACTATTCGCTTCTATTCTTTTGATCTACTAGTGCTTTTGTGAATCGAAAGACTTGAAATTTCATCGCGTGCTTACGCTTAATACTCCAAGCTTACCCTCGAATCTCTCGGTCCAGCGTGTATACGTGTATGTGTTTCCGAGGAAGAGACGCGACTCTGATGTTTTTTTCCTCAACAATCGAGACAATACACGAGACTGGAGCGCGCGCGCGCTAGAGAGAGAGAGAGAGAGAGAGAGAGAGAGAGAGCGAGGACACGCAAAAACATCAAAGGGTTAAAAGTAGGCCTAGGTTCGTAACAAAAGTGACAAGAAGAAAAAGTGAATGACCCCAAGTGGATTCGCGCTGCAGTGCCAATAGAAAAAGACGAGTACTCTCCCTCCCTCCCGAGCCTATATATACGTATCTGTACGCGCGTGTACGATCACTCGAGGTTACATCTGACAGCTAATGCGCTAACGATCTAACGCGTTAGCGTCAATGCGTTCGAACTGACGAGTATCCACGTTGTTTATAGGTCGACATGAGCGACGAAAATCGAAGGTACATTGAACACGAGTTGGCCCATTTCGATTGAAAACGAGCACAACAAGACTAAACTTGCCTATAAATAATTGTCGGATCAAGATGAAATCGTGGTTGAGCAATTTCGTAATAATCGTCAATTTGTTGACGTGGAACGAGAGTCTCTCCGCGATACCGCACCATTCCATCGACGATCGTCATTACCGTCATTACCGTCAAGATCTAACGAACGCGAGCCATGCTCGCGTTGCAACGAGGCGGCAGCGACGGTTTACGATCGACGAATTGTTAAACGTGAAATTCCCAACGATCAGCAGCAACGATTTCGATCTGGATATTTGCAAAGCTGGCAATTTTCTGGGTGACATTGCGTTGCCGAACATCGAGTACGAGACCGAATGGCGTCAAGAGAAAGTGAAAGATAATTTCGTCGACGAGCTCGAAAAAATCCAGGACGAAGTCATGAAGGAAGGTCTACAGATCGAAGAGGAGGGTCTTACGGAGATATTCAAATTTGAAAGCGAGCACGAACGAAAGGGCGAGGCTAACGTCGAATCTGGCGCGACTGTCAGACCCTACAATTCCGAAAAAATATCCTCGATCAAAGACTACGACGCTGTCGTCGTGCAATTGCGAAAGAACAACAACGAGCGCTCGTCCGTGGACGCGGCAAAGCTCGCCGCTGTTGGAAGTAGCACGTTGACGCACGACGAGCGCACGACCGTACAAACAACCCCGACGATCGACGAGGAGACGCTGCCGAAGAAAGTGTTGTACAGCGAGTACTTTTCCACGGGTGTCCCTCGCGCGAGAAGACGACGACATCACCGTCGGAAGTCCAAAGCCTCGTCGACGACGTACCGAGAATCTCGCGAGGGTAAGACCGGAGGCGTGGGCGTCGCTCGCTCGCGAGATAGGCCGCCAACGACGACGGCGACGAGACGGTTGGTGCGAAGGCGTCGCGCCGCGACGGCGCGCAAAGAGCGCATCTGGGATCACGGCGTGATCCCTTACGAGATAGACGGTAACTTTTCCGGCGTGGACAAAGCGCTTTTCAAGCAAGCGATGCGTCACTGGGAGAACTTCACCTGCGTGAAATTCGTGGAGCGCGCGACTCGCGAGCACCCGAATTACATCGTGTTCACCGAGCGTCCATGCGGTTGTTGCTCGTTCGTCGGTAAACGCGGCAACGGACCACAAGCTATCAGCATCGGTAAAAACTGCGACAAATTTGGCATAGTCGTGCACGAGCTCGGCCACGTGGTTGGCTTCTGGCACGAACACACTCGACCCGACCGCGATCGCCACGTGCAGATAATACGCGACAATATCATGACCGGACAAGAGTACAATTTCAACAAGCTCACCGACGACGAGGTCAATTCGCTGGGCTTGCCCTACGACTACGACTCGATAATGCACTACGCCAAAAACACCTTTTCCAAGGGCACCTACTTGGACACCATTTTGCCGATGGAGATGCACGGCAAGAAGAGACCCGAGATCGGCCAACGTATACGTCTCAGCGAGGGCGACATCGCGCAAACCAATTTGCTCTACAAGTGCAACAAGTGCGGGCGTACCTTTCAAGAGAACAGCGGCAGCTTCGGCTCGCCCACGCACCCCAACAGTTCGCCAACGACGAGCGAACAATCGGAGCGTTGCGAGTGGCGAATCACCGCCACGCACGGCGAACGCATCGTTCTGAACATCACCTTCCTCGACATATTCAAGAACGACTACTGTCGCACGGACTATCTGGAGATACGCGACGGTTACTGGCACAAGAGCCCCGTGCTCGGGCGGTTCTGCGGAAGTGGCAAAATTCCCGAGCCCCTCGTCTCCACGGGCAGCCGGATGCTCGTCACGTACGTCGCCTCGGCGAAGCAGGCCGGGCACGCTGGCTTCAGCGCGAGCTACGAGGCCGTTTGCGGTGGCGACGTCGAGCTCGACGCCATGGGACACCTCGAGTCGCCCAATTATCCCGAGGAATACCAATCGAGCAAAGAGTGCATCTGGCGGTTGTCGGTGCCGCAAGGCTACCAAGTGGCCCTCAAATTCCAGTCGTTCGAGATCGAGAGTCACGACAACTGCGCCTACGATTTCGTGGAGGTGAGGGACGGACACAGCGCGAGCGAATCCCCGCTGATCGGCGTCTACTGCGGCTACAAAATACCGCCGGACATTCGATCGACCTCCAACAAATTGTTCGTGAAGTTCGTGAGCGACGGCACGGTGCAGAAAACGGGCTTCTCCGCGACCTTCCTCAAGGAATTCGACGAGTGCGCTCTGCCCGATCACGGCTGCGAGCACGACTGCATCAACACGCTCGGTGGCTTCGAGTGCTCCTGCAAGATCGGCTACGAGCTTCACTCCGACGGCAAGCACTGCGAGGACGCGTGCGGCGGTGTCGTCGACGCGAGCAACGGCACCATCACGAGCCCGTCCTTCCCCGAGGCCTATCCAAGCGACAAGCACTGCGTGTGGGAGATCGTCGCGCCGACGCAGTACCGCATCACGCTCAATTTCACTCACTTCGATCTGGAGGGCAACAACGTGTACGAGCAACCCTGCAAGTACGACTGGGTCGAGGTGTCGAGCAGCCTGAACGACGCCATCGTCAAGAGACACGGCATTTTTTGCGGCTCGAGGCCGCCGCCCATGATCACCTCCGAGGGCAACGCCTTGAAGGTCGTGTTCTCGTCCGACAACAGTATGCAAAAGTCGGGCTTCGCCGCGATCTTCTTCACCGACATGGACGAGTGCGCCAACAACAACGGCGGCTGTCAGCACGAGTGCAAGAACACGATAGGCTCTTATCACTGCAGCTGTCACAACGGTTTCACCCTCCACGACAACGGACACGACTGCAAGGAGGGTGGATGCAAGTACGAGATAACCGCGCCCACCGGCACCATTTACTCGCCCAACTACCCGGATTACTATCCGGGCAAGAAGGATTGCGTGTGGCACTTTGCCACCACGCCGGGCCACAGAATCAAGCTCATCTTCAAGATATTCGACATGGAGCAGCATCAAAAGTGCGACTACGATCACGTCGCCATCTACGACGGCGACTCGCCCGAGGCGCAGTCGCTCGGACGATTCTGCGGGAACAAAGAGCCACACCCCATACTCGCGACGGGCAACCAGATGTTTATGATCTTCAAGAGCGACACGTCCATACAGAAGAAGGGATTTTACGCGGAACATACGACCGCTTGCGGTGGCCATTTGACGGCCACGGACAACACCAAGCACTTCTATTCCCACGCCCGCTACGACAAGGATAATTACAACAATCGAATGGATTGCGACTGGACGATCGAAGCTCCCGTTGGCAAGAACGTGCACGTGAGCTTTGTCGAGTTCGATCTCGAGGACGAAGAGGATTGCAGCTACGACTGGGTTGAGATACACTCGGGACTCGACACGTCCAGTCCGACCTTTGGCAAGTATTGCGGCAATTCAACGCCCACGGATTTCATATCGACCAACGAGGCCTTACTGATTCGCTTTAAAACCGACGATACCATATCTAGAGCTGGCTTCATGGCCAGTTACTACGCGTTGAAACGAGAGAGCGAAGAACTCGTCGATAGAGAGGACGAGGAGAACGATTTATCCTCAATTATTTGATAATACGACGAGTAATCGACTCTTGCGTTTATGTAGCTCAATGATGTTTGCGTGCGCGAGTGTGCCATCGCGATCACGCAAACGCGAGGAAAAGGGGAATCGACTCGCGACAAAACAAACGAAAGGGATTCAAACGTGTTATTGAGAGGAACGATCAGCGATCAAAGCGATAAGAAGACACGTGTACGTAACGTACAGACTACTAAGTTGACGTGTCAAAGCATCGTATTACCTAGGTGTAGAGGGACAAACAACGAGACAAGAGTACGAACCGAGTATCTGCTTGTTTTTTTTCTCCCACCTGCTCTTGACGAGGGGGTCTACGTCGTCGTGGTGTGCCTGCGTGCACCCTACGAGCGTTTGCAGCACCCTGCGACGGTGCATTTACTTTCCAACATTTTTCTCTTCGGCACCCCGAGGATTTCCAAGTGTTCGCATGCGCATATGGATAGAGATATACGTAGAGGAGAGTACGCTGTCATTATCAGGAATATTAGCGAGTTGCGAATTGTATTAGGATAGTTTTAGAGATACATCGAAAGACCGCACGGGAAAGTCTCAAACTTGTCTTGTTTCCTTTTTGTATTTAATATTTTTCACGCTCGCGTGCTCGCGGCGAAAGCGCATCTCTCCTTCTATACGTTTGTTTCGTCTCTTCGCGTTCGTAGAGAAGTGAAACTGCGCGTGCAAGTGTGAAATGTGCATCCTTGTATCGTGTGATGCTGACGATTGCTATTATTATTATTATAGTTGTTGTTATTATTATTATTATTATTATTATTATTATTATACGTATACTATATAAAGAGCAATATCGAGTCTCGAACCTCGTTCACAATTAACGCAAAAGCCTTATACTTTGTCAAATTAGTCTTAGTGTGTTCACAATAAAATCGAGGCGGAGACGACGAAGATTTCTTCTCCGCCGGCAGTTTTCATTAATTACTCGAGTTTTTAGCGAATATTATTGCTCCTTGAACCTTGATCCTGTGTCGATTCGCACTTTTTCAACGCGGCTATTCGTACTTATTGAACGAATTTATTCGTACTCAAACACGCCAATTAACACGGAAAGAAAAGCTCGTTCTTTCGCTCGATCGCTCCGAAATAAAAGCAAACCGAACGATACACGTTTGCAAGCGAGTATATACCAAGTCATTGAATTATAAAACTAGCGACGAACTTGAATTCCACTTTCAATTCGATCGTGTTCCCATTTCGACATAACGCGCTAGTAATTGATTTATGATTGTGAATGGCTTTAGGAAATATGCAATTGACATCAATCAACGTATAAACAGTTGAAAATGACACGAACTTTATTAGACCATGAATTCCATAGGAACGCATCATTACACAATTAATGCGCGTTCAACGAATGCCAAAGTATACAAAGAACCGACAACTTTTATTTTATTTTCACTCGATCACGTACGTATCCTCTTTGGTTCGATTCAAGTTCGCTGAGCTGCGAATACCGTAAGCATTTTGTCGTTCGCTTTGCATTTGCCCTCTTCGTAACTGGCGATTCCTACGAACAAACTCAAACGCATGCTTCAATTATTTTCACAAAAGTCATTCTAACGTCTTTAGTCGGTAAATTTGTCTTACGGGAATAAAGACACGTATTACGACACTCGACGACACTCGGGTTCTCGTAAGTTCTCCCATCGGAGCCACACACGGGGAAAAGCAACCTATTGGCGTCGCAATCGCACGAACGACAAGCCTTCTTAGCTTTTATTCGTACACCTGGAAACGATTAAATACGCGATACAACGATTATCGTGCGGTTTTCGACAAACTTACTCTCGTTGCGACACTCGTTGAAACACTCGAGTTCCTCTTGATTGTTGTAGGTTTTATCGTTGTCCCCGCATACCGGTGAATTGGTCGGGAAATTGCAGTCGCACCGCGACCCATCCGTCGTCGCTGTTCCAGTTATCAACAAAGCTAAAAAATAAATCGATCGATTCAGTTCCCATAATCGATGTTCCAGTGCGTCAACTATAGGACGCACAGCAAACGGCAAACCAAACCGTAGCTAACTCGAACATGACGCCGCTCGTCGTGTCAATTATACGTTTGTAACACTGTCAACGCGACACCTGCTTAGGCCTCGATCTAAACTATTTATCGTGTAGCGGGCGCCTTGTGCCTATACCCCCCCCCCTCTCGCTCTCTCTCTCTCTCTCTCGCTCTCTCCTCGATAAGTACCGTTTCGTTGTCATGGATATTTATGGCGCATCGTACCGTGACCCTATAATATATATTTGGACGGCGTGGTATTAATCGCGCCAAAGAAATAACGACGTGTCGTTCGGTTGCTGCTTCGTTATACGATCTCTAGTCGCGCGGAGATAACCAACCAAACGTCGTTGTAAATGGTCACGCGCAAAATACCGATTTTCTAAATGGTTTTTCAAGAGGTGCAACATTGCGTTGTTCCGTTAGGATCTCTTGGAAGCCTCGCATTTCGAATAAATACGTTAACCTCGTAAACGACTACACAATGGACTCGCGATATTTCCTACACGTTGAATAATAAGAGCTGCTCGATAAGAATCCATCGCGAGTTGCGTGGACGTGGAGGACGTGTACATCGACGAATTCAAACGTACGTTTCGTACGAGTTTGAACGTTATTTTGGCTTCAGCTCTTACTCTCACAGAGGACGCTCGACGTTAAAGTGCAATAGATTCTTTTGGATAAGGCGATAAGTAACTGGTCGTTACTTCGTTGTTGCGGTGACAAGATTATCCACCGGACGAGAATAGTCGTCCACTGTGAAATAAAAGAAAAAACATTCGCTTACCGCGCGTGGCTTCGTTGACGCGTAGACGCGTTATTTTCAGTAGAAAAAGCGACATTTGGTCGGCCAGCGTCGTTGGCGTTCTCGCGCGTAACCGAGCGTCCGTTTGCTTCTTATAATTAACGCCTACTTCGTGTGTCCTACTTGGAAATATACGATATGACTTTGCCGAATATCCAATAAAGCTTGTAAAGAATAAAGAAAACGGTATAATATCACGGGTGATGAATTACTTTTATCCGATTTTTCCATCTCACGCAAAAAAAGAAAAGGTATCGCCAATTCAGTTTTACCCTTTTCGGCCACTCACACACACACACGCACACACGCACGCACAACATTTTATTTTCATCAAATCCAAAGCTGCGCGAAATAATTTTTTTCTTCGCGAGGTGGGGAGGTGAAATATACGTAAAACTGACCGTAGCTGCATAAAAAAGGGTAGCACGTGTGTGTGTGTGTGTGTGTGAGTGGTCGAATCGCGTGTTGCCAAGGTCGTGGGCTAGCGACTTGGACTGCCTTTCGATCAGCGTGAGACGTATTCGGGAGTCGTGTTTCAGCTCCACACGCGTTCAAATCTTTGTTTCGTTCCTTTCAAATTACTCTTTGAGAACGAAAATATAGAAGAAGAAAAGAGGATTTTCAAATGTTGTTCTCTGCGTTGGCGTATCAATCGTACCGATGAGTATATACATGTTCGTACTAATACACCCACACATACACACGTGCATCATCGATCTGCTTTTTGAGTAACTCGTTCGTTGCACGCATGAGCTTTGTTTTCGTTTGCTCAAAGCTTGATTATAAAATCCGCGGTACGATCCTACGGCTGGATTAGAGTTGCCTGGCAAACCTCGTGATATATTTGTTCGTTTGTATAAATGTATTGGCGATTTATAACGTCTTGTACTGTTTTTATACGTAACGAGGATATCCATTACCTATATCGCGAGATTTTACTATCGCGCCAAAGTATCCTACCCGCATCGACGATTTAACGATCCTCTCTACAAATTAAAATCACGTCAATCTGCGTCTATATCAATAAAACTTTGTTGCTTCATAAATATGCATATTATCCCTTCCCCCTCTCTCTGTCTCTCTAAAAAAAGAGGCCTTTCAGTAAAGAATCGAGATCAATAACTCGGGAGCGAGCGAGCGAGCCAGAGAGAGAGAGAGAGAGAGAGAGAGAGAGAGAGACCTATAAAACTGCCAAAAGAAAAAAAGACCACACAAAGTTAGTCTCGAGTATCAAATAGAGAAAGAGAGAGAGTATACACACTTGACCAGAGGAGAGTTTTGGATCGATGCTAGAGTCACGCTATACAGCAGCAAACCACCTTCCTTTGCGCCTTACTGCCCCTTCTCTTTTGTGTTCCGTGTTATTTGGTCAGCTCTCGCGTATAGGCATGCTGCAAAGTCGTGACACGGTATTAGTCGTTGTTTCGCAGGCTTGGCGCCGACTCGGCTGACGATGCGGCCAACGACAAATCAAGTGGACCAACAACCAAGTGGATCAACGTAAAAAATCGACTGGTCAAAAGACTTGGTTGCGTTGCCAAGAAGCCACATCGTACGAGTAATTGTTGGCCAACGATGCGTTGTCTCGCTTGTCGACGCGATCCCAAAGCTCAACTTTGGCCGGGTAAACTAAAAGCTCGAGGTGCATCGAGCGTACAATTGACGGCGCCCGCTGCCACCGGAGAGAGATCGCTCAACACTCGATGGGATAAATTCAAGAACGCTTGCAGGTAAGTGGCGTTGCTACGCGTGAGCTTTGTCGGTCGGTTCATACCTCCGATTTCTCCGCGCCATCCGAATCGGCGTAGTGTACTAGACTGTAAGGACGTTTGATTGGTAGATGCGTGGAATGGCGCGAAAGAAGACGAAGACGTCGTCAGCAACGCTTGCAAGTTGCACCGTTGGAAACGTCTACGACGACGACGACGACAACGACGACCACGACACCTCCGGCAATTGTCACGACGAGCAAATGCTGTCCCGTCAACGTAGCTGCGCTTTGCCGGGGACTGTTTTCAAAATGCACTTGCTGCGGCAGACGTAGATTAAGTCTGCAATCGGAACGTAGCTCCAAACGTTCCAAGAGCGTTCGCGCCAAGCATAGCTTGACCAGCGTTGCTGGACCTCCGCTGTCCGAGGTTTGTGTGTGTGTGTGTGCGCGCGTGTCGAGAACGTACCGTACAAAGTGACGTTAATCACGTTGATTACAGAACACAAGGCCGAAATTACCGGACGCACTGGTCGAGCACAATTCGGTAATGCGAGGCGCCATCCCTTGTCTTCCCATACCCGTTGCCTGGGTCTGCTTGATGTTCAACGTCCTTATACCTGGTTCCGGTAAGACAACTCTACGATTCCGATTACAAAGCGAAAGCCGTTCCTCTTTCTCTCCTTCGTCGCGATCGATAGTGGTGTGGCGAAGGCTGATGTACGCGAGATGTAATCGCAAGGACCGGGACTTTTATCGCGACTCTCGTTCGATCTCGACCTTGAACGTCGTTGTTAACTAGACGCGGCACTTGGAGAAGTAGCGTTTTGACGATGTTGTTTGTTTAGGAACGATAATGAGCGGCCTATTCAACGTTTGTACGGGTCAACCGAGATTCTCGCAAACGGCGAGTCCAGCGGCACGCTTTGGCGCTCTCGTCGTCAACTTGATCGTTGGCGTAAGTCAACTCTTCACCGTTTTATTTTGTCTGGTTGGCTGGGGTTGGAGCATCTGGTGGGGCGTCTCGATGCTACGACTGGCAAGTGAGTGCACTAACGACGTGTTTGTCAGGCCACTTTGTCCGTTGCACGCATTTCAATATTCGAAACACGCACGCAGGGAAGTGGAAGAGATTCAAGGAATCCGAGGCAGCGGCGAACGATCCAGAAGCTCATCGCAGCGGTACCGATACCGCGAGCCTGCCGGCGCCCGGAATTCCGCCCTTATCGTCTTTGAGACCGACAGGCACGTCGGCGGTAGCAGCGGCAGCGGCGGCAACGGAACGACCTCGTTGAGGAGAACGAGACACCGAAGAGAAGACGTTTCCTCCTTATCGTTTTGCGAAACATTGACCGAGTCTGACTCGCGACCTAACTATCTTATCGCAGCAAACACCTATCTGTATTTTTAAGTTATATATAGATATAATATAATCCCTCCTACATTAACAACGCGAGCTGCGTTATACCGTATGTACGCGCGCGTACACGCAGATTTATAGACGGGGAACTTTATATTTTTCCAATACTTATCAAATATCGGCCGCGCGTCAACGTCACACCAATTCCATCTTTTTACCATAATTTATGTAGAAAATCATCGAAACACGTGCGCGCGACGTGTCGATGTATTAGTGTCGTAACGACAGCAGCTCTCCGGATCAACTAGTAAAGAAAGTACGCGTACGTCGTTCGCGCGGTCATGCTGGTTTTTACGCAAAACGGTCAACGGCCAAACACGTTTGTTTTGAACAAACGCCGAGAACGAGCGAGAACGAGCGAGAACGATTTGTTCGACCGATCGTGCACTTTGGCTAAACGCAATACGCGCGTGTGTATACCTATATATTATTTGGTCAATGGAGAAGGCGTTTGCAATGTTTACTTTACTCACGGTGGGATACGCGTGCGTATATCTACGTAGATCTACGTGAAGTTTTTTTAGACGCGCGTTGGGAGACAGGCGAACGCCTCTGGTTGTGGTTTATCCGATAACCTAGGTCGTGGAGCAATTAATCGTAGGACGTACGTGCAACGTTTCAACGGATATTTTTACAAAATTATCGCGCGTCCAAATGCTTCAAATGTCATGTGTATAAATACATCGATGCGAAAGCTGCATTGTAATATATCGCATTTATCGGTCATTTTTCCAAAGTATCCGTTTGTTGCTTGATCCTGCGACCATTGCCTCTTTACGAGCAAAACGACCACTCTATTTTTCTTTAACTAAAACCAATTAGAAAATTAGAAAATAAAACAGACTGTCTCTAACGTTGTTTGGTTTTTTATTTTACTTGTATTTCGTAATAAATCACTTTATTTACATCGCTTGTGTGGATTATAAAAATAAATATCGACGTTATCGTTTGGTTTTCTTTGTTTGTCGTACTACAGATATTTTTGTAACAAAAATCTTACAAATACTGCTTTTGTGAATATGTAGACGTTTCGTGCAACAAGTATACATTATATATGTATGTATGTACATACATATATGTATATATATATATATATATATATATTTACTTACCTTTATCCGTTTCTCACGTCTCTCTCTCTCTCTCTCTCTCTCTCTCTGTCCGCCGTATTTATTTTCGTGTAAGGCGTTTATCTCGTGTGTGTTTTTACGATGCATCGAACATGTTGAACGCAAACTTTGAACGGAAAATTGATCTTGTGACGGCATATCGAAAGGCAGTATTTTGGAAACTGAAAATAATCTAAAATCTCAAGGTAATCTACGATTTGAAAATGAGAAAAATCATGTATAATACGATACGTTCTACGTCAATTGTCTAGAAAAGAAAAAACGAAAGATAATTTGTTGTTATCTTACTGAAATTGAAATAAAAGTATTTTTGTATTTTGTACTTGTCAAAAACGAGCTATGTTATTAAAACAAAGGTATAATAAACAATCAATGTCTGTCTCTTTCTATAACTGCAAGTATCTAATTATCGTCATCTTTCACGTGAAAATAACTGTTTACCTAGTGGGTCATCTAGAGTATATTGAAAATGGGATATCTCGACTGCTAGAATATCGAGATATAGGTATAGGTTTATAGATATAATTGATCAATTTGATTGTATAGTGTCGACTGATAAACACAGAAGCGAAAACTTACGGCCAAGTCGTGGCGCGAGTAAAAGGAGCAAATAAGTATTGTTTGTAATCGGTCGAAACTTCGCTCTTGTGTTGTATTGGATAAATATATCTAGGTATTTGATATTATTTGGTGCATGACATGGTGTGGGTGTCAATGAATCGAGTCGCTGGTTTTGAATACATTCGAGTAGTATATGTTTAATGATGTGACTTTATAATATAGAGATACGTATGTCGTTTATGCACAAGTAGATTATTTGTTTATCATAATAATAATAATGATGATGATGATGATAATAATAGTAATAATAATCGTGTTACAGTGTGTATGGTGAATATTGTATAATAATAAGTCTCTAGAAATAATCATTACAGTTATTAATGAAAACTCAAAAACAATGTCTAAAGAACAGAGACTACAAATCTATTGTCGGTATCAGCGACTGTACAGCAATGTAGTCTAGGCGTTGTGTATCAGTAGTATTTTATCATCGTTCAATTCTCCACTTTTGTTTGGTCAACAGTGGCACGCAAACTTTGTGTGTGAGTGTCATACGGTATTTTTATTTTATAGTCAAATAGTCAAATTCCACGCACAAAAGTTACTTGTTTCGTATATATATATATATATATATATAGTTTGTTGTTGTTGTTGTTGTTGTTGTTGTTGTTATTGTTTTGTTTTGCAGCCCGATTTCAGGTAAGTTTAACTTTAAGTCCAACGAAAAGTAACAATCAAGGTAATTTTGGCGTACATACATAGTGTGTGTGTGTGTGTGTGTGTATGCATGCTCACGTATGCATGAACACACGCATATACGTATATACACAATTGTCGGGCCAGATCGTGCAAATAGTGCGATATAGAAAAATATCGTGTCTTGATATCGAGCTGCATCTTGATAGTATGTAAAGGGCATATACAACGCAGAGTCAGGTGTGTGGGTAAACAAGATACATCAACATGGGATGGTGCATTCGAGTGTAACTGTCAACAGTGTATAACATCGATTGTGCTGTTGTGTCCGTGAGTATGTATGTGTGTAGGTGACGTGTATATGCGAATGTGTGTGTGTGTAGCGTATTTTTCTTATTTTTTTTTGTTCTTTTGATTATGTATTTTTTTTTCGTTTTTTCTCACTTTTTTCAGCATACAAGCTTACATCGTACACGGTATATGTATAATATGTTGCGAGTTACTCGGTATCTAGACGCGCAAGCTGTGTTACTTTTTTTAAATTTGTGTTGTAGTTGGCATTACTCTGAGTAGTAGCTATCTTCTTGACTAATGTATTCAGTGTTTCGTAGTTTTTAAGAAAATACAGCTTTTCGTAGAAACATACGTGGACCTGCAGATTTCATTTTTTTTGGCTTTGTTTAATGTTTGTTCTCGGGAGGGAGAAAAGAAGTAAGTGTTTCGTTGGATATGTCTAAATGCCAGTCTCGTATAGAACAGTTAAGAGATGAGCGATAAGTATTTTTTTATTATAGTGTATTTCGGAAGGTAATATCAATTCAGAAACCAAATTCAAGTTCTTTTTTCTTTTCGTACTTTAGTTTTTCTATATCTTTTCAATAGATATACATTGTAATTTTTGTTATTTTATTTTGTTCAATTCTCTCCTTTTGTTTTGTTTTGTTTTTCTCTTTCTTTAAATTAGTTCATCTTGTAGCGTCCGCTTTTCTTTGAAAGTTGCGAGAAGAGAGGAATAGAGAGAAAAGCTCGAGAAAACGATCGGCTTCGTGGCTTACTAAAGAGGCTACTGAAAAGTAAGAGATCACGCGAGAACGTTTTGCTCTACAAAATGCCAAGCGTTCAAATGGAAATGGAATATTTTGCGATAAAAGTTTTTTCTTTTTTTACAAACGGCATAAATACTTTCAGCAATGTTTGTTCTCAAGTACCGTTGTTATAAAAGGATACGAAGTTTATCCGTTAAAATCTGTTGAATATTTATTGAAGTATTAATATCGTTAATATTAAATAAAACGTCTCGCGTTGTAGTTGTTGTTGTTCCTCGTTATACTCTCTACGAATGTAAGGAAGTTAATTTTAAAAAAGCGAATACTTTTCTCCTCTCGTCTCCTCCTCTTTTTCTCGAAAACTCCTTGTAATCAATGCGTATATTCCTTCTTAAGACTGCTGAATACTTAGTTAATTTGTTTTACGTTTTAATTGTTTTTTTTTGTTTTATCATTAGAACGATAGTACATCAGTTGGTAGGGTGCGCAGGGCTGCTAGGCACAGATAATTGACTCGCAAATTCAAACAACATTACAGCGTACGACATACATTATAATACACATATTACATTTCTTCATTGTAATTTTTTGTTTGCTCTTATTGTTTATTAAATTTTTTGTTAATTTTACTTATTCTTTCTCTCGCTCGCTCGCTCGCTCGCTCGCTTTCTCATACCCTTTGTCCTTCGTCGAGCAAAAATCGCTCCTTTCACACTCACGCATCCTCACTCTCTCTTTCTTATTTATTTTGTTTTCGTGTTCCAGACTTTAATTTTATTTATTTTCGGTTTGTTTGTTTGTTTGTTTCTTTTTTAAACAACGCGCCAACTTATTATTCGAGACGTACGAAAGTCTAAAGCCTTCGAGACTTACGATGTGTATTATTTTTTCATCTTGTGTTACTTTCCCTAGAGATAAAACTATTTCATTAAAATACATTCACGTACGTTTTAGTGCGCAGCGCCTTTTCACGAGGATTCCGGTTATAGACTTGTGCCGCTCGCACTTGCACGACGTTACCTTTACTTTGATACGCTTCTTTCGATCTTTGTTTCTTGTCTACGTTTAGCTCGTTGTCGATATTTTGCACGACTCGTTGAAAAACAAAACGAACGATCGATTAGTCAAATAGGTATGGAATGGACGACAACGAACGGAGCAACCAATCAAGGAGACTCAACGGAAACGACGTACAAGTGCAATGGGCAAGTATCGAACTCGAAGGGGTTTATTTTGGATTTCTCTTGTTTTCCTTAACGGACAATCTTCGTAGTGGCGCGCGCGCTCGAAAAATTTTTTTTTGTTTTTTAATTATCGTCTGGTGATTCGCGCTAAATTTACTTGTTATTTTTTTTATTCCTCACTCGGTAATGCGCAATGCACATATAAATAATAATGTATACAGTCAACAAATCTTATTCGTATCCTAATTTGTCGCAGCAATGGGAAGACAGAGCTTAGAGACCCTTCCGGCTCAGATGCACGATATAACAGAGACACAGAGTATATCGATAGTTTTAATAATGATGCGCCCTCGGGGTTTATTTTTTTTTTCTTTCCTTTCGTGTTGCAATGCTTTCGATCGGCGAATAAAACGGAACAAACGAAATAAAAGCATAGAATACCGATCGAAAGAATTGCGCTCGTTGGATTGGAAGAAACGTCGCGCTCTTTTACACGAAGAGATTCTTACAAAAGCAGCGTAGCCAAGAACTAGTGTACAAGTTACTTTACGACTACTAAGTTTCTTTTCTTCCATTACGCTACAATTTCATTATTACGTTTCTACTTTTTTTTCTTTTGTTTAACTATGTCATCGTTTACGTATACTTCGAACACGCGACGTCTCTCCCGTTCTGAGGACCAAGGGGCGGCGGAGGGGCAGGGGGGATACACACTTTGAAAGGGAGAGGGTCGGAAGAAGAATGAGCGAAGGGGTATCTACATAATTTCTTAGTCTCTTTTTTCAAAAAGTGTATATAGATATATATATATATATATATACATATGTATATATATGTATGCATGTATGTATATAATATGTAGAATATAATCACACGTGGGTTCTCGTTAACGGGACGATATTTATCGCTAAGAGACATTGATATGGTTTTGTGGGATGCCTACCTCTTGATATGTTAAGGGCGCGGGTGGGGCAGGGAGGACAGGGGTAGAGCAAAATGTCATCTATAATACTTGGGAACTAGTTTATGCGCTACTCAGGTGCTTTTTGCTCGATTCGTAACGTCTTCTTGCCCGTCTGCTTCGTCTCGGCGCGCAGACATTTTTGCTCGATTGATTAATTAGTTGTTCTTTTCGTCTACTTATTGGACTAATGTTAGCGTTACGTTTGGAATGATTTTGCTCGTCGACGATGAACCGTTGCCTCTCGGAGACGATATCCAATATATACGTATACGTATGTACGTATGTGTTTACTCGAGTACTAGATGGCGAACGACCGGACTTGATATATATGACGTAAAAGGAAATTAGAAAAATAGAAATTCAATATTCTCGTAAAAAATCGTATATAGTTGTACATAGTTTTGTTTGTTCGAAATCATTGGCCGTACGCAGGATAGAGAATATTGGCGTATTGTCCTAGGGCAGCGGTAAATCGCGTGGCAACGAGGAATTACTTGGTAGGCGATCGGCCGTTACGAATCCAAGCGAAAAAGCACGTCGGCAGTATTTATTCTAAAGTTTTGCGATACTAACAAGTCAAATTAGTTAACTAATTAATTATGAGACGAGTGAAAAATAATTAATTATTTAATTAATCGAGGGTTCTTTTTTTTTTTTTCATTTAAAATTTCTTTAACGATATGTAAGTCTAATTGTGTAATTCAACTATTACAATAGTCAAGACGCGATTTGCAATTTTTTCGTCATAACGGCGTCGAACGTTTTTCGTCTTCCGAAACTGTATACAGGTCTAAAGACATTCAATTTTATTTATTTATTTATTTATTCTTTTTTTTTCAAAATTGCTGCCCGCAAATAATTCGTAATTACACCGTATATTCAATGTAATAAATGTCTTCTTAAAACGCTTGCAAATATATACATATAGAATGAGATATGTCGCGTTAAGATTTCGCTTTAAACAGATTCTAAATTCAGTGTTATAATTATTATTAATATTATTATTATTATTATTATTATTATTATTGATCGTAATTATTAATATTATTATCTTTATTTTACTTAGTCCTCGACAAAACGTAATTTTCACTCCTTACAACCTTGAGTTTGATGTACACGCGAATATGTTGATTTCATTTATAATATCGTTTTAAGTGAGCGGGTTGGTCTCTTCTTTTTTAGCAATTTATTTTAGTATTACGCACTAATTGGAAATACTGCATCGTTAACAAGGTTTGCTTAATTACCTCGTTTAATTGAATTAATCGTTCATTTACAATATGCACCAAAAAAATGGACTTTACTCATCACTGGCCATTATCTATAATTCAATTACTTTATAAGTCATTCAGTACGATAGATGACGAGATATGCAAAGTTTCAAATCCTTACAAAAATTAATGAGTCGTTAACGATTCCAAATAGCCCTAATTCTTTCGAGTCATCAAAATTATTGCGCACTCGAAGCGAGAAGCTATTCGAAGCGGTCTATGCCTAATATTTTTTTCTTTTCATTGAAATACGCGACATCGAGATACAGCTATCGCAGATTTAGCTCTTCGTGTCCTACAAACGAGAATTCACCAATGTAAAAAGTATTTCAATTAAAGCTATTGAACAACAAGGATCGACGAATTAACTCAAGTCTAGTTTTGGCTTTGTTCAAGCGAAGAGCTAAGTCGTCGGGCCTAAATTTTATCGATTACAACCTGATACATCAGTGTGGGACGTTCGTTGTCGTTTTGCGCGCGCAAATAACTCGTGAAAAAGCTCAAAGCTTAAACCTACGTTTCCTCGCGCTCTAACAATTTCTTGGTTGGATTCATATAGACGCACGCTCACGTGTCAGCTGATAATTTGCGAAGAACTGCGAGACTGATTGGGAAAAAACGAAACACGCGGCAAGCCGACTGCGACTGCGAAAAATATTTCCATTCTCGAAGATTCCCGTTCGTTCATTTTACATCGTGGCAAATAAAAAAGAAATTCAATTGCTTGTGCTTTAGTGCAAACAGTGACAAAGGAACTTTAGTTCACACTTTTTGATTATTATTATTATATTATTATTATCATTATCGTTATCATTAAAGCTTAACGTTATCATTAAGAAGAATACCAGTTAATAAAAACGCTTCTTTTCAAAGAAATTCTAAACGTAAGTGCTCTTGACAAAACGAGCCATATAAGTGTAAATAAAAACTTTGTTTTTTTCGTTAGATGATAAAAAATTTAATGTACAAATAAAAAGAAAGAAAAAAAGTGAATTGATTTGACTTCCAAAAAGTGACGATATCTTCTTGATTTTGAAGAGCAACTCTCTTCGTGATCACATATATACATCTACGAATGTAATTTCCTTCGAATGCGATATGAATAAACGCTATTACTAACAGCTTATAGGTTAAACTTATACGGCATAGTCGCAATAAAACAATCGCATGAAAACTCGTTGTAAAAATCATCAAATTAACAACTGATCCATACATACATACATAGCCACGTAATATGCCCATGTATCTAAGTAAACAGATTAATAACGTAAACGCAAAGCCTTAAAATAAGTCACGTAAACCACAACAGACATACGCACGCACATACGCACGCACGCATAGACACATACACGCTCGTTCGTTCGCTCGCACGCACCCACACACGCGCTCACATACACACATTCAAACACGCACACATGAACAAGAAAAAAAATGATCGAATGACAATGTGATGTGAGCATATAAGAGAAACTGAAAAATCGAAGAATAGGGAACAAAAAGGAAAAAAATTTGTTTTTTCAAGGGGCATGAGTGATGATGCGCACACGTGTTTTAGTGCCTGCTCGACTAAATCTCGCCTACTATTTACACGCTACGTGCACACACACGGTATTTTTTATGCTTTTGCGGGAACTCGTGTCTATCGCTTACACGCACGCACACACAACGCTTTTTTTTACTTGTTGTCAATCGTTATTACTCGTGATGATCTTGTTGTCGGTCTACGTCTCGTCGTCGGTCTGATAATGGAGTAACATACATACATATACGTATCAATACACTCGTGTGCATATACACGTACATATAGGTATACACGTACACGTGCACACGTATTATAAATGATTATGTATTGGCTCCGTTTGTATCCGATGATCGGTATTGATTGAAACGCGATTATTCCGTTGTTTTCGTTTAGTAGGGCCAGAATGCGGGCAGGGGCGGTGGCGGCGGCGGCTGATAATGTGCAGCTGCAGCAGCGGCGGCGGCGGCGGCTAAATTGGGCGGTGCGGCGATAAGGAGGCAGCCCGGGTGCGGGTGCGGCGGTGGTGGCAGGGGTGGCGGGTGCGGAGGCAAGACCGGGGACAGTGCGAGAGCTGCTGCCGCTGCTGCGGCCGCTGCTGACTGCTGCTGCTGCTGTTGCTGCTGTTGCTGCTGTTGAGCTGCTGCTGCTGTGGTGGCTGCCGCGGCCAGCTGCAGATTCAAGGCAGCTTGGGCTTGTGCTGCTGCTACACGTTGACGTTGCTGCTGTTGCTGTTGCTGCTGCTGTTGCTGTTGTTGCTGCTGCTGCTGCTGGCGCTGGCGCTGACGCTGCTGACCCTGGGCCTCGCCGTTCTATTCCGAGTCCTGCTGCATTTTGGCGTGACCGTTGTTTGCCGACTGGCCACCGGTCGAGCCCGAGGTCGAACCCGAACCACTGCCACCACCGGTTCCCGCGGGGAAACTGCTTGGGATCGTGCGCGACGACGAGAAGCATAGCTTCATTATGTACGGGAACTTGCCGTCTGCGAAATGGACAAAAGACAAATGAAAGGTAAAACGTTCGATTCGACTGGATATTCGACGTAAAGACACTCGAGATTACACTCACTGTTGTTTTCAAGGGCGGTGTGATTACACTCCATGATAGCTTGCACAGCGATGCCAACGCAGCTGAACTCGATGAGGCCAGAAGACGATCGTTCGGATTTCAAGGGGAAGAGCTTGACGGTGGTGGGTGGCTCGATTCCATGATCGATGAAGACACGATTGACCGTATCCTCGGTGAGATCCGGTGGCGTGTTGAAGAAATGGACAATCTTCGATGGTGGCTGAATCCTGTTTTTGTTGGCCATCGCGGGGTTCAAGAACCTGTTGTTCTTGCTGCCGGTGAAATCCTTGAAACTTGGTGTCTTATCGGGTAGGATGTATGGATTGGTGACGTCCGAGAGGAAGGCTTGCTTCGAGAAACCCAATTGGAGTTTAACCGTGGAATCTTGATTGCCGATGGTCACGTTGTTGAGGTTTTGAAGACAACGCTCCACGGCAATGCTGTCGCCCATCTGAATCATTGCGCAGCCTTCCTTTGTCTTGAGGAACTTCACTTTGCTCACGTTGCCGTACAAACAGAATAGGTTGAACAGCTTGTCGCAGTTGACCTTCTCAGGCTGCAAACCGTACACCATCATGACGGATCCTTGCGCGCTGCCTGTCGGAGCTTGACCCAATGCTGCGCCTGGCACGTAGGCGCCTGCAACACAGTCTGTTGATTAGAAACAATGGATCAACGTTATTTTCTTTTACAAGGTTTTTTTCTTACGATTATACATCTACGAACGCTAAGTTTGCCCGATGCTTTCAAAAGTACGACGGACGGTTTGTTCTTATGGTTCCGTTACTTTTAAAAGCATCATCGGCATATTACTACACGAATAAACATAAACTCGCAGCCATGCATTTTTGGAAAACTTGGGAAACGAACGGTAATTGATCGCTATTTAACGTGCAACTGTACTGGTGTACATTTCATTTCGTTATTTCAGGCTACGGAATAACGTTGAGTTGGTTTAACCGTGTTATAACTTGAGTATTGTATTTGAAACGCGATAGCAGGTAAGTGTCAGTTCGATAAAAGACAAACTTTCTCCACCGGCCAACATCAAATTACACTTGAAATTAACGTCGATCGAAGTTATGATGACTTAATCCGATTGAGAATTATTCAGTTTAAAAGGCTCTACTCATTAGTCAAAGTATGCGACGCGAAGTATGCCGCTTTGGCCATCTACTCGTGCACGTATCTATGTACAATGCGTGTTATTTTTTGCGAAAAACCACCGAAACGCTACGGTTTCAAACACGAATCGTACGATGAGAGACCACTTGTCTACGCGTGCGACCAATTAGGAAATGAACGATAAAACCATTCGATGTAGCTTCGACTTACAGCGAGCAATTCAAGTTTTACGAAATAACGCGGAGTGACGTTTAAAAGTTTGAACGGCTATCGAAAGTTGTAATGAGCGAAAGGTAAGTTTCTATAACAAATAGAATAAGAAACGAAAAGTTGTTTATCTTTCGAAACTTTTTCAACGGCAAAATCCTTGTAATGCTGTTGTATCGTGTGAAAAATTGTTACTTTTTCACTAGAAAGAAACTTATAACTTGTGTCAACGATCAAAGTCGAGCGTATCCCGAAACGAAGATAGTCGTATCGAGTAAGAATCGAACAGTTGATCGTCAATCAAGCTGATTGTTTGCCGTTGAACTTGAAATGCATTGAAACGTGCAACGTGAAGAGATGGAAAAGACGTGACAGGTACCTGGTCTAGTTCCCGGTGTAGGGTGTAGAGCTTCGCGTCCAGCAAATTCAGCAGCAGATTTAAGTCCATATCGTTCAACGTAAGGTTCGGCATAAGCAGCAGGACCATTGAAACCTTCTTCGTACCTATCGTGAGCAGCTCCAGCACCAGCACCACCAAATTGTACTCCACCAGCTGGTGCGACGGCTGCTCCTACGACAAATGCCAAATAAATTCTCGCGTTCCAACGCGACGTAAGTTAGCAAAGAAATGTCAAAAAGAATGTTACCGTAAGGTTGTGGTGCAGCGCCGTAGCGTGGTTCAGCGAGTAGTGGTGCTGGCCTTGGATTACCTTGCCCATCCTTGTGCGCTCCTGCAAAATAAAATACAAATCGAGAGTGCACTTGCGATTAAAGGCTAATCCGAAAATGCTATTGTAAAGTTTATGAATCCGATTCTCTCTCTCTCTCTCGCTCTCGCTCAACAACAACAACAGGAGGGCGGAGAAGATAGAGAGGAAGAGAGAGAGAGAGAGAGCTTAAGCTACTTTGTGGTGATGGTGGTAGCGAGGATTGACATTCTCTCTTTCTCGCTCTCTCTCTCTCTCTCGGACGTTCGACTAATGGAATCGCGTATGTCGGTATAGAATTCACGCGGTTCACTGCTTCTTCACTGTATAGAGATGCACGCGTTATTATAGACGACGCTACCCGCAGAGAGAGAGAGAGAGAGAGAGAGAGAGAGAGAGAGAGGCAAGCAGCTCGTTAGTGTGGTCGGTCGACTGTACGATATGTGATTCTCCTGCTCGCTAGACTCGAAAGCCCCCATGTAATGATAGTGCGCGTACTATGCCGATGCTTGGATGATTGAATATTGTCAACCATATACACTGGGCATCGTATTTGCTATTCTTTTTCTTTTTTCTTTTATCGTTTTGCTTTGCTTTGCTTTGCTTTACTTTGCGTTGGGGTGCGCGAAATTGTTGTTGGACCAAGTACGTTACAAAGACGAGAGAGCTTTGGGAAAAAGAGACTCCTTCCCCTCGCTCCCTCGTTCTCCGAGACTCGCGTGTCAATGGGTGCTACGCTGGAAAATGTTTGGTCTTTCATCTTCGATGGAGTATTTTTGAGATTCAACGATCGTTTTTGCGATTGCACCGCGTTGAGAACGAACTGGTCGGGAAGCTATTCAATTATTCAACCGCAGCGTCGTAGCGCGTCTAATTTTCATAAACCTTCCTCCGAAGGCGGGGAACAAAAAATGCGCGCGACCTCTGCAACCGTGCCCAAAGATTTCGATTTTGCGGTGAACATTGCTGGGGAAAAACGTCCATCGGTAGTGCGAAGCGAAATCCAAGACTCTCTGCCTCTCTCGATCGAAATAAATGAATTCGGGCAAGACCGACCGCGAGTCTATGCAGATCGAAGCCCTCGAGAAACGAGCACTTTACCCAAGTACGGTTATAATACATAGGAGTATCGGGCTCGTACGGCTCGTTTGCTTTACCGAGCGAGCTTTAAGCTTTTGGAGAGAGGCTGAAGGGGAGAAATGGACGATGCCGAGGTCACGCGGTTATAGAGAGAAAGAACGAGCTGTATCGACCTCGTAGCGTTCGGAGGGAGAGAGAAAGCGACGCCACGCAGACTGCCAGAGACGCGCATGCGACGACGACCATCTACCCCCGCCAACCAACTAGAATCCTTTTTCTTTTTTATCCGAGGATGATGCGCTTCGAGTACGTCTCTCGTTTTGTCTATGCATGACAAATTTGCCTTTTAATCGAACGCGAATTTCCTTTGAACGTTAACGAACGAACGTTGCAGGGCTTTGCTTTGTGTTGTCTTAACGTCAATTGACGTGGGATGGTTGTATGGGGAATTTAGCAAGGGGTGTGTACTAGTAGTTGCCACCCTAGGCGCGTATACGGCAATCGATCGCAATCGCGTAGTAACCGAGTGAAACAGAGTAGCTTTAAAAAAAATAATAAAAACGTTTAGGGCTTCGCTTCGCCGAATGATTTGCCATTAGCCGTACGTGTAGGGGAACGTTGAAGGACGAGAATACTATGGAAACAAAGAAAACGGCGGCAACCGCGTTATATTTGGTTTACGGGATTAAATTCAATTTGGCTTTAATCCCACGATTGAAATTTTCTACTTTTCTCTTTCTACGATCCACAATCTCGAGATACGACGGCAAAGTGCTGCAACTAAAACAAATTTTCAGTCTCTCACATCCCCTCGAGCTTGTGTTCTTCTATGCAAAGTAGAAATGCTGATGCGGGGATTTCGTGTTTCTTTTGTTTTGTTTTAATAACGAAGATACACAGATACGCCGAATACGAGAGTCCGAATTCGGTATTTGCGAAATTCTTCCGATCCCTGGTTTTTTTGTCACGCAACAGCAATCGTCCACTAATTGCTCTCGTGAAATCAACGTAATTGTGAAGAAAGCCCAGAACGGAATCAACGCTCGAACGCAAGGTGCAGCCAAATTGACGGATCTCTACGATACTCCATTGTCGTGGTCGTGCGATGAATTGCGCTATCGAGTTGTCTCTATAATAATAAATAAAAGTGTACATCGACTCGATAGCGAGAGTATAATACACATTCTTGGCGCGCGTTACGTAACCCACCGTACATCATTTTGCTCGTTGCAATTTGGGTTAAACGAAGTGAGCTTCTATCAATCTTCTTGTTATTATTATCAATGTTTTTGTTCACCCTCCCCACGGAGAATAATGGATATAGGGTAACAAAAGTTGGAAAATGTCCGTGTGGTTAGTATACGTTCGTTATACCAAGTGTAATTTTAGACTGTAAAGCCGTGTAACGAGGATTGTATTCGTTTTCATTAGGAGAGCGCAATTCTTTAATGAAAATTAACGTAGCCTAACGAGATTAATCGTTGCTTGGGTTGCATCGAGAGAACATTTCGTCTTTTTTTCTCGAACGCAAAGCAAAGGCTTGGTCGGCGCAACGCTCGTTCTCTCGATGCGTTTTCCACAACGTTAAGTACAAAATATCGTGGAGAACGTCGATTGCGAATCCTCAGTTCTGTTTGTTTCGTGTAGAATGTCGAGTCACGCATGTTTCCCGCAAGCGGAAATCGAACGGTTGTATTCTATATGCGTATATATATATATATAGTTTTGCGAATGAATGAGATAAATATAATATATAATAGAACGACTGTTACAAATTGAGATCGAAATGGATTTGTCGTCGCTTTTGTTTGTTTAGTTGTTTTGATATTCTTGGACTTACCGCTGGCGCGTGTCACAGAGAGACAGGTGAGAGAACGAAGAGAATCTTATTATCTCATTGTTTATTTTTTCTCTCCCGCTCTCTTTCACATTTTTTTTCTCTTTTCTTTCTCTTTATCTTTATCACTTTACTTTTTTTTTATTGCCTCCTCATTGCACTATTTATTCTCCGTGCTCACTCATTATACTTATTCTCTTATTTCCCAATTTCCATTTCTCTGTCCATAGCGTCTCTGATCACCTCATCACAACAACTGAGATGGCTGCATCTGCACACAGACAAACATTCCAACATAACACCTCTTTCCTCCCACTTTGCTTTATTTATTTATTTTTTTTGCAAACAAAAAAAAAACAAAACATTTTTTTTTCTTTACTATAGTCATCCAGTCATTGGTATGTTATTATTATTATTATTATTTATTAATTTCTTTTCTTTCTTTGAGCCTCCCTTTCTCGAACTTGGCGAGAAAAGGATTTTCTTATTAAAAGACAAAAAAGTGCTTGTTAGTCTTGAGTCCTTTTTGTTGATGTTGATGTTGTCGTTGTTGTTGTTGTTGTTGTTGTTGTTGTTGTTGTTGTTGTTTGGCTGTTGTGATGGTGTTATTGGTGTTATGAATCAAGCGAGAGGAAAGATTATTAGCCATTCGTGTGCGTAATTATACTTTCGTTTCAACTCTGAACGTTTACGTACCTCCTCGAACGTTTGTACTTTGAATAATAAATCGAGTAAAAGCCAGAGATGCGTTGATAAATTCGTTAGTGAATGAACTTACATTAACAATAACATCTATATGTACACAAAAAAGAGTTAATTTGCAAATATATGATATAGATATCTATATATTTATATATTTTAGCATTAACTTTTGGATCAGTGATCAACTGAATGTTTGTCTGTGAGAGTGCATATATCAAAAAGTCATTTTTAGAGGGCGAAAAATTTGTTGCTAATATATATATATACTCTAACGGTATCGTTTTTTATGTATATCATTTATATATATATATATATATACATATATATATATATATATATATATATATATATATCTATATATATATATATATATATATATATATGTATATATATATATATATAATGAAAAGAAATCGCTTTCGAAACCACACATTTTACATAGATCAAACATATTGTTGGGATGTAAGTATGTATATATATCATGGACACTTTCAACGACACATCTATCACAACTGAAGACAGCAGTATACAGAGAGAGAGAGAGAGAGAGAGAGAGAGAGAGTGAGAGAAAGAGCGAGGGAGAGAGAATGAGAGAAATGAGAGAGAGAGAGAGAGAGAGAGAGAGCGAGGGAGAGAAAAAGAGATCGAGGGGGAGGGAGATTCACATAGTACATGTAATAAACCATCTGTGTGCATAGATATATATACACATTGTTACATACATATATATATGTATATATATGTATATAAAGAGAATCAAGAAACCACAAACAGCATTGTCAGGACTTGGGGGGAAGTGCTGGCACCACTATTGGCGTCGTGCTTTAGATAGATACTTGTTGTTTCGCGTTTATAGAGATAGGCGGTTTTACTGATAACCTACTACAATTACAATTTCAATATTTAATCTACATACAAACAATACTCAGACAAATATGTTAACAACGGTTAAAAAGGATTCAATTGGATGAAACGACATTTGATCTTTCGAAAAAGTGGATGGACAAAAACAAGAAGCTTTTTTCCAATACTTTCTCGTGTCGAAACTGACCAAAAAGAAAAACAAATAAAATACATGTTAGGAATTTGCGTCGAAAGTTTTTGTTTGTATGTAGCAATAAAGTATAATGTATATGATTGACATAGAATATTGTCGGAGATCGCAAGTTGTCATGTTTCCAGTTTACACGGCGTTGTGTTTTTGATCGATTGCAAAAACCTTATCTATTTTATTTCCGATGTTTTGCTACAAGTCATATCATTATATATTATATATGTGATTCTCGATAGTATGTTCAATAAAGTTTTGTACATTAATTAGAGCGTTTCCTCTCTTTAACGAGTTTACTTGTAAACGCAAATCTGATAAATTACGTCAGCTGCCCAATTTATAGCGCAATTTAAGCTATAAATCAATTGCTTTCGTTTGATCAAGTTAACGAGACACGTATACAATGTTAACTTTAATTATTATCAAACGGCTTATGCTTCATACATATTATAATCAATTATATATATATATATATATATATATATATATATATGCATGTATCAAACGAAAATTTGATTTGCCGGAATCGTGTTTTGTGATGCTTCAAAATTAGATGTTTAAAATCGAAACGTCGTTGTTGGTTAAAAGAGAGAAATTGTCATTGAGTAATAATACAAAGGTACAGTGTTGACATCGAGAAACATTAACATAAACATGTGCAAGACAAGAGAGAAGGGCTAGAGATTTTTTGCGTTTTTCTTTGATTGGTTGTTGACAACGACAGATTTTGCAATGAGTCTATCATAGAAGTTTTGATACTCGACTATTTTTGTTGTTGTTGATGATGATGTTGTTGTTGTTGTTGTTGTTGTTGTTGTTGTTGTTATTGTTGGTATACATAAGGACAATTACATTAGCGCACCAAGACATGCAAGGGGTTTTCGATGTATAATTCGCAAAATTATTTTTAGAAAATGAATTCGGAGGCTTGTTGACTGGCATGATAAATGTATATTAATGTGACTTTTTTTTTATTTTGATCGTTCATCCTCTCGCTCTTTTCCTCTGTGTTGTGTAATAATATCTTCTACAGATGTCTTCTTGTAAACAAGACTCTCTTCCTGGCAGTTGATTTTTAAGGCAAGTATAAAATCGAGAAGCGTTAGTTTTATTCATAGATTTTTATCGACAGATGTCTGTGTACCATATATTATCGTGAGATTCTCCCTGCAGTTAGATAATGAATGTGTTGTATTGAGTTGTTATTCTCACCACCTGGATTGATGATGTTGTTGATGTTGTTGTTGTTCTTGACGTTATTTTTCAAATGGTTTCTGTTTTGCTGATTTGTATTTTTATTTATTTTATTCTACTTTTTTTTTTATTTTTTTGGTTTGAAACTGCATTGTTTCGTATACACAATCGTAGTCAAGTGTGAGGATATTACGAAAGAGATATTCAGTTTTCGACTGATTTGTGTTTCATCTGAATCGTCGTATAACGGCGTCGTCAGTGATAATCGTACCGTAAGTAAGTCAAATAATATTCAATGATATTCAATGCACGCAGAGACTTTAGTTACCATATTTATGTTTTTGTTTTTCCATTCCATTTGCAGAGTTCAATGGCACGTACTTTTTTTTTCGTACGATTTAATTTGTTCTTTGGCTCAACCGGTTTCTAAATATAGATTGGAAAGAAATAACAAAAGAAGCGAGTGCGGACAATCAAACTTGCGATGTTCTTTTTCGCGTTTATCTACATTGAACTCTGCTGAAAATATATTAAAATTAAATGTAAACAAGTTAATTAAGACCGATGATAACGTACCAATTGCTGGTGTCGTGTAATCCCAACTTTCCGAGTCATTTTTGTAAACATTTAGTTTTGTGGGCTGTAACAACAAAGAAAAATAAACAATCAATTAAACGTGGTCACAGTATCGTATAATATTCAATCTAATATTCGCCGGACGATGTAACGGTAGAGCGAACAATTTACTCATTCATTCGACGATAAAAGACTTTGCTCGTCGCACTTTCTCACTTATTTATCGACAAATTGAAAAAGCTTCGAGTGAAAAATTCATTTGTTCTCCTCCCCCCCCTCCCCCTAACTGCATTAGCATACTTTCACTTGTAGCTCTCTTCGTTCAGAGTTTGAGAATGGAAAAGTTAACAAGATTCTAAAAAGTTGTCGGCAAAAAAAGAGATAAAACTGGGGCACGTAAAAAAATGTTCTCTTTTTATGTTATCTACGTCGAGTTGTATACGTACACGCGGTGCGCGTAATGAAAGCGAAGATCCATAAAAAATCCATGTACAATGTAAGCTTCGTTGTCAAAGTTTTGCAACAGGCTTTCAACGAGAATTGATCGTCTTCATTAACAATCTAATTATGCTCGTAAATCTGTCTCAAGCGTGTGCGTAGTAGCAGCAGTGGCATACAGCGAGGGGCGGTTAGATTATAGCATCGAGTGAATTTATCAAGGTGGACAATGAAAAATAACAAAATAGACAAGAGACTTGACAGTAGCATGTGTATACGTATAAGAAGCTCTACGAAGACCTACAAGCTTAATCTTTCTCCGAGTGTCTGCTCTCGAGTAAACAGGCCTCCCTACCTTTCTGCCCCGTTTCAACACACTCACACGCTCACACTTTTCTAAATGTCGTAAGTAACTGTTTCGTTTTTTGCCCAGCGTATCTCTTTCGAACGGCTTTTCGCTCGCCGCACCGCGATACTCGATGTTGCGAGGAATAATCGTTCTCGTTCCACGTTGCTTCCGACGTAACGTCTTTTTTTCGTCTTTTTTTCAAATGACTTTTATACGACAGATTCAAGGTGATCCTCCGAACAGCGCTAGAGTAGGAAATGAAAATCCACGCGGTCGCGAGGTATTAATAATCTAAATAGCCTGCAAGTATTTCGACTAATTTGTGCGAGAGAGCGATGCTTTGAAATCTCAGTGACACGGATCAAGTTGTAAGACAGTAATCCATTTTGCTTAGAGCGGCATCTCCACGGCAAAGGCAAGCTTTCGAGAACAAAGCTCTTTCATAATAGGTAATCGGGCGCGAACAGTCTCCCGAGAATATACCCTCGTCTAATTTCACAAAGATCTCCTCCCCACGACCCCTCTCTTCTCCGCAAAACCAACGGAAGGATGGATACTTAGCAATTGCAAAATACTAGCGTCGAAACCGTAGCGAGCGAAGAAAGCAAATGGAAAAAGACCTAACGGGTATTGAATTACCGATCGACGTGCACACGCACGCACGTACTCACGGATACAGACGAGGGAAACCCGAGCTTTACACAAGCACCAATGTTTTGATTCATCCGCTAGCACTTGGTGAGCCTCATCGAAATAGCTATATACCGACTTGCACCTGTCGCGTGCTTTCTCTCTCTCTCCCTTTGCAGAGACTACCAAGTGCCAATGAATTTATTACGCTCGATAACTTCTTTTTTACCTCCAACTGCGACTATATACACTCGGATATATTAGCCAAGATGGAGATAGAGAGAGAGAGAGAGAGAGAGAGAGAGAGACTGGTTTCATACGTCTCCTCCATTATCTCAAAGTTTAACAACTTTACTCAACTTTCGGAATAATTAATGTTTTGTATTGTTTTTTTCCTCATCGAGGTAAGGCTTTCGCCAAAAGTTTACTCGGAACCTTTTCGCGCACCGAGACGAGACGATGTGGAACAAATTATTCAGCATATTTCCTAGAGAATTTTCTTGAGAGATAAAGGGAGAGAGGAGGGGAGGAAAAGGGATATCGTTAACTCGGTTGAACAAGCCGAATATTCATGTTACATCCTTCGCAAATTACCAGACAGGGGATATTGCAGTTACATCGTAACTTTTGCAAAATTTCCTCTCTTAAACATACATCGTGCATATATATATATACAATTCGAGAGAACGGATACTCCCCCCCCCCTCCCCACCCACTTCTAGTTCCCTGGAGCGATATCATTGCGTCAAAGCGCAGGCTAAATGTAACAACATTTGAGGGGAAAAGAAGAAAAAAGCGTCTGCCAGCGTGTGAAATTTGGCCCATCGTCGTTGTGTATATAGCATCGTAGCGAAGCGCGCGCGTTCAATTGCGCAAGCAGAGCAGAAACAATGTGTCTCCAACAGTGTGTGCGTCTACGTCTTCGGAAAGCTTGTCAAAAGCTCGTAGTGTGTATGTGTCAGGTACACGTGTAGCCTATCCATACGGTACGAGTAGACGAAAATCGAGGAGGAAGGGATGTACAAAATCGTAGCGAAGCATATCACGTCGCAAAAGACAGGTCGCCACGCTGAGATAGCATAAACAGTCCGGAAAGTCTACTATACCTTTCTTTCTCTCCCTCTCTGTCCGTTACTCTCGTTACAACAACCGAAGACAAAATGCAGATGTCTTTAATAGAGATGCCGGCCAAAAAGCATTCACGCCTCGTAAACGTCTTTCGCGTCGCCCGACGTGAATTTATGTCACACGTCCACGTACGCATCAGAAGCTAGGTGAAATCTTAAAATAATGATACACCTCCAAAGCGCCATCTACAGCTGATGTTCACCCCTTACAGATGGATGTATATACGTACACAATTATTCGTTTGACTTTTTTTCGGAAAGAGAGGGAAACCCAGCTATGAGACATCGCCAAGATCTACGCGAGTATATCTTTGACGCCAATTAACCTCGATCTCTTCGACTCCCCGGTTTAGCTTTATTTTCGATTCTCGGTGTATGATCGTGGAGTTTCGATAGCTAGCGGACGACTGGTTTGGCCGATTTATTTTCAGCAAATTACTGGCTAATTCGACAAACACTTAGCACGCCTATTATGATATTTGGCATCGACTTTACCACCGGAAGTCTCGCGCACATGCACTATTCTCGTTCCACGAGACTTGCAAGTTTCAATCAATCACACGTGTGACCGTAGCGCGCACTACCACCTACCCTCTAATGTCACATTCATCATAACGATACGCGCTTTTTCACTCTCACTCTCCCTCGAGAGAGAGAGAGAGAGAGAGAGAGAGGAACGTACAACGATAAAAATATAAATCATGGATACGACGGAGACTATGCGAGCGCGCTCTCCGCTCACTCTCGTTTTCGTGTTGTACTTGCGAAACTCTTAGCAAGCTAATTCATCAACTTCAGCCACATTTTCAGAATTGAAAAGTCCATTCGGAAATGTTGCGCTTTTAACGTATCTCTTAATAATGTATTTTTCGCTGCTACTTGGTGCATTGCTCTGGAATCGTATAACCGGCTCTCTTTATAACTACGTTAAAGGATATAGAGAGAATGGGGTTACGTTAATTAACGAGAAAAAGTACTTTGTCCTTTAATCCACAAGAAAGTTTCAATTCAAATCTCAGTTTTTTGTTCGGTCGTATCTAATGGACCGTTTTAGCGGAGAAAATCTTGTTTGATAAACGATGGAAAAATTGCAAAGAAGAGGTCGACGTACCTTACGGAATATTACACCGATGAAACGTCGGTCGAAAATTTGTTAGCTCGTCGCGAAGGTAAAGCCCGATAATTTAAGGTGAAAAAGTCGAGCTAATTTAGTTGATGCGCGTATAATTATTTGAGCTTAGAAGATGCACTGGCGAAAAAGGAGAAGGGATGACGGCCCGAGGAACCTAACGATAAATAATTCGTATACGTGAAAATTCCAGAGTGAACGAGCAAGCGTGATTCCAAGGACCATAAGGCTATAATTTAGGTGTCGAAATAACGTGGAACTTGCGCTTACGTCTGAGAGGAAGCGTTAGAAACACTTTGAATTGTGCAATAGGGAGACGAATTAAATGAGACAAGGTAAAATTAACTAACCAGCTAATTAATTGGCGTGTCTTTTACCATTTTTTTCTTTTGTTCCTTTTTTTTAGCAAACTAGTTCGTAAATTGGCAAGTAACAAAAACTAATATCCGTGGAATTAACCTCTCGCGTCTCATTATGACGACGACGACAAAAAGACGTAGACGTTAAAACGCGTTCAAAGCCATACGTACACACAAAGAGGGACTCGAATAATTGTATTTTTACGCCACACCCTGTACGTGTGTGTTTTGACCCAGTTACCTTGGCTTTGCACAATGAACACAACACAGCACAATTTCCAGTATATACCAGATGCCTTTTAAATGTGTAGAGTCCCGGGGAGAGCGAGTGAAAGAACAATAAATTAGTCCAATTACAATCCCGAGAGAGAGAGCGAGAGAGAGAGAGAGAGCAGACGGCGAAAGTGTATTAGGATTCCGGGTGCACTCGTGTGCACTGTGACATTTCTCTCTAGCGCCGCTTTGGCTCGTTCGAATACAACGGCAGCCGATGCTGGCGTTGAACCCGGCTCTCGGTTATTGAATTATCTGCCGTTTGTTGTATACCGCTACGACGAAAAACCTCTGATATTAAAGCGACGTCAGGAAGAAAGAAAAGAAAAGGAGAGAGTAAGAGATGGCTTGAAATGGGTTTTTGATGGATACGTCATCATCTGGCGAGTACAGTAGACGTATACGTATACAAATATTTTGATAAACGAACACTGATATAGTTGTAGTTTGGATTGATTTTTTTTACAGAATCTGTCCAAGTGGATAAACTTGAACGGTTACTGAACAATTTATGCCAAAGTAGCACTGTTTTTCTAATAAGACGTTCGAAAGATCTAAGAATTCAACGATAGCCGCCAGCTGCTGGCTTCCTTAAAAAATTGTCAATATTTTTGCAATACGTATTGCGGATATGTGTTCACGATCAAATTGCACATTTTTTATTTATTTTCATTTTATTTACATGTTATACGCGTAAAATGAGTAGAATGAATCAAACTTTAATACATCATTTCATGTTTTATATCTAAGTTTGTAAAAAATTATTTATATTCCTTTTATTCAGTTCCATTATGCGTATCTTCCATTTTTCTGTTTGCATACTTTGAAGAAAAGTCGAATTGACAAAGTTAGCGAAGCGTCTGACGACGTTGGATCTTAATAACCCTCGTAGGATATTGCAACCATAGAATGACGTCAAAGGGACTCCAAAGTTACTGGCGCGTTATGGAATTTTGATCGTAATTACAGAATCTGTCGAAAGGTTGTAAGAAAGAAAAGGAAAAATAGTACGTACGAAAATAACGCTCAATTGTTGGTTAACAATTAAACGAAAACAACAAATTACAAACAAACACCAATGCAATGATGCCACGCTATTTTCGGAAAATCACAGTGTCCATCCGAGGCGTAAAATTCAAGCTCGAAACAAAATAAGCAGCTCGAATAAAGGTGTAAACGCGCCAATCCGTAGCTTTAACGTCGAAAGTACAACGTATGACTTGCTGTCACGTAATATACGGGCACGTACGTTATACGCATGTATTGGCGGTTAATATTTAGGTAGAAAAATATTCTCAGTATTGAAGCTCGCTTGTAACTCAAATCGTTCACAACGCGCGAGAGCTTTTAGAACGAGGAAAGGGAAAATGGCGCTAACGAAGACGAACGTATATGTACGTACTCGCGGTTAAATCGAATGACGTATGTTTGTATATGTGTGTGTTTTGAAAGAGTTCACGAGCGAGTTAGTTCTCTGTTCGAGCAGATCTGTCAAATATATCAAGCTAAAAGCCTAAATTCAGTACCCATATATATAAATAATGTTCTCTCTCTATTACGTTGAAATTCTAATCCGTCGTATAATCGATCGATATAAACCGATAACTGGAGGGAGGATGGGTGGAGAGGAGGCTAGACAAACTAAATTGGATGCTCGTGTCCGATAGCTCGACGAACAAGTCGAGCAAATTGGCTTTGGGACTATTTTCTCTGTCTCTCTCTCTCCCACTCGCTCTCTGCTCACAGAGAAATTGTCTGAATGAGAGAGAGAGAGAGAGAGAGAGAGAGAGAGAGAGAGACCCTCAAAGAAAAAAAAGAAGCTAAAAGAGGTTGGCTAATTAATGTTGATATGGAGAATTTTTGAATCCCGAGCAATCAGCGCCAGCATGTCAACTGCAAATTAAACGTTCTGGTATAATTTTGCGGAATCTCGCTCGCGCTCCCGCGACTATCTTAAATGGAAAGTCGTGTTTTCCAAGGAAAGTCAAGTTGATTATTCAAGGAGGAGAGAGCTTTCGAAAGGAAGTCAAATCTGTCTTTTTGAAAATAAAACGTCAAGTTGAATTTGAATTTTTCGTTGATGATTTTCGTTGGCGACTTAATTAAGGGATGTATAGAAAAGTCCAAGGAAAAGTATGTACATATTTACATTTTTAATCAAACAAGCGATAAAGTCGAGAGACGTCGAGTTTTTCGAGTGGAACCAAGGCAAATTGTTGTGTGACGTTATATATACAGATGAAACCTATCTATACGAGTATATATATCTTTCTCTCTGTGTTGACCATCTACGGTTTCATTGCAATTCGGTCAAAATGGAGAAGCGCGAGGGGTGTGATCAGTTTGCTATGTGCGCGAGTTCGACGCATGCAGTAATAATATTGATATAAGCTCTTTGATTTGAGAAAGGTACTATCGAGCCTCAATTTAGTCGAAAGGTTTCAGCCACCTTATGCTGCGCTAATAATTCCAAGTGTCCATTATCGCAATTAAAATAATCATTCGCGATTTGTCGTTGCTCGTGCTACCAATATTTCATATGCAATACGTTCCACTAATAAAAGCATCGCCAGAATAAATTATTCCAAGCAGAGAAGTTAAGTAATAGGGATCAGGTTGGCAAATTGATGAAGCGAAAGCAGCAGTAGCAGTAAAAACATTAAATAGCTTGCGCGCTTTTCAACTTGACTATATACGAACCGCAAACAAAACTCACGCAAAAGGGACTTGTATCATCAATTTTGCCGTGTCTCTCTCCCGCAAATTCGAGTTGAGAGAAAATTGTTCAGTGTGCAATTTGTGGTGGCATTCTCCGCTCAGCAGGCCGTTCAAACAACGATCCGTTAAAAGTCGTTCTATCTCTCTCTCTCTCTCTCTCTCTCTCTTCAGTCGGCAAAACGACACGCTCAAACGCAAATAATTTAGCTCCGAGATCCCTCATAAGCGCTCGCAGTTCAGAGCGACAGAGAGCGAGAGAGAGAGAGAGAGTACGAGAAACGGAATTTGGAATTCCAAAAGCAAGTCAGCCGCATCTTGGAAGCTTGCAATTGGTTCGCCCGTTATGTTAATTCACCTCTCGTTTTGAATATGCAAAGTGCATATACATACTTTCAAGTTTGCGTAAATGAAACAAAACAAAAAATCCTCATTTGTTTGAACGATCGATGTCCATCAAAAATAGAACTATCGAGAGAGAAAAAGAGAGACACTAGAGAGAGAGAGATAACGGGGCATCTGTTTTTACTCGATTGAAAATTGTTTTCGCGACCAGTACTGTACGAGAGAGAGAGAGAGAGAGAGAGAGAGAGAGAGAGAACGAGCGGCTAATTTTAGGCGCAAGCCGTCGAATGCCGACGTGCCAGTATTTCATGTATCTCGCAAGCGACGGACGCAGCGTAGATGCATTGAATTTAACCGTGTCAGAGTTGAGTTTTCTGCCTCTACTAGCGCGCGCTTCTATTCTTGAGTTTGATGGAACGAAACAAAAAAAATCCAAAAAACAAAAAGCAACTCGAACGAATGGCATGGCTGCTGTCGGCAACAATAGTGAATCTCTGCGATTGTCGCCGACAGAGAATGACTGTTCTAATTTGATTTTCCAGATTTTCAGGTCGCAGAACTGCTGGAAGATGGATAGGTTAATGCAAAATAAAACATAACCAAAATAATTTGGCAAGTGGAATGTTTGAAGTGAAGGCTTTTAGGCTGTCTACTCAAGCAGTTGTGCCTATATCTCGAGTTTGACTCATGGCACATGCTGCTAGCATTGCTTCGTCGAATAAGCTTTCTATTTGAAATGAACGTTAAATCTATCTATACAACGTTTCAATAAGTATACACTCTGATATACTACGTTCAATATTGCAAAATTAATCAAATGTTTCTCGTAACGTTGACCTATATTTAATGTCCAACGAAAGGGCTCGCCAACGAAAGGTCTCTTCGTTACGCAAGAGTTGCGAAATGAACTTTTAATCCATCACCGTTAACATTTCAAACGGCTCATTTTTTTACGTAGAAAGCTCCAATTCAACGCGTCGAATCGGAGACAAATATAACGTGCGTTTAAACGTGCAATGCCGACATTACTGTTGCGTCGCTTTAAACATTTGGCATTCGGGAATTTTCGACTTCGATATATCACGACGAAAATTGAACGCTGCTCGGATGACTGTAATTCGCAAGAACTTATCTCGTATGAACGATTGGAAAAGGCTTACTCGCGAGAAAACGTTCGAGTGAAAAAAATACGAAAAAGACTTATCGTCGCTCAAAAGCTTTTGGGAGATTCATTTTAAAATACTTCTCGGATAGTTTTATTGCGATTCGTGTGGATCTGAAAATCGGCATTCGAACGTACGATATTATTTGTTTCTTTTTATTATCGAAAAATGAGCATTGTCATCCCAAACAAGAATTTGCTCAATACCAAACGAACAAAAAATGGCGATGCTTCCGTGAATGCACGTACGTTTAAAATAAAAAAAATAATCGAGAGAATAGAGAAAATCACACGCGCATTGGTTGTCTCTTTTTTTTTTGGGGGGGGGGGGAGGGGGAATAACTCTGAAAGTGTCTCTATCGATTTCTTCTCACTCGGGCGAAACAAGTCCGTCCAAAAAAGTACAGCTCTCGGAAATAAATCACCGAATACCAGTGAATTTTCCCGACAAAAAAAAGAAAAAAATAGAAAAAGAAATGGAAAGTAAAAAAATGTTTGAAATTCTCAGATTCTCGCTTGTGTTTATCTTACAAAGCGTAATTTTACTTGGGTTGTCACCATAATAACTGTCACCTCGACGTGTCTGTCAGCCCATGTTTTCTCAAGCTTTCCTTTGCGTTCGCTTCTGTTGTACCCCTCAGAAAAGTTACGTCACACAACCACAGCATCGTCAGTAGTTGGAAAGACGGAAAAAAAAGAACTCGACTTCCGCAAATATATAGCAATTGGTTCGGCAAGCTCAGCTTTGCAAGAAAGGGAGACGAAGACAAAGCGCGAGCGCTGTGTAGTTCATTAGCGAACAGAGAAAAGCGCAACGCTAAACACACTAGTACAGAGAGGGATAAATTCAAAGTGAGAGTGTGTGTCGGCCACGAATTATACACGCTTGCTCGTAATTAAACTCGCAAGACGAGCGAAAAGCACGTTTTCTTCATAACATTCCACTTGGCTACTTTAGCTCGGTGCTCATGAGAATGTCGACCAAGAAGACGTTGGTTATGAGCTTGCCACCGCTTTTTCGCGCTGCTACTTTTTTTCTTCTTCTCGCGTCGAGGGAGAGAGAGAGATGAGTTACGAGAGCTTTTTTTGTCGTTTCTCTATTGATCGAACTTTGAACGAGTGCCTCGAAGCTTGAACGGGTTTGTTGGATGAAAGTGCAAATTTTAGATTCTTTTTTGCCGTTGTTGTTGGCTTATCTTTTATTTTTATAGAGTTCCTTACTACTCCCCTCCCCCTTCTTCTCTTTCAAGCTGAAAAATGTCATAGCGGATTTTTTGTAGAACCTTTTGAGCAAAAAATGTACAGCAATTTTTTAATATTAAAAGTAACATCTCGGGTAATAACTTTCAATGGTGATGAATACTAAAATTCTCAAGTTTCAATCCCCGAATAAATTTAGTGAATACTAATGTACTCCGCGAGGCACTTAAAGTACTTTAAATTTCAATTCTAGAACAAGAAAGACCAAAAGTATCCCAACGAGCTTTACGTGGGTTTTTGCATCTCTAAAAAAAAATAAAGTCAGAGACGAGAGTCGAAACGTCGAGTTGGCCCCATTCATCAGGATAAAAACAAGAGGAATTTGGGAAAAAGTAACTTGCCACGGCAAATCTTATCTAACTTTGTTCTCCACAGCACATACACGCGAACGAGATAGCCAAGAGTATATTCCGAAATAAACACTGTCTACCGCGGGGCGAAAAACTAGACTGCTGTTTATTTTTCGTTGGTTGATTAAAAAAAAGAAATTTGTTTCCGTATCCCACTTAAGCTCTATGAATGATGACAAAAAAAAACAAGGAAACATTTAATTTTGCCTTTATCCGGTTGATGGATGGCATTAGCCATAAAGTATTCTGGCGTAAAATGCGCTGTTAAAGCCAGACAAAGAAAATTCCCTTTCAACTGGAAATCCTCTTGCCTACAGAAACAATCTGTCGGCGTGAATGTTTGCTTGATTAAAATTTGATTGGCTGCATTAACCGTCATCAAATATGACTCGCTAATAATTGCAGCTTTATCGATTTACCTCGAGCGTACGTATTGCCGTAGGAATCGCTTTCACGTGAAATAATAAGCAGCTATAACGATGAAATTTAGCATTATTCCAAGCAAATAACGCGTGCGCCTGTTACTGCGGTATCAAAGCAAAAGAGCCGCGACAAACAGCGCTTTCGCAATTGTCGCGTGCTCGCTAAAAAGCGTCGAATTAACGCGCGAGGAGTCCATAACAAATTTTTCCGGCCGAGAAGAGCGGCCGACAATTACGTTTAAGCTTCATAGATTTACGATGTGGGTGGAGAGGGAATCACGCCAGCGGGACCAACAGCGTTTATCGAAAATTACGAGACGCGTTCCCGTTTATTCGCGACTGTACGATGTTTAAAACTCACCGAGCCAACGATTTTCCACGCCGATGTTATTTGGCGCTTACCAACGAGCTTTTTCATCCGACAGACGTACGCGAGACTATTAGTGCTCGATGTTTGTCTTCGAATCGTCTATTTTTTTCGAACGCCCATTGTCATGCGTTTGTCGGAATAACCGGTGGGTTTGATCGATCGTAGCAGCTTGACGAGACTGGACTTTTGTAAGCGAAGTCAATTAATTTCGACCACTCGATCGCGCCAACGGACCCATCACGTTTATCGGGACGAAGGCGACGATAGTAGACGAAATAAGTTTCGACGGCATAAGCCAACGATATTTTTCCCGTTGCTAACTTTCGCTCGACTTGAGCAAATCGTCGTTGTAAGATAAGAATATTCGATATTTCCCAGTTTCAAATGAAAAGAACGCGCAATGAAGGGAGAACAAAATCCAAGTCCCGTCTGTGCACCAAGAGAGACTTTCACGACGATAATGGCTTGAGATTCGCGCTATATCAATATGAAAGATGGTTATCAGATTATTAATGAAAGATAAGCCCGAGGTTTCTCGCTCGGCAAGATAAATTTCTTTATCCTTTAATCCGCAATCTAATGGACTGACGTTTCTAGTCTCGCGGAGTCTTGCGGGCAAAAACTTGATTAATATTATCATCGTTTGATATATATTATTTCACAGTGCTCCTTAATTAACTGCGAAGAGTTTGCATTGAAAACAATAAAACAACCAAGAAAAACGCCAAGTTTCGTAATATTTCATTTGTTTTGCTCTTGTTGCCGAGATTACGTGTTTTTTTCTTTTTCAGCAGTTTCTCCATTACGAAAAGCATCGGTTACGAATGCCAGTTGAAAAAAATGGAAAGTGAACGGTAACGCGACGTATATACGTATAGTCGCAGAAAAAAAGCGAAGCAGAGCATTTTCACGGAAAAAAATGATGAAAAAAAAATAAGAGACAACTTTCGCGAAGAACCTACAGCTTCGAAAATACCAACCGGCGAACCCACGAACAAACTTTCAATTAGTATTTCGTTTTAAAAGATAAAAAATAGACCGGAAGAGAGAGATAGCGCTACTGGCGAGTCCTAATTAGTATTTTTCATCCGATTATTTATCGAAAGGGTCTCGAAAAATATCCGTATTACCATACGATGAATAATCAAAGCTTTCAAGTATGAGAAAAATAGAAAAGTCAATTTGTTTTTTTTTAGAGGCCTGAGTAAACTTTATGTAAAGATATGTAAAGTTCGGCCTCTCTTTCATCGCTACGCGGCTACTTTGAAAGTTTGAGTAAAAAGCTTTATCGAGCTTGTCAGTCGCGTTGCCTCGGTCCGCTGTACGCTTCCCAAAGTAATCTCGTTTGAGATCTGCGATAAACAAGTAAAGTCGGTACATCCCTTCTTCAGTCCGATAAAGGAACACTCGGGCGAAATTATTTCGAGTAGTGTGCGAGAGAGAGAGAGAAAGCTCCTCGCTTTGGAAAATGGACCAATTTTCACTTTGCACGTATGTATCTAGATATAAGCTACATTCGTCCGGGTGGATTGTCTTGGCTATTGCGCGATCTTTGAGATTCTCTCGAAGCAATTGAAAACGTTTGGCTTCTCTTTACTTGTTTTTTTTGTTCTTTGTGACGGCGTTTTGTTGTTGATCAATTTGAACGAACAATCGTCGAAACGCAGAAAACGAGCACGTTCATCTCAGTTAACTGTTGTGCGTAAATTCGCGCAAACGTAGGTATACAATTGGAAAACCTTACTCAAATTTAAGTGGCAAACCAAGTGGTAGTAACGCGGCGTTCACTTGGAGGGCTATTTAGCTACTTCAAAAGTTGTGCTTCTGCACGTTTGTTCAAACTTTCTTTGACCGAAACTCATTTAACGTGGAATCGAGTAATATACGTATTAATGCTTAAAATAGCATCAAACGCATATAATGCATTCGAAATCAAAGCACATTTCACTTTCGAATTTCCATATCGTTGCAATTTTCATTTTATCATTCCATTTCGTATATTGAATAACACATTGGCGATGAAAACGATTGAATTTTCTTTCCCCGTGCTTTTTTCCTTTTTCTCTCTTGCCTTTTTTTTAAATTTGCGGAACATTTTCAATCCATTTGACGTCGTTTCGCTTTTACGGCATACGTTCGTAACGGTTGTGCTGATATCGATAACTTTTATTTGTGTTTTTGTTTAATGAACTGGAAATGGGATGCCTACAAAAGTAACGCAAAATCAACCTTTGGAAATCAATAATGTTTTTGTTTTTCAAATATCAAACGAGATAGAGAGAGACAGGCCGAGAAGGATGACAAATCGATAAATTACAATAGACGCAACTAATCGTCGCGTTAAAGCTCTCTCGTCCTCTCAAAGTTTCACGCTCTGGGACGAGAAATATTAATAGAATAAATAAACGCGAAACGAGCGGTATTACGTGGATTGTTACCAAGCCGCCTAAAGTTATATCGCGCATATAGGCCCTCGTGGCACAACGTATACACATACATACGTGCTTGGCTAAATTGAAATTGTTTTGTAAATGCGCGTGTAATTTGCCCTTCGTACCTACATTCGCGCTATCTTTGAGAACGGGTCAATTTGCAAAACAAAAGAAAATAAATAAAAAGGTTCACGAACAATCACGAAAGGAGACGACGCATCGAGAACGTTGTACGCCGATGCGGGGGGTCGCACGTCTTCAAATAATAGAATCCTCAAGTAATTCACTTCAGTGTTGCGCGCGGCCTTCAAGCCAAGTGACACGATGCTGACTAAATAATGGACTAAATCAATTTCTGACGTTTCGCGGTTTCTGGATTTTAGCCAAGAATTTAGGTTTTCGCCGAGCCGATTGAATGTTCCTTGTAATATGCGTGTTTTCTTTCGCTTTGACATGGATAATTCCCAGGGGATTTCAACTTGTCCTTTTTTCTTCGTTGTTTGTTTTAACTTTGAAATAGAATTTGTACAACTGGAAGATCGACGAGTCAACGCTTTTGCTGGCTTACGGTTATCCATTTTTTCGTTTCTTCTAATTATGTCTTTGAATAAGTTTCAACTGGAATTCGAACGAGCGTATGATTAAAATTTCCACTCGACAAAACGCAGTATAATCGAGGATTTTGTAACAAATGACGTTCCGCGGGCCGCTTATTTTTCGCCGGATAGATGAAAACAAAAACGAAAAGATCGCTCTAAGAGCGTCCCGCAGTGACGCGTATAACGAAGGAAATGCTCGCGGGAACGTAATTAACTGAAAACTGATAGCGTTATCGCTTCAAGACCTCGCAAAAGACACAGATTCGTTGTCTCTTGACGAAAAGAAAACAAAAAAGAAAATCAATTCTTCAAACGAGAATCCTCGAAAGGTAAGTTGCTGGAGTGCGTACTTTTCTTTTTTTCTCGTAATTAGGTAATGTTAAAGAAATAAAGTAAGGGAAGAAGAAGAAGAAATAAGAGCGTAAGTACTCACCTTGGCAAAGTCAATTTTTAATGTGCAGCAACCCGAATATATGTCTGCGCCGTGGAGGGCCTCTTTCGCTCTGGTTGCCGACTCGACCGAGTCAAACGTGATTTCACAAAAATTCTCAGTTAAGGACTTTATACACACATACACACGCGCGCTCGCGCGCACACACACACACCTATATATATGCATGCAAAAAATGTTCTCTCTTTCACATTGACAGAGAGATGTATGAAGGTTTTATTTAGCGTGACAACCGTTTAATTAACGTACACGAAGGAAGCAATCTACTTAAAGGAAAAAACGAGACTTCTATCCTATAAATTTCACGAACAGGGTTAGTCTCTTCTTTGACTGGAAAATTTTGAAAATTGCGGCTTAAACTTTCTCGAGCACTCCTGAATATTTCACGATACGCTCGTTTCAAATTCTCTGTGATAAGTATGATTACTCGTCCCTTTTCAGCCAACTCCGAATAAAGGAATACTCCAGTAATAATGGAACGACAAATTACGTTACAATAAAGTATCGTCATTCGTCCGATTGATTCGACAACCGATTTTCCAAGTATACTTCTTGGTCGTTGGGAACATTCGAAATAACAAATAAGCCGCGATGTATCATGCGGCGTTGCATCGACGATCTAATTGTAGCACAAGTATGATGTATGGAAAAGGATATTCAACCATGGCTTGGACGCCATTCTTTTTGAAGATGACGATCCGTTGTACTTGTCCACTCTGATGACTGATCGCGTGTAGAACTTCCTGTAATGAAAAGTGAAGATTTTAATTTTGCGTGACTAACAACAATTTCATCTCGACGAGTGTAGAAATGCAAAATGCGTCAAGCGAGAACGATCATCCATTAATCTAGGCTTCACGCTTTTTGCGTCTTTTCGTTCGTTGTCGAAAATAAACGTTTCTACGACAATTTTTACTTAAAAAGGTCGGAGTACGACGGTTCTCGGATATCGGTCAACATTTCTTTACGCAAAATCTCGCAGACTTTTGAAACGTGAAATTCGATTTGCACGCGTTGTCTAGTGATGAATTTAAAGTCGCATACAACCGCTCTATACGTCGTTTTAGAATACAAAACGTTCGACGAATTTAAGCAAAGAACAATTCATCGGGAACCTTACGAGTCGCAACTTGCCACACTTACGAACTGCTCTACGCGTTGTATCGATCCTCTCAAAATCTTCGACAATAGAAAAGTCCAACAATAGGCGCGTTATCAGTAGTTCTTAAAAAAAAATGAAAAAAAAAAGTCTCTTTGCAGAAACAACAATGAAAAAAACTTTGAGCTTCGAAGGGGTTTGCAGCGTGTGATTTTCGTCCGTTGTTTCTTTTACTCGGGGGAAATTCAATTGGAAGTACAATAAAAGAAGCGTACAGTTTTCGCACGAAACATCACGTAGAATATCAATGCGAAATAATTTCACCGATTCGCAGTGGAAAATATGGTTGGTTTGTAAAAATGTCATTTACATCGCAGTCCACCCGTGTACGTAGATTCCCCTCGAAAAACAGTCAACGTTCTTGTCGAACAACGTACGTTAATACAACAGTACGGATGAATACTGCAAAGATCATCGTCATCCTGCTTTTCGAGCAGGAGAGGTATCTAATTTAAAAAATTCACGTTGCACGTTGCAAATACACCAAGGTACAATCCTCTCGAAAAGTAAAAGCGAGAAAAGAAAGAGAGACGCGGAAGTTAAGAGATCTATAGATAGCTAAGCAACAAAGGCTCGTAGAAAAGCACTAACTCGTTGCCGTGTGCGACGGTGTTATGTTTACCTAAAGCGGACGCTTGCTTGCTTGTGGCGTATAGGAGCGATGACACGCCGAGGGGTGGCTTGAGGCCAAAACCACTTTTAGAGGAGCTTCAATGGTTGCCTGATTGACTTGAGTTGCATCTCTTGCGCAACGTTTATGTGGCCAAAGATCAATTAGAGAGAGAGAGAGAGAGAGAGAGAGAGCGGTCCCAAACTAAATATCTGGCTTATTCATCGATGTGATATTTCCGTTTGTTGGCAAAATGCAATTGTTGTTCGGTAACTCCTCGATCACTCCCAAGGGAAAATAGGTAGGTACGTATATATGTCCAGTATTGGTATGTGCAAGGGGTAATTGTCGGGGGCCTCATCTCTTTTTCAGGACGCGCGAGCACACGCTAGAGTGTACAGCTCTCGATGTATACCTGCGAGAGAGTCAGAGATAGGATCGTATCCTTTGGGGGAAGAGGATGACTCTGATTTGTCGGCGATTACTTCGATTTGCGAGTAGGGGTGAGCCAAGAGAAATAACGCAGGGGATCATTTTTCATTTTTTACGTATACTGCAAATTGTATCTGTGATGGCAATCAAAACGTACAAATCAATTGAATATGTATAAGTTTTAACCGAGGGAGGGCTTTTTTCCGTTATTTTATTTACGCATGCGATATTTTTACAAGTATCACTAGTTGGACGATAAAATTGCTTGAATAATGCATCGATGTTAAAACAAAGCCAATCTCATTAAACGCTTTTTATCGATGTTCGGTTTAAACTCTCGTGTAAACATTGCAGTTATTTTCAAATCGATATCGAATGATTATGTATACGCGTGCGTTCATTTTTATAGGATAACAATAATACCATTTTACCAGAGAATTGTTCGCAATCCTAACGTTCAGTCTCTTGGAATTAATTTATTCAAATCAACGTTATTTTCTCAAGTGAAACGAGTATTTTTCATCTCGTTGGAAATGTGGAAAAAGAAGTGTTCCCTTTCCAATGCGTAAACGCGTTCCTTTATCCCTCTTTGAATAAAGGTCGCTTTTTTCCAAGGTGACATCGTTTCGCCTGAAAAGATCGCGTTCTCTCGCGTACGGAGTACGTACGATTTTTTTCAAAAAACCCTCGTTTTTACGTTAAAATTATTGAAAAACAAAATGAAAACGAGCTTTTTTCCTCTTTAAGCAAAGGAACATCCGTCTTTTGTTGGTGCAATATCGACTCTCAAGGGGTCTCCCCGCCCCCAAACAACTCGCAACTCGCTTCACTATTCCTTTCAATGAAATTTCTTCACATTTTTTCCTTTTACAAGAAGGAAATATACGAGTCTGTATTATTTGCATCAAAAAAATCCGATTTATGTTGGAAACGCGAAATCGAATATAACTTTATCGAATTACAATTTCACATTCTGCAGTTGAAAACAATACACGTACGTACGCATGTACCATACCAATCGGAATCGATAATCCAATAATATCACACGTCGAGATACAAAAGTAATTAGGAAAAATCCCCTCGAGGAAAAACGTAAATCTAATTAGTGCGTGAAAAAAAAGAACCCAACCGACAGTGCAACGAGAGATATGAATATTATAATTACCCGTCACTCGCGTCGTTTGAAAAGCTCTCTCTCTCTCTCTCTCTTTCTCTCTACTTTTTTTTCGTTGCATAATGCATTATTGGTCGGTTGCAAGCCATCTCTCATTCCCGTTGAATCGATTCGTCGAATAGCTTTTGTTGGTACAGAACGACGAAGCGGATATAAGGAAAAAAAGAAAGAAAGAAAAGAAAATCGCGTGTGTAAGGCTTTCGCGGCTAATTAAAAATCTCCAGATGGATTGAATCGTGAAATTCGAACGCTCGCGCAAGTACAGTGCGTGCTATTCATCGCTATCAAAGAGAGTTGCATATACGTATTTTTTTAACGATCAGCTGGTCGTTTCGTTTCATTTCGCTTTTTCAATGTTATTTTCTACCAAAGGAAGAAGGAGAGAGAGTGAGATAGAAATTGGCTTAATGATTGAATTGGCCTTATCCATCGGCAACGAGAGTACTTGCTTTTGAAAGCGGCCGCTGAACGAAAAGGCTTCTTTCGAAAAACGTAGGTAGATGCGCGCTTTTCCATTGCTGCGAAGGGATAATTTTTTTTATCTCGAAAGCGACTTTTTTCTTTTCCGCGAAAAACTCAAGTTGCATCGAAGATGCTAGTTTTCTAGAATATAAATGTCACGAGTACTTTACGTGCGATCGCGTGTTGTTGTTCATTGCGCGGGTATAATTCTTTGGTACATTCCGCGAGAAAAGGGAGATACGCACGGTGAGTTCCTTTTTCTTTTTTCGCGTCGTTTTCCACGAATGACAAACATTTTCGAAAGTTACGCGTACGTGTAACTTAGCTACCAACAAGCGAAAATACCTTGGATATTTGCATATTTTCAAAAAGTTTATCGCGCAACACGCACCAGTTTAATTTATATTCCGCTTATGATATTCAATGCAAGCGCAGTAGTAGCGGTAGCACCAGCTGGGCACTCGCTGTGAGTTTATATCGAAACGATAATTATTCTTGAAATTTCTCCGTGCCACACCACTCGAGCGCTCCCGTTCACTTTCGCGGTTAACAATATTATTAATTATTCGAATTGCAAGAAAAACAGCACGACAAGTACTAAAGCATAGCGCGTAATTACATTTAGTCACCTGGAACTTGAACAGACGCACTCGTATAATATAGGCAAAACGCAGAGTGTCAAGCACGCGCGATGCAAGTAATTAGTGAAATTTCACGATCGACTAATTCCGTACTCTCGACATTCTCTGAAAAAAGACGTTAAAAAGGCTTATCTCGTGCACGGAAGATTAGAAGCGTTTGCCTTATAAAGCCGCAAAGTATGGCACGGATGACTAAGAAGCTAGCAACAATGGCTCGCCTATCTCCATTAAAATGCACGTCGATTTTATCGATTATCCATCGAACGAAACGAATCAATAATCCAGTCTTGCGCTCGCGCGAAACGGGAGAAGTACTTGCACTTTCTCCGATACCACCCTTGCAAATCAATTACCGCGAAACTCTCGGTGAAACAAAAGCTTCAATTATTCGATTAAACCCACACGCGCACACGCATGCATAAACATAAAGAAGTTTGTAACGCTAACGAAAACGCGACAGAAGAGGGTTTGCGCGCGCGCGCGCGCGAGAGAGAGAGAGAGAGAGAGAGAGAGAGAGAGAGAGCTGTCGACAAGATTATTCACGGAATGCTTTGCGAGCCCGTTAATAGCGTGTATAGGAGCTTTTGGACGAGCACGCAAGATTATTTCGGACCTACAGGCTATTGTGGCGAACCTCAAAACTCTCTTCCTCTCTCTCTCTTTCCTCCGTTACTCTGCGTCATTATACGAAGAAAGCTTGCGTAAAATATTAAATAACGAGGTTCTTTTAGCTAAATGTTGCTTAGTTTTTTGTCTCGACCTCTCGGCTAGATGAAATTTACGCTGGACTTAATACCGAAGGGGTAGCGGTAAACAAATTCTTTTGTCGTGGCTGCGCACTCTCTTGCGGTTAAAACATATACACGTACGTGTGCTACAAAGGTATTACGCTGATTTTCTCGTTTGCGTTTAAAGTTCGCACGGATATACGCAAAGTCTCGGTGTGCTTAATTTTTAAAAACTAAAAAAAACAGCATTTTGACGCTGATGACATTTTAGCAAATGTATAATACGCGAGTGAGAGGACTTTTGAAAAAATAGAGAATGCTTATAAATTTCCCGCCAACGCACACATATGCAGTGAACAATCGAAGGTATAAAAGACGTTTCTATGATTCATCTTCGTGGGGTAGCGACCGATAAAAAGTGACGTAACACGCGCGAGCAAAAATACAACGCGTTTTCCAATACCTCGTGCACCCACACCCACACGCGTACGTTATACACTCGCAAACTAAAAATATATCTAACTTGCAGCTATACGACGGCGATCGAAGCACGTATACAAGAATTAAAAACTTGACCGTTTACGCGTTCAAGCGCGAACGCGCTGCAACGTTCGTTTTAGGCTTCGGAACAAAAGAACAAGATAACGAACGCGTTCCGACGCAACGTCCGTGCACGTACGCACATTCGGTATGATTTAGACGTTGCGTAGAAGCCCCGCCGGAGGAAGGAGCGAAAGCATCTCGCGCGTGTCTTGGTGGACGAACGTAAAACTGCGCCCTAAGACTGCGACACTCCGAAAGCTCTCGCGTGCGATCACCATAAGTACAATTTACCGAAGGAGTTGGGCGACGTGAGCAGTGTCTAATTCTCATCGAATCCGCTCCTATGGATTATTCAAGTTGGTTGAATTCTCTTTTTTTACGCGTACAATACACCGTAAAATAAGTAGGCGTTAGATGCCTCGATAAATAATGCAGGCGAGAAGGGCGAGTTGGAAAGCTAATGCTTGGCGAATGTTAGATTAGTACGGAGGTCGTTACTTAAATGCGAAAGCTCTGCGAGGTCGGTGGTGTGCGCGTACATGTATATATATATTTACGAGTGTTTGTTTTCCACGGAGGCGCGCGAGTACACAAATTATTCAGTTGCCCTGCAAGAGAGAGAGAAAGCTGATTAAAGGCATCCTCGTGCGCAGCAGTAACAAAACAACGAGACAATTTTCTCGACCGTAGACGCGTGTCGGGAAAAGCTCAGTTATTCATTCGCTTTCTCACGGGATGGGAGATTGACTTTTATGAGCTTTGCGCGCTTAACTTTGCTTTCTTTTTTATCTTCCTCTCTTCGTCGGATCCCCGCGATTAGCGGACGCTTATTGATTATTATTGCAACCTGGTGCTTTTGCTACTTATATACGTAAGCATTGACTAAGTAAGGAACGCCCGGAAAACTTGAATAATTACCTCTTGACTCGCGCAACTTACCGTGTGCTTTGAACAATCGTCAATTTGAAAATTAACTTTAACTTGGCGTGAGTTTTCGAGCGAGTAACAATCGAGTGAGTGCTCGATTCAATTTAACGAACGCAAAAGAGAACATTGTCAAATTTTATTCGCAATTCGAATGCGAGGATGAAACGTTCGTGAATTGCGTTGTTAAAGCTTGTTAAATATTTGACCGTTAAATTCTGCAAACGAATTCATTCCTCCTCGGAGGTGTGTAAAATAATGGGAAAGGATGAGAGGGAAAAGTAGAGCGCTGCGAGGGCGTAAAATAAGTGTTTGAACGCGGTAAGATACAAAGCGTTTCGTTGGCGAATAAGCATCAAGCTTTGTAAAGTAAACAACATGTCAAATATTCATCGTTTCCAAACGTTCAAATTTTCAAAAGAGTCCAAAACCCTTTCAAATTCAATTTAATCACGAGAGAAAGCCCACCTCTGGATTTTGATTCACCTCTGTTGAATATTACACGAACAGGCATTCGCTATATATACAAGGATACATAGACTTTCCATGAATAAATATTTCAATGATGCACTCACGGGCGCGCCCTATACCCGATGAAACATTTCTTCGGCTCGAGAGCGAAAATTGCCCGTTTAGCTCATTTATTAATACGTTCGTGTAATATGTAATTCACTCCTCTTTCGCTAGCCAAACGTGCTTATTCCTCGTTCTCTCTTTATTGCCTTCTTTTTCTTCCGAACAATCTCGCGGTACGCGTCACGCGTAAATATCTCATTTTTCCCGATATCGTCGATACGCTCGACTCTCTGTTGATAAGAGCAACTCCAGATAATACGCGACGAGCGCGTACCTATTAGATTTACCTCGCGGATGTCGGAGAATTATTACGTTACGCTGCGTGCGCGTTTCTCCCTCTTTCGCGACGAATAAAAAATAATTTTGCTCGGAAAATTCGTCTCTTTTCCTCTTGGTAACTTTCAGCATAACTTTTAATACAATTTTCTCATTCGAAGCGCGTGACAATTACGTTAGAGAGAGAGGGAGAGAGAGAGAGAGAGAGAGAGAATGAGAGAGCAGTCGACTCAATTAACGTATAAAAAATCCTTTCATTTGAAAATGTAACGAAACCCGCATAATTCACTGGTAATATTATTATTATCATAACGATCATTAAAAGACACGAAGCCAAAAACGTGTTGATCTAATGGTTGCACAAGCGCATTAGCCAGAAGCAATTAGAGACAACGGACGGCCTAGCCACCCCGTGAATATAAAGCAATGTGGATGCTTACGAAAATATACTTGGCTGTTTATGCCATCGAACCGTTCTACGCGTATGCCTACACGTCCTCGTCCTCGTCGTATATATATATATATATTTGTTGCTCTTTCGAATCAGCCAACGCATCGCGCATATCCCGAGTTTGATTTATTTTAATAACGTTTTGCCGTTAATGGCTTGTAATGCGCCACCACGTGCGTTCTCGATTCGAATCGCTATATCGGGGATTAAGTTGTCGACGCGTTCTTCTTGTTCCCCTCTTTTTGCGGAAAGAAAGACATCACCGAGCGACGCTGTCATCCCGCAAGCGAATTTATTTACGTGTCAAATGCACGTCAATCGGTTAGAGCGCGTTGTTCATTGGACATCTTCGTAATTAGTCGCGCAAAAACGAAAAAAAGAGAGCAAACGTCGTCGAGCGAAAAATGTATACATTCGCGGGCAAACGTTTCATTTGTTGGTTGTCAAGTTAACCTAGCAGCTATTGCGTAATCTCGAGAATTATTTCGAGATGAGAAACGATGTCCATTAGTACGGAATATACATCGCGAGACGTTTGTAACTTGAAAAAAGTAACTTTGGTCGTAGCGACGTTTCGGAAACTTCGCTCTGTCTTGCTCTCTCGCGAGGTGTACTCGAGAGGACAACTTTTTCGAGGGTAAAGTGTAAAAGCGACGTGCCGCAGTTGGAGCTAAATACGCTCTCAAGTGCGCGATTTTCTTTTGCAGCTATGTCGTCTAATTTTAGAGATAAAGCTCAGCACTGACGAATCCTCGAAATGATTCTTCCGACTATTTTCGTAGGCAAGACCTTTCCTTTTTAATCGCATTCCCGTAATTTGGTTTTCTTGCGAATCGTTGAGCAAGTTTAGCGAGCTACCGTGATCCAAGGAAGATCGTTGTACGAGCAATTTCCTGGGCATATCGTCGTTATTGCGATTTGCGCGTATGTTTACACGCGACGAATTTTTGGCAAAAGCGTCGTCAAGTTGTTTGCATTCTCGTGTAAACGCTGCGAATTCTTAGCGAACGCGTCAATCGTCGATATCTCGGACGTTCGCAGCGAAACGATTTAGCCCGACGTTTTGCAATACTTGGACATTTTTTGTCGGACCCGTGTCACCTATCGATGTTTGCAGAGCAAAGAACAATAGCGCATAGAAATGACGACAAACAATAAAGTACAAACATTTATCTGGTGCACGTTGACTTTCGAATTAATAGGAGAACCAAACAGAGAAACCAACAAATAACGAACGATTTGAACGCTGGTCAATTCAACACCTATTCTCCGATGTACAATAACAAAAACTTTGCCCACCAATTTTATCCGTCGCTCTCTTTCTCTGCCTGTCTCTGTACCGTGGAAAATCAACGTTTGTTTTGTTCGCGCCTGTAATTTAGGCGAGTGAACGTGTCGTCGGATGCCTTTTGACGACTTCACCACCAAACGATTATGACAAACCCAAAGCGCGCGCGCGCGAGCTTCTGCTCTGAGCTTCTCCCCAACTGAATTGTCTCGTTTGTTCTACTGGCAACTTGCACGCTTGCACGCGTGCACTCTTGTTCCAGGCTGCGTACGCGCGTAAAAACTTTAAACGTCGAAGGTCGCGACGACGTAATTAGTTTTCGCGCGAGGTTACCGCTCGCGATAGTGAATTCGTTTATGACGGGGATAAAAAAATCGAAAGTTTTCAGCGACAAATTGCGCTGCAACCGAGAAGAGCAATCCGTTGCTTTGGAGATACTTGTACTCAAGTTTGAAAAATGTTCTCGTAAAGGCTTACTCGAGGGTGCTTTGTACGCGATCGCGACGAGATCGTTTCATCGATATCCAAAGTATTTTCCGGAAATAAACGAATATTTATGCATCGTGAGAAGTCGCTCGAGGTCGACTCGTTATCAAAAGTCTCTCGGGACAATCTGAAATTTCAGGAAAATCGAATCTGTCTATAACTTAACAAGTTCAATTCCCAAGTTCATTCAAAAGTTTAACGAATGGCGTTATTGAAGCATCGATCAAAGGTGATTAACGACCTCCTTCTACCTCGTGGACTTTGGCTATATACGCGTACGTCTTCCGTTAAAAGCATCGTTGCATTTCTCACTCCGTAGAGTTGATTTCAGCGACGTAGATATGTATATACGTGAAAAAACTTACTACAGTGATTGGGTAGACTGGATTGATGATGGTGAAGAGTAGCACGTGATTTGGCTTGTTATTGTCTTCCCTGTAAAAAAAAAGAAAGAAAAAGAAAGAAAGAAAGAAAGGAAGAGAGAAAGAAAAGAAAGAGGGTTCGCAATCAATCGAAAATCACTATACTGAAGTTCAGGCCAAGTTCTAATAATAAGAGAAGCTGCTCGCGATTTAGGACGACGGCGACGACGACGACGGCGACGATGTCGAGAGAAAGAGAGAAGAGGATAGCTATCTTCTTCCTCTTCGTCTCGGCATCGATTGTTCCCGCCGTCGCGAGCGTATGTTTCTCGAGAGCAATCTCAACGACCTGCTTACCTCTTGCGCCTCGGCTCCTCACCGTAGCCGTACTCGTGATTCTGCAACAGAAAATACAACAAACTTATCGTTTTATATTCGTTTTCATCGCTACACTATCGAGTACGTTATTACGATAAACGATTGATTCCGAAATTGACAAACTATCGCGCGAAAGTATACAAATGTACGTATGCCTGAAGAATTTATCAATCGTCGTCCAACAAAGTTTACGACAACTTGATGGATTTCGACGTTGTATAATACGACAGGTTATATCGTTAAAGGTAATTGATGAACTTGCACATTCGCACAAAATTTGGCCGTTCCAATTGCCACGGACAATTTACGAGGAGACGTGATTTTCTGCAAATTCAATGTACAATAGTCGTTTTTAACCTCACACACGCCGTCTCGCACCGCTTCACCGCCTGTCTGTCCGTCTGTCTATCTTGTCTCTTAATAGATGCTTACAAGTTGACTTAAAAAAAAAAAAAAAAGGCATGCTTCAACCGACACAAAATTATTTGAAAAAACTAAAAATTTTGATGGATAACGTGCTTCCGGTTTCGGAATGGCTAATATTAGTACAGGACTCGTCGACAAAAATTAGAGCAAATCCCAGGGAGAGAGAGAGGGGGGAGGGGGGTGAAGAACCGAGAATGCTCTTTGAAAAAAAGTCAAGTATTATCAATTAACCTAGTTTCGAAAAAAAATCTTGGTAGTACGTAATATTTGCGTTCTTTTTATAAACCTCGTAAAACGCGTAAACTTCAAAGAGCGAAAGAGAGAGAGAGAGACAAATCGTTAAGAAAAAGGGAACGAACGGCGATGTGAAGCAAATCTACTACAAACACCCAATCGCTCAAGAGAGAAAAAAATAACGAGATCGCTTTGCTATAATCGACAAGCGGTAATTAGGTGGACGAGAAAAAATAAAACTCTGACTAAAGGATTGATTATATAACGCGATGCGCGCGTGTGCCCCATGACCTGCGAGAGAGATTATTATTAGATTTCAAACCACGTGTTCTAATCCACCTTGGCTCGAATTGTTCTTCTGTGGCCGATTAGTTTCACGAGCGCTCCCCCTCTCTTGCTGAGCTTTTCAATTTTGAGATCACCGCTTTGGCCTTTATGTATGCATTACACCAAACTTTCGACAACTTTCCGCGGTGGGTCGCGTAGTTAAATCCTCCTCTTTTCGACGTCGTTCCAGCCACGAATTTCGGACTAAATTAAAGTATCGCTTTATCCGAGCCGTCTATACCTCGAATAGTCGAGATCGTATCGATCGTCGATCGTCGGGTTTACGCGTTTATTTCGAAAGAAACGTTAATTGCGCAATAATGCAAAAACGTCTATCCACCGTTGTAAGCGCGTTAAATACCTAACCGTGGCGGCAAAACAAAGGAGAACGATCGACGTTAATTCGTTGAACGCACGCGTAATTTTCTCTAGATCGAGGGTTATCTCGTTGACTCGAACCCCTCGCGCTCTCCTCCCTTCCCCCTTGTCGTTTAATTACAAAGGTAAGCCGTGCACGCGCTCCCTCGTAAATACTTGATATTTCAATATCGCGCCGTATAACCGAAGCCCGTTTATATCCGCGGGTAGGTCGCTCTGATTAAAGACGATTCCTAAAACGCGTAAAAGGACGCCGACGGCAGCAGTAGCAGCGGCGCACCGTTAGCTCTCTTGACGACGCGCAAACTCAATATTTCCGGAAGAAGAACGTGGCCAGCGGCTCTTCGTCGTCTCTCAAATATTTAGACCCAACATCGCGCTCTTCTTCGCGCGTGTACGCGGTAAGCCTCCGGCGAGATTATCGCGGGGTCCGACGGAGCTTTTGTCCTTCGTCGAGTTCGCAAGGCGTTTCGCTCTCTTCTCCCTTTCTCCGTGTACCTACGTTTGCCACCCCGCGTCAACTTGATTTCACTCGTGTCATTTGCCGACGGATCAACCTTGTACGGGTTTGCGTTGGCGCATTTCCTTCCAAATTCTTCCAAATTCCAAAAATACGAGTTGCAGCGATGTGCCGCGCGCGTCAATAATTTCCATCCAGTTCGGACGATGCTCGTCCAAGTTCAAATATCTATCGGAGCAGCGCGAGAGCACTTTAATAACGACGTACACACGTGAAAATTGCGAAAGCGAGCAGAGAGCACAGTTTGTCGACCCCGCTTTTATTTAAAATTGCAATTTATTATATTCTCGCCCCCCCCCCCCCACCTCGAGCGCGTCAAACAGAATTAGAGACGATTTAACCGTCTAGACAAAGATATACTCAACGCCGTTTAATCAATTGTTCCTGTATACTTAAGGATTACTTCGAGCGTTATTTATGCGAAGAACGAGCGCGAGTATTCGATCATCCCAAAGTCTGGTGAGACGACTCAACGGCGAGCAGCGCATACGTATCTAGTTGGTAGGAGGGGGGGGAGTGGGCGACGAGAGGAAAAAAGACGATCGTTCCAAACGAACGCGTCTGTTACAGCGGATGATAATCAAAGTAGAACTGATGGTGAAAATATCGGATAAATATGTACGTTCCATTTGAGCCACCCTACGTCCCATAAATATAATCCGAGCGTATCGCGCGCACTCCCTTGCACAAGATTGTCACAACTTGTTGCGAAGATCGGCAGCGAGCCCTTCGTATCGTGTTTCTTCGCTCTCTCTCTCTCGACCAAGCGAAGTGTAGTCTCCTTCTGGCCCAGTTCGCATCTGCCAAAATTACTTTGCGACTATTTGCGGCAAGCTGACAAATCACCCGTCCATCCCATCTCTCTCTCTCTCTCTCTCTCCTCTCCTCTCCTCTCTTTCGCAGGTATTTTAATGAAAACTTTTGTGGCGGCCAATTGATCGACCAATTTCGTCGAGCGTGTGCGTGGACGGACGAGACGAGCGACAGGCATTTTCCATAGAAAATGCCGTAACACACGCGCGCGCGCACGCAAAATAATCCGTTTAAAATTGTTTTTGTTTCTTTACTCTCGATATAACCCGCGCACTGCGTGCTCTCTTATATACGCTGTTACTTTGGATCCAAGCCAACCACGTGCTCGCTCGAGCTTTTCAATGGCCTGACTCGGTATAGCCGACGGATTGGAATTTTGGCTTGGTTCCTCTCCCTCTCGCGAAAAATATATCTTACGACGCCGACGATGTTGTTTCGTGCGATTACTCCAAGTACCGAGTTTTATCGACTATATTGCAACGTTTCTCCGTCGTTTCTCCGTCGTTTCTCCGTCGTTCACAAGCGTGCGTTGGCGATTGCGATGGCGTTACCCGATTTATTCCGCCAAACTTAAAAATAAAACAAAAGAAGTAACGCTTCTTTTGTTTGATTTGCTTTTCTCTCGATAGGTCGTTTGCGTTTTCGAGCTAACGTAGTTTCGACGCGTTGATCGCGTTGGATATCGGCAACTTTTTTTTGCCCGTTTATTCCTCGTCTAAGCTTTCGTCTCCGGTGTAGTTGTCGTTGGACGGCAAAACTCGAGACTACGTAGTTGTAGGAAGAGCACAGTCAAACAACAGTTTCCAAGTAGTTTATTGCAAGCGTCCCGTACACGATATAAATTTCAACGGTTTACACCGCCTCGAGATGTTTGAGCGGCTTGAGTTTTCGGCTAAGCAAAGTCCGTTATCGACTTTTTCTTCTCGCGGAAAATCCGATTCTATATATAATTGCACCTCGCCTCCTATAAATCACGAGCAAAGAAGAAAGCCTTCCACGACAACGAAAGATCCTTCTCTTGGTCTGTCCTCTCCGTCTGTCTGCCTGTCCGCGCGTATACGCGTACGTGTCGTGCATTAGGTGGGCGTGAAAATTGGCATAGTTCCAGCCACGTGCTGATAAAGAGATTAGCCGGCAAAACAATGTTGATGTTTTATTGCTGCATCACTTTCTTCTCTCTCGTTGATCGTCGTCATCGTCGCCGTTGTCGTTGTCGTCGCTGCCGCAAAAACACGTGTCAACGATTAGCCTGCAAACGTCCGCTGCGCTTTGATTTTCGCCTTCGTTTTACTCTTTTTTTTGCGATTCGCTAAAGACTTTTAGCCGAAAGTTAACTGCCGAGAGAATAATTCACGCGGTACAACGAGCGCTCTTATCGCGTTTACACCAAACGACGCTTCCTTTTTGTAGAACGCCAAGTTGCACGTAGCCTTGGGCGAGTTCGCGTTGAAACGACGATGGCAGGGCCAAACTTGTACGTATCGCCATTGGAAAATCATTCGCGCACGTTCAAGTACAGACTCGTATACTCCAAGCGAGACAAGATTAGCGTTTTTGCTTGGTTACTCGGTTGAATTTGGACGATCGATAACAATGCACGGAAAGTTTGTAAAATTGAACGACTCCTAAGAGAGAGATGACAACGTCAAATTGTGTTTCCATATTTAGGGTTAGTTGAGTAAAGCCAATGTTGTTTGCCCTTGTCGCGCGCGCGCGCGCGCGCGTGCGTGTGTTCACCACCACGGCAACAACGCGAAATTAGTACATGAATATTCCATCGCGTGGAATTACATTTTGATGTTTTCCAGCGAGTATATAGGATGAGATGTACTTCTCCCTCTGCTACTTTGTCGGTTGGTTTAAACAACTCTTGCGCTACATAGACTAGCGTTGGACTGACCGTTTGGATAAAAGAGGAAACTTTGGTCGTTAACGTTCTGTCGTTTGCGAACTTTCTCCAAAATTGATCCAGTACACACGCTCGCGTCGATGAATGTTTTAAAGTGCCATCGATTGTTTTCCAGTTTTTTTTTGTCCTAACCCTCGTAATTGTCTCGTCGAGAGGGATTCGACGACAAACGGAAAGGCTGAGTGTACCTCTCGTACGTACCTGTACATTAAGAGCTGTGGCATTAGATTATTCCGAAAAAAGTGAATTATCGATTAAACTACGCTGCGTAACGACCGATTGACTGTAAAATTGACAAAGAAAAGCTCGTTTTCCCCAAACTAACATTTTCTCTCGTTTCATATTCGCGTAGCAATGCACATTTGCCAACAATCGTCCGTCTCGCCGAGCAAAACGTATAAATTTTAATTGGGCTTTCGAAAATTGACAGCAAACTCGTGTATCTTCATTATAGACATCGAATAAATCACGATAAACAAAGAAAGAACGATTGTTCCATCCATAAATACGAATTTTGCAGAAGTAAGCAATATAACGGTACAGCAATAGAATTCCAAGTCAAAACTCGACGGAATCGCGCCGTAGTAGCTAATAGTGACCGAATTTCCATGGCCTACACAACAACGACAACGCGTCGTGCGTACATGATTCATAGCGGACAAGTTAATTGGTCTATATGGCTCTCTCTCTCTCTCTCCCTGCTATCCTCCAATAAACGCTCCGACGCTTCAGCTGCTTGTTGTGCTTCCGCTTTCGATTTAAACAAGAAAATAACAACAATAACAACAACAACAAGCTCAATAACAGAGATGTACGGCCTGAAAGTGGACACGAAAGTTGATTGACGATTTGAACGTTTTTTTTGTTCGTTACCAGCGGACGAAACAATCTTGCATTTTTATAATATCTGATCGAAATCACAGATTGCAAACGAGATTTGATCTCTCCCAAGCGACACCGGTAGTTTTGCAAATCTCGATTTCATTAGATTTCAAAGCTCTGTGCTTTTATTCGACATCAAAGACATTTCTGTCGAAATGAAAATTCAATAAGGACTATTCAATTTCATTCTTTACTAAACGCGAATAACAAACACATTTTTTGTTCGATGAAACATTTCAATATGGCTGTTGATTAAACAAACAAAAAAAGAAGGAGCAAAAGTCAATAGAAGCTTTGTAGCCCACCGACAAAACTCAATCAAAACTCCATACAACTATAATATGTTTCACACTGCAAAGAAAAAAGGATTATTTCAGAGTTAACAAACAAACAAAAATTGGAAAATCTCACGAGTTCCGTCTCTCGTCGCCGTCGAGAGAAAGAGAGGATCAGCCTCTCGCCTCGGATTAACTTTCGAGTACGGAATAATTTAAACCTCGACGGTTTTTACACGCCGAGAAGTAGACCATCGAATGGAGGTTATCTCTCTCTCTCTCTTTCTAGGCTGTTTCATCTGTGTGTGCGCGCATGCATTTGGCTCGTATAAAAATACAATCAAACACCGTATAATCAAATCCTAACGACATCAACGTATGACGGATAAATGAAAGTCGCAGTAAACCAAAAAAAAATAAAAAAAAACAGAAAAAGGGAGGACGGCCAATAATGCGATCTAGTTAGTAGAAAGTTGGACGCGTGGAAACAGATGACGCCTCCTCTTTAAGTGCGAATGGCCCGTATAAGTGTATACAGCTACTTTGCATATCCGCGTCGTCGAGCCGTGGGTAAAAAAATAATAGAGAGAGAGAGAGAGAGAGAGAGAGCAAGGGAAGCCTAAAATATCGCTTCAATTCGAATCTGTTTTGAAGGGAAGGGAATACACTACGTGTTGCTGTACAGCTGGGGGAGGGAGGAAGAAGATATATACGTGTACTATGTTTTGGCTCAAAGTGGGACAATAAGGTTATATGGATTTTGAAAATTCTTCGATGGATAGCTCGTGATATTTAGATTCGCAATGCAACGTCCAAAGGAATCCATAAGAAAAAACGGAAGAAAAAAAGCGTCGTTTAATTGACGACCCCTCGTCGTTGTATATTACGCAATGAGAACCGTACATTACGACAAATAACGTAATTTGAATGCGTGTCGTACGCAGTGCAATAAAACGAATAATTAGTAAACAGCAGTGAGTACGCACATCCACTTATGCAATTAAAACACAGATTTGCTTGTTTTTTTATCTTTGTTCCGCTTACGAGTGCGAGTGCGTAGGTTAACTTTGTTGAAATATAACGTTACGATTGTATGATTTTCCAGAGGTCCACGTGAAATAAAACCAAGTTAAGGGCTTTCGACTCGGTTGGGAGTAGATTAAAAATAAGGAAAAGGTCGATCGTTAATTTGCGGGCGCGCGTTTGTACCTAATGACTCTCTCGAGCACCTCCCACGTCCTCGTCGTTCTAATCAGTTGATCATCGCTTTGGAAACAAACCGGAAGTGCACGCGCGTCGAGCGCTAAACAATCATGGTCCGTTAGCATTGTGTTTCTCTCTCTCTCTCTCTCTCTCTCTCTACTCGACGACGACCCAGATGGCATTATTTATAGGAATGTCGATTTGTGCCTGTTGCCACGTCTGGGATATTTTCGCCCTATGCTAATTTCAACGTCTCTCTTTCTTTCTCGTTCAACGATACACCTTCCTCTTTCGTACTTTCTCGTTGTTTTATTCTCATCGTTGCAAAAAGCGTTGCAACGCCAATTCTCCTCGCGTTTTTGTTATTTTTCTCGTTGCTATATTAGGTCTATATTTGTCTGTTGTTCCTTTTTGCGCGTATGCGGCATACCTTGTTTTCTTATTGACTCGCTGGGTTTTTTAGGATGCTCGTACATCAAATTTATCGAACTTATAATTCATCGGTTGCGGCGCAACGCGGCGCAGCGCGACCGATGAATTATTTATTTACTTATACCCTGCTGAATGATTTATCCATTTTTGAATTATCGATTATAATTGTTCAAGGGCATCTTTATCAAACGTATTCGTTTGAGTAATCCATTCGAAAAACGCCAAAAGTAACCAGTAACGCGGACTTTTTCGAAATCTTTTACAGGTTTGACAAGGTTGACTGTAGTCGTTTACGTAAGCATTCCTGTCGTATCAATGTTGCTTTTTTAGTCTCCGCGTTTACCAGGAGGAAGTGAGAAAATTCGTTGGGCGAACAATCACCTTTGCTTTGGAAAGCTCGCGAGATTCGGTAACGCTTATTGGAATGCTGCCTATCGAAGGATACAACCTAAAAGTGGACGTTTTAACAACGAAAAAAGCTAACGACCTTAGTTGAATATCTAACAAACGCACGACGACGCGTACAGCGAACCGTTAAAAAGAACGACGATTATCCGTGATAAAAAGCCAATCGAGATGCCAAACAAAGAGAGCGAAAAGAAGCGTCAATTATCGATGAGCGGTGTCAATACCCCTTGTAAATAAATGAAGATAGAAAGAAAAGAAGAAGAAGAAGCGACGCATCGATCGCGAGCTAGCGCGTCTATTAATACAATTTTATCAATATCACTGACAATGTACGACAAGCAAAAGTCGTCGCGTGTCTATATACATACGTCGTTTATCGCAACCGATTATCATTTTATTTTAATTAGTGTGTTTGTACGCGTGAGTGTGTGCGCTTGTCGTGACCGTATTTGTCTTTTTTCTTTCGGATTAATTAACGAAATCAAAGAGACGCTTGTAACGATTACAATAGCTTGTCAAAGGGCTTATCGATTGGACGTTCGCAAACTCGATGGCATTTGCCATTTGCAACGGCACCATCACTGCCTCCACCGCCGTTGAGATTCTGTCCGTGTATAATTTTCGGTGAATAGCCGTGTGTTACGCTTATGCGTTGAATTTCTGATAGGATTGGTAGAGGTAAACACTTTGAGGAGGACTTTTGAAAAAAAGCTTTTATAAAATGAAGAAGATTGTTTCCGACAATTTTCCTCGACGCAAAATAACAAAAAAATCTGCAAGGAGAAACGAAGACACGGAGGGAGAGAGAGTAGTGGAGTCGTGAAAAATAAATGGGCAATTAATGCGCATCGATCTCCAAGCTCTGAACTGAAAGTGTCAAAAGCACACGGGGAAAAGGAAACCTCCGTCTGGTCTCTCCCCTCGATCGTCGATAGCACTTCTCTCTCTCTCTCTCATATTCTCCTCCTCGCACGTGAAAAAGGGGAGGGGAAGAAGGGAATCCTTCTCTCTCACTCGCGCGAAAAACGAGCGAAAGAAAAAAAAAGGCATAGCGCTCCAGCAAATCGATAGTATCCGGCAGACTACGGATAATCCTGTAATGCATACACGCACACGGGACGCACGCACATACATACGTAAGCGGTAAACGAAGGAAGGAAGGAAGGAACAATTGAAAGAGTCGCGAATGATCGATCGCTAACTCGCGCTCGGCAAAAAAAAAACAGTATCACGAAGAGAAAGACGAAGAGCAGCGGTACAAACTCGCGCGAATAATCAATATATTTCGCGGCACACGGCAACCTGTTATCGGTTCTCTCTCTCTCTTTCTCTCTCTCTCTCTCACCTCCCACCTCAACTTGGGCGTCTCTTTCACACACATACACAAACAGATAGACAGACAGAATAAGAGATATAAAGAGAGGGAGAGAGAGAGAGCGCGAGAATAAAGCAAAGCCGGTCGCGGCAGCACTTTATAGGTTAGCACTCACCCTGTGGCCAGACTCTTCGAGCCGCTGTCGTTTCGAATGGGGCCCGTCCCCGTTGAAAGCCATCTCCTCCAGCTTGCCTATCCGTCGACTTGACGAGTCAAACGATGAATGAGGCTTTAAACGTTGAACTTGACTCTTCCCTTCTCGTCTCTCTCTCTCGCTCTCCGTCTCTCTTTCTCTCTCTCTCTCTCTCTCTCTCTCTGTCTGTCTCTCTTTCTCTCTGTCGCACTCTTTATCGCGCGCGCGTGTGTGCTCCAGAAAAAGCTTCAACAGCTAAACATGTGCCAAAGTTAACTATTTGCTGCTGCTGCTACTACTTGAATGATCGCTGACTGGTATATATATGCGGCTATTTACTACGTTACTACTTTCTTCGTAAAGACCAGAGTGAAAGATAAGTATATAAGCGCGGCGTCCGGGCTCAGCTGGCAACTATTTCTATGTCACACGACGACAACGATCCGATGCTCGCGAGGCTCCGACTGCAACTCGCGAGAAAGCTGCTATCCTGCTGCTGCTGCTAAAGCTTACTTGCCTGGCCACTGCCAGGCGCGCGCATCCATTGCAATATGGCAACCAAAAGAAGATAGCCAGAAAGAGAGCGACCCGAGCGACACCTCCAACTTGAGACTCAGGTCAATCATCCCCTCGTCGTTGCCTCTCTCTCTCTCTCTCTCTCTCTCTCTCTCTCTCTCTCTCTCTCTCTCTCTCTCCCTAGCAGCGATTCGCGTGCAAAGGAGATATACTCTTGACGACGTGGATCCGAGAAAGAAAGGAAGAGAGAGAGAGAATGAAAAAAAAGACTTGCATTTGTATGCACAGGCACGTGGCGATTTAGCGATGGGGTTCTTTCGCTCATTTCGCGTTTTGACGTTGTTACCTGCCAAGTGCATTCTTTTCTCGATTTAAAGACAGTTGAATCGCTTACTTTTTCAGCTGTCTCCATATCATAGCACTATGTTTGTGTTACGCCAGTGATAGAAATACCTGTTTTTCGAGAGATGCGGTAAACAAAGCTCCATAACGACTTCTAAGCGATATCAGATGTAGATTATTTTAAATATTTTTCAATTATCTCGCGTGATAATATGATACCAACACGTGAATAATTATACAGTTAGTGAAACGTATATTACTAGTCGAAAACCAAATTGTTCTATCACGTTGCAATCGATAATCGCTAATTCAAAATCTTTGTCGATTTCCCGCCAAAACAAAAAGACGCATTCCCATGAATAAACTTAGCCACGCATGCGTAGTGAGTCTGGTCCAATAGATAATGTACGTCACGACTCGCGACGCGATTGGCTATTGAGTTTGTGAGAGAGCTGAAGCGTCATATATATAGCGACGCTATTTACTGCGTTACTCATTCCAAGCTATAAAGGACGGAAGAAAAAAAAAAGACACAGAGAACAAGAGATAAACAACAATCGAAAAAGAATATTCTAGTTGTTGAACTCGTGTTTGTACGAGATATAGCGTCGGTGCGGGGAAAGAGAGAGAGAGAGAGAGAGTGCAGGTTGCATTGTGTTTCACAGTTGAGTGCGCGGGCGCAAGTCGATATTACATCTTTCTTCTGTGTGACATATAAACGCTGACTTTTTACGAATCTCAAGCCTTTTGCGATGAGCAAAATTGACATTTGTTATTCGCCAATTGACATGTAAAGAAAGAGGCTGTTTGCCCAAGCATTACATTCGTAAGAATCGTCGTCTGCGTCAGTGATAAAAAAACTCCAAAATGTGCGACGACAATCAACAGTTGCAGCTTATCAATCTTCCAGAAATTGTTTTGGAATTGACATTGTCAAATCTGTCGTATGATGAAATCGCAAAAAACAGAATTGTAAGTTGAGTGGTGTTTATACGCGCTGCTTGAATACGCTGTCTATGCATTTTACATTTATGTAGCATCTCGAACTCTGTGGTTCGTAGCTTGTTGACAGAATATTAATTTGATCTTTTCCAAACAGGTTTGCAAGACGTTTGACAATGTATGCAAAAAATTACTCAATCGAGGATTCTACTTGATGGAGAAGTATCATGCACAATGCCTGAAAGCCGTGAAAAGCAAATTGCCTCGTAGAGAGTCCGAACGAAGGTCTCATCCTCTTGCACGTCATTGCGATATATTGACAGCAATAGAAACACGAATCTCCATGTTATCTATGACATTTACCAAATACGTGGATTTAAATTTGTGCTGTTTTATCCCAGGAAAGGTACGTTCCACTTTGAATTAATGACTCCATCTTAAAATATAAATTTGTCAACAAAAAATGTGATTCCAGGTTATAGATGAAATATTCAGAGTATTGCGCCTTGTCAAGGACTCAAAAACCCCACCAAGAACTCCAGAAATTCTTCAAGAACTAAGGGACATTAGTAGTATGGCAATGGAGCATTTTGATGAAAAAATTCTACCGGAATTCAAGCATAGTCTTTGCAGTTCTGTCGTTCCAAATGTTAGTACATTTGAAAACTTGGTGTTATCACATGCTGCCAATTCAAAGGTTCTTGCACCACTGCCTCCGCATTTTAACACGGACAAATTAAATCAAACCTTTAAAAGGATTTACAATCGCACCAAGAAAAATAAAATGTCTGTCCTTTGTGTGAAAGGACAAATAGGTAAAATGAAATTAAGATTGAACAGACAATCTTTTCAAATGAGAGTTCAAAATTTAAAATTGCAAGCACATGCAAAAAAAATTCAAGATCAAGATACACAGATGGCAGAGATGAGAAAACACTTGGAGGAATGGGAACAAAAATTAGGAGATATGACCGCTGAACTGAGCAGAGCTAGAGAGGAAACGCAAAAGCCAGACTCTCTAGATACTTGCAAAATAAAAATTTCCGATATCTCTCATCCGCGAGAAGCTAGTTTATTAAAAACTAAAGAACTTCAAGCAAAAAAACGCAAATTAATCGTAGAACGGAAGTCGTCAGTTGATGCTCAGGATGTCAAATTCAAAAAGTTTATGTCAGAGCTTCTTAACGATAATTCGGTTGAAGAGGTCACTTCCACTCCGAGTTAAATAGATATTTTAAAATTTTGAAAATCATTAACTACTTGACTATGCGTTGAAATACTCCTGTATACTATTAAACATAGATTATCGTTGGAGAAAAAATTAGTAAACTGTACAGGTAACATGAAATAATTATTAATTCTGGCAACACTAAAACATATTGTTTGAGCATGTCAAGTAGTTTGAGTTGGGCTCTTGATTATATCCTACGACATTCGAATTTTATAGCGGAGCTTTGAAAACTGACTGAAAATTTCTATAAGTTAAGGTCAATACTTTTAAGCAATCTTAGTTAGTAATTATCGAAAAATGTGCATAAGTGAATTTATATCGTTGTAAATAAGTGATTTTTGTAAAATATGATTACAAACCATTTATCAATCGGGTTGTTAAAGAATGACCGACAAAATAATCAGGTTCATGAATAATTAATTCTGTTTTTTACAAAATTTATCTTTATACGGCGATTTCTACACTTTTTCTGTTAAACTCTTTCCAAGTACACAATTGAATGTTAATGAAATAACATTTAGTTCTGAACAACAGGTGAATTTATAGGTTTTTTGGTTTTCACAAAAAAAAGTTTCCATAAATATCCACATTGTTTTCGTTGTTATATTTGACATTACAGGCATGCTTGAATTAGTAGAGAACTGCCGTACAGATTTTTGTTCGCATAGACATTGGCTCTCACAACTATGAATCTGTAAAAAATAGGTAACTTAGCGTTATCAATTATGTTTGGAAGAGTAGTCACGTACGACGATTGGAAATAAAAGAAATTTAATTTTGTAATAGCTTAGTTTTATTAAACTTGTGATAGTAAAAGATTATAAATGTTACAATTGATTTGATCTTACTTTGAGGAAATTATGGCTCAAGTTTTAAGCAAAAATGCACTGATAATTTTTGTTTTTTTTTTTGACGTCGTTCTCTTACATTAAGAAGCTCTGATGTATCTTTACCAATTGGCAGTATATACAAAATGATACTAACAGCTAAAACATCATTGTCATGACTGATATAACATTACGAATAAATCTCGGAATCGAACGTTTTGACACATTTTTTTATTTAATTCGATAAAAAAAAAGAGTGGATTCTCACGTTTTTACCGTATTGAATTGCGTATATTTCAAGTATATTTATTTTATAAATCGTTGCCTTACACGTGGCTACGCTCATTTTGCCATACAATTGAAGTAAAATGGTTCTCGATATTTAAAAATAATAATTCAGATAGCAGCAGTGTAAAATATATCATGATATAATCAATGAAATAATACATGTTATTTGCATTAAAATAAACTCACCATTTAATCGAAAATTCTTCGTTTCTTCTCGACACTTTTCAACGCATCCTTCAAAATGCAACGCACTTCTGATTTGTTTTGCTCTGCGAACATTTTATAACGATGATGTATCGTTTGTTATTTCGTTAAATAATACACTCGAAGTGTCCATTCGATATAAACGATGGACAACGCGCTTGGAAAAAGAACAAGACGCGTGTTACGCGAAAGCCAACCGAAATACTTGGCTAAAGCACGAATATTGGATTTGCGTAAAGACAAAGAAAACGGATGACTTTACCGTGCGGTATCGAGGCATAGTCCAAGATGATCTCAATCGCGCGGTCGACGGAGCTCGCGCGATCCTCACGATCGATAGACCCAGTGGATGTATTTACCTACGACAAAGCAAACAATGTAACAAACTTATGTACGTACTGCGGTCGAACGTCGTCGTACTAAATTTAGCGTCGCTTCGTAAATCGAGGCGTGAGCCGCGCACAAATAGACGCGTTGCTCTTCCTGCAACCGCTGACGTACAGACTCCTTCTCCACTTCTGGCAACACCAAGTTGTATAACATGTCCGATACCAAAGCTTCTTCGTCGAAAGCATCCGCGCTGAATAAAAGAAACACGATCAAGTATTACAACGATAGCTCGCCAAAATTCGATTATACTTGCACACGTAGACGTATGGTGATGACTAACTTTTGCTGCCTACTCTTTGCAAGCTCGTCGGTCTTGTCGGCTAAATTGACGATGTAATCGTCGGCCTGCTTCGTCGACGACCACTCGATACCTTCTTTTACGATATCTTCGAGATACGTCTCAATCGACTCCTCGTTGATCTTTAAAATTTGTCGGAACATCTCGTCAAGCTCGTTACGACGATTCAACTCGAGTTGTTCTTTGCTCGCTTGAGCAATTTCTTTCTTAATTCTCTCTCTCTCGGCTAAAAGTGCCAAAGCGTGAGCTCGTTTTTCGCCTTCGAGTCTCGTCAGTTCCTGCGACAAGAGTCAGAGAACAAGTTTTCACGTAGAAATTGTTGCACGCGCACACGTACAACAAGGCTTACGTCTGTCAAAAAAGTAAGCGTCTTTGCGATAGTTTTGCCCTCGATCGCTTCCAATATCTCGCAAGCTCGCCTCTTGTTCAAACTTTCCAAATCCTCCGTAGTATTCCGTTGTTGCGATTGAGGCCTTGTATCCTCGGAGTGGTTCTCCAGTGTACGCGCCGATTTTAATTCCTCGATCAGTTCTCTGTAGCGATTTCGTCCTTCCAAGATCTACGACAAAGTGATATAAATTGACGATCTAGAAGTACGTATATTTCGCTGCAAGCTCGATACTTGTTTGGAAAGTCATTGAAGAAAGCTCACCTCCGACTGTATAGCTCGTCCTTTTACAAGTCTTTGAAGTAAACTCGTCGATTGAACCGTCTCATCGTCGTCGTCGTTGGTGCTTTTTGACGAAGACGACCGCCGAGGTGTCGATGGCAACGACGGTACTTTTGGCTTACGTTTAAGTAAACTACACGTTGCCGTCAACTCGTCGTTGCGCTGAGCTTCGATCGTCTCGAGATTCCGACAAAGCTGCGTAAACTTTCTCTCGTTTCTTTGATGTACTCGTGGACATATCTTGACGGATGGCTTTGGTGCGCTATGAGTTTGCTTTCGTCTCGATGTCGATGGCCAGTCGTGACATTGTTCGTCAACTGCGAAATCTACAAATAATTTCGTTAGCATTCCATGTTTGTTGATTGTTTGGGCGCGCACGTGTTTGTACGAATTTACCATACAACGGTTCAACTTTCGGTGCAAGTTTTTTCAGACACTCGTAGGGCTTCTTTGCGTTATTGAAAGTCAACTGTCGATCGGCGCGAAGCTTGACAATGCCTCGCTTGTCGTGTCGAAGTGTAGCTGAGCGATGCTTCAACGCGAGCTTGCGCAACTCGCGGGAAAACTTGATCTTTATGCCCTTCAGTTCCCTTTGCTTGCGATTTTTCAGTTGCTCGTCGAGTTTCTTTAGTCTGTCCTCCATTATTCGTTGCTTTTCGCTCTCTCTCGATTGCAACAGCTCTTCAGCGAGTTCCATTCTCGAATCCATGATAAATTGTATTTCCTGTGGAAAATGAAAAAGACAGTTGCCAATAAGATTCAAGCGATCATCGATCAAGCTCGCCTCGCTCGTTTCTACAAATAAACCAAAATTTACCGCCTCTTTAAAAGCCCATTCGTCAGCTTCAAGAGCAGACAGAAGCTCGACGTGCGTCTTTACGTTGGCTGGTGTATCCATCGGTGGTAATACACGCTCCCAAGTGCGTCTGATTCGCATCCTATTGATTAGTTCAATCTCGTGGATGCCTGCCGGTAGACCTTGATCCCACGTCAAGTGTCTCAACCTCAGTACTTCGGGCTCGTGACCTAATATCGTGAGATTCGTTATTGCGCTAGTGTCCGTTTACGGATAGTCGATACATCTCGAGCTTGCAACGAGTCAACCACAAACTTGGTATTCCGAGAGAACTTTCGGTTGGGCAAGAACAACGAGTACGTAGGTAGGAACGCATTGATCCAAGTGTTGCTGATTTTTTCAAAGCGGAATCGACGAGCACGCGTTCGTCGTCTCGCCTCTTTGCACATGCTTACATTTCGTTTTATTTACTCTCATGTGCAAGCGTATCAAGCGTATCAAGATCGCGGTAATTGCCGTATGAAGAATCGCGCGACAAATCGCCGGAACATTAAACGAACACCAACTGTCGATTGGTGGTTTCTCGTGAATTACACAATTAGCATGTTTACCGGGCGTAACTTTATACGGTGGCTCCCACGGCACGGTCTGACAATCGTTTTCTCTGTAATCCGTCTGCGTCGCCTTGTTCTTGAAGCGATCGCTCGAATTATAAAGTCCATAATACTGCCTGTGCAAATGTTTCACTGCGCTTCCCAAGATGCTGCGCTCCAAGTGACTTGACAATCGATTACTCGACATTATCGACTTTGCCGATGATTTTTCAGCTTTCAAGTGACTCTTCAAGCGACACGTTTGACCGATGGCATTTTCTTTGCGGCTGGCTTTGCTGATACTGAAGCTTTCGATTAATCGCTTGTGCCGTTTTCATTTACGTACATTTTCAATAGCTTTACTCACTTTGCATAGTCCAACGTATCGTATTCGTCGTCGTCGCGTAACGGCGACTGGAGATCGAGTTCTTTCGCAATGTCATAGTGCTAAAATGAAAAATTACATTTGCTTATTTTTATCGTGCGCACGCTGTCTAAATGACATTTTAAAAAGGATATTACGTAAGGCTGTATACTTTCGATTTCGCACATATTTATCGATAGTTGATCTGTCGTTAACTAGAAATCATATCGCCACGTTATATTGGTTAGAAAATGCCCGACGTTTGTAGCGGTACACACTTACACACTTTAACGATTGTCGATCCGCTGCTAAACGGAAGTAAACGAGTCGATCGTTTACATTGTTGTCGTTTTTACACGAGGACGTTAAATTAAACGTACGTTAAACAAACCACAAAACGAATCAAAGCCAATGCGCGTACAGCGCATGACGTATCGCCAGAGCTTTCTGCATTTAGTGAAATATTGATCAAACTTAGATCTTTAGATACGAGCTTGAGGATGGAGCTTTTGAGGAAATGTTGAAATTACATTACAACACAACGTGTATATTCACAAGACTTTCAATATTTATTGTTTGTACACCTCTTACATTGTATTATACTTGTATGGTTTTTATAAATTCTCGAAATAATCAACATCAAATAGACAAACTATCGTAAACAAAAGTGTAGTCGAAACTACTTTAATACTTTCAATGATGGCAAAATTCATTGATTAGTCACACTGTTTCGACGTATTTCAATCGCACTATACTAATGTCCATATCTATAATACTGTCATTGTGACCCGTGATCCGGACAAAGGAAAACTTTTTTCAACGACTAGAAATGAAATATTTAGCATAGTTACACATGGCTCTGCATGAATCGCCTTATAAAATTCACGATCGCGTACTTTTGTGCTGCCCCCCCCCTGCCCCTATCGGAAACTACGTTTACTCGTACATACAGAAACATGCATAATTATGCGCAGCTAGTTAAATATAACAAATAAAAACGACATCGATTCCATTCGATTATTTATACAGTAATTTGTTTGTTTATGTATGATACATAGAAAATTCGCATGAGATAGCAAGAGATACAAAATTCGCGTGAATTTCTTTTCTCGTCGACAATGATACCGATATACAGCAAATGATGATGATGATACATCCTTAAAACGTGATTCACGCACGAGAGTTCTCTCAAGCCTTCAGTGGCTCAAAGTATCCGTTACCAGTAGCTCCGAGAAATCCAGGCCAGCTCTGTTGCTTGGCAATATCTCTGCACTTCTGGCCAGTCAACATATCCTCGGGACAATTACATTGAAGTCGCATACGGTACACCGTCATTTGACCTAATGCGATTCGAGAGTTTTCCTTGTCCGTTGCCTCTTGGTAAGACTGATAATCGATGCCACGTTTAGCCAAACATTCGCCAACGACAACTTCTCGTTCCTCTGGGGACAATTTCTTATTTGACTTTGCCTCGGCTCTCTTGACGCATTCCAAATCTTGCGGTAGAAGAACGAACGGCGTGGAAGACGGTGGAAGCCAGAATGTAGAAAACACTAGATCTACCGAACGTTTGCCTTCATTCGTCAACGATGTCACGAGGATTCCCGTGGGAGGTTGCCTTTGCATACCAACTGGCTTCAGCCACGAGCTCGTTGCCTCTTCTCTCTTCGATCGCTTGTTGAAGATTTTCGCCAAGCGATATTCTTTGAGCATTCTAGGGAAGGGATTTCTGAACGCAACGCTGTGCTGCTTTTTCCGAACGCGTCGACCACTTTTCGACGCGTCTCTTCTAGCTCGTTTTGTTTCTCGTTTGCTTCTATCGTCCAAAGCTTCGGCGTCTTTGATGTTGTCCACAAAATCGATATCAGGAATCATATAATCGACGTTTTCTTCGGCGTTATTCGATCTGTTGATGTTCGTATAGTAATTGTTATTTTTGCTCTGGCCATTTGTGTAATCCATACTGGGATCCAGTTGATTTTCAACATCGTTCGTGTCGTTGTTAATGTACCTTCCAGTAATATTCTTGTCGCTACGTTGAAATCGAATTTCGCTCAATTGTCGCGAGGCCGCCAATCTCTTCTCTACGTCGTCGTAATTGTAGTCGTAATTTACGTCCGGCTGCACGTCATTGTCCCGTGACTTATTATCGTTCTCCCACTTGTTATTCCGACCGTCGTCTTCGCTCGTCTCATCCAATTCTTTGTCCAAGAAACTTTGACGATCCTCGTTAGTATCGCCGTACTTGTTGTTTCCACGAGGATAAAAGCTTTCCGCTTGTTGCTGCACATGTTGAATGGTCTTACGACGGTCGTCGCTATATTTGTCCGCTTGATCGCTGTTGTCAGCGGCGTTGTCAAAATTAGCGTGAGAATTGGCGTACTCTTCGGCCACTTTTCTCGGATCGATGGAATTGTTGAATTCGAGCTTTTGCCAGTCTTCGGAACTGTAGACTACTGCTCCAGGTGGTTGGACGTGTTGACTGAACGCTAGTAGAGACGTTACCATTGTGCTGTTAAAACGGAGCTTGCACAAATCAGCCTCAGCTTTGGGATCCTTGATGAATTCGTACTCGTCTTTTGATCCCTCTTTACCTAAGCAATTGGCCGACCAATGTAAGAACCAGTCATTGCCGTAGCCATCCACGGTCAGCGACAAGCCAGACATTTGTGCGCTCAGAGTATCTTGCATTGGAGTTTCCAGTAAAGGTTTGCCTGTTTTCCCATCCAGTATCGTAGCTGTCGTGTAGTAATAAACTGGAAAACCTGGTCCAATCTGATGTTTCACCATGAAATCTGGCACTTTGTCGTCGTTGTAGTATCCAGGCACTGGAACGCTAATAACTTCCGAATCAGCTATAGTGAAGTTCCAAATTTCCTTGAACGTTAAGCCATCGAACGCCATTATGGATGAATTGAAAAGAGCAACTATAATGTCTTCGGTTCCGTCTGAATTCACGTCGATCAACAAAGGAGCCAACGACACTCCTCTTCCCTTTCCATGGTGAAGCTTTTTTAATTTCTGCAAATTCAGAACACTATTAATAGAATTACGCTTTTTATGAAGGAAAACGCGAAAGAAGTAACAACACCTACGAATTGTCCTTTCAACAAATTGGAATGAGATATGATGTAAAGACCACCAGATTTGTCTTGGTCGCTAGATGCCAGTATAAAATAAGTCTCACCGTCCGGATGCACGATTATTTCCGGTGCCACGAATAATTGCTCCTCACCGAGGAAATCCATGCTATTCAGTTTAGCTCCAGTTTTTCCTGAGACTAAAACCACTTCGGACCGTGACCTGTCGGTCTGCCAAGTATGCGAAGCAATGATATCACCAATTCCATCGTCGTCCACATCAGCTATGTACCTGGCATCGTACACATCGTAATATCTCTGCTGCGCAAGCATGGACAAATCTTTATACGGTAATTCCCATATCGAGGTTCCATCTTGGCCATTAATTGCATGTAAAATTCCACCTCGTCCCGCAATAATGCAATCCTTTATCTTGTCCCCCGTCAAATCGAGACCGCAATCGACCGAGAAAATAGCATGAGAAGCCCAGTGAGTCCAAATGGTTTCTCCAGTTTTTCCATCTAATGCTAATACACCACCTAAGCAAGGTGCTCCTTGGTCAAAGTACAGCGTGCATACGTAGTCAGGAGCATCAGCTTTGTCTAAACCTTATAGGAACGAATGTATCATCGTATTAAAAAGAAAATTGTAAATAGCAGAATACTGTGAATAACTGGACACAAAACAAAATTATTCATGGAATAGAGGTATTAAAAGAGTAAAGAAGTAAAGTAGAAATTCAGTTTTACACGAGAGATGTTAAAAAAAAAATTGGGTAAATATGCAGCTGTTAAAGAAACAAAGCAAAATAATGTTTACCTTATAGCACTTAAAATACAAAATAAAATGGAAACCAAAGAAAATTCTGTAAAAAGAACAAAATCAATAAAAATGAATCATATTTCACAACAAAATGAAAAGCCATCGACCCATCAAAATAATTACAAGATACCTGTACTAAATCCAACTATGATATCCTCGACATTGTCTCCATTGACATCGTTGCTTCTTAATGGTGCTTCAGATGTAAGTTTAGGCAATGTACGTGTCCACTGAACTTTGGAATTTAACGAAGTACAAGGAACAATATGTTGTTTATCAAAAGTTTGTGGCTTATTGTGCGACAGCCAATTTTTCAATACGTTCATGGGCATAGGAAACCTGGTTACGACAAGTATACACAGTATAATTATCACCAGAATAATGGCAAACCCTATTAAGGTGTAGCAAAATGGTGCAAAAAGAGTCTTGTATGGTATCTGTGGTGTCTCGGTGAAGTGTGCCTTGCACTTTCTGCGTGGAGCCATGAGAGGCCTTTTGACACCACACTCATCGTCTATTTTCAAAATGCCATTCTTTCCATCACGAATAAATACTTCATCGTCCACATCGCTCAAGTCTTCTTCGTCAAAGCTGTCCCTGATAGCTGCACGAGGTAATTTTGGATATACTCCTGACATCTGTGACACGTGCAAAATTAATTAGCCAATATAAATGCTTCTTTAAACAACGACATAAGTTCATTATTGAGCTATTTTACAAAGGCAATAGTTTATAGAGCTAACCTGTAAAGCTTTTAACTACACAAGATTGAACAAGCTTGAAATACTAATAAATTTGAGTATCAAGATACTAGACACTCCTTAGAAACTAAGTATTTATCAAGCTGTATTTATCAAAGATATTACGTATACCTAGTAACTATATTATCACTATAAAAAATAAAACATTTATCCGATTGACCATGGAGAGTAGTTGCCGATAATATTCCCAACTTAGTTGTGAACAAATATCGAGCAAAGGCATTCATAATATTTATTAGTCATACGAAGTAGATCATCTATTGACTCTGACTTTCTATTCGATTTACAAATGAAGCGATAATAAGCTAATTGGTATACAAATCAATCATTAACTCCGTAATGAAAACGTTATCAAAGCTCTACAACTCGAGTCATCCATCACGATTGCGTATGTATAAACACGCTCGCCTATATAACTGCATATAATTGCGTTACACATATTCGCTATACATGCGACTTACGTTGCGATAGCTGCCAAAATGTACGTATATATACGTATATGTATATATATCGTGTGTTACGATCAGTTATTATCACAACGGATAAACGTGCGCGATTCGTCAATTCGCCTTAGGTTCATTTGTCGAAACATTCGTTATTCTATTTGACACACCTATACTATACGACTTGCAAGCTGCCTGCGTAAACGCATATAATTCCTAATGATCTTCCATAACCCTCGCCCCGCCAACGCCGCGCATACAAGCTCTAAAAGGGGAAAGCGAGACAGAGATAGAGATAGAGATGGAGATAGACATAGCGAGAGAGAGAGAGAGAGAGAGAGAGAGGGAAAGCTTGAAGAAAATTATCCCTCCACCTATATAGATGTACGTATATACGTGCCTTCCTACTAACACGCCCCATCGCAATCTTGAACAGAACTTTTGCTGGCGCGCGACCTGCAATCCTGCAAGCGTCCCTTTGCGCGCGCAAGCTTTTGCGTGGCGCGCCATATTTGAAAGTTAATTTATCGATCGCTACTCGTTCAAAGGACAATTCTGCCAACAACGTCCATTCGATTAAAAAAAGTGGTTTGCACAAATGAACAAAGCTTGTCGCGCGTATTTCTAACGAATACTGTAGAAACAAACTTGTAAAAGTCAACGAACGATAATCTCCAACGATGTAACGACAGCGTCAATTCGCGCAATATCGTGCTCGCATACATTACGGCACACGCCTGTGGCATTGACTCGCTCAAGAGTCAAGGGTCGCGATCGGGGAATCGCACATCCGCGGGGGAACAAACGCTTCGAGGCTTCTTCTGTTTCTTTCTTTGTACAAATCTTTGTTACTCTGGCCGAGTAATAAATTTCCGCGTACAATTGCACTTGTATGTATCGTTGCTATCGTTGCTATATATACTGACGTTTGCGAGCCTATATCGAAGACTTACGCTTACGTTTGGTACGGAGGAAAAGTCGAGTGATATTGTAATTCTCAATTGACAAACGTACACTATTGCGATAAGCAGCCAGCGCTTGAATTCAATGAAATGGCTTTATCGATTGGGCTAATTTTGAGCTTTTATTCGTGAAATTGTTTATGATGCAGTTATCTAATTTGGTGGAGTAAGTTATCGACTGGAAAATACCGTGGACGAGTAACGACGATAATCACGTACAACGGTTATTGGTGGTTCTATCGGGATAAGCCGAGACTTTGCTTTTCCGTACGATTGATCGTTCTCTATTCCGTAGATGAAAGTCACCGCGCGCCTTTTGAAAAACGTTTCTCAAACGATGTACGAACGTTACAAAAAATACATTCATGCGTTGCTTACGACAGCGCGAAAAGACGAGGAGCGTCGCGTCTGATAACGATAACCGAAAAATTGATTGAGAAGAGAAAACAAAAAAGTTGTCGTCTCTCCTCTCGTTCGCGCGCGCTCTCTCTCTCTCTCTCTCTCTCTCTCTCTCGCGGGAGAGGGTCGATAACGATGAAATGAGATTCAATTGCGTGCAGTAGCGTCAAAAGCTCGGCTATATTATAGTATACAGTACGCCAACGTACATAGACGCGCATACACATAGAGACGTACGTAAGTTACACAGGAACGTATCGCTCGGGGTGATCGCGTCGAATAACAAAGGGCAATTATAAGCCAACGGCATGTACGTGTGCGTGTGTGTACGTATATCGGGCATTGCCATACAGTAGTGGTGTGTGTTGCCCACGGAGAGTAAAGTGTATATAGTAGTAGGGTACGATCGTTTGGCTTGTAATACACTGCGGCGGCTCGATAGTCGTCGTCAACAGCCATATACGACGATAGCTTCTTCGTTTTCTCATTATTGAACCTCTTATCGGTTGTTTACTGGCAAGCTCGCTACTGCTGTTGCTGCTACCGTCGCACACGTGTGAGATGTGTTTGGCGTTATTCGCTCGACGAGACTAACTGGTCGCGAGTCTATAGTGCACAGCTGATAATTGTTGGCGCAATTACTGCTGCTCGTTCCTGCGGCGAGCAAAGGACCACGCACAAATCCGTGGGACACCTCAAAAATACGTGTTTTTTATTTTTAGTCGCGGCGATGCCACTGCTGACCTAATATTTAACGTTGCGAACCTTGGCGTTGGACATGTATCGACGACTGTTGTTCTTGGTGTTTGTCAGTGGTGCGTTCGCCAACAATGGACCGGCTAACAGGTATATCATTGCTCTTGTTCCATACGTATATCATTTTGTCATTGACCAAACGAACAAATCCAAGCTTGCTTGATAGTTTCAATTGACCAACCATCAAAACGACGTCTTTTGTTTTTTTTCATTCGTTTCAATTGGAACATAACTGTCGAATGGCTGTCACGTACGCGCCTGAGTGCTTCTTCGTTCGTTGAATCTATAAATAGAAAGCGACAACGCTTTTTTTTCTTTTTTTTTTCACGTGCTCGCGATAGTTTAATTCGTAACGATGGATTTTAAGACGTTCGTTGCGAATGACGCATCTAAATAATTCGAAGAAAGCCAACTTTTTTCACGTGACTATTCGCAAAGAAGAGATCTGGAAGCAGCTTGTTTGTTTCAAACTTGTCGAAATCCACTCGAATCTCCATCGAAAATCAAACGAATAAATCGGATGCAGGAACAGAGGCTACATATTCACTGCACCAAAGCGTCTAATCGCCGGCGAGCCGGAGAACGTATGCCTGTCGTTGCATAATCTCGAGGGACCGGCACACGTGGGCGTTGATCTTCTGGCATTGACGGTAGCGACCAATAATAATGCAACCGCAGCCCCCGAGGAAGACGTGCTTGCGAGCGTCAAAAGTGTTTTAAAATCAGGTAAATCAAATATCATTCACGCGCAAATCCCCGCATCGTACGATCGTAATCGTCGTCGTCGTCGTCACGATGTGCATTATTACTCGTTGATCGTATAATATCAGCAATAAATTGAAATTGCCGTCGCTTCCGGCCTGAAAGAATCAAGGGAAGCGGCAATTGTTTCGGGTCGATCAACCCGCGCTACGCGTGTAAATCGTTTGATTGCTTATATACACCAATCCATTACGCGTGCCTGTATACAAGTGAGTGTGTGTGTGTGTGTATGTGTATGCAGGAATAGAGACGTGCCTCGAGCTTAGGGTCACCAGCAACACTAAACATCAAGCTGCCAAGCTTAGGCTACGTATGCGCTTTGACAAGCATCCTGACTATCAAGTTGATCAAGAAAAGAAAGTACTAATCGAGCATGACGCACTCATCACCTTTGTCGAGACGGATAAACCAATTTACAAACCTGGACAGGATGTCAACGTCAGGGTTCTTACTCTCAAGCACGATCTCAAACCATGGATGAAACCGGTTGGTGTTTTTCTTCTTTTTTTTTTCACTTAACGTTCGTTTCTACAGTTTCCAAGCTTCTTTGCTCTTTTCCTTTTGCTCTTTGTCATTTTCAAATATCACTCGCGCACTTTGGTCTACCAACGGTAGATCTATCGGGATGTGATTTAGCGCGTCAATTCGGAATATTTCAAGCTTTGTTAACGGCAATTCCGTTGGTTTGAAGATTGCCAAAGTATGGATTGAAAATCCATCCGAAGTGAGAGTCGCTCAATGGACAAACGTCAGCACCGAGAATGGTATGGCACAGCTTTCGTTTTCTCTGTCGGACGAACCAAGCTCTGTAAGTTACTTGCTCGTACATTCGTACATGCAACGCCTGCAAATTTGTTCTTGTTTTTCAAGGGAATCTGGAGAATCAAAGTGGAAAAAGCTCGACCACAGCTGGTTCACACGTCGAGCTTCGAGGTACGAAAGTACGTTCTCCCAAAATTTCAAGTGACGATCGTAGCTCCAAGTTACATCCTCGCCGACGCTAAAGATGCCACTTGGAAAGTTTGCGTGAGGTTTGTTCGTTTGTTTGCTTGTCTTGGCACAAGGGTTTTGATAGTCGAACGCATCTTCCAAACTAATTAGCCGATCTAATTTGCCGTTAAATAGGTATAGTTATGGGAAGCCAGTCAAGGGTACGCTACTGTTGAGCTTGCGCCCACAAACTCCGATATGGAAGAGGAAGCAAACCATCGCCGAGATTAATTACGAGGAGAAGGTGAGCTTGACGCGTTTCAACGACTCGTCTAATAAAGTTGTAGGCGCTACAAGATTATATCGTTACTGCTTGCTTAAAGAATTAGATCAGATTTATCGAGGTAACCGTTTGCCTTTCGTCAACGGTACGAACAACGTGGACGTCGCTGTTATTTTTCCGACAAATAACACGAAATTAGCGTAAGCAACATTTTGACGCGAAATCCGAGCGACTGATATTGTCGACGATAGCAGCTCTATCGGCTATGTAGATGAAAAAAAAACGTTTTTCAACACTGGTAATTCCATGTTTCGCAGTCGAGTGGTGATATCGAGAATGCCCGTTTAAGTAAACAACGCGATAAATTTTTTTTGTCAAACGTTGTATTCGAGCACAACGAATTACAAGCGGGAGTCGACGTTCGCGTTTAAAGCGAAATATAAAGCTTTCCCTCGACTTGCTCGACGAGGTCGACGGAGAAAACGACGTCTAGCGAATAGCAACTATTCGACTGAGCGACTGCACTTAAAATCTGATTTGTTTGTTTACATGTCGACTCAAGCCACAAAACTTGACGCACCAATTTCAAGTTAGTTTAACCAAATCGTTCTTCTTTCATAAATTCTTGATACTTGATAATACGTACAAAGATACTTCACGATGACACTAACGGAGAGTTGACGAACAAACGATGTAACGACGCGATCCAACAATTTTCCAGCTCGACGGTACATCGACGGACGGTTGCACGAACTACACCGTGACCTCGCAAGTTCTTGGTTTACCTCATTGGAAGGTCGCGCCAAACAACGTTGTACTCTTGGCAAACTTTAGCGAAGCGAAAAGTGGCGCCGTCGAGACAGCGAGTAGTCGAACTCTAGTCGTACATCAACCGCTGAAATTGGAATTCTCACCGCATACGCCGAAACACTTCAAACCTGGCTTACCGTATCACGGCAAATTACGAGTGCTCAGACCCGATGCTAAAACACCGGCGATCGCTGAAAAAATTCAACTCTGCCTGAGAATCCGAAGAAAGGACGAGTGGCAAAGATCGGTGGTCGAGTGTAAAAATTTCAGTTCGCCAAACGCACAAGGATATCTCGATTTCATCGTTCCACCACAGCACAAGAGTATCGTGCTGTTGAGTTTCGTCGCCACCGCGGTGGATTACCCCACCAAGTATTACTCACCGGACAAACGATGGAGGGTAATTCTAAATTTGTCGATATCGCGATACTTTTCGATAACGAACAAGCGCCAAACGTTGGCAATGGCCGTTTTTAGGTATTCGTTGATCAACCATCGGCGTACATCGACGTAGAGCCTTGGTACTCGCCAACCTCGAGTTACCTATCGTTGACCCGTGGTCACCAACCTCTCGACTGCAACGAGAAATACTCGTTCAACGTGATGTACACGAGTGGATCGAGCTCGGACGAGAGCGAATCCATAACGTTCCATTACTCGATCAATTCGAAGGGCGATCTATTGGTATTTGGCCACGTCAAGTACAAACCTCGGAAAGACACTCTTCTGGACTACTCCGAATTCCCGAACGTCCTTGGTGCTAAAGCCAACACCAGTGTCCCGGTGCATCGGTTCCCATTGAGCGTTAAACTGACACCAAGTATGGCGCCGTTGTCGGAACTGTTGCTTTATTACGTGCGAACCGACGGCGAAGTGGTGAGCTCGAGTCATGGGATCGAACTTACCGGCCAGGCATGCTTTGATAATCAAGTGAAGAGCGTGTGGCACAGCGAGCAACTGGCACCTGGATCCATGGCGAAGTTGCACTTGGAAGCTGCACCAAATTCCCTGTGTGGGGTCTCGGCGATCGACAAGGCTAGTCGATTTTTAAGGCCTTCGGCTGGACTGCACGATACGGCGAGCTTACTCGAACCGGAGGGAGCTTTCACGAGGTTGAGACCGTTTCACCTGGCCGCCGATAGTGTGCCGATTCAAGCTACTTGGGCTCATTGCGACAGTTGGTGTTTTCGTCAAGTTTTGTTGTTGTTTATTTACGAGTGGAAAGTGCTATTAGCAATGAGTTTTGATATACTTTTCAACGCTTTCCACTCTACTCACTAGTGCTAGTGAACAAGTACTAACGGCGTTCAATTTCGTTAGAATCCCACAAATCCGGTACGGACGAAGAATCCGAGGGTCCCGAAGAAGAAATAGACCATCTACCGAAACCCGAAGCAACGGCAACGGCAACGGCGTCTTTACCACGAGCCGAGTCACGCAGGAAACGTCATTCCGTCACTTATAACGTTGCCGCCAACTACGTTGACGCCATACAAGCCTTTGACGTACGTATACAAGTACTTTGTTTCATCCCTCGATACGCGTGAATCGATTGAATTGAAAAATGTTTTTCCACTTGCAGGACTTTGGAGTTATAGTTATGAGCGATTTAATTCTAGAATCTCGACCTTGTCCCCCGTGGCGTTCGGGTTTTGGACTGCGCGATCCCTTAATGTCGCAAGAGGAAATCGACGAACCTGGTAGGTCGATAACGACGCGTAACGTCGATTGCAATTGGAGATACATCGGAGGGAAGAAACGCGACCACGACATTTGATATCGATACGTTGGTTATTTCAGACAGGATGTTGAAGGCCGTGAAAGCTATGCCTTTGGCTTTTCAGTTTAGCGGTCCCGGTAGTAACGTTGGTAGCGAAGCTTCGGCTATGAATCAAGATATCGGTTACGCTGACCCAAGCTCCGTAGAGCTGCAGAATCCAAACACCGTTAGATCCTACTTCCCCGAGACTTGGATTTGGGATCTCGTTGCCACAGGGTATACAAACGTTTATTTGCCCGATCGTCGATCGTTTTCGACCGAAAAGAGAAGAAGAGGAACAAAGGAAACACGATCAATGTTGCTTATTCTCTCCACAGGGCCGAAGGCAAAACAGTGCTGGAGCGCAAGCTCCCCGACGCCATAACGGAATGGATCGGTAACACGGTGTGCATCTCGTCCAAGTACGGTCTTGGCATTGGCAATCCAGTGCAGTTAACTGCTTTCCAGCCGTTCTTCCTCGACTGCAACATTCCCTACAGCGTAAAGCGAGGTGAACGCTTACGTCTCAAAGTGTCCCTTTTCAATTACATGCCGCACGGTCTACCGGTGCAACTTCGTCTCGCGAGTTACAAGGGTCTCGAGCTCGCGTTTAACGTCTCCAACGAAGCTTCGTATTGTATCAATGCTCGCGACAGTATTGTGCACGAGTTCCCATTGGTGCCTCAGCAATTGGGCGAACTTAACCTTACTATCGTGGCCGAATTGACGGAAAGTGGCCTAGCTGGTTGTGGACCAGAGAGTCTACTGTTCGCCAGAGACGAGTTGATCAAACCACTACTAGTTCAACCAGAAGGCTTTCCCGTGGAAATTACGCGCTCGGCGTTTTTGTGCCCAAAAGACTTTAGCGACGATTCGTCGCTCGTCTGGGAATTGGAGTTACCCAGCGACGAGCAACAACTTGTCCAAGGTAGTGCACGCGCGTACGTTTCTCTCGTCGGAGATGTGCTTGGACCCGCATTGGACAATTTGGAACAGTTGGTCAGATTACCCATGGGCTGTGGCGAACAGAACATGATACTGTTCGTGCCGAACATACATGCCATCGCTTACCTCGATGCCATCAACCGACAAACGGGATCCGAGATGAGGGCTAAGGCACTCAAAAACATGCAGAAGGGTGAGTAGCGTCATTTAATAACGCAACATCTCGTTCGGCTTGTCTAATATTCGTTCGGAACACGTTTACAAATAACAACGTAAGATCGTTACACGTCGTACACTCGGTAATACGCTCGTCGTTGTTTACGCCGAACATTCGGCAAAAAACACTGGAAAGGCACGTTCTTGCCCGTGAAGCGTCAAGATTGGAGTTGTAGTAGAATGACCAGATAAGTTGTGATCGTGCCTGCAATCTATAGTAGCCAATTGGAACGTATAGCAATGACGAGCATCAGTGAAACTATTTACCGACATCAGCAGCTTCCCGTTCAAATAGAACAGATCGAACACTGTAAACGTCACGTTCTCGTGAAGCAAATAAGTGGAATACCTTAGCAGCTGCAACAAAAATAGCCGTTAGCGTGAGAAACAAATGGATGTTTACGTTGTTCGTACCGTGTCGTCGAGGTGGCCGATGCGCGATTCTCGCAACAAGTCGTTTATCGTTTCTCGCGTTCTCAAGCTCTGAAATTACGACGAGTTAAAGGTCATCCAGTTATCGACGAATCGACTTTGCTCACCTCGTTGACGGTTGCAGAGACGGAAGTTGTAAGCAATATTACGGGACCTATAATTTCGATAGCAACGAAAAATACGTAAACGTACTCTAGAATCGACAAGTGCGCGTTTCGAACGTAATTGTTAACGACGAAATAGGCGTTTGTTGTTGCCGATGAAAATTTGCAGATTAGAATCAAGAGTACAGCAAACGAATAAAACTTTGATACGACTTGGGATAGTTTGCTCAGACGCGAATACGATTGCCACGATTGATCTAGTTCGTTGGGAACGTCGATCGTAGATACGATATCGCGCGAATTGCACTTTTTCAATATCAAAGATAGATTGTTATTTATGACGCCGAACAAATCTTTCATCAACATCAATATCAGGCAGTACTGCAAAACCACTGCGTTGTGAACTAAACGACACGAAATCAGTGCGTTGTACCGCCATTCGTAACCGTTCAAATATGTTGTTACGAGCAACCCTAGCGAAATCGACACATTTCCGACAAACACGATGCGACCATTTGTAAATAGCGTAGTTGTAGTGTATTTCGAACAAGTTTTATTTACAATCAGCCTCGCGTAGTTTATTGTATTGAACAGGGCAATTTCGCCACTTCTCTTGATGCAAAAGATACAGATAATAATGGTGGTACTTAAAATACCGAGCACGTTTGTAGCGCTGTAGATTGTCCCGCTTTTCTTACTCGAGTTTTGTGAATTGTCGTTAATGGAAAACGTAAACCAAACGAGATAGCAACCAATTAAAGTTACATTGTAAATGGTGCCGACTGTGGAATACGTAAACACGGATTCTTCTACGTAAACGTTATTTATCGGTTTGTCGGTGAAACCAATGGGAGCTGTACCGCAAATTTTTAAATAGTAGAACAAGCATTTCAAGTATGTCGATTTTTTAAACCAAACAAATTTCTTGAAATACCGCGTTAATTTGGGCATTGTGTTACGACTACCTTTGATATGTTAACGTTGTACGGACAAAATTATCGCAGCGTTCACACGTTTAAGCGAACCAACGTTGATTTTTACGCAGTGTTCACCAATTTTCAGAAACCACGTTGCAAACTGTCGATTTTAACGAAGTTTTTACTGGCGTGTCGATGTCGCTATACCGTCAGTAAATCAATATTTGCAATTTCAAAAGAATCAATTTTTTAGTAATTGCACCTCTAATCTACGTGGCATACTTTAAGTACAATTATTTCTTGTATATTGTGTTTGAAAACTGTTGTTCATATTGCGTAAATATACATTTACACGAATAGGCAAACGACGTAATCGTCGACGAATTAGAGCGCTCAACGAACCATACGTATTGTCCGATTTTTTTCGAGAAAATACTTATCACCGTCGAAGCGATGCGCCACCCGAGGAAACGAAACGACAAGTGTCAACGTTGACGTTTCCCTGTGAAAATCTACAATCAGAGCTGACCTATATCGGGAAAAAATCCACGGAACGTTGTACGAATGCACGTGATGGAATTCCGTGAAAATGTGTACGAAACGCTAAACTTCCTGCAAACGTTAATGCACAAATATCGTTATTTACGTGTCATGTTTTAACATTTATGCTTTACAAAAATAGAGCTAGTTTAATGGTGCGAAGTCACGAATAGTCGTATGCGATGATATACGTCCAAGGATGAAACGTACGAGACGTTGTTGTGTACTTTGAAAGCCTCGGAGGTTTTACGGAAGAGTTTTCAATAAATAAATGTTTGTATGGGGGAGAGGGGGTGGCTACGGAAGTTAACGTCGAAACAGCTGCTTTTCCAGCACTTTAAGCTTGAAACTGCAATAATATCATCAAATAAGTCGTCATAACACCTGCAATCTAGAACAACCAGCTAGAATTTATCGAATAAAATAGATTTCGTATTTTCAACGTGAAATTCCTCACCGATACAACCAAAGAGCCATCCAAAGCAATGTAATCGTAAATGGTAAAGTTGATATTTTGCTGTGATAAATAGGAGCAGAATTCAGCTATCTGAAACGTACAACGGCGGAATAAACAGTCGTCGCAATCGCTCGGACAATGTGCTGTAAAAAACGTAAATGACCGTGAGGTGCTCACCTTATTTTTAATCGTTTGTACGTGAGATTTTTGTAAGCAGTCAAACATAATCTCGCGCGTCCTCTTGCTCTATGTCAACATAACAAACGTTTGATCGATCTACCTTTAATAATTTGGAGTTGTGAGCAACAAACGAGTTGTTTACCTCGTTAACGGTGTTTCGCACCGCGTTTGTCAATAATATTGTGAATAGTGCATAATTTAGGACGCTAAACGATATAAAAATGTAATCCGATGGATACAAATAGTCGGAGCCTTTGATAAAAATGACTTTGGCTAAGTAATAGATATCCGCCATTACGTTTAAAAATTCACCGAACAAGCACAGAATCATAGGCAAAGAAAAAAAACTCGACAAGTCTTTGCAAATCCTAGCGAGTCGTCTGTACGATTCGTATAGATCCGTCAATTTTCGAACGTTCGACGCGGCTTTACTCAATTCGTTGAAATCGTTCGGCAAGTCGAGCAAATCGTCGTTTATAATTGCAAATACAGTTTGTAAAAAGTTTAAAACGACAGCGTATTGCACAATTAGTGCATTTCGTATTAATTGAGGTACGGCCAATCCTCCGTACAGAACAATTATTTTCAAGCCCAAAAAGCCAACGGTCGCGAATAATACCAGTCTGACGAGTAGGCTGATCAAAACGATGCGTATTATCCGACTGTACGACTTGATTCTCCAGTGAGACGTCACGGCATTAGCGAAAATAATCGTTCGTGCATCGTTTAGCTTGTCGAAGAGAATTGCTTGTTTCTTGTTCTGAACGCAAAAAATGACGACGATACAATTGCTGCTAATGATCCCAACCACGTCTATCGTCCTGAAGAGGGTCACGTTAAATGCATCGTCCGCAATAAAGTTCAAATTAAAAACAAACAGAGTAAAAATATTCCAGATAACGACGAGGTAAAACAGGAGTGCGCTGTACAAGTAATTACGACGCGAAAGAGTGACTGTGTAGTTGAGTCCTTTTGGGTTGTCCGCTTGTTCAATCACCAAGTTTACCGGTGCAATTCCCAACGCTTTGAAACAATAGAACAAACATTTGACACGCGTACACTCTTCAACTTTCAATTTATTCATTTCTAATCGAGAATATACTTGTAATTCGTCGAGTTTGACTTTGTTCGAAACTTTTTATGCGACTGACAAAGATTCGCTCCATGTGGTTTGTTACGATCGATAAATCGATGCTGTGCTTTTCACCGCTGGCAATTTCATGGCGCGCGCGCGCGCGCACGTCCTTAATGTATTAACAAGATACCAAAGGTCGATTTGTACAAGAGATATTTTCCATGTTGACGTTTATTTTCTCTAAATAAATTACAATCGTGGTGAAATCACGAAACCTACCGTGTCAATTACTTGGCGCGAAACGATGGAAATCGTTAATCTACTTTGCTCGTTACACAACTACCGCTTCAGCCGGTTACTGCGGATACTAGAAATACAAACACTTCGTTACAACGTCAAACGCATGTCGACTCGCGAACAAAGAAGGAGATCATGGCGTTACCCGAGTCGCAAACGCCGATGTGCGATCTCCGCGGCAAACAGTAGCAAAGCGACGACGAGCCCGTAACCGAGAGCATAGAACGCTCCCTTACACTCGGCATAGCCAACACTGATGAATCGTCTGGAACTAGCAGCGGCGTCGCATCGTGGTCTCGTCGAATACAATCGGTTGATTTCTCGCGTTCTCATGCCAGTCTCGCGTATACGCAATGCTTTGACCCTTAATAATTCCTTGTAAGGGCTGAACTTGGCGACAACCATATGAGGCTCGAACACGTTCAAAAAGTCAATTTCCTCAAAGTCACACTTTTCGTCTTCTTCGAAAGTCTCGTGTACGACCTTGTAAGCCCAGCCGAGTACCGCGTGCAGGGCAAAGTGTCCACGACGCAAACGCCTCACGCCTTCTTCCAAGCCCAACCATTCGGATTTCTCGGATATCGCGCCACGTATCTTTGGTTCGAGGCTACCCAAACTTTTGAAATAATAGCGATTGAACACGGTGTCGTGGACGCCAAGATCCAAAGGGCTGGCGAGTAGATCTTTCAGCGATTTGATGGAGCTGCTCGTCGATTGGAGCAGAGCGACAATGTTGGCCGCGTAAGCCGCGTGTAAACTGAGAAAACCAAGTAATCCGGCGAGCACGAGAACTCTGGTGCTTGCAGCTCGTGCTTCGTACCAGAAGCCTTGTTGGGCCAGCGCGCCAACGACGACGATCGTCTCGTCGCCGACGCGCGGTTCGATCGTACCGTCTCGATGGCGACGCCACTCGAGCACCATTGCGGGATACAGCAGGAAGCCAAAGAGCAAGGCCAGTGCCAACACTCCAATCCAGACGGAGCCACGAAACGGAAGCGCGAACAAATTGGCGACCGATGACAAGGCTGGCCGACGGAATACAAACCTCGAGTGCGACGGTGTTGTCAAGCCGGCGAGGTAATGGACGACTTTGAGACGTTCGCCGGTGACGAACGAATGCGACGCGCCAAACTCTATTTCACCGCGTTGCATCATACCCGTCATACCGTCCCACGTACCGTTGGCCCTTGGGTAGCCCCAAGTCGGCGCTAACTTGAAGCTTATCCTGCGCATTGTTACGTGGGTGTACGTTACGTTGTTGGGGAATAAATGTTACCTGACACTTACGTCGCGTTCAGCATGCTCGCGAGAAATTTGGCCCAAGGATAGTTGCATTTGCTGCTGGTGTCGATCTCGCGATTGCGGTAGTCGGTCAGATGCTGGAGCGAGTCGTAGTCCGTAATCTGTCGGCACGCGTTCACACGTGTAGTCGACAAGCGTATCTCGGTCGATTGGTATTGCTTGTGCGTAAAAACGCGAGGATACCGACCACCAGACTGGACTTTAGATGAGTTCTCCGAAGATCGCTGCGTCTTCTCGAGGTGATCATTGCCGAGTCGTCGTCGAGTAGCAAGTTGAACGTGGCATTGTCGCAAGCGATCGATCGAGCTCTTTCTTCGATTTGCCAATCGCGGCCTTGTTCCGCGCTAACTTTGTAAACGGATACGAGACGTTGCGACTGCTTCAACCATATCAGCAGTTCGCTATCCGGTAGAACGTTCCTCCGCAACTCGCTGAGTTTCGAAAGGACGCAATCGACACTCGAGCAGCCACGACTGATTAGGAACCATTTGTACGGTGATACAAACATCGTTGCATTTTTGGCTTCGAGCAGCAAGCGCTCGGAACTTGGACAATCGACTTCCAAAACTATCAGTAGATGGTGATCCGGTGTACTTGCTACTGATTTCTGCAAATTCCTGTTTTAATAATCGGCGCGTTGTAGCTCGGTCGTCAAATAGAAGAGGACGTTAAAAGGTCGAGAATCTTTTGAAAATACCAGCTAAACTGATTCGAATCCAGCTCGTGCATACTATTTGCTACAAGAGCTCTGGAGAGTCGTCGAGCGACTTGCGATTTGTCGTCGGAGCATCCAAACATTGTCACCCTTGAGAACGTCGACAGGCCTCTGGTTTTGAGTTCGATCAAGAGTTCGACCAATTCTTTGGCTTGGTCGCTTTCGCATCCGTCGACGATAAATCCGCTCGTACGCATTGAGATTAACCACAACCAAATTCCGGGGAACAATCGCATCTTTATTGTTAATCAATAGAAATCTCAGAAAGTTAGCGGATTACCTGAACAAACTAACGACGTTTTCCGTCGTATTCTGTCGTTCGAGTATACTTTAGCACGAATCTTGGATGCTTCCGTTGCTGGGAAATACGAAAGAAACAAAGTAAACCCGGCTCAACTGGTCGAAAAAGAAATTGTCCGTTATCGGAAAAACTACCCGTTATTCGATCTTTACGTCTAGCTTTAGAGCAAAACAAAGCCTTTGCTTCCAAATGAGCGCAAATCAAGGCAAAGTAGTGGATTTGGAGCTGCTGTTAAACGACGTCTTTCGAGCGGAACGAATACGCCTTCGTTTTGATTACCGTTGCGTTGAGTAGTCGATATAAATGTCAAATTATATACCCAAGAAAGCCGTGTACGTTCGTTCGAGAACGTACGCGTACATAGGTACATGTCGGTTGTTATCTTACGGACTCAATTCAAGGTGCAATGCGTACCAACGCGAAATAGGCGTGCGCGATGGTTTATCTGGGTTCAATAAAACACAAGTACTCGTTCGAAGCATCTTCGCGCGTACGAAACATCATTTTATTGAGCTAATTAACACGCATGACTGTTATCGATGGTTGTTTTTGTTTTTGTTTTTTTTTTACAATAAAGTATCGATTCAACGACAACGATTCGTCGAGTATTTCACTGCGAAGAACGGAACAGCGAAGATTGACCCTCGTTGTAAAAAACATTCGATCGAGGGCAACGATTCGAAGCAAATATCATAAAAAATCTGGCAACATTGTCGTGTACCTTACGAATGTACAACAGTGATTTCACGACACGTATTCACAATTATATCGGTGTAGACGTTGACGCTCGTTTGGTAATTCAATGCGAGCACATTCGACTTTTAAATTGTAATAGTATAACCATGTACGTAGTGATGGAACCTGCAATCTTTGTACAAAAGTTTCATCGTCAAACTCCGTTAAATGCACGATTGAACAACGATATTGGCGAGGTTTACCTTGACGAGTAGAGAGCTATCCAGCGAGAAAAGATCGAATACCGTAAAGCTGACGTTGTCTTGCAGCAAGTAAATGGAAAATTGGTTCAGCTGAAAACACGTGAATTCGTAGGGTAAAACGCAGTTTTTAGTCATTCCGAACAACACAACGATTATATTTACCTTACCTTATCCTTGACCATTTGCATCTGTGACTTTTGCAGCAAGTCGTTGATGATTACGCGCGTGCTTTTACTCTGAACGGAAAAAAAAGAAACATTGGCGTTAAACGCATCGCTTACTTACACCTAACGGCTGTATCGTGAATTGGTCTTTATGCTTAATTACGTAGTTTCGTAGCGTACCTCGTTGATAGCTGCAGTCACGGATATGGTGAGATGAACAAAGAGCAATAGATTAAGCAAAGTAAAGAGAATCCAATTAACGTAATCGACCCACGAAAGATACATACCACCGATGAAAAATGGCTTTGCAATGAAATAGGCAAACACGGTTATCGATAAGAATTCAGTTGCGGTTATCAGCAACGCCGGAAGAGAGTACAAATGCGAAATATCCCGCGACAATACGCTCAGTTTCGAGTGCGCTTTCCACAATCTTAACAACTTCATATTCATCTCTACCATCGATACCGGTTCCCAGAATACGTTCGAATCCATCGTTATTGACGATAAATTATCGTTTATCGCGTTGAACAGACGCTCGATCAGCTTGAGAATCACAAAGTACTGCAACATCGTCGCGTTCAATACCAAATGACTCAACAGCGTACCGGCGTATATCACCGAATTGATAGACTCGTAAAAGAACAAGGTCGTTACTATCCCTATGAAAATCAAGGTATTCGAGACGAACACCAGTATCACGGTTTTCGATGGCGAACTCGCGTAATTCTTGTAGCAAATCAATTCCGTTACCGCGTTGAATCGATCGAATACGATAATGCCACTGCTCTTGCGCGCAAAGAAAATCCCCAAAACGCACAAACTACAAAATATCTCGAATAAATTGGCCGTCGTGTTGATTATTGTGTCTTGCACGTAGACTTTTTTCATGTATTTGAAAAATGTCAAAGAGTTCCACGTGACCAAGAGCGCGAACACGAAACAACTGTACGCGATACTTGCGCGCGAACGCCCGAGTATCCATCGTCGTCTTTTCGTGCGATCGTCTTCTTGAACGCTGAAACTTACAGGAGCTAATCCGAACAATTTAAAGTAGCAGATTAACAAGTTCAACCACAAGCTTTCGTTGTCTCTCAAATTCTCCACGCGCTTCATCACCCGATTCATTATGCACCGAATTCGAATCTTGTCTATTAGATGCGCGAAAATGGCTGTGCAATTGCATCGACGATATTTTTGCAAAACATTTTTTCCCGTGCAATTTAGGGTTGAAAACAGCCTTGGTTCCGCTGACCTTTCCGAAGCAATTATGTGTTTACCGATAGATTTTGTTAGAAGCATTTTAATAACTTGTCGACGAATACCGCACCACCATTTCACTCGTCGATCGAACTGCAACGTTTTTTTCGTTTGCAACTTTATCGGGACGTTCGATCGGCTAGCTTGTTCGTTTTTCGAACGATTATTGCTCCGCGATTGATCAATCGCGAGCGTTCAAAATGTTCGTTCGAATGCACCTGGGTTCGAGACACTCGCGAGTCGTCGTATTTCACCTCGACGACAAACTGCAAATCGCAAGCACACTCGACACAAACGGGAGACTAGCAGCCCGCCAATTCAAGATGCCTCGTTTCCTTCTCCATCTTGTCTAGTTGTAGCCACGACGAGCAATGGAAAAAATACTCGTGAACACGACGATAAACTTGACGCAATGCATAATTAATAGAACGAATCTACCGCGTATACGCGCGACGTTGTCTTTTCTTTCAAATTCCCAACACGCAGCGCTCCTGTCTCATTTGTCAGGCTTGACTAATGAGTCTCGACGAAGCCTCTCCCTGTTATTGTTTTCGGTGTAAAAAATACCGCAGCTAAGTAATCAACAAAGCGCAACTGCGAAAGGGCTAATGCATCGCCATTGATCCATCGACGCTAATTACAAATGTGCCGAGTTAAACAGGGAAAGCATCCGTGTGAAATTCGACAAAGGTTTATTCTGGGTTTCGAATAGCGCACGCATCACGAGATACGCTGTTATCGCGTCTGTGATCCGTTGCTTTACATTTATCTCGTGATACAAGTCAACGAGCGTCGAGAGTCAAATTACCGAATACTTAACGTTTCGCACGTCTCTCCAACGGATACCTTGAAATCCGATTCATCCGAGAATACATTCGAACGATCAAGCGCAATGTTTTTCCAACGTATTACCTCGTCTTCGAGTATTGCAGTCTCTGGCCTTGTTTAGTAGGTTGCGCGAGATCCGAACGAAAGAACGCATTGTAGACGAGAGTCTTCGTCGAGACTCGAGAGTATAGGTCAATAATTGTAAACAGCATAGCTTTGGCGTAATCGAGGATCGCTAAACAAGAGACAGCCACAACGATGCGTACGACAATAATAGAAAACACGCTCTTTGTCGATAGACAATCGCAGGCCAACGCATTGCCCAACGTTAATCTTCGTTTATCGTCGAATTTGTTGGCGATATTTGAAAGAACGCCACGCGACTATTCGATGCCCGTACCGAATTGGCTGTGTAACCGCGCAATGTTGCTTAGTCAACGGGTACGTTAAGAACAACGGCCAAGCGTAACCAACATTTTCGCGATATCTTTCAATAACGCGCGCGACTTTGGATTCGAACGACTGCAGCTCGTTTTCGTTTCTTTCGTCTCTTTAAAATATCGCAATGCCCGATACGCTTGATACGTACACGTTGGCGTCGAAACCAATCGTAAGGTCCGTTTTGTAAAACGTCGCGCGGTTTGCCAAACGATGCCGTGCGACGACGCACGAAACCAAGAGTAAATTGTACACGATAGCACTCGTAGCGCTTTCGAGTGATGTTTGAACGTGAACGTCGCGTCGACGGTCTTTCAAAAACTTAAACAATCGTTCGAAACGTAATTGTTTTTTAAGTTGGCTTGAAACAGGTACAATTTGTATCGAAGAGACATCTGATAACTATCCACTCAATTGAGTTTATCCAACGACTTTGCTCGAATACATCCATTATCGTTGTAACCGTTATTACTCCGGTGTAAATAAGTCGTTGAGAACATAAAAACATGTTTTGCATTAACGCCACGCCTTTTAATGAGAAAATGCGATCGCGTAGCGCAATAAAGCTCGCCTTATAGAAGCTGTTAACCTTATTACGTTTCTTTGTAGCAACAATCAAATCAATCGAACAAAACCACCACTTGAGCGATCGCTTATCGACGTTTATTTATCGCGTGGGCTTTGGATGCGTTGGATGCGTTGCACAATCGACGGCGTGGTGTGTCGGACAAAAGTCTACAGAGTGACGTAGGCGACGGTACTTTGCAAGCGTCGAACCGTTCCAAAACTTAGGTAGTACTCTGAGGCTGAAACTGCAAGAGTATCACCAAGTACGTTGCCACTGAACCTGCAATCTAGCGAAATCATTCACGTCGTGCGTGCGTGTTCGGTTGTTTTTTTTTTTTTTTTTGCGTGACGTACCATTACGAGGAGAGTGCCATCCAAAGAAAATAGATCGAAAATACTGAAAGATACGTTGTTGTGTAACAGGTAAATCGAAAACTGAAGTAACTGCAATCAAGTTGACGATCCAATTAGAACAGCATCTTCGTTTGCAACGAAAAAAAAACAAAACAAAACCAACGCTCGTATCGTGATATTTACTTTCTCTTTGATAACTCGAGTTTTAGGTTCTTTCACGTAGTCGTTAATAATTTCTCTCGTCTTTTGGCTCTGGAAAAAGAAATACAACGTGTTTAGTTTGCTCGATCGTCGATCAAAACTAAGACAAATACGATCGTTCTTCTCACTTCGTTGATTACTTTGGAGACCGACGTTGTCAACAGAATTATAGGACACAGGTGAGTCAGTACGAAACACAGGCTGTTTACGTAATCTAGAATAAATAAGCTCGCCATACCGAAAACAATTGGCTTCATAATGTAATATATCACTGTAATAGTCATCAAAAATTCACACTGTACGTTAAGTAACATGGGAAAGGAGTAAAAATTCGACATGTGTCGTGTTAATTTACACAGCTGCGAGTACCATTCCCATAGTCGTGACACACCGTCGTCGACGGTAGCGAAACTCGCAAATTCTTCCGCTACGCTGAAATCCCGTGACAACATTGACAAATTGCGATTCAAAACGTGCAACAGGTGCTCGACGAGTTTGAGGCTCACGCAGTACTGCAAAGTCAAAGCGTTTCGTACGAAAATACAAAAGCTCAAACCGTAAAACATCAAGGCGTGATCGTATTCGTACATCGATATCGTCGCGATCAGTACCACCCAAATAGGCACGTTAACGAGTAGTAGCGTGACGATTCGATGAAACAACGCGTCGCTTTCGCGAGTCCGATGACAATCGCTCTTGATCGTTTCCTTTAAATCGGCTAATTTGTCGAACAAAACCAACGTATCCGTTTGTCGAAAACTGAACACCAGGATGATGCATACAGTATTGATAATCGAATACACGTCAACGATTATGTAAACCGTTCGATCAAAGGTGAAACGAAGGTCGTCTTTGAAGTAGTTTTCGTAAAAACTCAAGCAATTCCACGCGACGATGCACGCTATCAAGAGTACGTTGTACACGATGCCGTTGCAAGTGCGCGCGAACGTCCAACGGTACACGTTTGTATCGTCGATCGCGCTCAGCTTCAGATCGACGGGTGCCAAGCCGCACATTTTGAAATAATTGAACAAACACGCGAGATGTGTCGACTTGAAGAATCGGACGCTCCTAGTGATTCTGATCATGGTGAGAATGGTTAATGGAACGTTATTTACTTGGAGCTTCTCGTGCAACTAGTCGGCTCGGCGAAATAACGACGTTATTTTTTTCGCGTGCGTTCGCTTCGCGGGAGGGGTGACGAACGCCACTCTTGCGAGCGACGCGTCAACTAGTTTTCCCTCCCGAGGACACGCGTCCATCGTTCGCTCTATTTAGCCAGAGCCAACGAATATTTGAGAAAACGATCGTGGATCGAGGACAATTGGTCGACTCAGAGCCCTCTTATTCGTTCGCAGTGAGCTAGACTCGAGCGACGACGAGTCACGAACAACGTTACGGGCGAGAAGTAGACAAACGATGAACGTAGGCGTTGTCGGCTTTTAGGCAGCGCGCTCCGAGTGAAACTGTAAAAGTATCACCATGTACGTTGTTATCGAACCTGCAATCTGTCGGATTAAACCAAGAAACGTTTACTTGTACATCTTCGTGAAAACGTTCGCTTTACAGGTTTAATCTCGTACCGACACAAGCAAAGAGCCGTCCAATGAGAATAGATCGAAAACGCTGAATTTCACATCGTTATGCAACAAGTACATCGAAAAAGTAAGCAACTGCAATGGAAAACGAGCAACTGGTATCCTTGTTCTACTTCGAGAAAATGGCGATTCCGTTTTAAAGTTTACCTTGTCTTTGCTCGTTCGATTTCCAGGCTCTCTCAGGAAATCGTGCAAAATGTCACTCGTTTTGCGATTCTGCAACAACAACAACGAATCAAACATTGTACGGTCGATAGTCAATTCCGAGATAACGCCGTGTTCTCACTTCGTTGACGAGGCTGGCAACGAAGGTTGTTAATAGAATCGTAGGATACAAGTAAGCCAAGACAAACGACAAACTGTTGGCGTAATCGAACGCTGTCAAAATGGTCTCCTCGAAAACAATTGGTTTGATAACGTAATAAATCGATGAGGTAGTCGACAAGAATACACTAAAGGTGTTCAATAGCATTGGAAGTGAATAAAATTTGGAGAAATCTCGCGACAAATTGCTCAACTGCGAGTGCCCTTCCCATATCCTTGATATTTTGCCATCAATTGCGCAAACGCTTGCGCTTTGTTGCGACGAATTTGATTCTTTCAACGTGTCGCTCAAACTTCTATTGAGCGTATTGAACAGATCTTGGATTATTATCAAATTGACGCAGTATTGCAACGTCAACGAAGCTTGTATCAAAGTGCAAAGGCCCAGCGACAAAAACGTCAGCGCAAAGTGATATTCGTACACGAGTATCGTACTTATTAAAACGAGCCAAATCGATAGATTCACGAGAAATATTATTGACACTTTGTAGAACGTCGCGTTGTACTCCACATCCGACTTGCCGTTGTTATTGCCCTCGATGCTTTCTCGCGTATCGTTCAGCTTGTTGAACAAAGTCAGTGCGGTTGTTCGCTGACTGCAGAATACCAAGATAATGCCGACCGTATCGACGATGGAGCATACGTTTACGGCGCCGTAGACGCTTCTTTCGAAGCCGAAATTGAGCGATTTCCCAATCGAGCTATCGTAATTGTTGTAATGCACCAACGTACATGCACCAACGAACAGTATCAAAACAAAGTTGTATATTGTCCCCAGCCAACTTGGCGTGAACATCCAACGATTCACGTTTGCATTTGCAGTCCTGTCGATGCGGAGATCGACAGGCGCCATTCCGCATACTTTGAAATAATAAAACAGACACTTTGATCGTACCGAGTGCGCGCATTTCAAACGCCTCGCTACCTTTATCATCTCGCACGATCGAACGAACGTAACGTTGCAACAAGTTGAGTTAGGCTCGATCGATACTTTTCAATAGATCCAACGATAATATCCGACGGCACTCGGCTCGCTTACTCTAATGAAAAATACCTTTCTCCAGTTCTCCTTACTTTTATTCGTTCGTCGTTGGTCGAGCTTTCCCACTGCTCGCGCTACTCCGCGTTACGCGACGCGTCGCTAGACTCGATATTTCGTCTCGCACGCTTGGATCTTCTTCGTGTAAAAATTACGAACAAAGATTACAAACGCGTAGCGCTCGTTCCATTAGCGCCACACCCTTTAACGAGACAACGTCGAGCAGCACTCGCTGCACGAGTGGCTGACGTAACGCCAATACTTAGCCACAGCCGATGCCACTGCGATGAACTTGATCGAATGACGTCGTTGTTGTTGTCGTACGATTGCAGGCTACCAACGTGAGTTGAACTATCGTCATCCGGATGGTTCTTATTCGGCGTTCGGCGCAAGCGACGAAACGGGCAGCGGCTCAATGTGGTTGACCGCGTTCGTGGTGAAATCTTTCGCCCAAGCGCGCACTATGATACAAATCGACGAGCGCGATCTCAAACTCTCCGTCAAGTGGATCGTCAGGCGTCAACTGGAAAACGGATGTTTCCCCGTCGTTGGCCAAGTTTTTCACAAGGATATGAAGGTATACGAAAGCGAGCGTCGCAAATGTCGACTCGACGAAGGCACACCCACGCCAAGAGAATAACGATTGGAATAATTACGCAGGGTGGACTACGCGAAGAAGACGGCTCGTCGTCGGCGCTAACAGCCTACGTGTTGATTGCACTGTTGGAGTCGGGCGTGCCGTTGAGCGCGGCACTCGTCAACAATGCACTCTACTGCCTTGAAAAAGCAAGCGTGTCGGACCACTTTGCCGACAATCCATACACGGCGGCACTTACCACCTACGCTCTCGCGCTACTCGAGCATCCGAGAGCCAACGAAAGCTTGCGTTCCCTCGTCGCCCGTTCGTCCCGCCAAGACGTAAGTATACGAGATACGCCTAATTTTCAATGAAAATCCAAGCTTTTGTTGACCAACGATTACAATTGTATTTCGCTCGTGTTTCGACAGGGATTACTCTGGTGGGAAGACAAAAGCCGCCCGGGATCGTTGGGGCTCAGTATCGAGATGACGGCATACGGGGTATTGTCGTTGTTAAAGCTTGGCGGCGAGACGAATACAATGGAAGCGTTGCGGGCCGTACGTTGGATGTCTCGTAAACGCAACGCCGAGGGTGGCTTTAGCTCGACTCAAGACACCGTCATTGGCCTCGAAGCGCTTACCAAGTACGCTCTCGCGATGGCTAACGCTTCGGCAACCGAATTGTCGGTTCTGCTCGCGGCAAACGACCTCGATCGATTGTTCAAAATCAACACGGACAATCGGCTGGTTCAGAACAAGGTCCAATTACCAAGTCTACCAACCAGTCTTGAGATCTTTGCCGAGGGGGAAGGCTGTCTGCTGGTTCAGGTTCGTATACCGTTCGTCGCGCATCGATCGCGTACAAAACAACAACGTGCTCGGCAACATCTTTATTCGATACTTTGTCACGTATATTACACGAGGAAAATAACTTATTTGTGATCCAGAAGAGCACGACTCGTGCTCGAATCAACCTACAACCTTGTCGACTACGTGGCCCACGTTGCACAGTAGATTTCCTAGCAAACCTCCGTCGCCCTGAGTGCAAAATTACGTTGCGTGTTAACATTGATCAACGATCGAATTGTTGCTCGAGCTTTCTACTTACACACTTGACGCAATTTTTCTCATCTTTCCCGGCATTACGAACGAGGATTCCAAATACTTTGCGGAGGTCACAGAGCAGAGTGCCCAACAAGCTACCGTCTCCCTGTCAAATTTCGGACATTTTCAGAGATTATCGATCGGAAAACTAGATGCGATCGTTACGGACGATTCCGGTATTAGCGAGTTAGTCTTACACAGTAACTGCAATTGTTTCCTTCGACGCGCTCCTCGACAATGACCCCGTCGCCGCAGGCGTCCCTCTGCGAAAAATCATTCGTCTCATTTTCTATCGTAGAGAATACGTGGCAAAATTTACGTAAAACAACGCGGTACTTACGACTGAGCCATTTCCAGTGGCCGCTGCAGCACTCTGTGCAATCGTGTTAAAACAATCAATGAACGTTCGAAAACTTGGCTCAATTCTACAAGACTATCGTACTCACGTGGCTTACCGCGCAGCAAATCAGACCAACCAGAACTATTACTTTAACCATCTTAAACAGGGTAGTCGACGAAGATTCCTCTCGAATGCTGTACCTCGAAAACTTGTCTTTCAACCGGCCAAACATCTTGCTTTTTATACTTTCAACGTTTATCGATGCATAGAGTACTCGACCTTGATTCGTATTCATCTTATCGCTAATTCTTAAAGTTCATTGTTATCTTTGTTTGACTACGACGATACGCGGGTGAAATTGCACGTAAAACAAACATCTGTGTTTCGATCAAAATAGTGTTTGGCCCGGACGTCAGACGTCTCTGAGAACGAATAATAATTGCCAGCCCGAAACGTACTTTTACCAGGCAACAGAACCGACGGGAACAGGATCTTCCGACTTTCGTCATCCCCGAGTGACAGGCGCTCCCTTGGCTACGCCTATACGTGACAAAACTTTCAAAATTCTAACAAAATTGTACATTGGCGCAAAATCACGCATACGCTCGCGAAGATATCCATCGACGCAAGGAAGTGTACAAACACTTGAGTAAAGTCGACGTTATTTGTATTTAATGTACTTTTACGTACACTCGAGCAAGCTCGATCTGTATCGACATTTATCATCGAAGATGCGTCAGAATCCGCAAATAACACGTGTTTCCAATGAAAATCGATTGATTGCATCCTTAAATACGCCAATTTTTGCGACCTATCTAGAATTACTTTTTTTTTTATAGTTTCGCGTTCTTGCGATACGCAATTAATGAAAAAAAATCAAGCAATCCGAATAATTTTCTCGGACGAGGGAAAACAATTTTCAATGTAAAACGGCAATTTACAGAGCAGTCTCAAGTACAACAAAGCGAAAGCGATAGGTTCGGAAGCTTTCGAACTGGATGCAAGTACCGAGACGGTATCGGTGCGCGAGTATTTGGAAGCGATCGAAGATCATTGCACGACTCAGCGTCTCACCGTGTGCTCTCGTTACAAATTACCCGACGAGGAAAGTAATATGGCAGTATTGGAGATCGACATGGTCAGTGGTTTTCGGCCGCAGCGTGATTCCTTGAACGACCTCTTGCACGAACATGCCACGGGTAAATACGCGTGTATACGTACGTTTCAAACTCGAGTTTTTAACTTCGAGTAACGTTGACCAATTTATTCGGCATACGTACAGGAGTAAAGAGATTCGAGGACAACGAGGGTACGATAGCGATATATTTCGACAAGCTGACTTCGCAGAAAACGTGTATATCGTTCGAAGCAACCAGGGAAAGTATCGTCGATAATTCGGAGCCTGCCAACATCAAACTTTACGACTACTATCAGCAAGAGCTCACCGTTTCAACGGTAACGTCTTGCGCCAAATCGAAATTACAAGGTGACAAAATTGCCCTAAGGTAAAATAAATCTTGGACTTTTCTTTCTTTTTTTTGGGGGGGGAGACAGAATTATCAATTTGTTCAAACCTGCGCAAAAAAGAAGAACGAGCCCGGTTCTGGAGTTCGCGAGCCCCGTGAACCATCGCCGCGAATAATGCAAAAACAAATGGACGATAGTCAACTGGACAATCGTATGTCTATAGCCGACCAAGAACCACGACCCGTACAAGTGATCAATCTCAACAGGGATATGCACGACAAAAATCTCGATCCGTCAATTTTCGAGCACGGAATTGCGGTCGAAGGTAAGCCCAATCGTCGCGTGTACTTTGACTCTCGTTACCTTTGTTTTCGTCGCATTGTTTAACCGTGCGTAACAAAAGAAGGTAGTGGTATTAGCATTGACGAGGTCGACGGTCAAGTGTTTTCACCGAGTCCGATATTACCGAATCTCAACGACGATCTACTGGAAGAAGGCTTCTCACCGGCTTTCATCAACGTCGACCACGAACTTGAAACACCCAATGGTCTTGAAGGTCCCGTACCTGTATTCGTCGAGGCACCTTTTTCAACGACTACGAGCGTCAATCGATACGAAAGCTCATCCGAATTAGACGACGACCGTTTCAAACTACAGGTATTTCACGTCCACGGTTTGCAAAGTTGAACCTCCAAATGTACTTTGCGTTGTCTCTCGCTTCAGGGAACTCGCAAAGTATCGAAGATAAAGAACGCGCAACGAGCGGATTGTCCACGATGCGAGAACGAATTGCCCACCAACATAAAAGAGCTATTCTGCTCGTCTTCGAGGGCTATTAAAGTGGCCGTGCGACGTTCGCGAAAAGTTCGTCTCCTTTTGGATCTCGGCTCGACGAACGTAGCCAAGAGACTTCGATCGACCATCGAACTCAACGTCAAAGCCGAGTGCGCGTGCCCCCCTCTCGACAAACGTAAGTAGCTTAAAACTTTGCCAGTTTCGATCTTTGCGCAATGGATTATCAAGACGAAGGTTCGTTTCAGCGGGAATAATGGCATTGTTACTGAGCTCAAAGGACCTGACGCACGCCTCGAAAGCTCAACTGAACGAAAGCAGCTCGATGTTCGGATTGTCGTCGATCGTTGGAACGCCGATCGAGATAAAGGAGGCTTTGCTAGCTTGTCCGCGTGGACCTTAGATTCTTCCGTGACAAACAGATCTTTCCTTTTTTACGATCGATCGTTAAGTGATCGATCGACGCCGATCGATTGTTTTTTTTTACATTGCTCTACGACGACACGATATAAAGTTACGTACGTTTAAGCTTTGACATTGAATGTATACTTTAACCGTTTTGCTATTAGCTGTAATAGTCGTAACGACCTACTTGTAGAAGCCGTGCCATACCAAACGAAACGCCGCGCTAGCGTGCATAGAGTCGAAACGAATTTCCACGATGGACCGTACGAAATCCAAAGAACTCTGAGTTTTCGCGGTTTCCGTGTAATCCGGGAAACGTTCGATAACGCTAGCATCGACTATTTTGTAAGCAACTGATTTTTAAAATATCGCTTTCTATCCTAAGATTTATTCGCGTTGACTATGGACTATCTCGTATTTATAGAGTATGCGTAAGGGTGTATCGTTGATGAATGTAAAATTATCGATAAAAAACCGTCGAAAGATACGAATATCCAAGTAAGCGACGTTGTGGATTGGAAACCAACGCGTCGTTTGCATCTCGTACGTTTTTCAACGAGCCGTCGTCGTTCGTCGATCTCGAAGAATACGAAAATACGAGATTAACGCTCGAACGCGATAATTAAGACGTTGAATTGTAATACCAGCAAGCAGGCGAGTATTCGCGTGCTTTTTCCTACCAATCAATTAAACGCAGATAAGTCATAAAAAATATTTGATTTTATTGAACGTCCAACTACGTTGCAAAATAGCAACGCCAACTACTTGTGTCTTTTGATGCACTTGAGCACGTCTTCGACGTCTTCGACCGAGCCCAAGAAAATCGGCGACCTCTGATGAATTTGCTGAGGAACGATGTCCAGTATATTGATTTCTCCGTTGGACGCTAAGCCGCCGGCTTCCTTCACGATGTAAGCCATTGGAATGCACTCGTAGAGTAAGCGGAGCTGAAAGACGAGACCAGCGAATCAACGATCGATTCGTAGGAGATCCTTGACGAGGATGTTCGATAAAAACGACGCGTTACCTTGCCATTCGGTGCCTCTTTCGACGCTGGGTACATGAATATTCCTCCGTACTTGATGGTTCGGTGAACGTCGGCAACCATAGACCCAACGTACCTGGCTCCGTATGGTTTTCCAGACGTTGGATATTTCTTCGAATCGACGTATTCTTTGATCGCCTTGTCCCAGCTTCTCTCGTTACCTTCGTTTATGCTTGAAGAAAAGAGACGGAACAACTCGGTATCCCCGTCGGCCTCGGCCAAAGTGCACGAGAACAAGGCGATCGTCAAACAAAAGTTACCTGTATATTTTGCCTCTGGTCGGTATCCTCATGTTCCTCTCGGTGAGAATGAACTCGCCGATGGACGGATCGTAAGTAAAACCGTTGACACCGCCACCGATGGAAAGTACCATCATCGTTGCCGAACCGTAAAGTGCGTAACCGGCTGCCACTAATGCCTTACCCGGTTGTAGGGCATCGGCAATGGTTGGGGCTTGCGAATCGTCGATTTTCTTGTAAATTCCAAAAATCGAACCAACGGATACGAGACAATCGATGTTGGACGAGCCGTCGAGTGGATCGAAACACACGATGTATTTGCCGTGTTGTTCCGTTTGAACTTCGATGGCCGTTGGATTTTCCTCGGATACAAGAAGGCAAGTGGTGAACGACGACGTCAGCATGTTGATGAAAAGCTCGTTGCTGAGCACGTCGAGTTTCTTGACTTCCTCGCCTTGCACATTGGTTGTTCCGGCGATTCCGTACCTTTAACGACGAGAACTAATCAACGCTAATTAACGCGGCCCTGTTGTCTTTTCCTTCGCTGCTGTTTCTGTCTTGACGGTGGTCAAGCGACGCGTGTTTTACGACGATGAAACGGGCATCGGGGTACGTCGAACGCGACAGTGGTCACGACAGTAGTCACGAGAGTAGTTGCGATCGTTCGAAAGTTTTCTTTCAAAGTTAAATACGTAAACGCTACCATGCACGAGCAGCCGCGTATACACCGATAACAAACTCGGCGTCGCGCGAAGACCACCGCGTTCGAGATTTCGATGACTACGTTGAAAAACAACGTTTACGTAACGTGGCTACGCAAGTATGCCGCTTTTCGTTAGGCCTTGCGTTTATTCACTGCCAAATCAAGCTCCAACGACGAATCTCGACTGACGAAATAACGGAATTACTTACATGTTGGCGATGCCGGCTTTTCTTACAGCCGAGCTGACTGCTTTCACGGCTGTTTGAATGCTGTTCAGAAGTTGCGTGAGATCACCCGTAGCGTTTGGTACTTTCCGTTGTTCCGCAAGCACGAAGCGCGTTAGCGTCATGCAATTGGAATCGAAGGTTTGTCCTTTGGTCGTCATATTCGAGCCGTTGGCCGTGGCAGCTTGCGTGGAAAATGTATTTTTTGATTTTTCGTAAATTACACCAAAATAATCGTTCGATTGTACAATAACAACGCGACTTGTCTCTCAACGATAGCATCGGCCGAGCATATGGAAAACAAGGATCGAACGGCAAAAATATTGCTCCGTCCAATATTCACAAAATTGAGTGAATCGACCTTGTTTTAACCGTGCACACACGGATATTTGTCGATTAGTTTTCGTTTAACGATGTCGGCAAGGAAGGTTACGCCCGAAAATAAAAAGTAAGCGTTCGATAAGCGGTCGTAGCGTTAACCGTGCTGAGAAGTTGTTGCGCTGTTAGAGACATTCTTGTAAAATAAAACTAACGTCAAACTACGTAAATAAGTACTCACGAAAAAGTTAGTCGATGTTGCAACGATGGGTCGCCTCGCAAACGCCAAATATATACGTTCACGGACAAACACGTCGACTGTGTTGTGAAGATCGAGCGAGAGAGCGTGTAAGCAACACTCCGGCAAACACGCGTTGCTAACTAACGAGTTTGGAGCTGGGTTTCTTTTCTCCTATCCCCTCCAACTGGTTTTATCTCGATCTCTTCCCCTCTGCCGCTCCATCCTCGTTTCTGTTTGTCGGTCTTTCTCCTTCTCGCTCTCTCTCTCTCTCTCTCTCTCCGTCGCTCTGCTTCGATATAGTCTCCTCGTTCAAAAAGGAAAAACGATCGATGTATCGCAGTTTTTTGATTTTTTTTCCCGATACACTATCGCAAATTGGACAACGCGAAGTTTTCGCTCCAAGACGAGCTTATCTGACCGTTCGTCGTGCGTATGTGCGCAAATCGACGCATTGTTGCAATGAAAAACATCGTAATCTCCGAACCGTTTGATTAGAGATCGATTGGACATTTTCACGCGGTGAACAGCGTTGCAAGGTTCTTCGCTGATCACGCGTTTCTTTGCGCAATTCGACCATGCGTTTGCTAACGTTACTTCTGCCGTTTGCTCGTATCTCCATTGAATTCGTTCGTTCGTAAACTGGTGTGTCGCGTAATGCTTCAAGCCCTGCTCCTGTCTGCTTTTTCCGCGATTATCGCGATGAGACGTAAAAAGTTGGAGTTGCGATGCGTTCTATCGAAGTAGGGACGTCGATTTATTACACATCGGAGTACAGACGTAACAATATAGCGAATTGGTCCACGCAGGTGCGCATCCGTCCGTCCGACGTGGGAAAATACACCAGAACGCGTTAACGTTGACTCGGGCAATATTTGCTATGAAATTGAAGTAAAATGACCAAGTAGGTTGTCGCGGTAGCTACGATCTAGCAAACAACGTACAACGCTACTTTTATTCGTTTGATCTTTGAGGAGTTTGGCGAACGACGCCATTTACTTACCGATACAAGCAGAGAGCCGTTCAAAGAGAAAAAGTCAAACACCGTAAATTCGACCGCTTCGTAGAGCATCGAAATGGAAAACTGATGCAACTAGAAAGCAAAATGAAACGTTCGCAGATCTTGGACTTTGACTCGCGTATCGTTCGTCACGAGAGAATACATTTTGTTGTTTATCGGCAGCACTTACTTTCTCCCTGATTTGCCGCGACTCTGATTTTCTCAACTGAGCGCTAACGATTTCGCGCGTTCTTTGACTCTGAAAAAAAAATGGTCGCGTAGCACGAGCAAGTGTCGTCGAAGCGAACGAAAGCTCGCAGTTGGATGGTACTTTGAACGTATTTACCTCGTTCGTAGTTGCGGTAACGGACGACGTCAGCAGTACGATAGACCACAGGTACACAAAAGTAGCGAAAATCCCGCAAACGTAATCGTTGAGGATCAAGTACGAACTTTCCGTAACGACGATTGGTTTTGCGATAATCACGTAGATGAGCGTTGTTGGCATTAAGAACGCGTTGGTCGCAATCAATAGCATGCTCATCGAGTAAAACGAAGATACTTCGCGCGAAACCTTGTTCAATTTGGCGTATAATTCCCACAAACGTGACAATTCGTCTTCGATTTGATCGATCGACGGGCGCAGACGCTCGTGCCTCGTCGAATCGACGCGCTCTGCGTAACGAATCAAGTTTTCGTTGAGTTTGGCAAACAGATACTTGAGAATTTCTAGGACAACGCAGTACTGTAACGCGACCGAAGATATGACAAAGTGACACGCGTTCAAGTTGAGGCAAAACACCACGTACTCGGCTCTGTAGAAAGAGGCCGATATCGTCATTGCCAACCAATTGAGCGCATACGTCGAAAAGGCAACGTTCACTTTTCGGAATACGCCATTTTTCACGCGGTTGTCCCAGTGGTCCTCGATGTCGTTTCCAATGTCCATCATCCGATTCCAAATGACAATGTGCTTTCTACACTTTGTGCAAAATATCACAACGATGGATATTGCGCTTAAGAAGCTTACTACGTCCGATGCGTACAAGTACATGACTTCGTTACTTTGATCCAGCTCGTAACCACGAGTCGCTAAGCAGTTTGAGACGATCAAGGCGATTACCAGGAGCGCGTTGTACGCGATGTTTGTTAACGAATACGAGAATTCGTACCGCTTGTCCAGCCTATCGTTTCGAGCTTTAACCTTCAAGCTCATCGAAGCGATCCCGAACACTTTGAACACGTAGAATATGCATTTCCAGACGAATAAATCTTCGGACTTTAAGCCGTTCAGCGACTCCACGATTCGATTCATCTCTTACGTGTATCTCGTGTGTTCCAGCAGGCGGAGGATCGAGTCCGAGAAAGGTTCTTCGAGCAAACGCGCTGGTTCGAACGACCAACCGAGACGATTCTTCGCTGAAAATATACCTACTCGATTTGCCAAGTATTTTCTTGCCAAGTACGCGACTCAATCTTCGGTCGATCGAATGACAAACGTAGCGGAACGGTATTTGATCGAACCAACAACTCTTTTACCATTTGGAAAAGTGCGTCATTTTCAAAAACGTCGTACCTCGCCTTTGCTTTGCGCTCGACTAACTCCTGTACTTCCAACTGTTTTCACGTCCACGTAACGAGTTTACGGATACCGTGCCTTTACGTATCGATTGTTTTTCTTTTTTTTTCTTTTTTTTTATCTTTGCACTACCTCGCGCATAATGCCTACAAAATTGAGGTAATTTCTCGCGGAAAAACTCGACTGTCGTACGTGTACTCCCTTTAACGCATTTTTCAGAAGCCCCAACGATAAATCCTTGATCACTGGAAGATGAGACGAGTTTTCGTTGAGCGATTGCGTACATCGATGAAATCCGAACGGCTGCGACTGTCCGTGTAATAAAATAAAATAAGCGAAACAGGTAAGCGTGAGAAAATAAAAGGGAGAGAATATTTGCTTAGATATTATCTCTTTATTTCCTGCTCGTTACTCGTTAACTTTGCAAGTCTGTTTTCCTCGCCAATACTGCGACATACAAGTAATTATTATTACAAATTAACAACATCCTTTAGACAATAGCTACATTAAATATAGTTAAATCTTCTTACATAGCAGATTTTTGTTACGCGTCAAGCGTCGCGAGGACACGTCGCCGTCTGGCGTATCGGCAATTCCAAACGTGTCACCTAAATAGCGGCTCTTTAGCAGTTTACTACTCGTATTATTGATATTTTGCTTCTACTCATTAGTTGTCTTATGTCGCTTAATAATAATATTACTTTTTTTCTTATTGGTTAACCCTAGGTAATTGGCAGTTCGTCAACTCGTAAATTGCCGATTCGCAAGACGTCGCGAGCCTTCTTATAATATCTTTTGCACTCTGTTGAACCTGCTTACATTATTACGAATGTCGAGTTTTTGTTTTTGTTTACTTGTTGTTTTTTAAATCTTATTCGCGTCAATGAAACGTTTCGTAAAACAAGAAATATCGAACGCGGAAGGAAGAAACTGGCGCGTCCCCGATACTGTGAAAAAGGAACGTAATATTACAAAGAAAAGTACAGAAACGGCTACGAAACTCTATACCGATCAACGATCGTAATTGTTTTGGCAAAAGATGCTCGATTAAAACAAAAATAAAGAACCATGTGCGCGTGGTTAAGCTGGTATTACAAGTATTACAACCAATCGTGAAACTTTCATTGCTCGTTTATTACCGTCGACGCATACAAAAATAGCGCTGTTGCGTGAATTATCGAATTTTCGTCGTTTTTAGGCCACCGTGCTGTGTGTCTCTGTGTGTTTTTTTCATTATCGTTGCTGGAATTGCACAAATTTTGTCAAAATAATTACAAACGTCCAAGACGTTCGTACGATGCATCTGGATATCTCAGTTAGATATTAGGGTATAATATAGCAGGCGTGTCATTTACTTCTTTTTTATATCACTCGCAGAAATAATACAAAAATAGGGATTATGCGCTCGCTTATACTCTGGCAAAATATTACATATGCATGTGTTTTTTTCCACATCGTTTTCAGTTTAATCTCATACAAGCTTTGATACGCTAATACTCTACGTGCTATGCGAAAATTATTTGGTTAATATCACGCGCCCACGTGCGTAGGTCGCACGACGTGCTATGAGGCTACGTAAAGTTAAATAAAGATAAAAACAATTAATACTAGGACGCCTATAGGCGCTCGAGTCATCGATTCGGGCGTAACTTTTACAGAACTACACGCGGGAACGGTCAACTCTCGCGCACTTCAGTCTCTCTCGTTCTGAATACAAAGGATTAAATCAAATAAAGGTTGCTTATTTAAAGTCGTCGTCGATATAAAATAATAATGGTGAAAAATAAAGAAAAAGACGAATAGAAACGATTATTAGTGAAGATAAAATACCTATTAAAGGTACATCTATAAATCCTGTCACGGACAGGTTCGCGTGGCGCGTTGTGCTCGCCACGCGCGCGGATATGGACGTTTTATCATTCTTATCGAGTCGCGAAATTCAATGTAACGCGAGCTTTACGCTCGCTTAAAAAATCAGCCTTAGCGCAGCTCGTTTTTTATTTCTCTTTTTCTTCTCTCTACGAACGAACACAGAGACAAATTCGAAAAATTGAACTCTTAGTAAGTATTTTTACTGACATGAACACGTTGTTTGTATTTTTTTTTTCATTTTTTTCTTTTTTTGATTAAGTCATAGTTTTGTAAGTATACATTGTAAAAATCGTATTTTGATATCCTCCCTGACACTTTCGTTTCTTTATACTTTGTCGACAATGACAATAAAAAAACACTTACAATCTTTACAGTTTAGAGAGCCATACATGGCCTAATCTATTACGAGTATACCGTTAAAAATATAGAACATTCCGACACGTAAACCATGATAATGATAATCGCGCGTGTGAACAAGGCTTAAAAGTACTCGATAAGAAGAACCAATTCTACATCTTGACATTAGTAAATCTTCGGCGCCGATCTGTCATTAATCGGTCCAGTAGTTTTGCGCAGCGACGTACCTCTGCGTATCTGATCCATCAGCGAGCCTCTGACCTGAATTGGATCGAGTATTGGCACTCTATTGGCCATGAGACGCCTAACGCTCGCAGATCTCATACTGAGGCGTTGAGATTGAGGTTGTTGATGAGACAACCTCGCGTTAAGCGTGTCGAGGAACTCGTTGGACGTTCTTGAGCTACGATTCGAATTCTGCTGGTCAGCGACGAGTTTTCTCATGGGTTTCGGACTGTTGTTCGCAGAATTGTCGCCGGTCGACGAGGAACCTAGAGTTACGCTACTTGTCAGTTTGGCACTTAACGCCGCCATGAAACTGTGCGCAACACCGCCGGGGCCTTGAATTGACTGTTGGCTATTGCGCGAATCCGGACTCGAGTTTCGATCGCGTGATCCTGTGCTGCTTCGAGCCAAAGCCTTTTCCTCGGCGGTGAGTTGAGCGTGGGCATGAGCGTGCGCCTGAACGGCGACTTTGCGACGTAAAAGGGATGGACTTGCTGGTGTGTGGCGCAGTTCTGTTAATGTTCTCACGGTTTCCGACACCGAAATGGATCTGCAAAAGAGATAGACTACTTAAAACTTGTTCAACAGTTTTCTGTCGTCGAATATCGAGTTGGACAAAATAAGGTCACGCTAAATCAATTGACATTTACTGGAAAATACGTTTTATAAAATGATTCGATTTTCGTGGTTGATTAATTTTAACGAACGCTACAGCTATCTCCAAGTTCATTAATTTTCTCTCTCGTAATCATATCGTTAAAATGAGAAGAACAAGATCAAACGAAATTCCGATCGCGATATCTCAATATTCAAAGTAATGGTGTATTTACCCACCTAAAAATAATTCGTTTGCACAACGTAATAAATAATTGTACACGAATTACGAGAGGTGATACCTTCTCTGTGAAGCAGGGCTGCCAGCAGCACTTGGCGGCGACGAGCCTTCGAGTAAGAAAGCTGGCGGCGGTGGCAAGCTGTCCAGATCGTCGCTATGATTACTGGCACGATCGTCAAAGTTGTCGCCCACTATGGCCGACACGCGCCTTGTTGGTGGAGCAGGTTTATTCGCCTGTTGCAACGAGTTGCGACGTTGAACAATCGCGCTCACGGACAAACGTTCCGTATACTCCACGTTGCTCGTCGTCGACGACGTAATCTGGGTCGTTTCTTTCTCAGTCTTCGTTGTTCCCGAAGTCTACGATTAGGCATTGGCATAAAATGAAAAATGATCGAGCTTTTTCTTTCAAATGAATGTCAATGGTTAAGTGCCATACCTTTAGGTTATTGTCAATCGTTGCGGTGTCGTTAGAGGTGATTGGAGGTGGCGGTGGCGGCGGGTGCATTTCTTGGGCTCTACTAGCAGCCAAACTTGCCAGCTCGTGCATGTTTACGTACATGGGCTGTTGAAACAGATGAGACTGTTGCGACGCCAATTCTGAAAATACAACGAATCAGACGGTGAACTCGCTCGTCGATAAATCACAACGAAACACACTCTAGGAACGTTACTGTACCTTTTGCAAGATGAGCAGGAATGGGCAACTTGGCTTTAGCTCTGGGACTATTGGGACCCTGATTCAGCGGATCCGAATCGATTCGCACCGGAACATTGGGCCTCTCTAAACTTGAACACCTGTTTGGAATTGGCGGTCTCTCGCGGCCTAAGCTCCCGCTGCTATTTTTTCTCTGTTGCAATCTAGCTGCTGCGGTCAGTTGAAGATTTAAAGCGGGATTGGAGACCGGCGAGACTGGCTGACTGCTGCTTTGCTCAGGTGCTTGGAACGTATAAAGGCTGAGTGCTGGCCTCTGATGCCCCTTTTCGTACGCTGCAATCGACGTATTTATTCGAATTAAACGGACGGTTAAAAAGTGGACAAAGTGTTGTAGAACATTTGTACTTTTTACAAACGAACTGCATCGTTGACGTCAGTTCCACTGTCGAGATTGATCGTATATTCGATGCAGTCCTATCGTTAAACCGTACGTTCGATCAAAACAACAAGATGACTCAAACAGCTTTGTTCAAGTGTTAGTCAATGACTTAAAAATGATCAACAATCCAAAGCTGGTCTACGATCTAAATCGATTTAAATAGACGTGATTTTTATTGATCGCCGCAAGCTTTGTCAATCCAGATCAGCAATAAAATTAATGAAAACAGCGCTGTTTCTTTTTCGTCACTGGAACTGCGCCAATTGCCCACGATGACTTTGTCAGTCACGTTGAACAACGTCCATAATACCGATATCAACGACTTTACGCTCGTCCGAAAATGAGTACTTCTAGAAAAGTAAGTAACCCGAACACAGCGCCGTTGTCCGGGTCTATCGTTTGAAACGTCTTGCAATAACCTTACCTGACGAAATGGTGTGAGGCCTCTCGTTTGCGGCGTTGGAATCTTGCGAATCAACGCGCGCAGCTTCTTGCTGAAGATCAGGCCACGTCGAAGTTGCCGTGGGCTGCGACCCTCGATCGGTCTGTGGTAACGTGCACGACACCTAATGTCCCCGAGAAAGAGAATAAATTATTATTCAGCGGCAAACAGTAGGCGTTTGCAAACGAACAATCACAACTGATATGAAAACAAGAACACTGACAACGACATCGTGCAAAAGATCAATCTACGTCTTACCTGTCTCTTGTACATTGGTGGCAAGGAAAGCGTCTCCTGGAGCGAGGTGAATCCAGAATCGCGCGAACCACCGTTGATCGAACGGTGTCGGTGACGCAGCGTCATCATACCATTGAAGCGCTACGGATATACAACATTGACAACTACTATGTTACGTTTGTTCGTTCGTTCGTTCGTGTGAAAAACAAATTGTTGAGAGAACTGCTGCATCCTCGGCACACGTGTCACAGTCGTGTCTACATAGATATTTTAAAATCTACGACTATAGTGCGTGTAACAACTACCAAGATTGCATGCCGTACATACGTTTAGACTAACACATATGTAACAACGACCTTTTGATATTTTTACGCACAATAACGTGACGCTATATTGTCAACTCGAGGAAAAAATCATTGAGACGTTTTCGAGTACGTAAATTGGAGGCAATAAATAATCGTTTACTCGAATCACGAGCAATTCTCTCTCCTCCCGTCGCATCTCAATTGTATTTTTCCTCAAACGAACTAACACGTATATCTATCGTCTTACGTGTACTCAACGTACAAGCTACAAATAAATGCGCTCACCTGTTGGGAAACGGATCGGTGCCAGGCCGAGGATGGATGACCGGTTGAAGGGCTCGGATGACTTTTGCACGAACCACTGCTGCTACTCGTCAACGAGCTGATCGAGCATACGGAACTTTTGCGCGAGCCAAGCGATAACGAAGGACTTGACGGTGGAGTTGCCAAAGACCATTGCGTTGGGTCGCGACCTTTCAAATCGGTTATCACTTGTTCCGATGCTGGGGGTAACTGCTGTGGCGACGCTGTATGTTTTTCCAGCTGCTCGGCTACTTCTTGCAGGTGTGTCATTTCCATCAACATTGCGATTTCTTCGGTCTGTCGATACGTTTTCTCCGTTTAATATTTTGTACAACGCACAATGTCTCAACATTTTCAACAATTTTTTACTCGATAGAACATGTGCTAAACATGCACCAACTAAGCTAAATATAATTGAATGTCTAATTGTGCACCGAGGTAAACAAAAAAATATAACAATGTGCACACGTGTATCATTCAATCTTCTCGATTAAAGCAAAAGAAAAACCACGTATACAGCGATTTACAAGAAACAGGTACTTACGAGAACAGGCTTCAAAAATTTGGCAAATTGACAAAACCTTCCCCTCTCTTCCAATAAAGCAGCTCTAACAGCCTTTCTTTCGGTCTCCTCTAATGTTTGACGCTTCTCTTGAACAACGGCAGCTGACGATTCGAGCAATCTGCCTAATTCAACGTCAACGGAACTGGAAGCATTACCTTGACTGACACCGTGTGGCATTGTGCCATAAATCTGTTGTTGTTGCAATCCCTTGCGAGCCTTCTTCTTCTGTAGTCTCAATGTATCGCTCGATGTCTTCTTCAACTCTGTCCTTGCTTTCTTATATTCTATACACATAACACAACTATTGATAAATAAAATCCCAAAGAAATTGCGTATTTAACGTATACAATTGTTTTCTTTGTTTTACCTTTAGCATGTTCCTTGTCTAAATAAACCAGGGATTTTTTCCAATCTTCCAATTTGTCTTGGAGAGGAATAATCAAACAGTCCATTATAGCACTGTAAATAAACGGTTCGCGTCAACAAATGAATCCCGACAGTTGCGCGGGATAAATATTTCTTTTACACTTACCTGGTAAAAGATTTCACTCTCGTCTCGACAGCTTTGTGTCTTAAACAGATCCTTGTGAGAGCTGTGCCGATTTCTTTTGTAGCTCCTAGAATAAAAAAAAACATCAAAAAGAATAGAACAAAAAGTTATCGGCGCGCGCGTGTCAATAGACACAGGCCGAATCTGGAGCAGATAACGCGCAACTTTCGAAAGACGACGATGAACCCTTAGCATACAGATCGTTTATCGAATGAAGAACAACAAAATTCAATTGTTCTTACCTCGAGCACTGGTGGCAGCATCTGCAATCTTCTGGAAGGCCTCAAGGTACGTGGAAATTGCAAGTATCACAGCCCTAACAAACACCATATAAGGTCAATTCATGTCGGCACTCATTCTCCCTCTTTCACTCGTATAAATGACAAGTAAACAATCAATCGACCAAATTAAAAACTTACTTGAGACAAGTGTGCAGCTTGGTCGCCTTGGAGATGAGATCCTCCCATAGTGGAGCCCCGTTCTGCGAGAAACAAAACTTACTATATAATATACATAGGGATACACGCACGCGCGCGCGCACACACACACACAGGAAAACAGCCATATAGCATTAGAGCGTCGCCATAGCACAAGGGGCATTTTCTTTGTAAATATATATATATACACATATCGTGCAACTTTATACCTTCATGTCAAGGATGATCTGTTGGAAGAGGCAGCCTAGTGCACTGCATTCCCTCTCGACACTCGCATCCATGTTTATAATACTCGTTTCTTTCCACCGTGCGTCGTCTACGGGTGCTCTTATTTACCTATCCGTCCGGCTTGTCCTCGCCATCGAACTATCAGACAGAGACTGCGAGGCGTTCGTTCGTTTGTCGCTCTTTGCTCGTTCGTTCCTCCCACTCACGACGCTCACTGTCTATCTTTCTCTCTCTCTCTCTCTCTCTCTCTCTCTTTGGCTATGCAGCCGCGGTCATGCCCCCTTTTTCATTTCACTATTGCTTCTTTGCGAGTGTACGCGCACGCGCAGCTCATTATATTGGGGATGCGGGGGCTCTACTATTGTCTTTCTTTCCCCCTACCTCTATGTATCTCTGTCTTTCTCTCGACGCTTTTCACCGATCACCGCTTTTTCTTTTTGTTTTCCTTATTTTACAGGCAACGTGGCCTTTAGAGTTCATGCCATTTCACAACACAAAGAGACGTTGCGCGCGCGCGTCCACGCACACGGACGCACACAGCAATACTCGGAAGGTTTTTTTTCTCTCACACGAAATACACAAGCGTAGGTTGTCAAACAATTACGATCACTCGAAAATTCGTTTTGATTCCGTAATCTATTTCGTATTCATACTACGATAAAACTAATAAGCGTATGCAACGGAAATGACTTTCCAACGTTCAACGTTGTATAAACGTTTTGTAATTAGACGTTTAGCTTATTTCCGGGACAGTACAACAAATTTCCCTCTTTTTTTGTTTTTGACAGCTACACGCTTTGCCCCTCTACCGACAACTCTCTTACTCTAAGCTCCCCCACCATTGTTGAAACTAATGTTTACAATTTGCACACTGTCGTGAGTATACACGCGCGCACCAATCGCGTATGTAAACAACACGATAAGAAATATGAAAGACATTTAAAGAGCACCAACAAAATTTTAAATGTTACGCTTATATACAACAATAGTAATGGAGTTACTACTACCTGTCAAATATTACTAATGCGTACCTATGTCTATATATATATATATATATATATACATGTATCTACATATATGTAATGTCTTCGAGAAGTCATTGAACTGGTGTACATTACACGCTATACGTACTCTGTCGTGTGATTTTGAACTCACGTAAGATAACCTAAAAATCCTGTAGTAAGTTGGCGCCTACTGCAGCAGTCGCCTTTTTTTCGCGACTCTCGGATTTTTACAACGTTCGATTGGTGATAAACAATCGACTTCAGTTGATCCGATTACCAAAATAAAGAGGATTATCAACAATGAGTACCGGCGAATCATCTTCCGAAGCCAAAGATTCGAAAGCACCGGGCAATTTGGTATCCGAGCAAGAAACTTCCCTCGCCCGGGAAGCGCATAACGAGTATGCGAAAGGTGATTTTGTTGCCTGTGCCAATTTATTGGAAAAGTTGGAAGCGCTGAGACCTCAAGATCTCAAAGTCACACACAATAAGATCGTCGTTGATTATTGTAAGAGCACTGAGCCAACGAGAATAGAAGTACTCAGGAAGAGTCTCAATGCCATTGGTACCCAGGGTACAGCAGCTGCCAAAGCGGTCGACGTCGAGGATATTGACAGAAGTGTGCTTAGGTACAATCAAGCAGTGATATTGTATCATATGGGACAATACCAGGCTTCACTGGAAATTGTAAATAGTTTATTTGCTATTATCGAACCTATGGGTAAGTCTTAAGGTAATGTACATTCATTGTAAAAGCTAGATTTCCATTTGCTTATAATAGTTGTATCTAATTGTAGAAGAAAGTTTTGTACATAAAGTTTGTCTTTTACTCATCGAGCTTCACATGATTCTGGAAAAGCCTGATACTGCTCTTGCACTGGTTAATTATATTGAAAGTCAATTCACTTCTACTGCTGATACTTCAAAGTCTGCGTTAGGTGAACAAAGTCAGAATCAAAAGAATGATAATGCTATTAAGACAAATGCCAAATCTGCTAACCCTTCTGCAGCAGATAAGGAACAGAAGAAAGACAGCATTGACATTGCCACTGATGCTTTTCGAATTAAACTGCTTAAATATAAGTTGAAGATTTATCTAAAGACACTTCAGCTGAAACATTGCAAAAAGGAATGGAAGACTCTAATTTCTTTAGGAATGCCTACGGTAAGTATTTATCGAAGAATAAATATTTTATTCAAATTAATAGCAATCATTGAGGTCGGCAATATGTTTTAGAATATTTCAACAATTTTTCTGAAAGCTAATTTGGAGTACTTAAGGAAAAATTTAAAAAAAGCTATGAAACTTCTAGATACTCTGAAAGCTGAAGAGTGTCCTGAATTCAGGTGTGTTTAAAAATATATCTTGTTGCTTTTCATTACTAAAATAACTGTGTTTGTATATTCAGGAATATTGGAGAATCCCTTCCAGTTCTTTATTACAACAACATGGCTTGTCTTCATTTTGCCATGGGAAAACCAAATTTAGCTTGTTTCTATCTGAGTAACGGTTTGAAGGAAAATAAAATAGCTATGGACAGTATAAAGACAACGGAAAATTCAAATCATTCACAGCCACCACCGTTGTATACTCTTGGAAAAAACAAACATTATGAATTAGTGTATAGTCTAGGTGTGAGTTTATTGTACTCTGGTCATTCAGTAAAAGCATTTGATTGTTTTACTGAAGCTGCTCAACAATTCCACAACAGTGCAAGACTTTGGTTAAGAATGGCTGAATGTTGTATACTTTGTCATAAATCCGTGAGTAAATCATTGAATTGTAAATGAGACAAACGAACGGGAACACTAATTTACTATTTGAATTTGTGCAGTCCAACATTAATGATTTTGATATTCCAAACCGACGCAAAGACATAGTGGAAAATGTTGTTGGAGAGAATAATAATGGGACAGGTGTTAGTAGGAAATTCATTTTATCTAGTAGTTTATCGAAAAATTGTAAATATAGTCCAGACGGCTTGTCATATGCTATACCGCAACCTACATTAGAATATGCAATGCTGTGCCTTAAAAATGCTGTATTCCTACTACCAAAAACATCTTGTGAAGAAGCCGACCTGCCTATAGCTAATTTATCATTGGATGATAGTGCAAAGAAAACAATAATTGGACAACAGCAATCAAGTTTCCTTGGTACACTTGCTTCCTCTGCCAAATTAGGTACTAGTACTTATCTTTTACAACTTGAACAAAATGTTTCATTTCATGCATAATACATAGTTTTTATTTACTCGTGCAATCTTATCGTTTAATTATTGTTTATCTATTGCTAGAAAATAATACAAATTCGACATCTCCAGTCAATCCAACTCAAAATTCTACCAAACCCATTGCATCTCAGTTTACTGTGATTGAAAATTTGAACTTAAAAATTAGTATTTTTACTTCGGGTGCTTATACCGCACTGTGTCTTGGTGATTACAAATTAGCTTTGGAATATGCTAAGTCATTACTTAACATTAACAAACTACCAGGAGCACATTGGTTGCTTGGTAACTTGTATGCAGCGGAAAGTCTGATATTTTTGGACAAGATATCTGAAGCAATGGAGTATTTGAAGCTTGACACATTGCAAGATGTAAGTACCTATATTCCTATTGGAGAAGTTGTTGGAGATAAGGAGAAGACTGTTGAAGAAGTAATTGAACAGAAACCAAGTAAAGGTAATTTCAAACAAGTTATCTGTGTCAATCCAAATTATATTTGCTACTGAATTATCTTACTTTGTAGTTTCTTGGTACCCAACAAATGTAGCTACTGCCATATCTATTTTTCGGTATAATTTAGCAGTTGCCTATGCGATTAGAGGAGAATTTGACAAATCAGGAGAAATATTGAAACAGGTAAATTTATAGATGAATAGATGACATACTTTCAAAAGCAGACTGATGATTAAAAATTATTATCCACAGATATGGACATCAAAGGGTGCAAATTGTGATGTCCCTATTCAAGTTATCATGTTAGCTCTCTACATTGAATTGCAACTGGGTACGTAGCCATCATTACAATAACAAAATTGAGCAATAAAGTTACCTTTTTCTTCTATTATTTTAGGTCATATAGAAATCGCACGGTCATTGATTAAACAAAACTACTGTTCACCACAGCAGCAGTCACCACAATAATACAAAATCATTTTGTTTTTGACCTTTTTTTTGTAAAAATTATTTGTATATATTAACATGTATATACTAGTTATATTTGTTAAAAGATAGCAAAACGATACTATGTGATACAGATTTGCAGTTTTTAGATTTTTTTTTATTAAATATACACTTGTATACAAATACATGGAACAAATGTAACAAGATTAACAACGCATACTTTTATATATCCCAATAAATGGAATGTCTTTATATTTTAACCTTAATTTAGTACTATTTTTTGTGAATGATTTGTGTGTAAGAATTTGTTCAAAACCAGTCATATATCAGTCTAACAGTTATAAAATTAAGAAACAAGTTTGTAAGCAATAACTCCAGCAATAGCGACGATTGTGCCACCAAGCAAACTCCAAGTAAGCTTTCCAGGAACCTTTTTATTACTGCTTAAACTTTTAACGTCTTGTTTTTTATCCGATGGAGTTCCTAACATCTTTCGATACAAGTTTTTTTCTTTGTTTGCATCCTTTGCACTTTTTTTCTTAAGAATGGTCAGCTCTTGTTGAATGGCTTTATTGTCTGGTTCAATTTTCAAAGCTTGCGATAACACTGAACAAGCTCTTGCGTGTTCTCCCTTATTGTGTAGAATTTTTCCTGTAAAATAATTTCATAGCATTTATTTGATCTGAATAATTAGTATCACTATTCGAGAAATTTCATTTTAAAAATTACCTTTTCTGAACAAAGCTTTCACATTCAGAGGTTGACATCTTAAAACGTTGTCTACACTCTTCAAAGCAGCATCGTAAGCTTCACATTTAAGTTGTGCTGCAGCTAAGTTATTGTGTACTATCAAAGAATCTTCCAGCATCACTTGCAAATCTGCATCAGAAATAGACTCTGATTTACTGGACTTCTTATCATCAAGAATATCATTTTCCCCTGATGGAGATAAGTATTCCAAAGCTTTTCTGTAGCATTGTATAGCCAATGTACACTCGTTACGTGAAAACCACCAGTTTCCTCTTTCTTTTTTCTTATTTCTAAAAAAAGAGAAAATAAACCTGTTATATAGATTTATTAGTTAAAAGGCAATTGATATTATCTTGTTATACCCTATTCTTCTTCTTAGTTCGTATGGCAATTCATTCATATCAGGTTCCATTAATGCACTTTGAAGGGTTAAGTTATATGTGATAGTTGCATTTGGCGGTATAGCTGATAATTCTTTTTTGCTTGGAGTACCGCTCCTTCCTAAAGAACCATAGGCAAATCGTGGATTGACAACTATTTCAGCTTCCTCTCCAACATTCATTAAAGCCAAAGCCAAATCTAAACCCTGAAATGATGGGTGACAAATGTAAATATCTCAACTCTAGCAGCCAAGTAGTGAAATATTTTACAATTTGTGACCTGTATAACTTCAACATCTCCCAATTGCATGGTAAATTCTTCTTCGTTTTCAACTAGAGTTCCATCGTCCAATTTCCCGGTAAACTTAATAACACATATGTCTGATCGATTGGGCCTAGTATTGTCCTTGCCTGGGATCAATACCTTTTTTCTCAACTGGTCGTTACCCAAAATATCCATCCATTCGTTTACAGGATGATCGTTTAGACTAGCTTTGGTAAGAGGATCTCTTGGATCGACGTCGAAATTCAAATCATTTTTTATGAAATCGGCTTGTGATTGATTTTCATCAGGTACTGGCATTGAGGTATCAACCGGCATCATTTCTGTTTCCATCGTTGATGATTTCTTTTTTAATTCAGGCAAAAATTCGTTTACAACTTATTCACAATGGCACTGAAACACGGAAAGAATATATGCCAATTCATCGGACAGTTTAAACGATTCGCAACGTATTTGTGAAACCATTACGATTAAGTTAGTGAATGAAATTGCAAAAAATGTTTGATGCTCACCTAAGTACCTATTACGGCAATAATTTACATAAAAATTGAAAAAATGTCACCTACACTCGTTCTGTTGTAACGAAAAGCTTTAATAAATGCCACCGTTAAAAAGCAATAGTTTTTAAAATACATATATAAATACACTGTTCCGAATTTGTTTATCGAGGTACGTCGGCTAACCTTCAATACTCCCTCTCACACTCCTCTTTCTCTCGCTCTTGAAGTTGACTCGACTCCGCGAACACATGCGGTCTCACACAACACTGGTTTTTTTCTAGAAAGTGTCGTACACACGCTCGCTTGTGTGCGTGTACCTCTTTACAGATGGGAGAGTTTGATACACGATATGTCGAACGAAAATTCAAGGATTCAAATATCAATAAGTCCTATACAAGCATTACAAGCGCACTATCTCCTTTCACTCTTCTCTATTTTCAAACACAAGTCAATGCACCTTAATGCACTTATACTTGCAATGGCTTTCAATTTCATGAACTTGCGAGTTGAGTGGATTATGATGATTTTCGAAAGTGTCATTGAGTTTCGTTCCAATGCTTGCATAAAAAATGTCTTACATCTTTGATATTCGATTGTACAAATTATGTTTAATTCCAAAGACAATTTGAAAAAGATACGATTGATTCTAAATAAACGTTTCTCATCAGAAGAATACGTATACGTCATAAAAAGCAAGTTTAATAATAATTGATTGGTTCCATTATGTACTTCGTCTCTTTTCTTGCTCTCAATTGTAGAAATACATTACGTAACGCATAAAGCGTGTGTGAACAATCAGCTCGTTTGTAAAACTGTTGCAATAAAGTCGCAAACGATATCCAATATTATAGTTGTGGTACGACAATAAAACAGAATGATAACCACATCCGCATGCACTTTCAAATGCACATTCGAATGCTCGTTAAAAGGTCATTAATTTGTTATCAATAACATTAAACGACAATAATTCCCGTAACTGCTGTAAAATTAAAATGAAAATACAAAATCCTTCTCCAGTTTAATGCTATTTTGTTTTAAGTATAGAATAATTATGAATTAACCGAACAATATTTCGACAACAATTAATTAATATATTCGTCATTATGCTCACAAAAATTGATGATTAAAATACAAATTGACAACAGAAAAAGTTGCCCGCGGGTGGCGCTAAAAATTCGTCGGATCAGCGCAAAAAGAGATTCCTCTTATAAGAGTATACGTATACACGCGCACCCAAAACATTTTCGGCAGCGACCAATCACGTGTTTCCAGCGTGCGTTAAAGAAGTTACGCGTGTAATGTATGTATGTACGTATGTATGATACGATACGTATGCATGTATGGATCTGCGGCGAGCGCGACTGCTCATTCGACTACCGCACCGTCAGAACTCGCGCAGCATTGTATCTTTGTTTATTGGACTCTCGCGAGGACTTTTTTTGTTGAAAATATGAGGACTTTAAGCCTCGTATTCCTCGGCCTCATCGTCGCCGTCTCCTGCTCCGGTTCAGAGACCGATGATTCTGGCAAAAAGGGCCCAAAAGTCACGGATAAAGTGAGTATTAGCAACTTTTCACTTTCTCCGTTCTCGTTGTTCGTACCGTTCTTATGAGCGCTTTTTATTTTAAATAATTCACGTTCTTTTTTGTCCTCATTTGGATTATTACTTCATTCGATGTCTAACTGAAATTGGTTGATAACATTTACAAGTATCCGAAATGACGATGCTGTTACGTCTATTGTACGCAAGTTGTAGCTATGCGAGTTCAACGTTCCCGATGACCTTGACTTGAAACGTACTTATTTCAGGTGTGGTTCGACATTAAAATTGGCAGTGATAATGTCGGTAGAATCGAGATTGGTCTCTTTGGGAAAACTGTTCCCAAGACTGTGAAAAACTTTGTAGAACTTGCAAAGAAGCCAGCTGGCGAAGGCTACAAAGGCAGCAAATTCCACAGAGTCATCAGAGAATTTATGATCCAAGGTGGTGACTTCACCAGAGGAGATGGAACTGGAGGTTTGTTTTTCTTCTGAAAGTATAGTAGTTGCTGATGAATTGAATTTGAATTTACCGATGGATCGAATATCCATATTTATAGGTAGAAGTATTTATGGTGAACGCTTCCAAGATGAGAATTTCAAACTGAAGCATTATGGCGCTGGTTGGCTATCCATGGCTAATGCTGGAAAAGATACTAATGGATCTCAATTCTTTATCACTGTCAAGGAGACTCCTTGGCTCAATGGTAGACACGTTGTTTTTGGCAAAATTATTAAGGGAATGGTATGGATGCAAGCAGTTTGATTACTCAGTTGTCCAATGTAATTGGATTTAATAAAATCTTTTATTCTTTAAACAGGATATAGTTAGGAAAATTGAAAACACAAAGACAGATAGCCGAGACAGCCCAGTGAAAGATGTTATTATTACAGACTGTAATGCTGAGACTGTTTTTGAGCCATTCAGTGTTTCTAAAGACGATGCCACTGAATGAATACGCCATTTACCTTTCATTATAGATAATTTTTTTTATATCTGCGCACAAAGCAATTCATTTTTTTAACGAGTTTAATAAAAATTTTATTTACTAAAAATGTGTTAATTATTCCAATGAATAATTTTTAATTAATTATCATAATATATTGTCCTAATACAATAATGCTCCAACACTTATCGGCATCACTTACTTTTATCCGAGAAAGAAAATGTTAACGCAATTCCACCTCGTTATCTTATCGACAATGTTCCATCAGGTTCCATTAGACTGCCTCTTACTATTTCCTCACTTGTCACTGCGTGCTCTTGCGTGCCAACCCAACTAGTTTACCGGTAAATATATAGATAGCATAGGTATATGTGTCATGTATATTATACGTTATGTACATACGTTATGTTAAATTTTATCGCAGATCAAAATATATAGTCAACCTAACCTTGAAATTAGAAAATCTTTGGCAAAAGAAACTTCGTCAATGAGCCAAAATATGACGAATCCTTTTCTTAAGTTTTATTATTATTTGACATCGAGATGAAATTTTTGCGGAACTAAAGTTGTCTGCATCGCTATCATTGCAAAAATGCTGCTGGCAATCAGAACACCTGTTGTGTACGGACTACTATTGTCAATTTCTTTAGTAATATTTTGTTTGTACCTTATCGGTGCAGCGCGTTACCTCACAGATCACGATGAGAATACTTGTGACATGACATATATGTTTGAATATCCTCAATACGTGGTGAGCTATCAACTTGATAATCTAATATTTAAAAATGTCTTTCAATTTGTTTATAAATTTTGATTGTACGCTTATTCAATGTTTATAGAGGATAGGAGTGAGCAGCAATGATGATGATGTACCTGAAGATTATTTATATCCACGCTTTGGATTATACGCTTATGGAGAAGGGTTTGTCACTGAACGACTCAGACGAATGCACTTTTCTGGTATTCCTGTGTTGTTTATCCCCGGGAATGCTGGATCTCATGAACAAGGTTTGTTTCAGTAAGATTTGATGTACAAAATATTTGCTTTTTTACATATTATATATAAATGGCAATAATTACTTTACAGTTCGATCACTTGCCTCGATTAGTTTGAGAAAGAGTTTAAAAAGTCGTACGCTATTTCATTTCGATTACTTTACAGTATCTTTTGGCAAAGATTACTCAGCTTTGTACGGAGGTGTATTAAAAGAAGAAACTAATTATGTTGCTAAATGTATACAACGAATCTTTTCTTTGTATAAAGGAAAGGTAAAAAGTATTATATTGATTGGTCATTCAATGGTAAATACATACAAGTTTCGTCATCTTTTATTTAATATTTAATTGATAATTATGAATTGAGAAGTAAAATGATGTGGGAAAATCAATTTTAGGGTGGACTAATTGCTAAAGGAGCTTTGTTGATGACACCTGAAATTAAAAGCAACGTAGCTAGTATTTTAATTACTTTAGCATCACCGCATAAACCTTCTATCTATCCTGACCTAACGTTTTTAAATTATTATCAAGAACTAGCACAATCGATGGAGAATTTAAAAAATAATGGAACTACTATAATATCAATTGGTGGAGGTCCAAGAGATATTATGGTTCCATCGTCTCAATCGATCGATGAGTATGCTGATTTAAATATTCTTGCAACTAACATTCCTGGTGTATGGAGATCAACCGATCATTTGTGCATTTTATGGTGTAAACAATTATTACTCAAGATTATAAGATCATTATTCGATTGTGTGGATATTACTCAACGACCACCTGCCATTTTTAATAGTCATGAACACAGAATGAAAGCTTTCAATTGGCATTTTGTTCAAGTAAATCTATTCGTTAATATTTCTATAAAACGTATAGATTTGACATTCAAAATTGAAATTGTTATTTACAGAGATACAGTAAAGAAAAGCATTTATCGCGCGTTTCTCACACGGAAAAAGTGACATTTCCCAGAGAAGAAAGCGAATGGATCGAAGATATGAAAAGGCAGTACACTTGGAGTAGTAAAAATTATACTAAGAATAAATCAAGTAAACCTGTAACAGTATACCTCATGGTGAGAGTTGATGCACCTATCGATACTCTGACTGTTGATGCCATACACTTAAAAAACCGAGATTGGATCTTTGCTTGCATGGCCTCTGAAATACGTGGACAATCTAGGGTTTGGTAAGACACTCATTGAACAATGTCTGACAACTGACAGTATTTACTTGTTCATATTAAAGAGATAATATATTTGTAGCTCATCAGGTTGGAATCTATCCAATCGTACGAGAATAGTACCAGGATTAATAATGAGAAAACCATGGAAATACTCGGTAGATTTAGACTTGAATGAGATTCGCAATTTGAAAGTGTCACACGTAGTCATGAGAATTCCAGCCAAAACTATGAGTGATGATGACGACGAGGATGAGGATGAAGACGACGACGATGATCAAATCATTCACATAGATGCATATATGCGTGCTGGAAGATACAAACGATTTACAAACATGAAACCTTGGACGTCCGAAAGAGGCCATCTTCGCTATCATGTTTCATTAGACAGTATCACAGACGTAGTATCGGTTGAATTTACAAATTCAAATTGTATTGGCAATAGTCATTCTCATTTTTCCATGGTTGAGTTATTAGAACCATGGATTCCTGGGTCGGGGCAGGTTCATTTTTTTGCCGAAAAGTACGTATATGAAATTGAAACCCAAATCATTCATCAACATATTAATTTTATGATATTGTTTCCAGTGAAACCATTTCGAAAACACTCAAATTGCAAACCCTACATTCTCAACGTTTACGTATTATGGATTCTCAGAGTGCTGAATTGAGATTAACTTTGGATCCTGCTTGTAAATACAGTATTAATATACAAAGAGGAGGTTTTATTGAAAGAATAGCTTGTTTGGTAAGGGATCGTTGGAGTTTCATCTACCCAATCACAGTTGGTTTACTATTATTGAGTATTGGTCAAAGGATCGAAGCTCAAGAAGAGGATAGAACAAGCACTGCTGCCATTATTATTATAACTGGTATTCTTTGTATCAGTTTGAACTTAGTCATTGAATGCTGCGTTGGAGTAGCTATCTTACATTTTATGGCCATTGGAGTTTGTTGTAGTGTTGTATTTTTTGGCTCAGTGGCTCACAATATCGCTGTTAGGTATTGGCTTTAAATTATCGCTCTTCAAACTATATATCAAATAATTATTCAGTGAGTAGTCATTCTTTTTTATTTTATTCAGATTTTTAGCCAGAGCAGTAACTTTTTCGACCACATGGTCAGATTGGATACTGGGTGGTTTAGTCAATCAATTGCCTATTGTAGCCGCTGGCTTTTTGTTGTCAATGATACCGGCAACTTGTGGAGCATTGGCAATGGTGCTTTCTGTTTTTCTACACTTTTTAAGACTGACCAGTATGTACGAAGATTATTTAGAAGAATTATTATTAGCGTCATTGAGGCATTTTAATTTATTAAGAAGAAAAGATAAGAACAAAGACGACAGCGAATCAATAAGGGCAAATATATTGAATCAAATTTTATTGTTTTTATTCTGGTGTTTTGCTGCTTTACCGGCATTACCTTCATTGTTAGTATGGGCGAAAACCTTCAGGTAAGAAAGGACAATTTTCATTCCAATGAATGGTACTATCCAAAGATTAATTTGATATAATACTCTAGTTACAGCACGAGATTAACGACAGAAGATCAAGTATTTTTATACAGCTGGATTGTTCTGGTCGGATGTGGAACATCAGGTTTAGTAAAGATTCCGGCTAAACCTTTTAACTCTTATAGAATCAAGTTACTAGCAACTTTACTGCGTTGCCTAGGTTGGATTGCTCTTGCGATATCGGCGACGGCTAACGCTGCTCATTATTATTGGTGTTTTCCACCAAGTCTTGCGCTTGTGGTAGTATTAATTGCTATAAATGCTCTTCGTTCGTGAACTTCTTTTGTAGTAGATTTTGCAGATTTTAAGCGTATGGGGCTGTTTATTTGTTTTTCTAATAATCATTGTTGAAATGTACGCGATTAGAGAAATTTGATAAAAAATTGTTTATCTATACATATTTTAACATGTGTAATAAATATGGCAATGATGAGAGCAGTTATTTTTAGAAAATTTGTAATGCTAGACGTGTTAAAGTAGGTGCCAATTTTTATTGCATAATGTGAAAAAATAATCATTTTAAAGTGATCAATTTATACGATAATTAATTTAATTGTTAGAATTTCGACATTAATAATGGCATAATTTTACAATTACACGCTTTATATATAAATAAATATACCTCTGTAATAAATCGTTCAACACATTTTATTGATTGTATCTCTAATAAAATGAATCGTGTGATAAACCATTCTACAATTGATTTAAACCAAGGCAATATAAGAAAACAAAATTGAAAAATAGATACTCGCTATAAAAAAGAACTTGTGCGAAATGTTATTTTTTCGACGCCTCAAAATTTCTATAAATATCGACTTTCACTTCTCAAATACTTGTAAATACAAATAGATTGTTTTAAAAAATTATCCTTTTTTTCCTTTGAATCTAGCGTAATGTACGTACTTCGAGACTAAATAAAAATAATTCCACGCTACGATCGTATTTTAAACATAGTAATTGTTAGTCTTTCTCTTGCCTGCAGTTTAGTAATCAAGAGCCCATTCGTTCTCTTGTAAAAAAACATCAACTACCTCTTTCATCGCGAGGTTGGGTATCAGCTGATCCTGTGTTAATCTAACACGAGTCACTGGATCAAAGTGACCCACGCGTTGAAGATGCTCTTCGATATCTTTTCTTTCGTACGTTATACCACTTGGAGTAATGACTGGCTCTTGAAGTATTTCAAAACTAATTTTACCGCACAAATAGTCTGGAACTTCTCTTTTCTGCAATCAATATCAAGGAAATCCTGTACTTGTAAAACTTATTAAATGGGAAGGTATTGAACAAATTAAAACTTACCCTTCGATTATCGTCAACCTTGGCAAACATATCATTTAACTGTGCTAGAGACGTGTCTCTCTTCTCTTCGATCTCTTGCCTAAGTAATGTTAATTTGGAATCTGTGATACTATTTACATCGCCATCTTTCTTATCGCAATCACTTGAACTCTCTCTTTCTTTAATGTCCAATAGACTTTTTTCTGCATCTTGAATGATTAATCGATTCAAATAACTTTGCAATTCAATTTCTTGACTTACACGTTGTTCTTCTTTGATTTGGAAGCGCTTTTTCCTAGCCTGCCTTAATACACTTGTCATGTCATCTCCATAATTCAATTTCTGCTCTTTGGCCAGATCCACAGCTACAATAAAGTATTGGCATTTTAATAAGTACTTACAGATATATTTGACGGTTAATTATTTATCCATGCAAAGTGTACAATCCTTTGTAAGTGATAAGAGAAAACAACAAGCTTGACTTCTGGTTTGTACAACAAACTCTAGTTTTCGTGTAATATAAAAATATACAATACCTCTCTGAAGATGTTTGATGGCTTCGTCGTGCAACTCCATCCCCAGGAGAGCTAAACCAAGGAAAAAATGTCCTTTCACAAGACATGGATCAAGATCCAAGGCACGCCGGCAGTCTTGACAAGAAGATTCCCATCGTTTCAATTTTAAATACGATAAAGCGCGATTAGAGAAATACAAGGCTTGATTTGGATTCTTAATCTATGGAAATATATAGATTAATAGCTGTGAAATGCAAAAACAAATACTGAATTTCAAAAAAATGTGAAAAATAATTACAATGGCTTTTGTGTAGCAATTTGCAGCATCTTCATATTTATGAAGGCTAAAGAGACGGTTTCCTTGCTCCTTCAACTCCTTGTCCGTGAGGTTAGCAGTTGAATACATCTTACTCATTTTTAAGGACGTGATTGAATGTGAAAAATGCTCTAACGTCGAAAACAAAATTATGTTACTACGTATGTCTCAGTACTCCACCGTCTTGTTACACTTTGTTTATCCATATATCATAATACTAATTATTGATGCACCTGTTTTTGTTATTTATTAAGAAAATACAAATCGAAGCACCGAGGTATTATCGGAAACTGATGATTTAACCGATAACATATCTATAACTCGTCAAGCTTTTGCTCAAAAAGCAAACTTTTGAGCACTTTGTACCTTTGTGTGCTGTCTTTTACCGTTTAGCACGTATGACGGAGTACAAGATGTATGCACATACGTACATATAAAAATTGCAATCGTAGTAAATTACACAAACACACGCCACAGCTGATTGGAACTTGAGAATGAGAAACTTTAGAATGGAGGCTGTATAAGAACATGTATGCGGCGAGCTCGGCGATACCAACCTCGCAACATACGAAAAGGTTATTTGAAAAAGCGAATCTTTTATTTCGTCAAATTGGGAAGGATAGGTTGATTTGTGTATTGTAACATTTGAATCATTTCGAATCACATGAGCTTAAGAAATATTTATTTAATTTTATAAAGGCATTCTTGATAAACACCGGTTTCACCAATGTTTCATTCGTGTTTATATTGTAAAAAGGCAGCGGTGGTCTACAAAATTATAAAACACCTAAAGCGAAATAAATATATATCTAAATATATAAATAACAAAGAAGTTCAGAAGAGTAGTTTCTTTTACCGCATGAGCTTGATAAGTTTTTTACAGTTTTTCATTGTACATTCACAATTGGAAGTCTACGTTTATACTACAATCGAAGATAATCATGTGCTATTTCAATGTGCATACACACATATATATATATATGTATGTATGTATGTATGTATATATGTATGTGTGTATGTATGTATGTGTATGTATGTATGTATATAAAGATTTGACAAGTAGAATAACGAATGTAAATGTATAATGAATAATTAATGCTCGACCTCTATTCTTCTTTAATAACAATGAATCAATTCACAATTTGTACCTATATGACTTTGAACACTGAAATACATCACAGTTGACAATTGAGCTAAAATCATTAAAAGCTACCGAGTTCACATTAATTTTCGTTGCTTGTGTCAGCAATAGCATACACGCACAATGGCTTCTTGTTCAGAGGATGTATTGCCCGAGTAATCTTTAACCCTGTACGATGACTAAGATACTCCTTGACTTTGCTTGCTAGCAGACGATTGTTGTCGTGTACAAGAGGATGCGACAAAAACTCATCCAACTGGAAATGCAATCAACAAATAAGGCTGACATTTCGTACTCTTGCAAAAAAATAAGAAAATAAACTCGATCGAAATTTCACCTTCATCCATTGACATTCCCCAATTTCTCGGCTACACTTGACTATATCAAATGTACTGGGTGTAAGACAGGAAATGAAGTAAATGTCAGAGCAGCCAAAAGCATACTGGTGCACGTGTCTGAAGGCAATCATGCACTTGAACTTGGCAATAATCCCAGTCTCCTCGAGAACCTCTCTTTCGACAGCAGTAGTGATATCTTCACCAGGCTCCACATATCCACCAGGCAGCTTCCAATTAGCGGTAGCACCACCATGCTTCTCCTTCACCACCAATATCTCTTGTGTTTCCTCGTTCAAAACCACTGCACCAGCACCTAAATTCGTATGCGCGTAGGGTGGTATATTATTAGTCTCGTGAGTGGGTAGCCACCTGTAAAGCGTCGCTTGCTCTTCTTTAGCATGATGGAACTTAAAACCACACCTAGTTAATTCTGGAATCCAGTGAGCTTGCGATAAATCGACGCGAAACCATATCGTTCGTCGTTTATTTTGCATCCACTCGTCGAGCGAAGCTGTAAAAAAACATCAACAACAAGAACGGCAAAAGGATTGACGACAACGTATTTCGCAACACTCGGCATCGCATGCAACATACGAATTCTGACCTTGGAGGCGTTTAGGAAATCCAACAACGTCGCAGGGTTCCAACTGACTATCAACGGTGACACCGTTGTAACGATCAAGTTTACCCTGAAAAGTAGCCATCGTCGAAACTAGCAAGAGCTCAATTCGCTTTTTCAGCCGCGCTACTGTCAATGTAAACATCACCAGACACCCACACACCCCAGCTGAGAGACGTGTGTACGCGCGCGGACGATATTATCTATGTATAATTCAAAGTTTTGCGTGTGCACGTATGCGTGTATCGTTGAAAGAGGCATAATCGTCGAGTGCGCATGCGTCGCGGCGGGTCAATTTTGAAATCAATTATCCGGTCCGTACGTGTGCGTGTACGCGTGTTACATCGGAAACAATTAACGATAACCACTGCAGTCGTCTATAGCGTTCCAAAAGTCGCGCAACTTGTGATACATTTTGCGAGTTTGAGAATTATAATTGAGCGCTTCGCACACGCGACAATAATGCTTGGAAGCACTACCGAAGTAGCCGTGCTCGTTGATCACGCGATATTTCGTTCTCCAAGCGTGATACTTCAAGTACTCGGCGTTATCATTGTCAAGATATCGCAAATAGTCGGCTAACGATTTCGGACTTTCAAAATCGTCCACATGGAGATAGGAGTTTGGTGCTAACAGCAATTCGCAATCGGTCTTTGGTGCTCCCATTATTACAGCTACGGCCTGTTTGCCGTACGAGTTCCAAAATACTTTTTCGGTCAGATACTCGCGGCAATTGGAATTCTCAAAGGCTAAGTAAAACTTGAAGCTCGTCAATGCTGGACAATCGGCTTCGAAGTGGCCTGGACACGTGGTCTTGTCGCCGTTTTGACAGTGTCCAAGGATTTGTAAGTCCTCTCCTGTACAGAACCACAAAAACATAAGTCACGTTGATTTTTACATCGATTTCTCGCAATACAAACTACCTTATCGATCCGTTTGCAATTACGAGTAGAAGAAAAGAAAACAATCATTTGCCAATATTCAGCGTCGAGATAAGGAAACCTCGCGTTTACGAGGTCAAAGCGTTTGCGCTCGGGCGTGAGTCATTGCTTCGAAAACGCACGTGTACTGTTCAGGCTCGCTTGATGTATCGATTTGCGTAGTTTTTGCGAGCAAACAATTCGAACGGCCTACTTTTGTATCGAACTGCTTTCAAGTTGCAAGTAGCATACGTAAAATCTCGCGGTATTGGCTAGTTTTGTCAAGTTTTTCTTAGATATTGCCAGGCAAATAACGAGCGTTCTTAAAGAGCTCGACACCCCGCTGGCAACTGGCAGGGATGCGTCCCTTTCTCCATTTTGCGATCGCACCTAAACATGCTGCAATGACAACGATGGACTCTGTTTTTCTGCATCAGTGCGTCATTTTGCTGCTCGGAAAGACATTTTGTCAAGGGCATTTTGAGTGGTTGGAAGGCTGTATTACACGGTTAACTAGCGTCCACCCATTGTAATACGTGGAGCTAGTTTTTGCGAGCTCTTGGTACGAGGATCGCGGAAAGGGGTATTCTTGAGCTACAGCGGATGGATGTAGTCTAGCACCAGTTTTTTATCCGGTCACAAGGCTCGCGAGAGACATCCGTTGGCGAGAACAACGAGTCGGACCAGTTCGCCAAAAACTTTCTTAAACTACCATAGCTCCTCTGTCTACTATAAATCCACTGTCGGTACTGACAAGATTACTCGAAATTGCCGAAATTCTCCCGATGCCTCGTCGATTTACCTTTGGAAATATCTACGTTTGAATTCAATCGAACGAAAGCTGCTCGTCGGTTTTCTACGATTCGTCCGAAATAAAAGTCATTTTTCAGTTTATTCGTAAGACGCTCGTGAAAACTAGTCGAAAAATAATCTTGCAGGATATACGTAGGTCGTTTACGAGACAGCGCTTTACCGAGCTCCTAACTGCTTTCTAAAAAAAGCTAAGCAAGATTTTCCCGCAGCTTCGTTGCAGTTTTTGCCAGGATTAACCACACCTAACGAATTAGCCGCGATAAGTTAACGTTCGAACGAGAGGATAGTTTTGAAAGGCAACTTGCGTCAGAGGAAAACGACGCGTAAAAAGACGTATCTGTCGGATGCCGTCGGATACATCGAGATGGCAAAAGAGGCGGTAGTGCGTTACACTAGCGTATGGGCAATATAGCGCTATCACGTACGAATATAGGGTCGATGAAAACGCACGTGTTTCTTATTGAAACGGGATTTTTGTTGGTCTATAGAAATAAGATAGCGCTACGAGTACCTGAATAGCTAACGAAAATTCTTTGTCGGCAATTCCTTTCCCGTTCTTTCCCATTCGGATAAGCAGTACTAAACCATATCCAGCACCTGTTGCGGAAGAATGGCCTGTCTCTGATCCTTATACCTGGCGAGCCGATCGCGTTAGAGACACGAAATTGGACGCGTTTATTCGCACTAACCGAAGCTCGCTTCGTACGAAATAGGATAAAGATTACTCGCGGCATTTTGTTCTATCGCTATTTGCAAAGTCACGTCTGCATCTTGACTTGTCGGACTACTTGTACTTTGTAAAAAATGTCCTTGGGAACAAATTTATTCGAGTGAGATTTTACCTAAAACTGTTGATTGCTCCGTTACCGTGTAATTTTCAGAAAAAGTTCGGAATTTTGCACGCTTTTTCACGTTTTCGTTTGTAACTAGTTCTGCTCGAGGTTACTTCGTATTGACCACATCCCCTAAAGACAAATAAAGAATACCAACATCAGTTCCCCACCAACTTATTCTCACCGTTCGTGCTACAATCGTCGCTACTATACGCGCCATTCGTTTATTTCAACCGCTTAAATATTTATGCAACACACGCGTTGCTCGCGTTCGAATTTGTTGAAACAACTCGATACTCGAGTACATTCACGATTGCCGTACGCATGCGTCGTGCAGCGACCAACGACGAGCGAGTTGATTTTCCACGGAAAGTCATAAACCAGATCCTCCACTCGACGCTATCTCCTCTTTCATCGACGACGTGTTCCAGACGCTATTTTCCAGAGAGTAATAAAAATTATCTTTTCACGGCATCCACGGTGCGTTTCGTTTTCCCGTCAACGTGGAGTTTTCGTAATAATATTTTCACTGCCTACGCTAGTAAATATCACTGGTAAGTACAAGTAACAGCGTCCGAACTCGATACAATTGCAACAACCCTGGCTACGGTCGTCTCCGCGCGTTTCCCAAGTCAATTCGTAACGAATAATCGGAGTGAAATTGAAACGTTAGACGTACGAAGATAAACTTTCGTTTCGTTGGGCCACGGAAGAGGATGCGTCTCGACGAGATCCTCGCGCTCGCTTGTTGCTTGCGTTATCCGCGCCTCTCGCTAATTGCTCGATCGCTACTCAACGCGAGAAGCCTCGAAGAAACTTACCCAGCAAACTTTTGAGCTCGGCGACGTATTGCCAGCGATTGTTCTTGCCCCCGCAATTGCTTCCAAGCACAGCGACGAGCTTCTTCTTGTCCGCGAGGATACCTCTAGCGTCGAGTTCAGTCGTGATTTTGCGTCTCAACACCGTTCTTCCATACGGCACGGGAACGTCGCTGTCGATACGATAGGTCATCGACCAATTGAACAGTCCGTTGTAATCGTCGAGGCTCTGATTACGCGACAAAAAGGTATTGGGAGGCGACTCGTCGCTGAGGAAGATCCAACGTTGATTTGGATTCGTTCGTTGAGGTATCGAGCGAACGTTCGCCGTACGGTGTAGGTGAAAGATCACCACGTCGGCGGTATGCAGATGCGTAGGTTTGTAACTTAACTCGCAGTTCTTTACAGAACAGTGTTCCCACGGGGAGAATCTACGTGCGAGGATGGACAAACAAACAATTGAATTGCGATAGAGAGGCAACCTAGCAAAAATAACGCGCGTATCTCGCTGGAAACAATGCCGACTTTACGCGTTGTATTACGGACAAACGCGCGCGCGCGAGCGCAATCATTATCGACTCGTGCACACTCGTATTGTACGGTAAATATCCATGTACAATAATTCGAGGTATATCGCGATTGTGCAAGAGCTACGCGTCGTATCGTCGACGATCGTCCTCGTCGGAAGATACCACTCGGAATCCTCGCTATTTTACAAACGACCTCCGCGTAACGTCCTCTTTAACGCAGCGATCGTCTCGTCGTACCAGCGGAAAAGTAAAAAATCCCCAAGGATAAAGATGACTTTGTTCGTAACAGCGATTGCAGCGATACGCGTGCCTATAGAAGAGTCGCAAGAAAATACGCGTACTTTTTGTCGCGAGAAAATCGTCCGAGGTGTCGTCTTTCTAAAAATGGTCCTTGTTGCCAGATGAGAACGAGGAAAGGCTCGGAACGGTTTGCGACCATCGTCTTCACCGGTGTACTGCTGCCTTCGCGAGAGAGTAACCAATTGCCCAGAGGAGTCAACGTTCTGCCTCGAACCGAACGTCGTCTCAACCACTCCAGGTCTTCCGCGTTCAACTCCTTGCTCTCGCGCTGGCGCTGAAACATTGAAGTGACACTTGTCGTACGCGACGTTTGAATCGCTTTGCTCGGCCGCGCTGATGTTTCGTTGCGACGCGTTGTCAATATTGGTGTAGTACGCTTATATGGCTGCTAGAGCGAGCGTACGATAACCGAATCGCGCGAGCGACCTATCCGTGCTCGACGACCGCTTTGCGTCGGGCTTATCAGTTCCGTGGCTTGGACGAATAGCGCCGTATTCGAAGCAAAAGGCGGAGAAAACAGCTGTTGAATTCGTTCGTTTTGGTTGGTTTTGGTTCGTTCCGCGGCATCGTTCGAATCCTCGTAATATAACTGCGGTGCGTCTTGCGTTAGGTTCGATCGAAACATCGTTGATCAACGAGCGCGCGACAAGGGGAGGTTCGCGAGATGCCGAAAAATCGAGCGTGCTTTCTAATACGCCTCGACGATCGAACGTCGCTCTGCAGCTATCGCTGTACGCGTACATCCGAGTAGTCGCGCCCGACACCACACAACGACAAATCAAACGACAAAGAAATACCTCGTTAAAATCCGTGGCAGCTCTCGTCCGATCGTCGTCTACGGTGGTCGCGTAGAGAAGACACGTAACAGCGCAACCAAAGAGCACGATTACCAGCCAACTTCGTCGCATTGTGCGTCTGCTCAAACGTACGGCAAAGAGTGGATATCCGCAAAGAAAAGTAGATCCGCAAAACCTTGCTTTTTTTTGGTCTCGATTTTCTTGACTAGCCATGCGCCTCGCGCCCGCGCTACATTTCGACTGTACACGTAAGCTGCGCCAACTATATACGCGATATACGTACATCTACATTGCCGTGGAAACTCCCTCTGCTGTTCTCGCTCTCTGCACTCCGTACGTACGAGCGTACGTACGTCGCGATCGTGAGAAACTCGCGCCAACTCCTGCTATAACGCTGTCCGTGCTATATATCGCTGGTTTGACCACTGAGGCCCTCGCTCCTGATAAGCGTGCGCCTCTTCTCGCTGTCTATCTCGCTGGGATCTGTTGTTGTTTCGTTGTTTTGTCGTTGTGTTTACGTTACGACCAATTTTAGCCGATCGATTTATCCGAGAAACCGTCGGATGCTCTTCTGAGGGCTTTTGAAGGGTTCGCGTTAAGCCGTAACTTTGCAGTACTGGATAGTGGTGAGCGAGCAAAGTTGTAGGGTTTTTATTCTCCGTGCGCAACGATAACAAATGGGTAACGGCAGATGTGAAAACGTGATTTACGACAGTGGCAGAACGGACAACAAAAATGTGCCCTGACAAAAAAAAGGATAATGTAAGATCTGGAAATGACGTGCGAGAGAGGAGAGGAGAGAAAGAGTGCTGTGTCGACACGGCAATGGGCAAGGCAAAGGTTAACGTCAGTTGTCGAGAAACCTCGATGCAGTTACGAGACTTACCCGTGACGCGAGCCAAAGTTACAAAGAAAAATCGCGTGAAATTATCGTCGTTACAAAAGTCAAAACCAAGCGGCTGTTTCAGGTACGGTTGCTGTTGCGTCGAAGCTTTGACTCAACGAGCCTGGATCGTTCTTGGGCGTTGTAATTTGTCGATTAGCCATATATACAATGAAGTTTCGTCGTTTTAACGGTCGGTTTGATGGATCGTATACGTAAATAGATTTATTCGTATCGGTTAAATTTCTCGCGCTTACCCGCCACCTTTGATCAACGCAACAGTCTGTACCACGCATGCGTAACAGTCGCTCGCGCAGTTTGCACTTTGGATTTAACCGTTGGCCGCGGACTCGACTGTCACATGTTGGTTGTAACAATAGAGCCATCCGTAGAGGGAGGTGGCTGTATTTTGTCGTGTTGTTGTGGCACCGGTGGATGACTTTGTGACAATGAGCCTGTATAGCGTTTGTTTATAAATTTTTGTACGTTGCAACGAACAAAAAATTACTCAACAATGTGCGACAAAGCCGAGTGGGTACTCGAACGGATCGGACCCATCAGACATGAAGTGTCCATCGACAAAGACTATGTGAGTACATTGTTATCGTTTTGTTTCCCTCCTCCCCTCCTCCTATTTTGTCGGGCTATTTTCCTTTTATTTTATTATATTTCAAGGGAGATTTTCTCGTTTTTTAACGCGGAATCGTTTCTGTATTAACGATTGAAACAAAGAGGAAATGTCGACGGGTTATCACACTTAAACTTGTTGTATTTTCGCCGTCGATGCTTCTTTCGCGGGTATTTTTACTTTTACGATATTAAACTTGACTATTACACTTGTTTTTACGATTTCCTTCAGTGATATATAAATGAAAAAAAAAAGCTTTTTTAAACGATACGTACTCCGTATCACTGCGTACGCGTTTTGAAAAACGAATCTTAATAAATTATCAGACGAGAGAAAATTTACTCGGGAACCTTGATGCATTTGTCTACGATCGATGTTCTGAGAATTTTTGCGACGATGTATCCAAATATCCAGCTATGTTTGTAAACATGTCTAATTATGTGAAAGGTTAACTTTTCTTATGACAACGACGCTGCTGCAATAATGGTAGAACAATTTTCGCAATGAATCGTTCTGAGCTTAAGTAAAAAAATACTTGTGTGCAATACGATGTTTCGCGCCGTAACATGGCTTGTATTAAATGACATAAAATTTTTAACATCGACACAATCGACAGCAATCAATGTTTGATATCCAAAACTTACGATTATTTTATCACACTCGTGAAACTCGATCGTTTTACTGGTTATTACAGCGAACTAAAAAGTTATTAAACGAATTTTTACGTGATTACTGCCAACGTAACGCAAGTTGCCAATAATAATCATGAAAAAAATCTCACTTGCGTCTATTAACGATATATCGTATATTATGTGTCTGACAATAGAATTCGCCGGTATTTTTAATACCTTAGATAGAAATTACAAGTCTTAACAGAAAAGTTGTACAAAACAATATGCATGTATCTATGAAAAATTAGAAACTGCTAAAATTTCGAATATCCTTGAACATTTGTATGATTATTCTTTTGCTTTCAGCTCACGTGTGGGAGAATGAAAGATCAAGACATCGTATGCCTAAGCTTATTGGTATCTAGACAACACTGTGAATTTACACAATTGCAAGATGTTTTATCCGTGTTAGATTTTGGGGTATGCAAAAGCATTGCCATGTATTCTGCAATAACATAAATTAGTATTATTATTATTATGAAATAACGCAATAATTAATTGCAGAGTTCCAATGGAGTTTTCGTAAATGGCCAACAAATAAGAGCCAGGCACAGATTTATGTTGAAAGAAAATGACTATGTAGGTATTGGATGCAGTAATATTCAATCTTTAGACGACACTATGTTTGTATATAGAGTAAAGAAAAGGGTAAGGAGATATTCAATTATTGGTTAGTAATACACGCTATCTGTTTCCACAAACACAGATTTGATTAATGTTATAGGTCATTTCGAATGATAGATCAGCCCGTAAGCAGCAATCTAAAACTCGTCAAGATCCAATTCCTGTACCTAATAAAGTGATAAAAATGTCAAGAGTCGAGGATGATGATTATGTAGAAATCATAGATCCAGTGATAGAGGATAACAATATCGAACCCATGGTAAACAAACCTGCCCAAGAATGCCAAAACATTATAAACTCAAGCAGGCAAATACATAGTATTGCTCGTTTGAAAGCAAAAGCTAGAGAATGTTCTATTACTTCGAATAATGACAATGAAGTAGAGGACTGGTCCGGAAATTCAGCTAAAATAACCAAAACAAGTAAGTCATCTCATATAATTGAGACAGGTAATTCAAAAAGCAATGTACTCGTAAAAGGGCCTGAAGTAATAGACATAGATGGTATTGAATCAGATCCTGTAAATATTAAAACTGAATTAATGCAATTAGATGACGTTGGTACGTGTGATGTAAATATAACAGAGCTTAAACAAGAGAATCCTCAAGATAATGCTCAAGATAAATATTGTTCGTCGTTTATCGATGATAATGTTGAAATTGGTGTAACCAATCCAAGTATTGTAAAGCAAGAACTCATCGAACCTTCTATCGGTGACTACAATGAAGAATTCATCATTAAAGAGGAAAATGAATCTGGTTGTTACTCGCAGATCGATCTAGTGGAAATTGTTGATGAAGAGGATGATTTTTTTCCATCTTCTCAGTTATTCAATAAGAGTGGTATCAAGCAAGAGATTGAAGAGAACGCCGACAATGAACAAATTCATACATCAGGTTTTCATGATGATGAAGATGATAATGTAATAACGATTATAGACAGCGATGAAGAAAGCAATGATGGGACAAATTATTTAGATAGTCTGCTGCAGAATACAAAATGCGAACCTGTTTTCGAAGATAAGGTACCAGAAATTATAGTTCCAAATATATTAGATACCGATAATATGGAAATAGGTAATGTAGATCCACCTGCTAACGAGGCAATGAAGAATTCTACAACAACAGAAAGTAATACTGATTCCAATGTTGAAACGAACGAACCTGAGGTTGATACAAATAAAAAATACCCTAACAATGAAGAAATAGATTCTTCTGCTAAAGTGGGATCCGTGAAATCTTTTGATGAAGTAATGCTAGCGTTATCTTCATTGGATGAACCGTCAGCATCTTCAGCGTCGAATAATGTTGTATCGTCGTCTTCGTCTTCAGTCAAGCCTAGAAGGAAAGGAGTGGAAATAATCGAACCACATCATATGCAGCCAAAAAAGAAAAAGAAAAAGTCTGACGAGGATAAAAAATGCTCCTCGAAATCATTGACTAAAAATAATAAAAGTAAGAAAGACAAGACATACAAAAGTTCCTCGAGTAGTTCCAAGAAAAGTGGTCATCGTAGAAGTAGTAAAGATAGTAAAGATATAGACGAAAAATCAAAATTACAGAAAATCTCGACTGAAAACAAAGAGAAAAAAGATAGTGATCAAACACCAAATAATTCGATCGATCAAAGTGTTTCTATGCTCGAAAAACCTAGAGAGCCAGAAAAGATTAAAAATAGAACTACGGTAGTGAAAGCAAAGATTTCAACGAAATCAAGAGGTGATATGTTGTGCGAGTCCATGCAAAACCTGAGACCAACGCCAAGGACATCAATCAAAAAGCCAGGCTCTGAAGCCGCTAAAACTCTACCACCAAAGGCTCCTGAAAAAAACGTTACAGTGGGCAATTCGTCTTGTAGTACTATAGTAATACCTCGCCGCCAAGTGCCATCAGGTTCCATAAAGCCTGCAACTAGCTCAACAAATAATCCACCTGTGGATGTACATAGTTCCAATGAGCCAGCAAAAGACGTGATTGAGTCTTTGAGTGGATTAAATGCAGTATCTACTTCATCCACCTCTCCCCAAGAAAATACATCAACAGTTTTAAAAAATACAACAAATTTCATGAAATCACAATCATCATCTTCATCCAGCAACAATAACGGAGCCTTGTCATTGGATACTGAATCAAATGGAAATGATGTGAATCTTGAAACAAATTCACTAGCGCTCAAACCATCTTTGACAACTTTAATGAACAATGGAAATAACAAAAGGGTTTCGTTTAAGGAGAACATCGCATCTGTTAAGGAATTCCCAATTGACCCAGGCAATAGCATGAGAAACATTAAAGATGGACCAAAAACTGTGAAGGAGCTTCCAAAACCGTTAGAATTGAAAATAGAAGACTTCCTGGCTCGTGTTTTTGCGTGGGAGCCTTGTTGGTTGGAACAGCAACAAAAAGTCAAAGAACTGCCACCCATAGTAAACAAAAACAAGCTGCTTCCTTTACCAAATACGTTTGATTCCTTTGAACAGTATTACAAAAGAATGGAAGTATTGCTATTATTGGAAACTTGGCAATTGTTACTCAAAGAATATGAATGTACAGGTAGCAAGTAAGTGAATTTTCACAACAGTCTTAAATATTAAATTGAATGCCTTGATATCGACTGTAATAACGATGTTTCAAAATAATACTTAGGTATGCCTCATCGCAAGTTGTGTGCTGTGCAATTGAGAGAGATTCGATTAAGCAACAACAGACACCAAATCGTCTACGATATTCAAAGCTCGACATAAGAACTATCGTAACCAGGGATCAATTGAAACTGAAAAGTATTCCAGTTTATGGTGATATGATTGTTTTAGAATACACAATTAAGGTAAATGGACAGGTTAGATGGCGAAGAGCATTTGCCTACGTAATTGAAGTGAGGCAACAAAATTCTTTGAGGTCTTTGCCCTCCAACCATCCGCTTTGTAAGTGTAGTTTAATCAATTAATTTTCCTCTCCCTTGCCGTCATAAAGTTTACACTATTTTTCACTAAAATAAGAGTTTGTTAAACAGTCAAGCGGATCAACAATCCTCATGCGATAATCACGTATACAGTACAGACTAGAGTTATAGACGAACACACCGTTCAGTTCGAACAACTTGCAAGATTACGAAGTATCTTGTACTTGAGACCTCATTTACGTTCGGTTAAAGGATTGCAATGCGTGCCTCGATCGGCTCTTCGTGATTCCATTTTACACGTTGACATTGATGAATACAATATTGACCCAACAGAGAAAATAGACGTCAAGCAATATCAACTTATCACAAAAGTGAGTCGTAAGACTTTCATAAAACAAGGATCGTCATTCATGTTTAACGCTCTTATTTGACAGGATAAACTCAACGAGAAGCAGACGGAAGCAGTTATTAAATTTACTGACGCAGCTACAAACATGAAATCCAAAATTGGTTTACTTATTGGTCCGCCAGGTACGATAATACTGTAGCACTGGTATTGGGTTATTGCTTAGAAGAATACCTACGTTGAAGTTACATTAAAATGCAAAATTCGTTGCAACACTGTGCAGAGGCCAGCTCTCCGACAACTAACAACTAGTTACCCTTTTCGCGGAGACTCGCGCTTTCCCTTCCTCTATAACATTTCCCAAAGTCCTGTTCAAACTTGTCTTACACGTGCAGAACAAATGCTGATCGACTGCATCAACTTTTCATTTGTACGTTGAATATTGACGTGCATCCAAGCTCATTCACCGTTCTTGCTTTCTCTAGTCGTTAATATTTGGCGCTCTCGCACTCTTTACACCTTATAATACGATACGCTATATCGTATTATAATACTTTAATTGTCTAATATAAACGAAACAATTTGTTTAATGTTGTTTAGGAACTGGCAAGTCCAAAGTAATTACGAATCTTGTTGTACAAATGTTGTATGGAAATGGTAGATTCACGAATGGTAGCGCTAAGCGAATTTTAGTTTGCGCCCCATCCAACGCTGCTATCGATGAAATTGTTTTACGTCTTCTTGAAATTAGAGCTGCTATCACAAGAGGTATGTTAAATTACATTTTATGGTAACACGCGAAACGATTAAATGTGAATGTCTATTTGGTGTTCACGAAAAATGTATGTATTTTTAGAACATCGATTCAAAATGGTAAGAATAGGGAGAGAAGAATGTATGCACGAAGAGGTGAAAAAAATATCGGTATCTGATCTCGCCCGCAAAGAAGCTAATAGACAATTCGCTGGAAACAAACAGAGACATTTGGAAGAACGCGAGTACAGAGTAATTTAAAAACTTTTGAATTTTCGTTTGTTTTACTATGGCTGGCGAATAACGCGATGCTACCGATTTACAAGTGTCTCTCATTTATATCTTTAGAAACAGCAATTGTTGCAAACTATCAAATCGCTTGGCGAGCTTATAGCATGCGACCCCGACAGAAGAAAAGTATACGAGATGGAGCTCGAGCATAAAAAATCCAAATACGAGAAAATGACGAACAGTACTCCAGTAAGTTTTTTTACGACAGTATTAATGTCGTTCGATTTAATTCCAAATAATACGAGTTATCATTATCGCATTCACAGGAAGCGGATCAAATGGAAAGAAACAAACTAGAATCGGCTGCAAAATCGATGATTTTACAAAAAGCCCATGTCATTGCTTGCACACTATCTTCGTGTTACAATGGCCAAATGGAATCTATTTTTGGGTACGTCAATTGCATTGATTCGTTAGCTTCGTAGTAATTTTAAACAGAATTATCTTAGATCGACCGTTAGCATGGAATACAAATTGTTTCACTATAGTGGAATAAAAAATGCGCAACTTTTCAGAGGTCCTATTGAACACATCGCCACTTGCATAGTAGATGAAGCGACGCAGTGCTGCGAAGCTGACACGCTGATTCCTTTAATGCTTGGTGTCAAAAATCTTATTCTAGTTGGAGACCCTAACCAATTGCCGGCTACAGTCATGTCAACGGTAAGCACGACGACACTTTGATTTAATTATTCTATATCGAGATAAATCTGGTAACAAGTGTTATATTTTCTTGATTAGGAGGCTAAAAAACTAGGTTTAGATAGATCACTATTTACAAGAGCGAAAGAAGCTTTGGAAAATCAGTTAGACAATAACATAAATAAGAGTAAAGATCCTGTCATAATGTTGAAAGAGCAATACCGCATGGTTCAAGCTATTTCTCACTGGCCCAACAAGTACTTTTACAAAGGAAAGTTGATCGATCGGGTGGCATACAAGCAATCGTTTCCTTACCAGCCGTATCGCATACTCAATGTCGACGGAGATCAAGATCAGATCAAATTTTCGAATACCAGTGAGGCTGTATTTGTTGGTAATCTCGTCACTGCACTGATGACGTGTGAGAAAATTCACGCAATCAAGTCGAAGATTACAATAGGAATAATTACGCCTTACCAAAACCAGAGGACTGTTATTTTATCGAAAATTAGCGAACAGTAAGTTTCTGCGGAATTTCATTACATTGAATCGTTAACACGACAACAACAAAGTGATACGCAATTGCGTTCGTATGCATTGTACGTCCAACTAATTATTTATCGACTTATTGCACAGGCAGATCTGCAAAGGTCGTATTATTTTAGAGAACGGAATTTTAACTATATTTTTATAAAGTCGCTATTTTAGTCGGTATTTTGATAAAATGATAACGTTCGGCCGTTTGGTCGTGCCTGTCGTATCGACATCCTTGTAAAGATGATTACTACGTAATTTCTTATTTTAGGACTAATTTCATACCTTCTGAAATAAAAAACAAATTTGTGACCGAATGCAACACTATTGATAGCTTCCAAGGTCAAGAAAGAGACGTAATTATCATGTCGTGTGTGAGGAGTCACGGAATAGGATTTTTGTCAGATCCACAAAGGTTGTGCGTAGCGTTAACACGCGCAAAACATACGTTAATCATATGTGGAAACATTGCTCCTTTTCAGGTAGTTTAAAAGAGAAACAAAACATGACATTTAATACGTTGGCGTTTATTATTCCATAAAATATGTATAAATATTTTTACAAAACATCGTATTCTCTTACAGAAAGATAGAATGTGGGATGACTTACTGTGCGACGCACGTTCTCGAGGGCTTATAGTCAATTTGAATAAGAACGCCAAACCGAATGACATCAAGCCTCACGTCGTCAGGTTAGACTGCTAAGAAATAATTGCTTTGACTCTTAGTAAAGTTTATTTTTAATGCTTTGCAATTCAAATATTGCGTAGTTCTATCAAGCTCAAGAAACAGTGTCGTCTCGTTAGATCGCTCAATTCATGTTCAGTCTTGCTAACACTTTCTCATTTATAACAAACAAACAAAAAATCATGTTCATGATCACTTTTACGTAACGTCATTGTAATTAATTTTACAGAGTTCTTTTTTATCTTATGATAGTATATTTACAGTTTAATTTGTTACTATTTACATCGATAACTTAATTAATTAGGTATAACGAAGATATTTTTGTTATTTTTGATACAATAATTTAGTGTACAAGTGTCTATGTTAAAAATAGCAAAATGCTTTCTTTCTACTCTATTTTTATAAACTATTTATATATAGTGTATGTACAAAATCAACTTGGTAGTAAAGAAAAGCTTGTATCCAAAAACATTCACGCCAGTTTAATTGACATTCACGAAATTCCTACTATTGCGTGCACTGTCACACTCCTCGATGGGACAACCAATTAAAAATACACACGACGGTTAAAACTAGGCTCGGTATCACTGATGTGTTTTCACAAATTGCATCGGACGACGATCTTACGCTGGGTGGCATCTTTTCGGTCGTCGTTCGTCCCCCTGAAATCACGTTAACGTTAGTATTTGTCGTGTCGTTTCCGTGCCGTTAGTATCGCTGAACCGCGAAAAACACGGGTTATCCTCACCTCTTTTGATCTCGTTGGATTTCGTAGAGACGGGTGGTGATCTGGCGGTGACCGTCTTGATCGGCGTTGTAATCTTCATAATAGGAACTTGCGTTGTTGTGGTTGTCGTCGGTATCGTTGGTGCTGGACTAGATGAGTTACCATAGCAATGGCCTGCAACGTATCAAATTGTCATTCATTTGTCGGGCGTTCGCCGCAAACACTAACGAAACAAACGAAACGCACCTTTCTTCGAAAGCCGCATGCCTTCGATTTTTGGATCGATGTTGCGCAAGCACGAATCACCAGCTTCTTTGATGTAGATTTCTTCGTCGCTAACGATGCTCCCGACAAAACACTCGTTCGTGCCCGTGTCGTTCCTCATTGTGTACGTGTACGTCACTCCTTTTTCCTCCCACTGTCCAAGACACAAATAGGTTCGCTCTATTTCGGAATACCAAGATTTAGTATAAAGTATGCAATCGCAACGATTAGACGAAGAATCAACAGCCGGACGAACCTTCGTAAAGCTCCCCAGAGTTACAGTTGTAGACTTTGTAGTACATAACTTGACGAGTGTTGCAATTGCTGCTCAACTCGGCGCACCATCCTGGTATATCGGTAATTTGGCCAGTATACTCACCCGTGATCGGGCACGGAGATTCCACCGTACGTTCCAGCCTCGACAACGTCCACCAAACGGCACTGGACTTGTCCAACAGTCCATTGGTATCGTTGCATAAATAAGGCTGATACACAGGGAGGGACATGGTGCCTGACAACGAAACGATACGTCGCTCGGTTGAACGTTCAATGGACGTTTAATATAAAATTGCTCGTTGCTCACCTGTCGCAAACTCCAAAACGTTCTCGCTTCGCTGCTTCATGATTAGACAAATGAACGCTTCTTGCTCGCTGAAACATCCAATTGAGAATGGAAGAGTGTTTCTTTTTTTTTCGGACAGATTCTCGAATAGGGTAGATTGCGACAACTTACCACTGATCTTTGGAGAAAACGATATATTGGCCAGTTTCGTCGTTTGAGTCGACCGTAACAAACGTGAAACTTTTGTAGCCATTCAAGTCGTTGAAAGTCATCGTTCCGTTCACGATCAGCGTCTCCTGCCATTCGCCCTGCGCCCACTGAGGAAACCTGTCGATACCAAACCAACGTTAACGTACCGAGCTAACCCGAGTTCGTTGTTATCCGTCGAGCTGCGTATGTTGGCAAACGAATCGTTCAACTTACGATTGCAAATGTTTTATCACGTAGGGCGGCATTTTCTTCTGTGTCGTTGTTTTACTGAGAATCAAGCTTTCGTAGCCAGTGGTAGAGTTGTAGAGATTCTGATTGCAACTCGAATCGCTACTTAGCGTCATGTATATTTTAGACGTTCTACTATCAACGTGGTAGAGCTGAAATCAAAATTGTACGCGTGAATCGATACTCCTGGCCAACTTGTGAACTTGTCAAACTTGTCGCCTGTCCAACGAACTGTTATTTTTGTCCGTTGATCAACAACTAGCTTCTGCTGCTTCGTAACGCAATTGTTAACGTATAAATATAGTTCTGATTTGAAGTTGCCGCCTGTTAGTTATTACGTTGGAACTCGTAACGTTATCGAGGAGTCTTTACAACGCGATAGATTGCAAACATTGATTTGTCTAACAACCGCTTGTTAATCTAGAAGCTTTTACTTGGAGATCGATCGTATAATGCCGGAATCAATTTCTATCCTTAAGACGTCTTATTCGCGATTCGCTTGAAATCAGAACGATATTGCATGAATAAAATCGAATATTTGCCGTACATGGTCCAACACCGGACTTCAGTCCGCTGTACTTTTTCGTAGTTTTTCGTTGAACGAGTGTTCCGAACGACGTACGCCAAGACAACGGTTAAAAATTGACATTGATTCGTAACTAAATATTTTATTACGTTACAGCTTTTATTAACACTTACACCACAGCGGTAGCGCGGTCGTCTCCATTTGGTAGGTCCAGTAAAGTCCGGTACGCCTCTGTTGTCCAACAAAGCCACGTACCTAGGTCCTTCGCTACTTGTGTCCAAACTAGAAGCTGGCCAACTTCCAAGACATTCAAAGCTTACCGCTGAAGAAAGAATATTACATCTTTAATTGCAATCTACTTTGTAATCAGCCGTATATCGAGTGCTACACACGATTATATTTAGATATCGACGAGCCAAGGCTCGGTCATTCGGTAATTCGGTTAAAAAAATGCCAAATAATGCGATGGAAAATATCGTAATATAGACGCGTTAAGATTTATACGGTAGGCCATTAAACGCACACCGCTGACGTATTTGCCAAAAGTCGTGTAATTATGCGAACGAGTCAAAAGTTTTATAGCATTATAAGTCAAAAGAAAACATTTACCGTGATCCTCGAAGGAGCAGCGTTTGAATTGAAGATGGAGTAGAGAACCGTCGGGACAGTTGTTCATATCCGAGGAAAAGGAAGTACATTCGTCCTTAACTTGAGAATTATTATCGTCCAATCCATCAAATTCATAATTGACACTGTACTTGAAGCGATATTTTCCCGCGATAGGACAGTATTCGTTGCGAATCTTAATACCGCCAATTTCTCTGCTACCTGTAATTGTATAGTAGTTTTATCGAGCGATGTTTAATATTGTAAGTAAATGAACTGTTTTGTACGATTTTTTTTTTAATACTTACGGTAAAGGATTGCGGATGTGTTGAGTTGCTTACAAGATTCGATCGCGCCGTTCTCGCTCGTGTAGCATCGATTGAGGTCTTGTGAAAATACTTCGACGATGTTACGCGAGCGCCTGATCAGTTGGAAGCACCTCATGCATTCGCCATAGCCACCTCGACTAAGTAAAATAGCCACGATTACATTTTATACGTGTACGATGTTTTTAATCGTTTTACTCGCACTTGATCAAGACTATTGATTTACAGGAGTAACACTGACTTTTGTTTATTTCAAACATATGGCGTAATAACATATTGCCGCTACTTTCAATGACAACAAAACACGTTCTATACCGTAATACGTATTTGTTGTTTTTGACGTAAATGTCGATTTGTTCAAAAATATTATTTTTCCATAAAAGTTATTTTAAGAATCGTATACGATTTGAACAGTGCCAATGCCTTTATTCATTTTTATAAAGAAAAAAACAAAACATTTTTTTTAATAAAATATTTATTAAAGCATTTCGTGTTTTTGTTATTCTCTCGTTGTAGTTTTTTTACTTTCGATATCGTCCATCCGTACGCGTGTCGACGAAATAGGATTATTTCAATTTGGCAAGGCATATCCGTATTTGTACGTTTGTTTGTTTGCCGAACGAATAACTTTTGTAAAAGCTGACACTTACCTATCTCTCAGTAGTACTTTATCGCCAATTTTCTTGTGACAATATCCCCAAACGGGTATGGCATTGAAGGTGATGTTAATGGTAGAATATTGGACGATTGGTTCGCCATCGTCGAACGTGTTGAGGTTGCCACGAGCATTACCAATGCTATTTCCACTGCTCACCTGCATGACAAACTCTCCCTGATACTCGGCAGAGAAGTAGCAGCCGGAGGTGAAATCTTGTAGCTCCAGCATAGGATTTTGCAACTCCTCGCTCGCGATCGTCGATAAGCCTGCAACAAGCGCAACCGAGAAAGACCGCCTTTATTTCCTGCTCTTACACAAGCCTCTGTGTGTGTGTGTGTGTGTGTGTATGCGTGTACTATACTCGATGCTTCACTTGTACTTTCAATTTTTCCTTTTCTCAATGGGAGGAAACGCACGACGAGCTCTCCTCGCTTGGTTTCTAGTTTGTTTGTTTTTTTTTTAAATGCCAGCTGGTTTTGCGCGTTTTTTCCCCGTTGTTTCATTCAAGCGAGGTGAGATGCGCGTACGCGTTTTGTTCGAACGAACGCCGAGGATATTGAGAAATGACGTAAGCATTCTTAAAAACGCAAATCGTTGTTGTTATTTTTAAAAACTATTTCTTAAGGCATTCGAATAAGAGACGTTTTTACGAAATAACACATCCGCATAACAGACGAGTTCGGAGAAGAAGAAATCAAGATTGATTCGGAAGCTGATTCATCCAAGCTCGTAATAAATTAATACTTTTTTCGTTGACGTCTCGACAAATATTTACGCGATTGATATTCCGAATGCCACTGAATGCCGAATACAGTCGTGAAAATCATATCCGTAAACGAGAACGGAGCAAACGAGCGTCAAGGTAAAGCCATCAATCGTGTTGCAAAAGACCCGATGATTCTTTGAGACTTGCGAATGAAAGGTGTGCCGTTTTAGTCGTGAAAAAAACGTAGAAGCAGAAACCGTCCGTGTAAAAATTTCACATAGCAGTTGTTTGAAACGAGCAATTAGCGCTCGCCGGTAAAATTAATTGAAAGAAATAACAGTACCATTGAGAGTTAGCATGCACTTAAGAAAAGAGCGCATCAGCAACAATGCAACATTCGGTTGCAACAACAAAACGAGCAGAATAGGAAAACGCGTATAATCATTTTCTTTCGAGAGAAAGATAGGCAATTATGCAACTGACGTTATCTCCCTCTCTCACGACAACAACGACGACAAAAAGACAAAACGACAGAGAGAAAGAAAGTTGCAATGAAAAATTGATTTGAAGAGAAGGGCGTCCGCTGCCGCTGGGTAATAACTAAATCCGCTCGAGCGCGCGCATTATCCCACGGTCCCGATCGGGCGCGAGCGCGAGGAGTGGAGAGGATCGGCTGCTTTTTCTTCGCGCGACCTTTTCGCAAATCCAACCGAGCGAAACGGGTTTGCTGCCGTTGCTGCTGCAGCAGCTGAAGGTGTGGCGCGTCTTGGTTCGGAAAAAAAAGGAGAAACGAAACGAGTGTGTGGATGGTCTTTCTTTTTCATCTTTTTTTGTCGGATTTGCATTGGTAAGCCGATACGCGTTTCCGGGCTGCGGTATGCAAGGAGAGAGAGAGAAAGAAAGAGTACACACGTGTACGTATATATATGGTCGAACGAGAAAGGATAAAAGGAGAGCTTTTTGGGACGCGATTCACTTTGTTGCAGTGCGGCGGTTCGTTTATGCTCTTTATATAAGATCCGTGTGCGCGTGTGTGCGCGTGTGTGCGCGAGTGCTATTCAAGTGGGCTTTAGCTCGAAAACTCGAAATTTCTTTTTCTGTCTCGCGTGATTAAGCACGTTTAAAAGTGAATTTTATTCGCCTCAAGTGGTCTAATCCAAAAAGCGAATCTTGCTTTCGAGTGCTGGCAAAATGTATTCCGTTCCACCTAGCTCAACTTTTTTCTCGACCGTTCGTTTGCGATGTATCGTACGATGCGAAAAATCTCGATGTATAATAGCGTCTATGTCGCGTACCTACGAATCTCGTTGTATCCTTCCAGACCGAAACGATCTGTATTCAGCTCTCGCGTAAACGATCGTTTCCAGTCCGTGTGTGTATATATATAGAGGCAATCGGTAAAAAGTTTGCGATAAAAAACAGAAGCGGCATCGTACCTGTGAAACCAACCAAAAATAAAACGAAAAAAAATTCTCGCGGATTATTCCGTCGATTATCGTAATCCGTCGGCGGTACAACGCGCACTCGTGTAATCGATCACGATATACTTTCGAAATATAAAAAAAAGACCATGAGAATAATTCCGTAGATATAATAATACAGAGACAAACGCGTGGTACTCGGTGCACGCGCGCAACATATATATATATATATATTCACACGTAAATAAAAGTCGTGGAGAATTGCGCGCTGATAAAAAGCGATATATATGACGAAGAGGCAGACAGGCAGGCAAGCAAGCAGGCCAGGCACGCGAGGCGAATGATCCGGAGAATGGACACGGCGGCGCCCACACGCATACTACTGACAAACACATGCATATACACACGTACGCATACTTGGCAAGAGCAACGGAAGTGCGCTTCGCGCACGCCAACTCTTTAAGGGTGTGTGTGTGTGTGTGTGTACACGTATATACGCGAGTATACGCCTAGAAAGTTTTCAAGCGTCCGACTCTTTCTCTCTCTCTCTCGAGGCCGAAAATTACGGATCTAATCGTCGAGAACGAAGGTTGCCCGCGCGCGCGCGCGCGAAACTTCCGCTGATGCTTTTGTAAAAGAGCAGGCGAGCGGCAGCTGTCGTGGCCAGTTTATAAAAGCTTCAATTCCAATTTGTGCGTGTGTTTGTGTGTGCCTGTGCTCTTTTTTTTCACTCGACCAAACTACCTTTCCACTTGATTGCTTCTCGTCGCCGTTCTCTCGTCCCTCTCCCCCTCTTCTTCTTCTTCTTCGAGCACGCTTTGTTTTAATGCTATGGTGTCTCCGACATAAGTCTGTATGCGTGTATTGCTTTGTTGCGTGCGATCAGCACTGAGAGAGAGAGAGAGAGAGAGAGAGAGGTATTCGCTTGTGCGTGGGCGGATGATATAGCTTCTCGAGGGATTGTTTTATTTATTTTTGTTTACGAGGGGGATGAGAATCGACGATGGTAATTCGACGATTTCGATGAGAAATTCGCCCTTGCCACGTACTATCGAAAATTGTTTTGCAGCCAATAAACTATGGCGTAGCATCGAATCTATTTGCACGGATACAATCGGCGATGTTTAACGCGTTGCACTTGGATTAATAATCGAATAAAAGGTTTACTAGCAGTTTATCGTCTCCTCCAGCGAGCCGTGAAAACGGCTGCCGACGTTAGCGAATCAATCCGATATCGATTGCTACGTGTAATATACGCTAAGTCGTTCGGTAGCGAACGTCCTGTACATCCGATGAAAATCTTTCGCGTCGATCTAGAGGCGCGAAGAAAAAACATCCGAGACGTCCACTCGTCCCGATACGAAATTCCAAAGTTTTTTATTATTGCGTCACGCACGTTTACTCGTCGACCCATCCTGCCAAAAAAAAATACCAAAAAGTAACACTGATTTCCGCGCTCGCACCAGTACGTATGGTCCAAAAAAAATCAAACAATTCTCGATATCAGAGAACGAACCAAGTAAATTGAACGTTGAGCGTGTAGCGCAGGTGCAACAAGCCAGAAATCCTACGTATTAACTTGTCGCGCACAGAGGCGCGCGCACGAAAGCTTTAGGCGCGTGCCATCTGTCCGGTCAGCTGTCTCCCTAAGACGCTCTTTCTCTCTTTCGCTAATTCTACGCGTAGAGTATACGCTTCGTTCTGGTTTACTCGAGGATTAGGCTTATACTCGTAGTTAGATTTATTGCGATTGATCGACGCATTGTTTACACACGAGAGATTTCACGTTACGTTTATTGCCGATGAGTAAGATTGAAGTTTTGTTTTGAAAAAGGGAGCGATTTGGTGCGACGTGTTTTCCCTCGAGCTTTTACGGCGATTGATTTTTCCCCTGATACCGATGTATTATTTGTCAGTTTTTACGTGCTTTTCTTTCATTTTTTTGTTTTTTTTTCGTCCGACCATTATTCACGCTTATTAATCCTTTTGTGCCGTGGTTCGTATCTCTACTTGTACATCTACTATTAGCGTCAATTGAGTTAACTTTGCGGACAAACCGTCGTCGTTTCAATTTCATCTCTCGAGATTATGGATTGGATTTATCAAAAAAAAATGAAAAAAAAAACACGAATCGGTGGGTTTTTTCGCGGAGAAAGAGAGAGCGAGAGAGGGTACGATCAGTAGAGCGACGTTCCCACAAAGATTGATTTTATGCACAAGCAAAGTACTCGCCGTAATACCACCGACAGCAATAAAAACTTGTGCACCCACTAAACGACTTCTTATTTCAATCGTTCATTCGAGAAAATACTCAACCTCCTACAATAACAAAAAATAACAATCCAGAATGCGGTTACCTTCTGTCTCTCCTACAAAAGAGAGAGAGAGAGATTACTCGTCCTGTCCAACAGTCGAAGACGCGCAGTGAAGCAGATCGTTAATATTTCAATAACCCGCACAAAGCCATCAAGGAAATATCCCTAATTGCGCGCTCATAATTTGCGACGCTTGTGCGTCGAGACGCGTTTACTAACATAATAGTGACACGGCAAATTTCTCTTGCATATATCCCTATTTATGCCGTATCACGCGTCTATGTGCGTGCGCGCGCGCGTGTGCACCCGGAACAAAAAAAAGCCCACGTAAATTTATATATGTATTGTGATGACGACGATCGACCGTCTGTGCCGCACATCTACCGGATATTGAAGCGGCGACGGTAGTAACAAACGGCGGCTCCCCCATTTCGAGCCCCCCCCCCTCCCGCCCCTTCTTCGTCTTTTTTTTCGCGCACGCCAAAGCGACGACGGGTTTTCGGTTGGAATGCGACGAGGAGAGAGCCACTTCGATCCGAGGTGATGGAGCGGCGAGTTTTTGAGGATACTTTGGATTTCTACAAAGGAAGTCGTAGATTTGCTACGCTACGGATGCTCGTAGCCGTCCTTTTCTTTTCTTTTATCCTCTTCTTCCTCGTCCTCTCCTTCTAATTTGCTTTAGTTGCCGATTATATATAGTGCGAAATGTCTCGATTAAGCGGCGATGACAATCCACGAATCTTGCACCATTTTCGAAACAGACCACGACGCTCGAAATAACGCTCAAAAACGCGCAAAAGGGAGCTTGGTCGTAACGTTTGAACGTCGGAACACCAGAAAAAAGGCCCATTTACGCCGTTATCTCTGTTTAGAAATAATTACGAGCCTCGGAATATCCAGGCACATAAAGAAAACAAACATTATTTGCGGAGTAAACTCCAAGAGACTTGTCGTTTGTGGCCTTGAGATAAGATGTCATCGTTCTTGTTTGACAAGTTCACGCGAACACGCACGCACGCACGCACGCACGCACGCAAGCACGCACAACAATTACATCGATCTCTCGATCTTTCCCATGCAGTTATTCAACGTATCAACGAGTAATCGTTTTCATTCGACCCACGAAAAATTGTCACAAAGAAAAAGCGAGAGAGGACCAACCGATCGGATTGAAATCGCATCTCGAGATAGATGGAGAAGGAAACAAAATTAAATCACGAATAACGCCATGGTTCTTTGCGGCGTCAAAACCTTACGCCCTTAATGAAAAAAAAAACAACGACGCTTCCATTCCTGGATATAGGCGCAGGTATACGGAGATAAAGAGATTCGGTACGGCGATAAGTGACTTCCGGGCAGCGTGGGGTGTGTCTATACTAGCTCTTATCTTATATTTCGACAACAGGCGACTTTCCGTTGTTTTTTTCCTTTTTTAATGGCCTTGCCGAGATCGCTGATCTTATCCTCTTAAAAAACTGATGATCTAATTCGGAGGAGAGAGAGAGAGAGAAATTGTAATTAAAGTCCTAGTTTTGAAAGCAAAAAAGAAAAAATGACAAGTCTATAATATACAAGTTTCTCACGCGCGATACAATTGCGTATGTGCGTATATAGGACGTAGGATGATTATTTGGCCATTAAGGAAGACGCACAAGCATCCGTATATCCGTAAATTGGCAACGTGAGAATTCAAGGGAAACCCAAAGTGACAGAACCAGTCCACCCACTTGTGCAAAATAACTACCCTCTCGAGAGCCACGCGCGCGCACTTCAAGGCTATCCTTTATTTTTTTCCACGAACAAATATCCATAGCGAAGGATGTACGGCTTTGTAGCTATATTTGCGAAACGCTTGCACTTGTACGATACGCGTGCTTTTGAGCGATTCCTTCAAATATTCTTATCGTCTTATTCTATTATTACATGGCTTGTGATAAATTCGTTAAAATTGGATATCTTTCAAATTGCCTCAATCTGCTGTTCAATTGGGCGTTTCAACTCTATCGAATAAATTCTTTTGCACGAAACGAATCGAATCACGCTCGATAAAACGTTAATAACGCTTGAATATCGTTCAAACTATACGAGAAATTAATTCGGTGTAAATAAGTGGTCCGTTCAACCTCACTTTGGATATACAACGAAATACAAAAATAGCGCTCGTGCCAGGAACGTTTTCAACGACTGGTACAATTTTTCTTTATGCAATTTATCCAATAAAAAATTCTTTGAGGTTTCATCTCTGTCCCTCGCTCAACCCGCAACTATTGTAAAACTCGGGCAAAACTCAAAGGAAAAAAAAATAATCGTCAACTACATCTTTCAAGACGATTAGAGCTCGAAGAATCCGAAAAACGCATTAAGTCCCTCTGTCTATCTTTTTTTCCAAAGCCTCGTCGGGATCGCATGAATGAAGCAAAAAGTAGTAGAGAGCTAAAAGAAATACACAAAAGGGTATATACAGGTAGAGGAGGTATATTCAGACACACACACACACACACACACCTGACTAGCTGTGTCTCCCCAGCGCGATGCCGGAAGCTGTGAATACCCTATACGTATACTCGTTCGGTGAATTTATGGGCAGTAGAGAGTGCACTTGGCCCTCCTATGGCGAGAAACCCAAAAACTTGTCAATGAACTTACGACGACGAAGAATTGAATAAAAGCGCTTTTCCGGGCTTTGCACTTCTCTCTCTCTCTCTCTCTCTCTCTCTCTCGCTTGCCGTCGTTCTATTTCCGGACAATGAACTAAAGAGATCCTCTACCCTCCGCCGCGCGCTCCTTCTTGGTATTTTTTGCGTATCGTCTTTTGTATAGCGAGCTTCCCTTCCTCGCGTTCTCTCTCACTCTCGTTTTGTCGAGTGCGATTTGACGCTCTTTGTCGAGTGAAGCATTTTTTTCGGATGACCAAACCAATTGAGCGAGAGATTTGTACACGGAGGGATGCACTTTGCCCATTGTCGAAAAACAGAAAGTCATTGCTTCAACGTTAATTTGAGTAATTTTCCATTGTGCTCAATGCCCAATAACGATTCAGTTCCGATATTTAAAACGAATGCAGAAAAAAAGTGTGTCGTACACGCGGTAAAATCTGGTGACTCGTGTACTCGACGAAATAAGTCACTGTATGATTCGCCGATGCCTATTGTAAGAAAATGTTATCTATCGCGCGAATCATATTCGTAATAAGGAAATAACAAAAGATAGCGACTTCCTATTGACAATTTGAGACGCTTCACTTATAGATTAGATTGTTGCGTCGAATAACGCGTATTTTTTTAACGATATAGAGCAACGTATATCCCGTAACAGTTGGCGGCGTTAGAAAAAAACAAAACGTGATAGAATGTCATTAGACACGATTATGCTATACAGCTGAAACACGTATGTCTAGCGCTTGATGTATATTTCATGATTGTAAAACGATTTGGCTTTGATCCTCGAATTTATGCCTTTTCCTCGTAAGCATGACAATGAACTTTATATATATATATATATATATAAATAATAAACCTGCGCAGCCTATTCGAGATGACAAGAAACGAATCGAAACGAAACTTGTCGATTATTCGTCGCGTTCGTACGTTATTATTAACGATTGTTTTCTTGATGTCTTTGTAGAAATTGAATTGTACACGAGACTGTACTCGTTTGGCCGTGTGCATTTCACCAATTTGTTATGCTACGTGCACACTCGAAATACGAGTAAACAGCACTCTCTCTCTGCTTGCGCCGAACAATTTCTCTTGGCATCGACATTTTTCTCTTCCTCGTGGTTACGGCACATCCATCCGATGCAACGATTCTTATAGACGCATCTAAACGTGCAAAAAGAACGACGTGTTCGCTTTACCTCTACGCCAAAATTTCGTCTGTACTGTCAAACTGTGCACTTGTCAAGTAGAATATCGCTCTATATACTTGCGATCGCTAACAAGCGCGCGTTTACTAGAGAAAAACACGTAAAGATGGTTCACCAAGCAGACGTACACAACCAAAAAACCAACGCACATTCTTTGTTTTTTTTTTAACGAAATTGTTATTCGAACGTACATTTAGAAAGTCGATCCTTATTTCCGTTGGTCTTTAAAAAAAAATTTTTTAAACGCGCGAAAATTTGCAATCAGCAAAATTCATTCATAAAAAGCAAAAGAAATATAAGCGCAGCTGACGCTCCTTTTAAACACACCGGAAGAGTCCGCGTGTTTTGAAGGATGAAAATACGCAGCTTTGCGTTTGATCAACGAATAAAAAACAAAAGCAAAAAAAAAGAATAACAAACCTTGCGCTTGGGTGATCGCCGCTAACAGCACAGACACCACGAATAACAACAGCATCGTTGCACACAAGCGGTATAACAAACACACTTCAAACGAGAGAAACGACACACTATACAATGTACTTGTTTATAAACAAAAAAAAAGTAGCAGCAATGGTAAAAAAAAAATCACATGGCGTGTATATTCCAGTCGGTGAAAAATACACGAGCGGCGCGTAATGCACGCTGCTCGAGGCACAAGGCACGACTGACTGGTTCTATACGAAGGTGCGTGCAGCCGGTAGGTGGTATACACTACTGGTGCTGCTGGTGCTGCTGTTAGCTTGGCTGCTCGCTCAACGACGGTGGCCCTCTCTCTTCTTTTATCTCTCGCGTTTTCTGTAGCCGTCCCGCTTACGGGCGCCGGTCGCCGCAGAACGCAGTTTCTTCTTTCTCTTTAAAGTCATTCGGTTTTTCGGACTTTTGCGGCTCTTGTGTTTCGTTCGTTTTTCTGGCGCGTCGTTGAAATATCTTGGGTGCAATTGTTGGATATCGTTGACGAAATTGACGCAACGATGTATATTAGCTGATTTTTCCACGCGCAATCGACGTTAATTATTTGCGCGTTGCGAGATACGTTCGAGCTATTGGAACTTTTTAATTGATCGCTGTTCTCTGTGGGAAAGCAATTAAATCGTTTTCCAATGGATAAGATGAATACGCGCGCGCGCGCGTGTGTGTGTGTGTGGGCCGTGAGGTTCTGTCATAGCAGCAGAGATAAAAAACCGTCTCGTGCATCAATCTTATTCCCACGAAAAGAAATCCCCTGTATCTCTTGACAACGTTTGCGCTTGAATTCGTTATCGATGCGTTTTTCGTGCCGACTTTAAAGACATCGGTCGTACGCACGGACGTTATCTCGAGAGAGGGAAAACCTGTTTCGAACGAGTAAATAACGTCTAATCTGGAAACAAAGTTCATTGTCGTGCTAATGAGACGAGGTATTAGGACGTCGACCCACGATCGGACCGTGATGTACGTAAGTCGGCGTGACGTTCGCTTAACGCGCATTTTACCTTTTGTATCGACTGCAATCGACGAGTTTAATTGAGCAAATCCATCGTACGAAAAACCATTGTTCACTCGAGAAGATTGCGCGTACGTGCAAGAGAGGGCCACTCCTCGATTTGCCGCGTGGGCGTCGCATGGAATTCGATTGTGTGTATCTTGGTCGTTATCGGCGTCATCGTCATCGTCATCTGCCGTGAGAATGCGTGCGAGTTGAGCCCTTCGCCCCGGAAAAGTGAGAAAGGAAGAGACCGCAAAACTGCTCTCTTTCTCTCCTCTCTCCCTCTTGATCTCGAATGACTACGAGGACTCTCGAATGTCCGTTGGTATACGTGTGTCTATATCCCTTTGTCCTGCGTGGCGTTGACAAAGAGTTGCGTGCTGCACACGCGTCTTATTGAATTTCAATTTCACCAGAGAGAGAGAGAGAGAGAGAGAGAGAGACGGAGAGGAAGCGACTCTCGCTTTTGCAAAGGCGCAAGTCTTCGTATAATCAAGCCCAAGACGGACGAAGAAGAGAAAGAGAAAGAGATGACGCTGTCGCGGATTAAAGAGACTGTAACTCGAGCATAAAGCAAAAAACTCGGCTTTTTATTTTGTTCTTTTCGCGCGATTACGTGGTTTATGAAAATTGTTCCAACAATCGAAAGTGAGGATTATTCCGATAAAAGTCGATCGTCAAGGGTACGATCCATAAGCGCGATAAATTATTTATAAAAAATTACGCTTCGCGTCGAACGTCATTGACGTGCTCGTTACGACTTGATCGTTAAATAATTGATAGGTTTTATTTGTTGTAACTGTTGTTTTAATTTAGAAAATAAAAAAGTACGAACGGACTTGAATCGTACTTTTTTCCCAGAATATCATAGTAAAAAAAAGATATTTTTTCTCGTGAGAGTTGTAAGAGTATCGTTAAAAAGTCATTCGGATAAATTTACGACGCAACGTTGTTTATGAATACGAGATAACGTTGAGAGCATCGATCGGCGGTGTTACAAGCACGTCGAATATTCGTTAATTGTAGGTGTGAATAGCGTCGATTCCGAGAACGACATCTCGATTCAATTAGCCCGTGTATTCGACTGAATCGCGCACGCGTTGTTGTATTCTTGTCCGAAGCTTGTAGTGCATCTTAAAAAGTTAACGTGGCACTTCCGGACGATAGCTTGTATAAATAGAAATATGTTTGATCGACGCAATTTTCCAGGCGCATATACGCGTACACGTGTCCCTCGTCAAGCCCGTCCAGCCGTCGAAGCTCGACGCGTCTTTTTCTCTTGGTCTTTCCAACGATTACGCTAATAGGAGCATCCAATAGCGGTCTAGTGTACGTGCACGTGTGCGTGTGCGTATAGCGTTGGTACGAGAAAAGAAGAGACGTATGCGACGTATACAGGCAGATTGAAAACGCAAAACAGCCGAGTTTTCACACGAGGCCAAACCATCAGCTCTTGCAAACGCATGTATACTCGCGTGTATGCTAACTCTTGAAAGGCGACACTCTCTCCGTCTCTTGTACTCGCGTGGTTGTATACTGGCGCGACTCGAAACGAGGCGATTCTTTTTCATTTCGTTCCTTCTATTATTCCCTCGCGAGGCTTCCTTCTGTTCGCGCCTGTAATTTGCCCTCTCTCCCTCCCAGTCGGCGTGTTGTCTGCAGAGCGCGCGCGTCTGTCTGCGCTTCCAAAGGAATGCTCTCGTAAAGGAGACCAGAGGTGCATGCACTCTGTTACGTTCTCGTAAAGCGTCCGCGCTGTTTAGCGTGGTAAACACGAGAGTAGTCTCGTGACTACGTCCGTGTACGCGCGTACGACTAATTTGCCGTTGCACCGTCGCGATTTCATCCAATATTCCGTGGGATTGCACAGAGAGAAACGGAGACGCTTACGTTTTTTTTTCTCGTCCTTGACAACGAACGAGGCCTATGCGTATACGTGTTCGCGATTTTTGTTCGCCGACGGAATTGACATTTGCTGCACATGTCCGTACCAAGTCCGGAAGTTCGTTGATATCGCGTATACGTTCGCAAGTGCTGACGTTCAGCCTTCAACGTCCTCCTCGCTTTTTGGCAAGAGCTTCAAACGCGTTAACGTACCAACGTTCGAGACAACTCCAAACGCTTCCAAAACGTTTCGCCCAATCGTCAATTTTCTCGCGCGAATATTGATTACAGTTTAAATTGGATGTTTTGCTTCGATCGCTATCAAACGACCAATTTTCGACGAGTAAAGTCGTGCAAAGGTCGAATGACGTCGCCTAGCGCTATCGTCGTTTGAAAAGAAAGAAACATCGAGGCTGAACGGTAGAGAAACACGTCGGTCGTGCCGCACCGCCACTATTTGCTCTCAAGCTACCGGCGTCCGTCGATCGATTGGAATATCGCGAGCATGGAAACCGTAAGAGAGATCGTTAATAATTTGAAGAGTAAGGTTTTTTTAAAATGTTTGCTGTATTATTTCAAAGTATGCGGAATCGCGCCGATCGATTTGACCGTCCAAACGATTCCTAATACGAACACAGAGCGCTGCACTTTTCTGCATTCGCGCACAAATATCGCGTACAGCGTGATCGTGTTGACGTGGATGATCGCGACAAACGGTTTCGCTGTATATTTCTACGACACGATCCCGTACGTTGGTCGGTCGATATCGTACGTAGGAGATATCTTTGGGTTCGTCAGCAGTGTGTGCGTGATAAGTTGCTTTTGCCTAAAGTGTCGGACGCAGATAAATCTACTGAATAGCTTGAACGAAATCAATGCAAGTATGACCAAAGAAAATTGCAGTAACGACGACGTACACGCGTGGAAAGAAATCAAAACGATAACGCTAATACACGTGTTTATTTGGTTGTGCTTATTCGCGACAACGGCGTTGTTTCGCGAAATTCGTATTACGGCAATCGTCGCTAGCCTCTCCACCGCTCACTTTGTACTTAGCGCGCTTACGCTGCAATACTGCATCCTGGTGTTGTGCGTCAAACGCTTGTTTCTAAAGCTCAACGACCGTTTGGATTTAACGTTAACGAATGCCGAGCACGCGCGTGCCTCGGCGTCGGTGTTCAAATTCGACAACGACTTGTTGAAATTATGGTCGTTCTACGTTAATTTGAAGAAAATTTCGTACCGCGTATCGCGATTCTATTCGTTTAGTATGACCTTCATTGTCGCCGGTGTATTTTTCAATTGGATCGCACCGTTGTACCATATTATTAAACGATCAACCTTGATTAACGCGCCACCTTTGCCTATCGTCGACTATCTGCGGCCAACGTTATACCTCCTCGTACACGTGTATCCTTTCGTGAACTTGACGACGTCCGTTGCGACTGCTACAAACGAGGTAAATCAACGTTGCACAGCGAATATCCAGACGCGATCATTTTCGTATATTTCATCGTGCTGGTGCTTTACTTAATCGCGTGCAGGGCAGACGAACGCGCGAAATCGTCAACGACCAAATGAGAAAACCCCACGCACGAGTAATCAAGGATAGAGTAAGGCACCGCAAACGGGTATTCGCTAAGGCACCAACGCAAACCAAGTGACTCGCTTAACGCTTTCAGCTGGATGAATTGTCCATGTACCTGTTGCACGGGGACGTCGAATTCATGGTTTACGATATATTCGCATTGAACGGGTCGTTTCTTGTGTCGGTGAGTGTAACGTCGTCGTAGCGTATAAATGCCACGATAAAGTCTTAACATATCGACGTCCGAGCTATGTTGACAGGTTGTTGGCACAGTTACGACGTATTTGGTAATCCTCCTTCAATTCGAAGACGACAACTGTGCGACCAATCGCGAGTGAATTTCAATCCAGAGCCATATCAAGAACTCGTCGATAATCGCGTTGTTAACCTTCGAGCTGCGCACGTGTCCTCGCACGAATATAATTTTTGCTCTATTGATTGGTTCAAACGGATACTTTGGTATTGCTCGATAAAACGTCGAGAGAGAGAACATCGGCAAAACGTCACTATCGGCGTTGCTCTGTAAAGGATAACAGAGCTTTGTACGCGTTTGGTCAATTAAACGGTGAATCGTGCGCAAACCATCGTTGAAATGGACAGATTCGGACGATTGATCAAGAGATGTAAAATTGCAAAACGCGCCCACCCAAAGTATCTGTTGTACTTTTTTAAAGTATGTGGCATTTTGCCGTTGAACTTTGAGATCGAAACGATAGGTATCGCGGACGAAAGTCGCTCAACCTTCTCACTCTCGAATCAAAGCGTTGCGTACAATTTGTTTCTAACGAGTTGCTTGATTGCAGTGAACGTCTTCGTGTGTTTCTTGAATAGAACGAGCGAAGGCTATTTCAGTTTCGTTGTTCATTACACAGGAGACGCGTTTGCGGTTGTCAGTTCTATCGTTATCATCGGGACATTTTGTCTAAACTATAACAAGCAAATACTCCTGCTGTACAGAATCGATCGAACGAGGGGACGTTTGTTGAACGTGGACGACAGCCCGCGTAAAAAGCTCCAATGGATGATTCTCGTGCATACGAGTGCTTGGCTGGGATCGACTACAGGCTCACTTTTTTGCAATTTCTACGACAGAATCGTGTATTTGATTTTCAACGCAAGTCACTTCCTACTCAATGTCGCGGTGTTCCAGTACTGCGTCGTCGTCGAATTCATCAAGTGCATGTTCACACGACTAAACGTAAATTTGCAGCGCACCTTGAGAAGCGCCAGAGCGACGAGTCGGTCGGCGTCGGTCGCCGAATTGGAACGGGAGTTGACACGATTGTGGGAATTGCACGCGGAATTGAGTAAAATATCGATCGACGTATCGAGATTCTACCATTCGAGTACGTTAATGTTCGTTGTAAGTGCGTTTCTCAACACAGCGTCGATCACTCATTTCATGCTTGCAAATCCCATGTTGATCGGAGGACAATATCCGATCGTTGCCGATATCGTTGCCGGAATAAGTTTTTTACTCGTGTACTTGTGCTCTTTGCTGTTCTTGACGACAACTACGAAAACCGCTTCCGACGAGGTAAATGGATTGTTCGTCGCAAACTAGAGCGCTCGACCACTAGCGAACGCTACATCGACGACGCCCTGACGCCAGACTACATTGCTTTTTACGTATTTCAACAGAGAAAAAGAACGTACGAGGTAGTTGCTTACCAAATGATGGAACCGCAGTCTCGGACGTTTGCGGATAAAGTACGTAGGAGAACGCGAAAGGAAAGGATGGGCAGGCGAGACAACAACCGCTTGTTTAATTGGATTCGGTCTCTCTTTTTTTCTAGTTGAAACAATTGTTGATCTATCTGTTGGCTGACAACGTCGAATTTCGAGTTTACGATTTGTTTTCTTTAAACGAATCGCTTCTAATGTCGGTAAGTGCAAGATCGATTGAATCTATCGAATCGTCGAACAATTATTTCACGTGTCGAATTGTAACGTCGTGATATCGCATCAGTTTCTAGGTGCGGCTGTGACTTATTTGGTCGTAGTACTTCAATTCCAACAGAAGAAATGTACGTCGTAAAACAACGTTTGGGCGCTGTGGCGATGCCCTACGCACGTACTACACACGTATCGTCTTTTAAATATTGTTTTGTACTCCGATCGTCAGAGGGTGCCGTTACCGCAAGCTAACTAGTGCTCCGAAGGTTACTTTATCGCCAGCAATAGACCAACGTTTTAGTCGTTAGAGTACTTTGTTCATTAGCTGCCTTTTTGCTGGTTGGGACCTTTGTCCAGCGTACGGAGCACTCGCAGGCTCGTAAAAGTGTGTTGTTTAAGCGCACGCTAGTGTCGAAACATCGATCGTCACGGTGTACCTCCACTTTCGACGAACAAAATCGCCGATTGTGGTCCAAGTACAAAAGCACACAACAGTCGTGCGCGCGTTTGTTTAGACCCGTCAGTCGGTTCCTCGCAGTGACAAAAATATACAACTCTAAGAATGGAAAGTATACAAAAATGCATCAACGATTTAAACGCGGTAGATGTATTTTTTAACATTGTACTTTACGTGTTCAAAGTATGCGGAATCGCGCCAATAAACTTCGTTAGCGAGACGACACCTCGTACGAACGTGAGCCGCGTGACAATTGCGTACGCGCGCAGCATGGTCGTGTACAATTCAACGATGTTAATGTTCATGGTTACGGTCAACACTTTTGCCATTTACTACTACAAAATTTCCGATTACATCAACGAAATCATGTTTTTCGCGGGAGACACGTTTGGATTTATCAGCGCGGTTTGCGTCGTAGGCTGGTTTACCGTCAAACACAAGACACTGATAAACATATTGAACGACATGAACGAAATACGGAGAAACGTATCGGCGAGCCATTGCAAGGATGGAAAACGTTACGTTGTTAAAAAAATTAAATGGTTAATATTGATATACGTGCTCGTTTGGCTAGGCCTCGTTGTGACGACAACGTTCCATAATATTTATCATATATTGGTGAATTTTTTCCTGAACGTATGCCACTTTATACTCAACGCGCTCTTGGTTCACTACTGCATCGCGATTCAATGCGTCAATTATTTGCTTTTCGAGCTCAACAACAGTTTGCTTTGCACGCTGAAACGCGCCAATCCGACCTCCATCTTAAAAACTAACAAAGATTTGTTGAAGTTATGGGAGGCGTACGCTGATTTGATCAATGTTTCACGCGACGTATCGAATTTCTATTCCTTCAGCATGATTTTCATCGTTACGGATGTCCTCTTGAATTCGATCACGTCGTTGTACTACATCATTGGAAAATCAATGATCGGCAAGCGTCAGTATGCCATTATTTTGGAGGCGATACTCTTCGTTCTTGGATACGCCTGCCCTTACGTGATTTTGACAACCTTCGTTACGGCCACTACGAACGAGGTAAATCGCCGTTGCGAGACGAGCCTCTCGCTCGCGCTCTCTCTCTCTCTCTATTTGTTAACGTGTGCCCGTAGAGCAGACGGACTCGCGGGATCGTCAACGATCAACTGAGGAGACTAGAATTACGAGAGGTCGAAGGCAAAGTAAGCGTTGTCATAATTATTGTCGAAACCAATAAAAAGAACGAACGTCCGTGATGGTTTTAGTTGTCCCAATTTTTCATCTACTTGTTACACGGAGACGTCGAATTTACGGTTTATGATTTTTTCCCGTTGAACGGATCGTTCCTTGTATCGGTAAGTAGTGGCGTGCACCAGCACTGCGCACCGTCCAATTATTCCCCGTGAAATATCGATCTACACGTTTGTCACGTTCTACGCATTTGTCGATAGGTTATTGGCACGGTCATCACTTATCTGGTGATACTCCTTCAATTTCAGCAGAACAAGTGTACCAGCGACGACGAGTAGCGACGGAGCAAGATTGCGCGAGTACTTTGGAGGCGAGGGCTGCACCAGCAACGCATGCTCCAGCCTCGGCAGAGCTGTGGTTACGAGTTTTTCACCCAAGCGGAGATTGTCGTATCGACGAGTCCGTGTTTCGCGTGTTTTATGTCGGCACTTTTTATGGGCGATCGCTAAAATGTCTATTATCGAACGATTCAAATAAACTAACGCACGTCAATGGCGCACAAGGTGAACTAATTCTCTTTTGTTTTCACGAAATTAAGAGTCGTTTTACTCGCTAACGCGGCGATAAACGGCTTTTAGCGCGCAACCTAAGGTAACGAAAGTATCGATTGCGCCGACGCGTTGCGCCGACACGTCGCGCCGACAAAACGTCGAGGAAGAGCGAGGAAAAATTAAGGCGCGATCGGTCTCGTCTCCTCGTCGCTTGGTCTACCTCTAGGTCCGCGTTAACATGTCGAGAGACGCTGGCCAAAAGTCACAAGGTCCATCGGACGATAACGCTGGTTTTTTAAAATGTTTGTACTATTTGTTCAAATTATGCGGAATCGCGACGTTCGATTTCAAAGTCGACGCGTCGACAGATAGAAACGCGAGAAAATTGAGCTTCGTCCATTCGCCCAAAAGCATCGTCTTCAATTTAACGATAATTTGCCTGACGATCGTGCTGCACGGAGTCGCTATCTATTTGTACGCGATATCGCGCCACTGCAAGGAATGGGTATTTTGCGTGGCGGACGTGTACGCGTTTCTGAGCGCAACCTGTATTTACGGGATTTTTTGTACAAACTGTCGAAAGCAAGTAGCTATATTGAAGAAAGTCAACGCGATACGCGATACATTGACAGTCGAGAGCGATAGCTACGAAGAGAGTGGCGTACGGAGGCAAATCAAATGCATCGCCTGTGCTCACGTGTTTCTGTGGTTCGTAATAATTGTGTCGTTATTTTTCTTCGACGCCTATCACGTAATTATCTATTCTATCGTCGATACAAGTCACTTTGTTACGAACACGTTGGTCGTTCAATACAGTGCCATCGTGAAGTTCGTCAAGCATTTGACGATCAAGAACAACGAGCAATTGCTTCGTACGTTCAACCGGAGCAATAATCACTTTTACGGATTGGCCTCGATAATCCAAGCTCATTACCATCTGACCTATTTTTGGAACGTCCACGCGGATCTAGTAAAGATTTCACGCGATATATCGTGTTTCTATTCGTTTAGTATGCTGTTGGTCGTTATCGGGGTGTTTCTCAACTTCACCGCAGTAACGTTCGACATCTTTGTCAAAACAATTTGGCTCGGTCAACCAAAGAAGACCCTCGTCGAGTACCTCTGCGCGGCCAGTTTTGTCATTGCCTATTCGATCCCTTTGTTTTTGTTGACGACATCCGTTAGCTCCGTTGTTCGCGAGGTACGTTAACGTTTCGCCGGACTAGGTGGCTCAACAAGCCACCAAACAAACAACAACAACAACCGTACGTTTCCTTCTTTTCCTTTTCCGTTTGTCCACAGAGGGAAAGAGCGCACGAAATTATCAGCGATCAGCAGAGGAAATCGCGATCCACGCTGATCGAGGAGAGGGTAAGCTATCCGAACGACTACTCTCGTAACGTTGGAACGATTCAAACACGCCCTTACGTTTGCAGTTGAAACAAATTTCGATCTATCTGTTGAAAAATAAATCCGACTTTGCGCTATTCGATTTTTTACCGTTGAACGGCTCTCTCTTGGTCTCGGTGAGTACAGCGAATTGAAACGCACACGAACGACGTATTACTGATTATCACGTAATCCAACAGATTATAGGTACAGCCGTGACCTACATCATTATATTGATTCAGTTTCAAAACAATAAGTGTACCGCTTGATCTGGTGGATTTAAGGTTGTCGAAGCGACCTTAAATCAATTGGCTGCAAGTGCGTTTACTCTAGAGTCAAGGAAACGGCTTGGTCGAGAACGATTATGCTTAATACGCTAATGAAACGTATTGTTCGCTGGGCATTAGACGCAATTTCAACGAACGATTACTTTGACGCGTGCGCGTGCTAATGCAAATATCGATTTTCACGACGTTTTCCGTACGAAGAGGGAAAACAGCGAGAAGATGGACTAGGCGGACGAAACGACGTCGTTGCTGCCTATCCAGCTGGTGCAATCAACGTCTACAAAGCGAACGAGGTAGTTTCGTCGTTAGAAGCAAGGCCAAAGTACCGAGAATGGAAGGCGCGAGACGATTTTTGAAGAATTTCAACGATAACGATTCGGTGACGTTCAAATGTATGCTGTACTTTTTCAAAATGTGCGGAATCGCGCCAATGAACGTTACCGTTCGATTAGCGCCAGGCACAAGCCTAACGCACTTGACGTTTACGAATTCGCGCAGCAACGTAATATTCAACGCAATAATGTTGAGTTGCATCGTCGTGACAAACAGCATCGGCATATGGTTTTACGGGAAAATTGGAGATAACATCGAAACGATATACTTAGTTGGTGATGTGTTTGGATTTGTCAGCGTGATTTTCGTGGTCAGTTTCTTTTGCATAAAACGCAAAGCGCAAATAAATCTGTTGAACGCGATCAATGATATTCGAGAAAATGCTACCAACCAAACTCACAAGTTCAACCAACACTGCACGCTCAATCGAATAAAATTGGTCTGTTTGACGCATTCGCTCATCTGGTCGGTACTTACGATCGCATTGATATTCAACAATATTTATTATTTGGCGATAAATTTTTTTCTAAATATATGCCATTTCATACTGAACTCGATATTAGTGCAGTATTGCGCGGTTGTGCAATATATCGAGCATTTGTTTTTTACGCTCAACGAGCGTTTGCTTGACACGTTGGAGCACGCCAATCCCTTGTACAATTCGTCGTCGGTCTTGAAAACTAACAAAGATTTATTGCAATTATGGGAGTGGTACGCCAATTTGAACGTGATTTCACGCAGAATCTCGAGTTTCTATTCGTTCGGTATGCTGTTCATCCTCACGGGCGTCTTCTTCAACTCGACCTCGGTACTGTATTACATCGTACGAAAATCAATGCTGTCTAGACAACAATACACCACTTTTTTCGAATTCTTCGACCCGACCGTTTTTGTTCTTGGATACGTATATCCTTACGTGATGTTGACGAAGTGTGCTGCGGCTACGAAGATCGAGGTAAGTCGTCGTTTCGGTACGAACGACCACGTGTCCCCCTTGATTTGCGGAACAATTCCTTGCAGTTGCTTGCGCGATGGATAATTGTCTATGTTTACAGGCCAGGCGAACCTGCGAAATCGTCAGCGATCAATTGAGAAAGCCCCACTTACGAGCCGTCAAAGACAGAGTAAGCGACCTCGCGACGTATCGCTCGTTTCAATTGCTCCTCGAAACGAAACAAAAGACCAAGCATTTATGATTTTAGCTCAACGAATTTTCCATCTACTTGATGTACGGAGACGTTGAGTTCATGGTTTATGATTTTTTTGCGTTGAACGGCTCACTTCTGGTATCGGTAAGTACGTCAAGTTAGCCTCAACTCTTACGCCAAACACGGCGATTTGAGGAACCCTCGCTTTCTGCGCTAGGTGGTTGGCACGGCCATTACGTACTTGGTGATACTCCTTCAATTTCAAAAGACCAACTGTATCAACGAAAACTGAACTCAATGAAATATCGTTAACGCCTGTTTTACACGCGACCAGGATGCGATATTCCACTATCGCCCCGATATTTTGACAAACAACGCGAGAAACACGTGGTTCGAATCGACGTAACTCGATCGAAGTAGCCGTACGAATGAAAAGCAACAAGTTTACGAAGCCCACTCACACCGGAAGATCGAAACTCGTCGTGTTAATGTCCACGCCGCGAACGGATATCGAATTGAAAAAAGCTCGTTAGGAAACGCCGAGAAGACGTTGAGGGAAAACGTTGGTTGTACTTTTACGAGGCCAGCGCAGTTGCTCCGTTCGGTTGTGACATCGAAACGCAAAAATGTCGAATTCAATGTGCGCCGTGTGCTTGAATCGATCTGACCAGACATCAGCCCGGTTTCCGTAGCTACCAGGAGCGCGTGCGAAGGTACGTTTTAACGATTCAAAGCAACGTCGGATTGTTGTTTGTTCCAACGAGGTGGAACGTAGACGTACGCATTTGCAAGCTTGCTAGCATGAAAATTTAAATAGAAGCATCGATTTTTACTTGGTATTTAAAGGAGTATTGATTCGCGAAGACACGGTGCGTAAACCGCAGGTGTTTCCTCGCAATCACCCGTCTACGGTGTTGTGTCGTGGTTCAACGTTTATACCCGATCGTTGGTATTTGCGCGTAAAATATCGAATTCCACGCCGTACAGACCCACCTCGGATCCAATGAAGTACATCGCGGGATTGATCGGAAAATTCAAGGCTGACGATCGCGTTAAATTGAAATATTTGCTCTTTATTTTCAAGTCGTGCGGACTTGCTCCGATTAGTTTGGATCTAAAAGTGCAACGAAACGTTCAGGCGGAAACGCTAACGTTCACGCATTCGCGCGTCAACATCGCCGTCAATATGGTGATATTGTGCTTGACGGTTGTGATCAACGGCTTCAACATGTACCTCTACAAAATAAGTGGATATTACGCCAACTCGATATACTACGCCAACGATACCATTGCCGTACTGGGCGTTATCATAATAATAAGCATATTTTCCATTAGACACAAGAGTCAAATAAATTTGTTCAATAAAATTCACCGAATAAAACTTTACATAAATCTGAACGACGACAAGTGCGAAGAAAGTGACTTGATCCAACGAGTCAAATGGACCTTTCCGACGTTCGCCTTAATTTTTTTAGGACTGATAACAACCGAACTGTTCACCGAGCACGATAACCCAATAATGTACATCATAATAGACACGTGTCATTTTCTATTGAACATGGTGATAATGCAGTACGATATCGTTGTCAAATATGTACGATTCCTGTTGATCGAGATCAATAAAAAATTGCTTCGCACCTTGAAACGCGCGAACAGTCCGTATGGCTTGAGCACGGTTATCCTAAGCAATTACGATTTATCGCGAACCTGGAATGCTTACGCTCAATTGAATAAAGTTTCGCGCGATATTTCCAATTTTTATTCACCCTGCATGCTTCTGATAGTCATAGCCATTTTTTCCAATTTAATCTCCATCAGTTACTACAATATCGCAAGACCGTTGTTGTTCGAGGGACGATTCTTGAACGTTCCCGACTACTTTTACGGAATCTTTGCCGTACTTATTTACATGTACCCTTACGTGTTGTTCACAACGTCGGTCAGCGCCACCGTTATCGAGGTAACACTGTGTATCGATATTCGCCGTTGGTCAAACGACCGCCGTTCCGGCATAATGTTTTCTCGTAATTATAGAACAGAAGTACTCGTGACATTATCAGTAATCAATTGAGGCAATCGAGATCTCGAGCGGTCAAAGAAAAGGTGAGAGAATATCGCGCAACAACGCGATCGAATACCTAGTAATCCGTGTTTTTTTCAGTTGAGCGAATTTTCCATCGATCTGCTCTACAGGAACATCGAATTTAGGGTTTTTGACTTTTTCCCCTTGAACGGATCTCTTCTAGTATCGGTAAACCTGCACGTTAACCACAACCTGCCAACTGTGTCGTTCTACAAAGACAAATCTGTTGTACGTGTTTTTCTCGATAGATCGTGGGCACCGCCGCAACTTATTTGGTTATACTCCTTCAGTTTCATAAGAATAACTGAGGGATCGCTTCGATGTACGATGTGGCCACCGAAATCGGACTCGTTTCTCGTCGAGAAAGCTGCCAACGAAGCAAACGGAAAATCGGATTCCAATTTGGACGATATTGTTATCAGCGGGCTTTTAGTGTTTTTTTTCTTTTTGAACAAACACACACGTACGTATACTGCTGATTCATCGTCGTAAAATTTTTAAATATACGTATCGGTTTTTCATTTTCCAGTTACAGGAATATTGATTATCGCGACATTGAATGTACTTTACAAGGTTTTCAAGAGAAATCGCCGTGGAAGTACGTACTTTGTTGTGTGATTTTTCTGCGGTTCGACGCGTCTTTTGCTACCGCAACATCAAGTCGTAGATAAGTTTTAACGAACATCTCGTTTATACGTAAAAAATTCGCAGTTTTATTACCGAGTCGTACGGCGTTGCCGTCGAAATCAGTGAGCGTTACGTTTGATTAGGGAATATTGACTTGCGACACGTGAATATTGCCCCGCGGTAATCGGTAAACCTAATAGAATTATCGATTTTAAAATTTTAGTTAATTAGTATACGAACGTGTTGCTACGTTGCGGCTCAACCTTGCAACGTTGTCAAGTGCAACGTTCAGTCGCAAATCTGGACAAGAGCGCTAATCCGTTCGACCTACTCGACTCGATTGTACTTCCTTTATCGACTTCCTTTATCGCAGTCGTAAAATGAAGTCGATAAGAGCACTAGTTGAGACCTTCCGAGATAACGAACATATCAAATTAAAATATTTGTTCTACTTTTTCAAAATCTGTGGACTCGCTCCAATCGACGTAAATATCGAGATGCGACAAGATAAAAACACGAACAAGTGTACGTTCACGTACTCGCGCAGATATTTTACGATAAACCTCGTAATAATAAGCTTGTCGACGTCGTTTTGCGGTATCGCCTTGTACTTGTATCAATTGTCTGGACTTTACAGGGAAGCCATATACGACTGTGTAGCGGATTGTTTTGGATTTGTCAGCGTTATAATTATCATTGTTACGTTCACGGTCAAATGCAAAAAACAAATAAGCATATTAAACGATATCGATGAAATACGGGAAAGAATAAGCGACAGCCATGAGAGCTACGAAGAGCACGAGATCTCGAAGAAAATCGCGCTGACGTTGTCGATGTACTTACTTTATTGGTTGGGATTAGTCTCAACGTTATTTTTCTTCGGCGTCAATCGTACGATAATCTACCTTCTTTTTGATATTAGCCACTTTATCATCAACATGATGGTCATTCAGTACTCGATCGTCGTAGAATTCATCAAACATTTGATCGTAAAACTGAATGAAAATTTAATTCGTACGACGAAACACGTCGGTTATTTCAACGGTGTATCGACGACCTCGACAGACGACATCGACAGGGACTTGGCACTCTGTTGGAAGCTGCATGCAGATTTAAGCAAAGTTTCGATCGAATTGTCGCGTTATTATTCGTTTCGTATGCTGTTAGTTATCATTAGTGCATTCTTCATTGCAACCGCAATAACCTATGACTTGGTCAAATCGCTATTCTTCAAAGGATCCTTTTCTATCGCCATTCAATACATCGGGGCAATCAGTTTTATTTTGGCATATATGATACCTTTGGTGTTGTTGACGACGTCCGTCAGTGCCGTTCTCCACGAGGTGAATCAGGTTTTTATCACAATTCACTGCTGCCTAACCATTGCCAAGTTTTTAACGCGTTCGACCGTTTTCTGTCATTCTTTACGCACGCAGAACGACAAAACGCACCAAATTGTCAACGACTATCTGAGAGAATCAAACTCGCGAGTGGTTAAGGAAAGAGTGAGTATACACGTCTACGTCGTTATATTTTTGAACGAAAATTTTTTATGAACAATTTGGAAATTACAGCTAAATAATGCGCTCGTATGTTTTAGTTGATCCAATTTTCCATCTACTTATTGTACAGAAATATCGACTTTGTGGCTTTCGAGTTCTTTCCCCTCGACACTTCCCTTCTGATATCAGTGAGTACGTTTATTGCACAATCAGCAAAACTAACGTGGAAAAAGGCTAAAAATGTGGATGTTTTAAACGTTGTTCGACAGATTATAGGCACCAGTGTCACGTATTTGGTTGTACTCCTTCAATTTCAACAGAGAAATTACGCGACTCGTATCGAGCATCATAACCATTCGTTCTCGAGCACGCGTGAGCTTGTATAACGTAACGAATCGAGTTAGGCCAGATGAGCGAATGGACCAACGAGTCTTTTAACGCGACTTCAGAAATGCCATTGTTCGTTGGAGAGTAATCAACGAGCGATCATTCAGCAAAACTGTGCGTTTTTAACGACCGTGTAAACGTCAAGAAACAACGAACAGTCGTCGTTGTCGACGGCTCAATTCTGTAATTAACGTCGGAATAATTAATTCAAAACAATACAAGTAAGCGTGTAGTCTTGAGACTCGTCGTTTGAACAGCGCCCAAAGAAATCCCATCGAAAGGACGGTGCCACGTTCTTTCAAAGGACAATTGAATGGATATTCGTCGAACGATTTGCAACGGGTACGCGTGTCGTCGCTTTCAATCGATCCAATTCAATCGTACTAACGTATCCGTTAAGTTCATTCTTCGTTTCGACCAAAAGTAGCCGACCGTTTCAGCTCGTGCTATTTATAGATAACCACTGCTAATTTGGCGTTGCCGATTAGTCGATACCGTCGAATAATTCGGCCGTCTGGTCCACGCGGTAAAAAAAGTACGCGTTAAGCGATACGCTGCGCGCGCGTAAAGGCAGCTCGGCGGTTTCCACGAGAATACAAATTATCTTGGTTGGTTTCTTTTTGCCCCTATCACCTTGGGGATCCAACGACTTTGTTCACATTTCCGTGAAGAACTGCTGTCTTCCGGAGAGATAAGGCAAATTGTCTACTCTTCGCGGTTCTATCTTTAGCCCTCATTATCGGTCATTTTCTCACTTCTGTCAACATGGCTAGCGATCTTTGGGAACCGTCGCGATTCCACGAATATACGTGCTTGAACGCACTTGCCAACGACGTAAAGCAACGCTCGTTCGAAACTCGCATCGCTTGTGAGAGTTTTGTCGCGATTAGTCCTAATTATGGCTTTTTCATTGGTTCGTATTGCTCGTGTAAGTTGCGAAAAAAACAAAAACAAAAAAAACCAGGCCATGAATTTCGGGAAAAACAAGAAAATTTGACGTACGTACAACGACAGATAAGACAATTATCCGAGATAGCATCCGCAACTCATTTCAACATCATCGGATAAGCTCGTAAATCGTACACAGTGGAAGTAATCTTTCTTGCTCCCATAGTAACAACACTCGCAAATATTTAATCAACTTGACAATCTCGCGCGGTATATATAGCTACTCGGTTTACACTTGTGCGATGCACAGTCATCGAAAAAAAAATAATAATAACGACGCGCGATCGTGTTATATATATATTATATACGTGCGAAGCAAAAGAGAGAGAGAGAGAGAGAGAGAGAGAGAGAGAACATTCATGAGTCACGACCGAATGAAGTCCACACCTGTCGGAACACTATACTCTCATTCGGATTTCTGAGCTCACGCGCACGCACGCGTACGTTCCTCTTAAAAACAACGTGCTTTGCGCGATTTATATTTATATAAATGTGTGTACGTGTGTATATATATGAGGTAGTAGAGTGAAAATAAAAAGGCGTGTGTTGCAGGCGCGGACGTGCGCCATGGGAATGGCTATACAGATATGAATGGGAGAATTCTTTTCTCTCTCGCATTCCGTTCCCTTCCGTTCTCCCTCTCTCTCTCTCTCTCTCTCTCTCGCATTCTCATTCAACTGCCTGCACTCTCTGGCATTCTTCTTACCTGTCTCGTATATATACGCTTACCAGTTGATTGTGGAAAAGCCTAATAAAGCATTTTAGGAAATTTCCGCCAAAAGCGCGTCATCTTTCTCTTTCTCTCTTGGGCTTTCCCTCTTTTATTTGCCCGACTTTTCAAATAGGTCTGACCTTGTGCTCTCCCTCTTCCCTTTGTGGATTTGCGGCTACTGCTACTTCCGCCGCACTGTGGTTTTCGGATGTATCCGATGATTGGATTTTCTTTTTTTTTTTTTCACGTATTTGGAGAACATACGTTAGACGTCGTTCGCTTGGGTAAATCTTGTTTGAAAATACTCGTCTTTTGTGCGTGCATATGTCGTAGAGATTAGTAACGTGAGTTGTGTGTTTTTCTTCCGTCGAACAATACATCGTCAAATACAAAACAGCGTTGCTTTTAAATTGATAATGTTTAAGTGGACAAACCGATGTGGTAAATAAATAATTGTGGGAATTTGCAATGAAGATTACAGCACTCAATATACTTATACTGTTACTCAACTTTATTTATCCGAGATTTGTCATTTAATATTCCAAAGATACAAGAAGGTAATTGAATATTTTATTGTCGCATCGGTCATTCACACACATACGAAGCATCCGCTCCGTTTGCGCGTGTGAACGACACATACCAAGCGGTTACGCATTTTTTTATCAAAAGGTCGCTTGACGAACGTGGAGGCACGCGTTACAACTGAATCCTTTGGATCGAAGGGCACTCCAATACAACTATCCCACGCGCTTTTTGCTTTATTCCTTTTCTTTTTTTTTTTTTTCATTCGCTCGACGCAACAAGTTCCAACTCGCTTTGAACGAACACGCGTGTGTAACGATTGCCGCTGAATTTCCTTCACTCGATTTAGTCATTCGCACTAGTTACGCTTTTTGTGTTTGTTTTTTTTGAATGCGCCTACGTATTGATTAACGTTGTATTACCGAGCCGAGCATTACTCGATTATTCTGGACAAAGTAAACTACGTGTATTATTTATTTATTCGTTGAAAATTCAAAATCTGCTTGTATGCGCATATTGTTCAAAAGAGCGATAAATCATCTTTACCGTTTTAGTCGAAAGGTACCGAAGGTACATTTGCGGGATACGAATGATTTACAATCATTTTGACCCGAATGAAAGTAAGATTCCGAGCCAAATTTAAAATAAAGTTTGACTTATCCTCGGTAATACTTCTCGTTGGTTGATGTACCGTCTACCTGTTTCCCCATAGCCCGCACATTTAACAATTTTACAAATACAAATAAACGAATAATCTACGGAGCCGGAGAATAAACAAAAAAAACGTTAACGTTATTTTCATTTGCTTCTTAATGAATATTCCGTTGAATCGATGACTTTCGCAAAGAAAAAAAGAAAAAAGAAGAGCGGCTCCATTACGTTGTAGGAGGGTTCTCGGACAAAATCCAATTAACTATTTCCAATTTTTTTTTTCAACGCCGGCGAGCAAAAAATATGCGCCTTCTCAAATAATAACGCAACGCTCATTTTAGCGGTACAATCAAGTCTTCGAGAGCATTTTATTTTCAACAACGTACTCCATAACAATCGCTGTAATAGTTTAATAATTTCGGGTATTGAAAATAAATCAAAGGCCTCTCCTGTACGCGCGTTTACGTATTTTTCTTTTTTAAAACATATTTCGATAACAAAACACAATCGGACAAAAAAATCAACGCGATAATCGCTCGATCGTCGGAGAAATTGAGTTTTATAACGAGCACCTGTTCTCTTTTGCTCTCTCTCTCTCTCTTTCTTCCAATAAATCCACAACAGCTATATAGCTGAAAGACCACACTGCTCTCGAGGCATAGCAACCCTATAATTATTATGAGCCCCCCCCCACCCCACCCACCTACCCTTTTCCAAATGTATCAAATCACGATTTATTGCTCGTCGACGATAATGGGTTTGCAAGTTTTGTGTTGCAAGCACACGTCGTAGCAACATTTCTCATTCGTCACCGTGCACTCCGTGTCGTCGCCGCATGGAATTGGCGAGTTACTAAATTTGCCGCGAGGACACGATTTTCGTTCTTTCGGACAATATCGGTTTTGTTTTGAAATCTGCGTGTTTTCTTCGTCGTCGGTGGATCGTTTGAATAGTACTGGCCACAACGAATAGATCCAAGAGTTGTCAAGTTGAAACCAAGGATGTTGATGGAAATCGAATAATTCTTCGTAGGCCCAATGCAGTAATGGATTTTTATGCTTCTTTTTACTACTTGGACAACAGTGATATTTGTCGTCGTCGTCTTTGCACCAGTATTTGCAACCTTTGCGAGCTTGTGCAGCTTCGATCAAACGTATGGAGATGACGACGAGGGTGATCATGGTAAAGATGAACTATTTAAGAGAATTCGACTGATTTAATTCGATGACTTTAATTTGTATCATTCAATTTATTGTATATTAGTGTAACATTTTGAGTGTTTGTTTCGTTGGTAAAATTCATTGTAATACTTGTAATCGATAATTTATAGCGATTATAAAATCTGAAAAACCTTGTAAATGTCTATCGGATATCTGTGCCACAACATTTACATCTATTTCGCTAATATATTAGGAAAAACAAGAGAAGCTAGTTTAACAATTACGTGATTATCTTGACAAGTTAACTTTGAAAGTTATCGAGTAAAATTTGATAGGAATACGATTCCTAAAACAATCGATAAATCGGATAAAAGTACAATGGAAGGACTACTACAAGAATACTAGAGAATATTCATAAAAAATTGCTGTTTTAATATATTTCTTACGACATAAACATATAGATCTCGTGTATCTCGTGTTAACTTTAATTCCTTACGAATAAATCATCGTTTAAAATAATTATAAAATTATTACAGTCTAACGACGCGAGTAATTATGGAATCACTCCGACGATAAAAACTCGACACTGTGTAGCGTAGCGAGCACGAGAATAAAGTATCGATAAGAATAGACGAGAAAAATGATTGATTGAAAAAAAGTGTCCGAACCAGATGATGCGTCCTCGCGAAATGCATTTGGCACAGAGGCTTTTCTTGCACAAATACCACTACTATACGCAAACTAAGTCGAAACAGAATTGACCGTACAAAGGACGAATGCTTGGCTACTTATACGCAGCAGACCGCGAGTAAAAGGCTTGATTCCCACTCCTTAAAGGAGAAAAGAGCTCGTAAAGAGGCAGGATATATTTGACAATGGACATGTGTCACCGTTTGAAAATCAACAATTTATCGAATGTCTCTCTCTCTCTCTCTCTCTCTCTCTCTCTCTCTCTCTCTCGCCTACTTTTCCGTTACTACTCTAACGGTCAACGTGCCGTGAAAACCATGATATACGCCGATGATTATTGTCCGCGTTATAACAGTGTCCGCGTGTTTGTAAATGCATCGCTATAAAAATGAAACAAAAACGAAGAACATCGACGTCATAAATCTCTTTTTCTCAACGGACGTGTATACGTGTTCTCTAATCGTTAAAACTCTTGCGCAGTTCTATTTACAATTAATTATTAGAGCCATTTTGCCGTTTCTTGACAAGACGAAAACAAAACAAAAAAAAAGAAAAAGAAAGGGCAAGTCGCAAAGTCACTGCCAGCGTGTATTATCGTATGACTGAATTTCTTCAAATTGCGACAACAGGAACAGTTTGATCGAAATTGTTTCACCGTAACAGTATCGACGCGAATACGAATTGCCAAGCGACAATTCACTCTCGCAACTTGGCTAAACTAAATATATCATATTCCCATTTGCCATGTCGTTAAGGACACACTTGATCGATGTAATCGACGAGCCTTGCTATACCCTAGGAAGCTGCCGTCGGCAAACCAGGAGTGCTTGTCTGTTGTTTGGCGCGTCGTCGTTTGTTCAACAATGGATTATTAGTATTGTCAAGCTGCTTGAGATTGGCAGTGTCGTAGTCAACGCGCATCGTAGCTAGTGAACGTGTCATCTCTTCCTGTACTTCTGGCCACATTTCTTCGCCTTCGCGCAACACCCGATTCGTGTGCAATGGCGTTGCTGGTACCTCGGTGTGTTTCTAAAATTTTAAACAAACGTTAAAACGAGTACCCTCGATCGCCCTTCACAATTGCACGCTATTTGTTTCGTCCGATATTCGAATTCTGCAAAATAATTAAATCTAACGAACAACACTCCCGATGGTTCGGCTTGTACGAGGTACCATATTGAACTTGTGTATAAAATTGAAAGTTTCAGCGTGTTATTACGTTTGAGACGATTCCAACCGCATCGACCGCGCTTTGAAGGGTCGACGTTGAAATTAACACATCTGGCGAATTTACGTACGGTGACCACGAAAAAGACACGCCTCGTTCGCTCGCTTTTCCCGTGTTCCCGTCACTCGCGTTGTTCAATAAACTTATCGATAGAGTTGAAACCACGATCTAACGATTCTCCGTCAAGCATCCCACCGACCACACTTGATTAAATAACGATCTTCGCGAGCACTCGAAGGTACTATTTTCAAATATCAACAGTTGTCGAAATATTTTTCAGATAACGAGCAACGTTTCCCCGCTAAGCCAGACTTTTTCAACAATTTAAAGAAATCCAGAAGGATTTTCAAAGAACGTCAATGACGAGTGTGCGATAAACCTCGTTACGTAGCTCAATAAAATAATTTAACGACGGTCGTTTTGAAACTAGCACAACAGTCGAATATCCAGAACTCGATTGCAAGTATAATCTGTTCCGCATATTAATATATCCTTGAGGATTCAATAATGGAAGTTGCAATCGATAACGCTCGTTTCCCACAATAGAGCCCGATTTATTGCGATGACTCTGACAAAACTTACCGAGATCCATTTATTCCTCATGACCTCGTCGATCTGTAGCCGTTGAAGAGGGTCGGTGGCGAGCATACTCTTGATAAGGTCGCGAGCTTCCGTGCTTACGTTCGACCATTCGGGATCTGGAAAGTCGTATTGACCCAGGCGGATTCGCTTTTTCATGCCTGGCGAGATCGCCAAGCCATGAGTACTGTAGAACGGTGGGAAACCGCATAGGCTTGAAGAAAAAATTGATTCGTTAGATGCCCGACACGTGATAGCGACTGGCCAAAATTTACGTAAGATCTCGCAACCGACAGCGTTAAAAATGAGATTATACCGAGGATGGAGTATTATTCGCAATGTTGGCGATTAAAGCGAGCACATTGTTCAGCGACCACTAATGGAATATCCATCTTTTAAAATCATAAAGTAAAAGTAGTCGAGGCGAGTCGAACTACTTTTCCCTAGCTAAAAAACCAATTAACGTCCACGCGTTAAGCGAGTCAATGTTTCCAATACATAATTGATTCGACTTACAGAATATACATGATGACTCCTAGTGACCAAATGTCGCAACTTTTGTCATACTTTTCCGGCCCAAGAACTTCAGGTGCTAAAAGTACAAACGTATAAATATCAACGGTATGGTTACTATTTTTAACTCGTTACATACGCTCGCAAAGTAATAAATAGCTGTTTAAAAATGACCAATACGACAATAATTAAAGGAATACATGGTTCGACGAGCATTGACTTACCGACGTAGTAAGGAGTATAACAAGGCGTTTGAAGTGTGTCTTTCAAATGCGTCTCTTTTGCGAAACCAAAGTCCGTTAATTTTAAAATGCCCATACTACCTGTTGGTCATAAAGTTATCGTTAAACTCGGATAAATTCGTCAAACGATTAATAAAGAGTTGAAAAGCACGAGTAACACGGCTAAATAAAAGCATTTCACGCTTTGGTTTGTGAGTCGTGACTTATCGACGATTCGTAATTTATGGATCGAGTCAGCGAAGCATGGCGTGAACGTCAAACAATCGTAAGGTAACCAGACTCCACACGGTATAACGTATCAAAGAGTTCTGTTATTTCGTACTACGAAAGAAAGTGAATTCAAATTACCAATCGGTAATTGACGATCGGCTGAACGAGTAAAGCGTGTTGGTGTATAGGGAAAAGAAGACGAACAGGTGTCAACGTTACTTTGAATCGTTCGTTATTTTTTACGATCCTCGAGTGATTGTATGGCTTGTTATATTAGCGTACCTTGCTTTGAGTACAATAAGTTTTCTGGCTTCAGGTCTCGGTGAGCTATACTGGAATCGTGTAGGTGCTTTACGGCGATGCAAATTTCATACATAATTTGGGCGGCCTCTGCAACGATCAAGAACAAAAAAACATGTGTTCCAGCGGATTAAAATGCAAAATACCGTACGTTAGATTGAGTGTTTCAGTTTTTTTTGTTTTTTTTTTTAAGAACGCGAGGTATTCCCACGCGTTGAGTACAATTAACGTTACGACGCTCGGCGTTGAGATTTCCACAAAATATCAATTAATGCTCGTTGTTATTGTCGTCTTGAACGTTCGAGGATATCTTAAATGCACTGCGTTTACATGTTTACTTGTCTGCACAGTTCTTTAATTATATCAAAGTATCTCTATTTAGCTCTACAGCAGATACTCGTTAATTATTGGCGTTGAACAATGAACGCGTTGAATCGGGCTTTTGTATAAAAAATACATCGTTAAACAAAAATCGATATCGGACACTTGAAGCTTACCACTAGAACGATACGTTTCAACGATGAAAAAAAAATATTTGCCACGCTTTTTCAATATTTTCCGATAAAGATTAACGTAATACGTTATTTTTAGAATACTGTCTCACGCATATTATCTGTCGAGAGCGGAGAAATCGTTTGAGCAATGAACATTTCGAATAGCAATTGAGTGGTCTTGATCGTGCAAACATTGATTTGGCTAGAAATACCGATATCGTCATGCTTAATTATACTGGCACGTATATAAACCGCGTAACGAATCCATATACGTCGCGTCATAAAAATGTCAAAGTACCGAAACAATAGCTCACCTCTCTCCGTGAAAGCCCCATCTTGCCTGTCTTGTATTCTTTGAAAAAGCTCACCTCCTTCCATGCTGTACGGACAAAGTAAAAATGCCACTTTGTACTTTCACCGTATGGTCAACGACAAAGACAAAACAGGCGAATAAGTTTCGGCTTACCACTCCATAACGACGAGTAGACACTTGTTGCCACCGTAGGTGTTCTCGTAGACATCCTTAACCTGGACGATGTGCTTGCAATTGGACGCTCGCCAGTGTAACTCCACTTCTCGTCTGGCCTTCACGCAATCGTGCAAAACCTATCGACAGATACATTTATTCGAGCGGTGCATCGCCATATTTTTCCAAATTATTCGCGATTTTTGTCAACTACGGAGTTTTATCATCTTTTTGTTGATAATACGACGTTGCGAGATAAGGTATCGCACGAGCAACGCTAGAGGACATCTTTGGAAAGAACATTGATACGTTTCCTCGTAAAATACGCACCGAATTAATCGATTCAAACGATTGTAACGCGTAATTACTATTTTATCGAGACGATGACGTGGCAGTGAATTTTTAGACGAGTTTGTCGTTGCCTCGAAAACCTTATCGATCGATCGATCCATCGCGCATATGTATCGTCAAACGTAAGCTTTATTCGTATTTGTTTCTTCGTTTCCCAATCGCATTGAAATAATCATAGCGATCGTTGAAAACCACGATCTTGCGTGGGACCGTCATCTCTGATCGTTATCGATACAGCTTGCACGTAACTCATCAACATTGACGCAATATACATCCAATGTGCGTTATTTAACGTGTACCATAATTTACGGTGACTTTACGCGTCAACCCAGATATCGCGACGGACCTATTTTTTCTTTCAAACTCCGATCATTTTTGCAAATTACGCGTTGTCAAAGTTGACGTTAACGATAAGTATCGGCCTGTCGCTCTTAAATGACAAATTACCCAGGCGCGCCAATTACCAGCATTGACAAATTAACGTTGCGTCGTATTCCTGCCAAATTGTACATGTTTATTATTTGTCAAGTTGAAAGAGAGAGAGAGACGGAGAAAAACTAATCGCAAGCGATACACAACGACGACGCTTTGACGCGTGTTCAACGTTGAAAATCGACCTAGTCATCGTCGTAAATAGACCGGCAAAACCAATAAAACCTTCCGGTAAAAAAAATCCGCGCGATAACAGCTACGACAAATAACTTGCAACGTGTCTACGTATTTTACGTTATTTTCCTCGGAATATACGCCTTGGAATTTCCAAGCAACACGCGTACAACTTCGAACGCACCCTTGTACGAATCGACTTGCAAAGTACTACGCCTGGCTCGATTTTTGTTCTTTTCTCGCCGTCTTATGCACGGATGGTCAACGGTGTAGCGCGCGATGGAACGATTCGATGCGTCGCTTGAAGTGCTTTCCCCTCTTGTACGTACTCCGTGCGAAGTCGGCTCGGCTCGACGAAACCAACAAACTCGCACTTGTTTCCGAGGCGCTTTAATATATTTTTTTCTCGACGAGACACGTATTTCTTTTCTGGATTAACCACGGAAAACGTATACGAGGATTTCTAAACAAAGTGGTTTCCGTGATTCGAGGCAGAAAGAGCACTGGCGGAAAGGCGTTCGATCAAAATTATTACGTTCGTTTATTTTGACAAAGCTACTGTCACTAGCGAAACGTCTTTTCGGATGTCTAGATATGTTTGTATATATACTCTAGAAACGATAGATCGTCAAGGCTGCAAACGAAAAGAACTTTTCGCTGACAATGCAAACTTTGTTTTTGTTATCGACACGAAAGCCTTTCGAAATTCAGGTTGACGTCAAAGTCTCGCGACAGCGTTTTCGACGTTTGTTTCGATAAAAAGCACAGGTTCGAGCCACCTCTTAACAACGGCACGACAGTCGCTTTGCTTTCTCCGTCTCTTTGTAAACGACTCTTCGTAAAAACGCCCTCCCCTCGCCTGGTTCGTATCGGTCAAATCGCAAAATAAAGCGCATCGGCGCTGTGCATCTTGCAAGTATTCCTTGACTCACGATCGCGCCAAAAATACAAAGTGCGTATACGAGCGTGAGAACCGAAGGACACCTGTTGTGTGTTTTTTCTCTTTTTTCATACGCGTATATAGTACTAACCTTCAAAGCGTATTTCTGACGAGTTTGTCGGTCGAAGCACTGTACCACTTTGCCATTGATTCCCAATCCTAGCACATGGTTACTGATCTCGTAGTCGTCGGTGATGGGACTTGTTTTTGGCTGTCTAGCCTCGTCCCAACTTGGTACTTGGTCCATTCTTGGTAATAACAACGCTGACTTCCTGCGTGCTCGACGCCTGCAACGTTCTGCAAGTCGAGATAACATTGTACGCGTGTATGCGTGTTTGACGATCGAATAAAGAATTTGGTTCCAGAAACAAAATTCAAGACGAATTCGTATAAACAACGTACGTGCGTCTCGGCACGTGTCTAATCGATGAATGAACGTTATCGCAAGAAACCTCTGTCTCTCGCGCGCGAGTCCCTACTCGTCGCGTTTAACAGAAAGATAAATCGTACATGAGTCTTGCTAAAACCGGATACACGGATACATGCCCACTCAAATTCGGAGAGAATGGGAGAACGAGCGCTCTTACGTATATATATATATATAAGTTACGGTGAAATGTACACGCCTGACTATGTATGTATTTATATTTTGGAGCGCTTTTGAAAAATATCCATGTGAATATCTCCCTTTCAAGCGTTACGGATTATCGTTTTATTCGTTACTCCGTCAAATGGTTAAGTTGCCAGTTACACAGGAGTAAATAAACGTTTTTGTTTTTCAACGCGCACTGATTCGATCCTTTGATTATTCGGAGAACAAGAGAAACGTTTATTGAAACGTAACGCATAGTTTGTTGATTGCTGTAAGGCGATACCTGCGGATATGTAAAAAGAATAAACGTGTTTTTTCGTCAATTTTTTGGCCAAGTTTTCAACGTCGATTACCATAATTTTGTCATAAATTTCAAAGCACTTCAGCGAGCGAATAGATAATTCGGCTAACGAATACACTGTATACTTTTGTATACATAATCTATGTTTACTCGTACTCGCGTCAAAAAGCGCTCAATTATTTTAGGCGCAAGATCATTTGTAACACAGGTGACTGCTCGTGATTCACGTAATTGCGATAAATTCGGGTAATTTTTTATTTGAGAGGCCCGAGTATAGATAACGTTCCACAAATCTCGTCATCGCGTCGTCAAACAAATTGAAATTTGTCGACGGTAACCTTAACGTTGTAAATCGGTTACAACCACTCTCGTCGACTTCTTTTCGTACTCTCACTTGATCTATTTTTTCTCTCAACGATTCAATGTCGTGCACGTGTAAAAAAAACTATCAATCCGTTGCTAGCAAAGCGATTTCCATCATCGACCGTCGAAGATTGTTCAAGGAGTCGCCTCCACGTCAATTATCGCAGAAAATGTTTTCCTTCGACAATCACACCACGTCATGAGCATGGTACTAAAAAAAAACTCGCCGGTACAATTCTTAAAATAGATTCGTCTTATCGAAAAAAAACTATCCGATAACACGAGATACGTTGCAGCATGAAGGAGGAGCTTGAAAGTCCTTTCGAAAAAAAAGTCAATTATATACGGTATACAGCGCGCCGTCACTTTTTCGTTTTTTTCTTTTTGTTTGTCCAGCCTCAAAGGAGCACACGCACACTATTTATTTTTGAACTCTTTGACTCGTGTCCAACGGCGTATACGTTGTTCTACTTACGTTGTTACGTCGAAATTCCGCAAAAGCAACAATAAATAAACAACAAAAAAAGTCAGTTGGACGTTTTTGTTTCTTGGTAAAAAGGAGAAGCGAGAGAAATATACATTAACAAGGCATCGCGACGAGCCGCACCACTCGACTGACGACGACGTCGACTCAGCCTGTCAATGTGTGTGAGAACTGCTGCGAGAGTATACTATATACATATACATATATATATATATGTATATATGTACATATGTATGCATATGTATGCACACATACACCTATACACTCGTTGGCGTTGTGGCCTCTTGCGCAGTTACATACACACGCATCGTCTAAACGTGTACACATGGGTATTCGTACACTCACGCACGCGCACACGCACACACACGTATAACGAAACTAGAGGCGTCTACGTGCGCAGGCTGATTTCACGAATCCACTTTTGATGATGATGATCGCATTCTGATTTTTTTAGAGACGAAAATACAATTGATTGGGCAATGGTTGGTACATACTTGGGTTTTTTATGGTTTCTGAAATGGTAAAAATAATGTTATCGTATGGTAAAAATAATTTAAATATAATTTTAAATAAAAATGAAACGATAAAAAACAAGTAATATTAAATTGAAAAATTCATGTGATTAAGCAGTCTACCGATAGAGGTGTTGATTTGTAAACATCTTTTAACAGCTGATATGATATAGTATCGGTGTATGCGAAATATTGGTTGGTTGCTGCCTTTCTGACGCTCTCTTTCTGGCTATACGAGAAAGTAAGCAAAAGGTGACGTGATTGTACGTACACACAACAGAGTTCTCGCGGTTTGCATTGAACGCAAGGACAACGAAAAAGCTCATTTTCAATTCAATCTGGCTCCTACGAAAAACATAACAGTTACAGCCATGCTAAAGCCTAAAGCACTTACGCAAGTCTTGAGTCAGGCGAATACTGGAGGTGTCGAAAATACTTTGTGAGTGTTTACCAACTTTGACATAACCTTAAAGTGGTTTTCGACTTGTCAAATGTTTTCCATTGTTGGCTTCAACATCAAAACTTTTACATTTCTTATTTCAATTTTGCACTATAATCTTAACAAATGCCTAAATGCTTCGAAACGTTTGTAGCTTAGAGAGAAAATTCAAGGTTACTTCGAACGAGGATAACATAATACATTTTTAATCTCCACTTTATGAGCCATGTTTATGTTTTCTTTTTATTTGTCTAATGTCTAAAAACGATTTAAACGTCACGTTTGTTTATACCTAAAGGTTACTCAATAGAGATGGTGGATTATTGGCATACAGTGGTTATGGAGATAAAGATGCTCGGGTAACTGCGGCTATTACGAGTAACATCTGGTCTGCTTATGAAAAAAATGGTAGAAATGCATTCAAAGAGGATGAATTAAAATTTGTTCTTATGGAATGTGCTGTAAGTCTCTTGCTACGATATTTATTTTAATTATAGCTATTGCGTAAATTTAAGCTCCATTTATTTTAACGCTTGATATCGCTCCAATTGCAGTTTGATTTCATAAATCCATCATCCGCTAATTGATGACTTTTATTTTAGGAAGGCAAAGTTGTAATTACAGAAGTTGCCAATGTATTACTTTGCCTTTATGCTAGACAGAATGTTGGCTTTGGACTGTTGCGAGAGAAAGCACAAGCTCTAGCAAAGTATTTGGATGGACCACTGCGGACGATAGCAAGCATGCCGTGATAAACAAATGTTACTAATAGTTTTTAAGGTTTTTTATTACTTTAAGTCTTGTTGTTAGGCGTTAGGAAACGAAAAGAATGAATTATTATTATTACGTTTAAATAAAAAAAATTATTTGTACGCAAGAGGCTTTCTGTTTATTTTGTTTCCTTTAATACAATTTACAATCGATACAAACGATGCATATTCGTCATGTGTGTATTCGCGCATGAAGTACAGTATTGAGCATGTTTAACGCGTGCATCATAAAGTTTCAAGAGTAAAATTTGTAATGTTCATCTCTTAGAATTTGGTTGCCTCGTACAGGGTATAATGTAGCGTGTAATCGGCATACTATGTACAACTCGCGCGGGGCAGACGATATTTTGTTACGTTTATTTTTGTTTTCTCAATTTTTCGAGTTAGATTATAAGTACAAAAGGTATAATATTGGTCGAGTCCGAATCGTCTGAAGCTCGCAATCTAAAGTTTGTCAATCTAGAGATCGTCCAAGCGTCTCTATTTAATTATTTGTTTTACTTTTTTTACGTTCGCGCATACCTAATCGTTTTCTTATTTTAGCGACACAGCTATATCTAAATATACATATTGTCGAGAGCGCTTCTTTCTATATATATATATATATTTTTTTTTTTCGCTAAATTTACGTGATTGCCTATTAAATCTACAGTCATCTCTAAACTTGTATTATATACTCGTTACAGCCGAATCTCGTACGGCAATTAAGATTACGCACCGAGGTGGGATACAGCGGGTTCGTGATATCACAAAATTCAAAACTTAATTACGTTTATGACCAGAGTGAGATGTCGGTACGCTATTACTTTGTTTTTCTTCTTGTTATATGTACGTACGTAAGTATTAAATTGTATATAAGTTGTAAGGATTCAAAAAATGGTTTTGCTGTCACATGTATACGTTTTAAGGTGCGTCCGAATTCGGTACTTACCGATGCCGCGCTTGTCGACAAGATTTCACATCCGACAGCCAGACATCAGCGTTTCTGTGTGTGTAATATATAAGACTCGTGGTCTCCGTTGTTGTCCTCGGATACATTGTATTTATACGTTTACATGCTGTATATATATATATACACACACGTACATACATACATACGCGGAAATAACATTTAATATTGCACTCCACTTGTTATTTTGTATTAGCGTAGTCTACGGATTATACCTACTACAGACGTCGGTAACAATCAAGATATATCGCTTCGAAATACATAGTATTTCTTGAAAACTCCATTATACATGACTACCTTAACTGATTTTTTTATTGTAATATATTTATATATATACGTGCCACCGATTACTCGCGGACGATAGAAAAACTGTATTGTATGTTGCACATTTACATTTTATGTTTTTCATGGCGGCAGTGCAGAGGTCCTTTTTTTTCTTCAAGTATTTGCAACACGTTTGCGCGCATACAAATGTAGTTGAGTTTGAGAAGTAAGTTCCCGTTGGAGAGTTGTCAAAGAAACTGCAGATTAACGTTTTAAAATTTGCAAAACGAACTTCATTTTCGTTAAAAATAAGGACGAATAAAATAAAATTCCAGTCTCAAAATTTGTTCGTTATAAAAGTTACAAAGGTCTTTTAAAAATCACATATCGATACACTATATCGTTAACGTAGGCAATCGAGTGGCTAACATTTTACCGAAAATCGAATAAATTTAAGTTACAATAGGAAAGCTTAATTCGTATTTTACATTTCAAATCGATATAGTCACCAAACGTACTCGAGTGAGTTTTCGAAAATCCAAAGGTTGTGCGCAAAGCTTTAAGCGTCATAAAACTCTAAAACAATTAACCGTTCGTTTGCAATTGCTCCAACAGTTCTTACCCCGCTTGAGACTGCATTTGCGTTAATAGCGCGTTTGTCAAACGACAACGAGGTCGTGAGAAACGAACGTCGTTCAATCTTGACAATTATATACAACTAGAATAGTGTAGAGGAAGGGCGCAAAACAAAAAGTGTATATTTGTGGCAAAATGAGGAAAAAACACTCGAAGGAGAGTAGAATAAGAAGAAGATCAAGAATAATAATAATAATAATAATAATAATAATCGAAGGTCTCCGATGGTAAATAAGCTGCACAGAGTTGCGTCGCGCCACTGAGGTCAGTTGGCATGACGATGTTGCTGATTGCGATGGGGCCAATTGTGTGCGAAGCTTGCCCTGGACTTGCGTACCAGGTGCTTGAGTAGTGGCCACAACCGTGACAGGCAGCAACCAAATAGACCGCCGGCAGCCGACGACTCTGTCAGCCCGAGACCCGTGTATTACATTCGGGAACCTTTCTGCTGCAACACCTACAAGACAAAAAACACCCAATTCGACCACACAATGGATTGTAGCTTCTTTTGTCAGATTTTTACCAGGTAAAAGATACGTGTGTGTGTGTGTGTGTGTGTGTGTGTGGTAAGTTTAGAGTGTAGCGACGATACCGATGGATGTTTTCAGTTACGTGGACCTGGCTTCTGAACTTGCTAAGCTTTCGAGGAACGATTCCGGGATTCTGTTGGAGGATTACTAAGCGTGTATTTTATTGGGCTGCTCTGTGACGTTGATGAACATTCAAATAATGAGCCACGTAAGTGAAAAATAAACAAACAGAGACTCGAGCACGATTGGCTGATTTCTCGACAACTCTACGAGGACAGTTATTTTCAGATGGCTAATGATACTATTATGTTAAGCTTTAAAATAGCATTTTTACGTTTCTTCGTGATTCAACGCGTCGATTTAATAACGGATTCAATTGCAAACTTGTACCAAGATCACTATCTTTTATCTACAAAACAGATTGACAATGGACAACAAAATTACTTCGGAGATGTATTCTCCTTTCGTTTGCCTAACGATCTTCAGTAGTGGCTGTTTCAACGTTTGTTTTTACATACGTTTACTACGGTTAAAATCAGTTCAAATCAACGACGATCTAAATTAGCTTCGTTATGCGATGACACAAAGCAGTTTGCCGTAATTTATCCAAATCGCCGACTTGATTGGTGTGTAATTTCTTTGATAATTGTTTGTTTCGATACGGTAGAGTTTATTAGGTAATTTCTGAAAAAAATATTATTGTTATCATTCACAGCGAACAATTCTTTTGTCTCCGCTATCGCGTAACTGATGCATACTTAGTAAACGATAAGAACTATCGCTAATTTTTTCGGTCCCATTGCATTGCAAACGAACGTGGCAATACGCTCGAGATTATGACAAAGTAAATGCTCTACGTTACGGACGATAATGTCTAATTTCACAAGTAATATTGTACCTCCGTATCAAATTGTGACTGTAAAAATTTGTCCACTAGTTTAAACGATCAATACGACCACTACAAAACTAATCGATAGTAAAATTTATCAAATCAAACGAACTATTCTAATCTACCAGAAACCAAGTCCACTAAAGGAAAGATAAAGCTACTGCAAAAAAGGGTGCACACAGCAAGCCATTAATCAAAAAAGCATTCGAGATAATAACGATCGAAATAATAAAAACAAAGAGAAAAAAAAGCTATCCCAAAATATGATTTTGGCAAAGCCGCATACACAAGAAAAGGCATCCCATCGTGTTAATGTAGCCCTGTTCAACCGAGCAAAGCAATAATAGATATGTTAATTTTTCGTTTGTTTGTTTAGCTAAGAGGCAAAGACCTGAGATACTTACTCAGTCATCAGTCTCTCCTCAGCAGCAAGCGTTGGCTCAGCCACCCCCATTGCAATAACAAATCAAAACCGCTTTTCTGCTTCTACCACGCGGTAGATTTGTAAAATGTGTGTCGTGTATTGTTGTAACAACGAATAATTAACAACTATGCCGTAGATCAGAGCAACAGATCTTTATTCCAACAAACAACTTGTTCTCATTACCTGTCACGGTATATATGATATGTGGTGTATATATATATACATATATATATATATACACCACATATATATCATGCTATATAACTTTCTCTTGCGGTTACAATTTTCGAGGTACATCGAGAACTTACAGTTTAATGTTTTCTCTCGCACGCTCTCTCTCTCTCTCTCTCTCTCTCTCTCTCTCTCTCACCGGCTCTCCTTTGTAAAAGTAAGACATGCTCATGCAAAAAATATGTTCGATACTCTAAGAAAATTATAAAACCCTAAGAAATAATAATCGCAGAATAATCTTTTACAGGCGTGTTTGTTGTCTGAGAAAAAGAGAAAAAGAAAAACATTGGTTGCACTGAAACATCGTGCTCTAAACGTGAGATATTTATAATTAAAAAATGTCAAACTCGCGTGCAGCTTGAGATAAAAAAATACAATGATCGTGCTTTATGTATGCTTATATTATATAAAATATTCCGTCGTCACGTGATTAGTCACACAAACGCCATGGTTAATTCGATTCCATCATCAAAAACAAAACCAACATTGTTATTGTCCAAGAAGTAATACCATTTATTAAACAACTAGCCTACTATAGGCTACCAACGTGTTTATTAAGTCTGTCGTCTCCGTTATAAGGCACTTTCGAAATATATATATATATATATTTTATATATATTATATATATTTTTTTAACTTTGCAACTGCATCACCTCGAGAACCGAATCGATATACATACGCATACTCGAGTGTCCATAAGAAAATAGGTGTCTTCATCAAACAATAGAGCAAAACTTTGCAACCTTGTGATCAATAATGCTAACCGATCTATTTCAAATACGAGCGATCGTCGAATGTGATGCAGTTTCACGTTACATTAATCCAGCAAGCGTTATCCAACAAAAGACCGTCTTAATAAACCTCAAGCTCTGCATTAGTCTCTACTAGATACAATCAAATAAAACCGGTAATACAATAATCAAACAAACAAATGTCTAATTAAGAGAGAAAAAAATGAGTAACCAAACAAGTTAAAAGAGGTAATAATAATAAAAAAAAATAAATAAAAAAAGGGCTAGGTATACACCGGACTAGTTGGAATGATTCTGGCTGTTTTGTGAGTTTGAGTTGCGGGTTATTGGCGGTACCTTGACGCGGTCCGTCGACTCTTGCTCCTTGCTGTTGATTTGCGATGGACCGTATTCTCGGCTGACTACGCACAGGAATTCGGCGTGATCCTCGTTGCCGTAATTATACTGCGAGCCGATGTTTATGAGCTGCAAATAAAATAAAATATAAAAACAAACAGAACGGCGTATCATTCGATGCGATGTATAAATTTGCTAGAGATTTGTCGCGAATTATTCCATCGAGTTTAATTAAGATTGATTCTCTTAGTTTGAGAAACAAAACGATGCGATATTACAGTGTTATCGGTTTTCACTTGTACTCAACAAGCGTTGCTTTGTAGAACACGCCGACATCAATATATTGAGATGCTTTCGGAAGGCGAGACATTAACGCTCCTCTCTTCTGTCGCAATTTCAAATATACAGCTTGACGTATTTTAGAAAATTTACCTACAATTACGAAATGATCCATAGCCAATGACTTTTTTTCTTAAATCAATCTCACGCTAATTTACATTTTACGTCAAAGGAAAGAACGTCTATTTAAAGATAATAACCCGAAATCATGCGACTCAATAATTAACGTTACAAATCCTATGATATTGTTAAAAAATCGTGTAACAATGCTTTTCGTCAAACAAATACTTACGTAATTCGACGTTTATCTTAAAATATACACGATATTCGGAAGTCACGCATCGCGAATAATAATGCCGTAACGAAAGTTCCATTCCACGACATTAATCGTTTCGTCAAAAAAAAAGTCTAACCACAATCAACTCGCTAACAACAATGTTCCTCGTCCCTCTGATATACTTGTTTGTCTTCAATAGAATAAATTAAAATCAACGAGATAATTAGACCCGCCCGTAGTCTTGAACAAATAAAATCGTAAACACGAACTTTGACAAGATTCGCGATTGGAGCATTGTCAAACGAGAGCGATACTTGTCATCAAGAAGAGAAGGAAAAAAAGAAGAAAAGTCAAAAAAACTCGAATGCAATCTAGGCATAATATCCATACGATAACAATCTTTAGACTCGTGAGAGTATTCCGAAAATAGCCATCCATCCGGTCGAGTATGCAGAGAAAGCGAGGGGGAGGGGGGGGGGGGTTGCAATTTGACAAATCCAATCAAACTTTCTAACGAAGGCCTGCAGAGTCGCGTCGACATACCTGCTCGAACTTCCATCCATCAGACATGGTAGAAACCATTTGCGTGAGCTCGTCTTCGTGACACTGAATGACTCTATAAACGTGTTTTTTCGAATCCCTCGTAGGCCTGTTATCTCGCAAAATAATTCTCTCTTTGATGAGCCTTATGAGCTCGGTTATGTTATAAAACTCGGCCTCCTCGAGTACACCCTCTTCAGCCAAATCCTTGTTGATAACCAGTTTACCGTGTCTTAGATAATTCAAAATTGGGCTGAAGTACGTTGGGTCTCTGTCGATGAGGTACGCCCCAGTCTCGTCCTGCAAACAGTCGAAAAAAAACAAACAAACAAATATAGGTCGACGCACTGAAGAGAGAAAGAGAGCTTTATGCACGGAGAGTGAGCGAAGGGGTGGGAGGGCGAATGTATGTACACAAACGTGAGTTACAACTAACCCTGTCGGAGATGAGATCGGAGTCTTCCTGGCATAATCGGCAAAGGAAAGAATTTGGATCACGAGTCAACGTTGTCCTTGCCGTGAGGAAGTACGTGCCACCAACGTTGAGCCTCACCCACTGGTTATTGCAGCGGACTCCTTTGCTGTTCGCCTCCGCCATGTTCGTCTGCCTCTGGCTGTGTGTTTTCTCTGCCCGAGGACGCGCGCAAAATAACAGAGCGAGACGGAGTCACACAATATAGAGAAAGAGGGAGAGCACGACCAGTATTAAACAACCTAAAAACTCCGTACGGCAGCAGCACTTGCGCTTGCCACGGAGTTTTGATACAGACTGTCACATGACCGACAATTTTCCAGGCTCTTGGCAGTTGCTTCTCATATCGACTGCAGTGTCGGTGTAGTAACAGCGCCTTTAGTGCTGTAGGTGTGCGTGCGTGATAGAGAAAGAGCGTGCAATCGGCGCAAGACCAGGCCATCAGTGGTGCCAAGTGTCCCACCCGCGATTTGCGAGTACCAGCACCAGTCGTAGCACTCGAGGTACAGAAGCATCGCGAGAAGTCAGTCAGTTGGCAGAGTGAGCCGTGGCTGTTTACCTCATTTTCACTGAGAGACGACGTCAAAAAAAAAAAAAAACGAGACGAAGCATCGAGAAAGGTCGAAGCAGAAGTGCAGTCGATCGTAAGGATGCCGGTCAAAGTGGACGTGGTGCCGCCTCCACCGGCAAACTCTAAACAACCCGGCGTTACCAAGTCGTTACTATACAATGGCTCCAGGTTCCAAGGTTCGCAAAAATCCAAGGGCAACAGTTACGACGTTGAGGTCGTGCTACAGGTGAGTTGTGTTGAGAGAGCTTTACAGCGCGCTCGGCTACAAGGATACGAATTTGCAAGTGTGCAAACACGTTACCATGACGTTTCGTCGCTTTTGTAGCATGTCGACGAGGAGAACAGTTATCTGTGTGGCTATCTCAAAATCAAAGGTCTAACCGAGGAATTCCCGACACTCACCACCTTTTTCGACGGTGAAATAATCTCCAAAAAGTATCCATTCCTCACGCGCAAATGGGACGCCGACGAGGACGTTGACAAAAAGCATTGGGTAGGTATATTGAAATACGTGCTCTTAGTGTTTTGGAGCGATCAGTAATAGCGCTTTTTTACTGGTTGCAGAGCAAATTTGAATCGTTCTGTCAATACGGAAAGTCATTTAATTCGGATAGTTTCGATTACGAGGCGTTGAAGGGAACGGATTTTGTCTTCATGAGATGGAAGGAACACTTTCTAGTGCCTGATCATACGATCAAAGACATCAATGGTGCCTCCTTCGCAGGCTTCTATTACATTTGCTTTCAAAAATCAGCTGCTTCCATTGAAGGCTATTACTATCATCGAAGTTCTGAGTGGTAACGATACAGTGGACTTGATTTATATCCATGGTAGTGTGCGATTACATTGCTGATCAGCAGCTTTTTCTCTGATTGCCAATAGGTATCAGTCGCTGAACTTGAGGCATGTACCAGAGCACAGCATACAGATATATGAATTCAGGTGAAACGCAGGAATTACCGACGTTCGCCTACGCGACAGCTTTGTGATTGATCTCTTGATTGGATCCTTGCTCGCGCTGAACTCAGTGATAGTTTTTCTTGTAATGTTTTTGCGTTTTTGTATTATAACGAGCGTGTCTCCTCTAGTTGAGTGGACTAGTGCCTCAAGTGGACATTGGTAAGTGATAGAAAAGCTAATGCGCTTAATTGATTTCCATTCAAATTCTACAAAACATTAGAGATTTGTGACTATTTTTATTTGTTGACTTGAAATTTCGGCAGAATGTTTTTCTTAGGTTAGAATTGAAACGCTTTAATTTCAGTGCTAGAAAAAAAAATTTTTCTATCGTTATTAATTTTTAAGATTTCTACAATTTTCGGATTTTGTGGTTATAAAGTTAGGAAAAAAAGCAAAAACAAAAAAATGACATAATTACCTCGTACTAGTCAAGAAACAATAACTACAAATGAATTGCTTTTTCGAGTAGTACATCTTGATTTTAACAGAAGAAAAATCCCAAAAAAAAATTTAAAGATTAATCTATTTTATTAGAATGTTTTTGAAAATTTTTATGAAGTAAATAAGATCAATGTTTTTTAATCAAAACATAGTAGAGTCTTAAATGTGATTTCTCTAGATCTGTTAAAATTGAGTAGAAAGGCAGTTTATATCACGTATAAATTGGAAAAAAAATACATTTTAATATAAAACTTTGAAATGTAGTCGGTTTTAGTTGATATACCAGAGGTATTGAAAAAAAAAATTCTACGACGATTTGTTACTTACTGCTTCCAAATAACTCTATCGTGTAATATTAAAACATCGATCAGAGTATTATGCATTGCTGTCATATGTTTTACATGCTATATGCTACGAGACAAATTAATCCTGCAAACAAATTATCCGTTAGTTATAATTATACAACTCAAAATAAAAATGGACGAGAATGTATAGAATGAATGTGGAACGAATGGAACGTGCGCTAAAGAAAGAGAGTAAGAGTTGCATGTAAGGTGATGAAGACGACGGCTTGACTTTGAAAAATTCGGTTGGACCGTCCCTGCAACGTATATAACACGCAATTACATCTAACGTTTATGGAGAGCGTAGATCTACGATATAATTTATTTTTTATTGTACAAAAACTTTATGTGAATTGGGCTGTGTCTTAATGTAACGAGAATTTATCAAGTAACCCCGCGGCCTGTCTTCATCCATCTCTATCATGTTTTATTTCTTCTGTAATTTATATACATCACCCACGACAGCGCTTTTTTTTGTTCTTACCTCGCGCTGCTTTTTTTCCTTTTTTTATTTTGATTTTATAGTAGAGACTTTTATTATTTGTGCGTTAATTAATTGACTTTCTGCGTCATTCGTCGATGTTTTTATACCGCGTGCAAAATGGCCGATTTATTTTACGCCAACGGAAGTACTTCGATCTCGTTCGAACGAATTTGTATGTACGCGTACTACTCGTTAGTCACGAGTACATATTTATATACGACACATATTTAATATATTTTGACACTCCAACAATGTTGTGCGCGTACGATTAAGAGGAAATTGTTCGCATTTAAGTAACAGTTGTGGCAATACGATGACAACGGAATCAGAACAATTGAACAAAGATACAACATAAATAAAAAATTTTGCGTAGAATTTAAGCAATTGACAACGACGATGCTCATGAACCGTGATTTTACTTTTATGTTTTGCTCCGTTTTCCAATTTTATTTATTTGTCAATACGGGAGGGTGGTGTAGGCGTTTCTCAACGAACACTGCAATTTGGAAGACGAACCACTCGCAAATTGTAAGTGTAATAAAGACTAAAGTTGTATTAAAAAAACCAAGTTGTTGTATGTTCATTAAACGTGTTGGAAACTTGGAATAATCTGGACTTGGCTGGCGATATCGGCAAGGCGTTTGGATCGACGTGGCCGTTTTTCCAGATGCGATTGACCCTCGTCGTCGTTAATCGACCGATGGCGCTCACGTCTTAAGCTCACTGCATTATTACCGGCCAGAGATTCGCACTTATCTATTGATAAGGACGTCTGCAAAAATAGATTAAGTATTTACACGAGTGCGCGATTGAACTCTTTTTTTTTCTGTTCTTTTTTCCATCGGTTACTGTCGTTTTATTTTAAGCGCGTGACGTAACGCTGTACTTTTGTTTGCTCCTTTTTCAACACTTTCACGACGAAAGAAACGCCTGCAACGATCAAAATGTGCATTGCAGAATCGCTGTCGAGTGCGCGTGAGAAAATACGTTTGGAAGGGATTTATGAATCGGCGGCGGCGTCTCCCAGTGCTCGGGATTCATTGAGATTTTGTCATTTATCCAAAGCCTCCGAGTTTTATCGTTTGCAATTGTTATTTTTTGTACCCGTACGGAATTAATCGGAGGTTTTTTCGCGATCGATTCTTCGGTATACGAAATTCAGCCGATTCCAGTTACTCCGTGGAGACCCGGAGTTTTCGCCATTGCAGAACAACGTCGTTAAATTAACGACAAAAATATTAGCAAATAATAGTGCAGAAATAGGATGTCATTTTTATCGATAATCACGTGCTCCGCTTCTTGTTTTCAAATTCGTTTACAATTTAACGTTTATAGCATTTTAACGATGTACTTTCACGTTGCGTAAGAGCGCGTAATCACGTGAAACTGATGGAAATAAACGGCAAGCAACACGAGGATTAAGAAAAGAGGTAAGGAAATCGCGTAGTTGCTGAAAGTTAAGACAAAATGTACCTGCTCCGTAATCACATTTGATTTCGCGCAAATTTCGTATAAACAATGAAAATCCTCGGAGTACGTGGTCTTGCTGAGTAGCGCATTGAATTTTAAGAACTGCGAGTCGAAATCGACTTTGGTCCTAACGAGGTCGGTAAAGGATTGCCGAATACTTCGCAAGTCGATCGCGTCGTCGAGGTCTTCGTCGTCGCCACGTGCCACACTGTCTGTGGTTTTCCTGAGTTTTGGTGGCAAGTCAACCGCGAGACTCGCAGACGATTCTCGCGACGACTCGACTGCAATTTCGGCTTTAGATATTCTTCGAGTGCTTACGGTGTCTAATTCAATGCCACTTTTACATTGTACCTTGCCTGAAAATCGTATTTTACAACATCGACGACATTGCGATCACTCGATCTTATTGCTAAAGGATTTACCGTTAAGATTGTTCAAGTACGTAAACAACTTTGAGCTGTACTTCATAACGTGCTTAAATAACTCGTCTAGATCTTTATCGGGGAAATACGTTCTCGCAAACAGTGATTTTTGACAAAATGTACCCTGCTTGGCGTTAGCTTTTGTCGAGGACTCGAACTCTTCGATAGTTGCCCACTGCATTTGGGAAAGTTCTGCTCTTCGTTCGTTCGACAGGTCTTGCAGATGTTGGTTAATCATTTGCGTCCACTTGACTACGTCGTCCAATTTGTTTAGAAGTGGAGCTCGCGCCTCGGTCGAGTTCTTTTCCGAATCCAATCTTTTGCTCAAGGATTCGCTTGACTCCGTGTCCATAACGATTTATTCGTTTGGTGTAGCAATTTGCAAAAGGTTTATTACTGAAAACATACAATGGTGGTGATTCTGTCAACGAGCCTGTAAAACAGAAGACTGATACGCTTTCAAAGTAAACAGAAGCATGTAAACAAGCAGACGATGGTGTCGTTGGTTGTAATAAATTTTATTCAATAGTCGCAAATGAATATAATAATTACAAAATTACATCGTTACTGTATAAATATAAGTATTTACTAATTAATGTAAAGGCACATTATCGTGTTATTTCGCTATATACATTGCAATTGTCCCAACTACGTATTTCGGATAGTAACAATTAAAAACAGTCTCATCTCCTCATTTCGTCTCACGAAAATGATGTTATTAAAACAAAAAAAAAATATGAAGAAGGATTATGTTTTCGTCAAAGGGAATTATAAAAATACATTTGCACCGACAGTCGCGCAACGCGAATACAATTCTGCTTCAGAAAATACTGAAAATTAGTAGGCTTATTAATACATTGTCTTCTCGGTCTTCTCGTGCGTTTTTCCAGGGTGTCAGGCACGTAGTTGGCCCTCGGATTCCATCTTGCAGCAGTCTTGCATAGTTAGTATATAAGGCACTACGCTCGCTACGCTCACTTTGCCAATTAAACCGGCAAAAAACAAGTCTTCGAGTACTCGTGGATTTATCGAACGTAAGGGAGCTAAGCGTAATAAAAGTCGTGGTAGACGTTCGGTGCCCACGCGTTGTTGAAGTTCCGTCCATGCGGCTTCTTGAAGGCACTGCACGCGGCGACGCCATACTCCGGCGAGAACGTTGTCTGCAAAGAAAATCGAGCGATTAATTTGATAGCAGCAGCCAGATAAACAATCAAAGCGATCCTAATGTTTACAACGAGACGTTTCACTTGGGAAACGTCAAAAAATAGTTTAGTGGTAGGGAAATTACCTGAACTAAAAAGCGTCAGAGCTTTCAGATAAGCGTACTCGACAGAGTCCACTTGTAGTCTGTGAAGCGAGCTCACGCAGTCTTGCAAACGACAAATGTGTTCAGTCACCGATTTTATTCTATTTGCAGTCATTTTCTCTTGAGCAATACTTGTTTGAAGATGATTGATGATCCATGTAAGAATACTGGGAAGCGAGAGGGTGTAGGCACATTGGGCCAAGCCGAGTGTAAATAGTTGCCCCCACGAACAACGTACCAATGTGGTTTGTACATCCGATCTATACAATTTATTCGGTAAATCAGCTTACGATCATTTATCAAAGTATCAAAACACTTACGGAAGCGATTGAAAAGCAGGAATGCCTCTAGCCCAGTGTACCGACAAGAACAACAGTCGCGCGGCACTTTCGCATATGTAATGTATGGACAAATACGCAGGAGCAGGACTGGGAGCTCTCAGTTCAAAATGCATGTGTCTTTCGAATAATAATTGACCGCAGTTCCAGTCTTCATCGGGTTCGTCATTTGTACCGTTGATATTCTGCAAATGATTCGCAATCATTACCAAATGCTATCAATTCGAGCCTCGTTTTCTTTACGTTACTCACATCTCCAGTCATAAGTTTGGCCATATTTTCCAAAGCATGCGAGATGAGAAGTCGTTCTCGCGCCAACGTTAAAGCGTCACTGAGATCACTATCACTGCTATGATGTTCCTCCATGTTAGGGCTTTCGGGTTGATGATGCTGTTGTTGTTCCCAAGCATTTGGTACGGGCGTCGTTTCGACAACAGGAGCTGGCTGTTGTTCCGGTTTGATTCGCGGAGCCCGATTGCCACCTTTTCCCGTGTTACCAGTCTCGTTTGTACCTATGACAGGTTTTCTTTCGTGTTGCACAGCTGTAACAAACACTCAAAAGTAAGATTTACGCTCTTCCTATTCGTTTTCCTGGTGGACACCTAATTTATAAAGACTTACAATCACTTCGCATGCCCATTGCCAAACACTTTTGTAATCTGCAGTACTGACAACGATTTCTGTGGTGCTTTGTGACTTCGCAGCTTTTGTTGCCTCTACACTGGTAACCAAGTTGCTTACGTATGCTTCTTTTGAAGAAACCTTTGCAACCTTCGCAGCTAATGGCTCCGTAGTGTCTCCCACTGGCTCTGTCTCCGCACACAACGCACAGCTCCAGAGATAAACCTATTCCCATACAAGAACTTCTTCCATCTCTTGGAATCTTCATCTGCGTCAAAACAATATTATTAACGTCACTCTTGGAAAACAAGGAAGAGAAAAAACGTTACAATTAGGCAAACTACAATTCACCTCCATATCAGCACCAGCACTGTTTCTAATATGTTCGATGCCAGAGTGCAAATGATGGTGCATCATACCAGCTGCTGCTGCAGCTGCAGCTGCAGCGGAGTAATCCACCCCACCCCCGATATCTCTCTTGAGTTTGTGCTCCGACATATCTTGGATATTATCAGAGTTACTATTTTGTAGATCCAATCCAATGTGATGTCTTCTGTGAGACCTGTAGTCCCTCACACCCAAGTTGTGCAAACCAGGCTTATTTTCATTGAGCTTTTCATCGCTATTGGCCCTCAATTTGTTATTAATGACGGATTTGGTCTCTTTCTGACAGGAGGGGAACGAGAAATAAATCAGCCTCGATAACGCAAAAAAGACACTCCAACGTTGTACTCACCTCGGCCTCGATATCAACATCAGGCTCCTCGTCTTCCTCCTCTTCCTCGTCATTATCCTCCTCTTCCTCGGGTTCCTCTTCTTCTTCGTCTTCGCTATTCTCTTCTTGCCTCTTACTTAGTTCTTTGGCTCTTTGCTGTTGCTGAGCGCGATACTTGACGTCGACCTGCTGTTGCTGTTGCTGCTGTTTGGTCTCGGCTTCGAGGTCGCCATCTCCGTCCATGTTTCTCTAAAAATAAAGAAAGGCAAGCTCGTGTACACGGACTAAAAATACAAAAGAGCGAGAGAAAGGGGTAAGGAGTAAGCGGAAAGGGGAAGGGATGCGGGGAGTAGACGTGCACCTGTGCGTTGGTTACCGACCACGTAGCTTTATAAGCTCTAACCTCAATATAGCGCAGTGTTGCGGCAGGTGCAACGCACGCACACAGATACACGCGCGCACTAATACCCCCAAACACGAACGGATGCAGACGAGAGGAATGGAGAGGAAAAGAGAGGCGCACTGCACTGATTATATTTCGGTTGGTCGCGCCTCGCGGGTCACGCGCGCCACCGAGCAGAGAATTACCTTTTTCCCTCTCTCAACTCTTTGCTTCGGTTCTCGCCCTCTTTATTCTCCTCCCGTATATACGTATACATATACACATACACACCTATCCTACCTGCCTCTCTCTCTCTCTCTCTCTCTCTCTTGGCAAGCTCTCGAAAGAACGCAGGCGAGTAATAAAAGGCATGCATAGAGTGCAACTGCTGAGCAAGAGAGAGAGCGAAACGAGTGAGACTGGGTTTCGCTCGACTTCTTGAACGATGCACTTTGCCGTATGCGAAAGAACTACTCGCGGATAGCATAATTTTACGCGTTCAAAAGTTGGCGATTTTTATAATTTTGAAGGAACTTGGTAGCTTTGATCAAAAGTCGAAGTAAATTTGTTAAAAAATTCTTTGAAGCACGAGTAAAGTTTGTTTAAATATTTCTGCAATTTACGCAAGAAAACAAATTCAACTGAATTAAAATATTAGTAATGTCAATGGCAATGTTTTTAACGCTATGCGTGGATAATATATATTACGAAATGATCGATACAATTGGAAAACAAGCGAAAGATCCAAGTGAATAACTTACTTTGATGACGCTCCGATTGAAGCGAACGATCCGAGTGTATTATCGGGATACAACTTATTTTTGAATGAAACTCATGATTTTTGCGAAAATAAAAACTCGCCATTCACAGTTTGGTTCTCGTCGTTAAAGACACATATATTCAACACGTTGAACGTATCACGTAGAAAAAGTACAATTCGAAATGATACGCGTAACATCGAATCGATTGAATTTGATACATTGAATATTAACGGAAAAAGAGGAAGAACGATCTTTGAGACAACTATATTGCAAATAAGAAGCGATATACGTGTATAAAATACAACGCGAGCGAAAGAACGTTCTCCAGTATATATAAGCGACACGCTAAGTCACGAAGCGCGCAGGAGCACTCGTTACGGTGCGCAACTCTCGCGATGGTTATCGAAGGCATGAGAGAGAGAGAGAGTAGCAGCAGAGTAGCAGCAGTATAGCCAGGGATGATAGCGCAGTGCGTGTCCTCTCTCTTTCGCTCTCTTGCTGGTTGGCAAAAGGAAAAAAAAGAAGCTTACTAGCAGCGTTTTATTAGAGGGAATGAGAGAGAGGGAACGGAAGCGCTTGACTACCACAACTTTCTGCTGCTCCACCCAGGTGCATTCTTTACTCCTATCTCTCTCTCTCTCTCTCTCTCTCTCTTTCTGGTCTGACCTCGCTGCGGTTTATATACCCGCGCGAGTTACTACATATGATTTATACCGCGCAAATAAAACAATTGTTGTCGATGATATTGTTGATTTACCTTACCTACAACAGCACGAGAAATGGTATTACTTGTCCTCCTCGCAGGTGTATGCACTTCGACACGACTGAATATATGTTTGATCTGCGACGTGGGAGAGACGAAAGAAAGAGAGAGAGAGAGAGAGAGAGAGAGAGAGAGAGAGAGATAGAGAGGGAGAAGCTAATCGGGGCGTGCACCTACGAGTAGCTGCACCGACTTGCCTAACCGCCTTTTCGAGATTAACTGCTGTTGCTGCTGCTGCTGCTGCTGCTGCTGCTCGACGACCAGCATAGCTCTGGAAAATGCATTCCGTCGCTAAGAGGAACGACGACTTTTACGCATAAGGGTTCACGCCCGAGCTATTTTATGCTTCTATGATGGTCAAGCGTGATTTTTGATTTTCAACATTTCTTTTATACGATAACTCGTCACTCTTCCCAATAAACGCTCATAGAGATTCACGTATATTCGTATATTCATTTACACACGATTAGAGATCAACTGCTCTTTAATACCGTCTTTATACAAGATAATACATTTGGATAACAAACTTTTCCGCTTTCAAATTCACATGACTAGCACGTGATGTAATTAAGTAAACAAAAGAAACAGATCGATTGCAGCAAATTTTAATGGTTTATACTAGTCTCCAAATTTAGATTTTCTTTACGTTCAACGCAGAAAGCTGCCCGATATAAATTCTTTACTTCGATATTTAATATGAGGTCAATGCATTTTGACACGATAAAGATAACGAACGTATCAACGACGTTATTTTATCGATCGACATCACAAACTAAACTTCAATATCAATATAGAAAAATGGCATCCCAAAAATACCAAATTTTAAAATAATCGACATTTTTTTATTTATTTTTTGTTTGAAACGGCGATTTTCCAAGAAAAATTCTACGTCCAACGAACAAAAACATTCCACGTAATATGGCTCGCGAGATCGGCTCGTAAAAATTGCGACCTCCATTAAAAAAGAAAAAGGAAACTCACTCGTTGTAGCACATTTTATGATGACGTCGAGAGCGAGTATTAAATTCCTAAACGTAAATTCTATTTCCTTAATAGGAAAGAATTTAATTTCGCTTCGCCATATCGGTAACGCGATACCCAATCTCGAACAATAGCAAAAAAAATGTAGTCGTCGCTGACCTAACCTAAAATGTATGCTCTGAACTGATCTGCTTGAAACTTTGCGATAATGCTTATCTTTATTGTAGCTATATCTTTGAACAATTTCGAATTGACGTTATCTCATCTCTAACTCAAAACAACAGGATACAATAGTTTTTTTTCTTTGTTTATTTTTTGTAATCAAACGATCGCGTAGTAATGAAAATAATTCGCTCACCTACGATGGGAACGTTTGTCCTCGTCCTTCGCCCGGGAGTTCATAACCTTTGCTCGTGCTACCTTTGTCGCTTGACAGCAAACGCATACCACGTGATCACGCTCCTACCAGTACGCATCATAGCACCCCCCTCCTCCGCCCCGTAGTTACGTCGCACGTGCGCGCAACCAAGCTAAAATGCATTTTCTGTCCATCTACATATATGCGGCGTAAATTGTTTACATTTGGTCGATGCAATTTGCTAACGCGTTTTTTTATTTTTCTTTTCATGCGTTATCCCCTATTTTTTCTTTCCACTTATCTACGTATGTGTGTGATAACTATGAATTTTATTCCATTTTAGATTTTAGAGGTTTTCTTTGAAGATTACCGATGGAGATATCAGTTTTAAATGCGACTTTCATGTAACTTGGTGATTATGTAAAATACGTTAAGGTGATTTTCGCATGAACTTATACGCCTGAGGCTTAATCTCGATCTGAAACGATTATCCTCGAATAACGTGGATTATGATTGGAAAACTGGAATAAGATCAATATAGATGATAGGCATGGTGAAAAAAATGGAAAACAATACTAATTTTATAAAACGCACATTCATTTATTTATGCTGTGAATAATGTTACCATTACTGCACATTTACTATATAGAATAACACAGCCAATTTTCTATTTCTCATTTATGTCATGTAGAGTCTATAATAATGTATATTACCCTATCAGAAATGATATACACATAAAATGGTATATTGTAAAGGAGAGAGCAAGACCGAACAAAGGCACAGGGTTCGCTTTTTCAATAAGAGTAACTCCATTATGATAACAGTGTTGCATGTTTCTCAAGCAAACACAAATATACAAACGTCAGGTATAAAACAATCAAGTGGAGACAAAGGTTGAGATGAATAAAGATACATGCAATCAAAGCCTCATAACGAAATGACTCCAAAATACAACTATGTCAAATAGTATCTGTCATTTCTAAAGGAACACAGGAATACATATGGTTGTATCTTGATAAGTGTGCACTGCAGTCACAAGTACGTATATGAAATTAACTTGTGCTCCTTAATCTTTTACTTTTGTCTCGGACAGTGCAAAAGGCAAATTAATCAATAGCCTTACAAATATATACAAAGTTAAGTTCCTTTCGTGTCACTGTCTTATCTCTAGCTTAAACCAAACACATGATTATTCACCGAACACATCTTGACTGGCAAATACTATGTATAAAAATCCATCGTCGTCTCTTTCTCTCATGTAAAGCTGTCCCATAGTCGTACTGCCGGTGGCCATACTCCTTTGGTTAACCAGCAGGAAAAATGCTTGAGTAGGATGAAGTTGTAACCTCCTCCTAATTAGACAAAAAAAGACAGAAATTAATAAACTGAAATCAATAAACGAAAAGTCAATCGACAAATGTAGATAAATGTAGTACCTAATGATTTTGGTTAGCTCCGTGACGGTTAGGTGATCAGGTACGAGAAACTTTGTCTTGTCGAGTAATGGCAGCTGTTTCTCGCCGTAATATCGCTCGACGACGATGGGTATCTTATTCGGGTGTTTCTCGCGAATGAGAGTCACCTCGGTAAGTCTTTGATCTAGAAAAGTAAACAAAGACACCAAGTTAATGCGCATCACTTCTATATCGAGGAGAGAACACCACAACGACGCATATGACAAATTTGACTTACCAAATGTGCGTTTTTCCTTGAATGTTTTCGGTATGGAGCTCATGTTAAAAGCTCTATTAACAAATGCACAAGAAAGATTATAGATAGTTGTTCTTTTGTTAGTTCCCAAACAACGCACGTAGACGAGTGCTTCTTACGCGCACACTCACGGACAGTCAGACTGCGTCTCGCTTCTAGTTTACTAAGCACGTCGTAAGCACTCAACGGCACAAACAACAATGGTGGGTTTGTGTATTTGTGTGATTGGCCCGCTACAGTATATGCTATAGTTTCCTTTCAGGCCGTGATCAGAGATGGATCGAGATGGCTTTGTGCCAGTTACTGAGCTACTTGCGGGCATAAGACCTAATTGATGCTACTATATCAAATTATACAGACGTTCTTTCATTTGTTAATACCATTTAACGAATTTTACTATTCAAATCCTATGTAACCTAACGTAATACGTTGATTCGAGAAATTATTTTCTGTTCAATCAATCGTGAAATCTTGAACGGATCGTATATAATTTTTCACAAAGCTTCAAAGTATTCCATAGCTAAGACCAAATGACGTTGATCGTACGATATTTTCGGAAAAATTGTAGACGATCAACAACAGTTCAGCTCATTGCTCCAAAATAAAGTAGGAGCAATCAACCATATTAACATTAAAAATTTGCAACACAAAGTATCAGCTTGCAAGTGATCAACTAGCCTGTGATCGTTGATACGTCCCTGAGCATTATTTCGCGAGATAACACAATATAGTCAAGACTGCAATATAGCAAAGAGAGAAATCTCGCGCATGCGCATCGACTTGCGCACAGCTGATGTGTCTTTGTGAATTTAAATTTGGCGCATCAACTTTTTGTCTTCCTTAGCAACCTCATTTTGCGTAGACAAGCCACTATGCCGCGTATTTCAAATAGTCAAATTTGATAATGTCTAAACAAGTTTAAATTGTTTCGAAAAGATTTCGTTTTGTTAAATAATAAGATGGAGTGAAGGTATGTACAGGATCAGAGGGAGGTTAGTTTAAAAGCTTGCGATCGATCATTCGACAATGTTTATGTCTGTACTTGCGGTGGCCGCGAGGGACATGTATGTAACATATGTACACATATGTAAGGAATATAGAGTATGGGTCTTTGACTCGATCAGTGGCGTCCTCTAGATTAACAGAGAGAGAGAGAGAGAGAGAGAGAGAGATAGAGAGTGAGAGAAGAGAGAGAGAGCGAAAAGACATAAAGAACCAGCAAAGCATTCGCTAGTCCCGACCTGCTCTTTCTCTCTCTCTCTCTCTCCCCCCCTCTTTTTCTCTCCCCCCTTGTGCGTGTTATACTGGTTGTGTGTTTCTTTGGCTAGTTCTGGCTTCTGGCTGGCAGAGACTTGCTAGCGCTCAACTCGCGTTGGCCGTGCGAAAGAAACGGAAAAAAACGAACGCGGACGTCTCGACAACGCTGCACAGCACAGCGCTGTCTTTAGAGGCCGTTTCATATATGCTAAAGGATGTGTGTCGCTCGCAGGACTCGGGTTGCCCGAGGAGGACGAGCCACAAGGTGCTACAATAGGAGCGGCAACAATAATAGTCTACTGTTCCTCAAACCAAGATAAGCATCGCGAGAGTGTAATTAGTGGGTAAAAAAGCTTTGGCTTGCGGGTGCGTGTGTGTATGTGTGTGTGTTTGTGTGTGTATTTGTGTGGGTGCGTGAGAAAGAGTTAAACGACGATGCCACTATCGAGGCCGGGTCCCCTTGCTCCTGGGGGTATCAGCGAGCAGGCGTACCTGCCACCCCTCAAGCCGACACTCATAGCGGCTAGTCAACAATTGTTAAAACAGCAAGACAACTCGTCGCCGGGTCATCATCTGCCAAGTCTAAACGCAAGTTTGCAAAATCTCGCGGATAAAGCCTCCAGGTCGAACTCGCAATCGAGCTCGCCGCTTGTTAAGAATGGCGGCACTGGCTGTAACGATCAGTCGAGCAATGCGGTAATTGTCGCGGGTAGTCAGCAGCAGCAACAGCAGCAGCATCAAAATCAGCAACAGCAACAAAAGCCCAAGACGATGATCGTAACGCCGGACATCGTGATGAAATTGTACATGAACAAGCTGACGCCTTACGAGCACCACGAGATCTTCAATTATCCGCAAATCTACTTTATCGGTGCAAACGCGAAGAAGAGGCCGGGTATAATAGGGCTCGCGAACAACAACGACTACGACAACGACAAGGGTAGTTACATCCACATAACCCACGACCACGTGGCCTACCGCTACGAAGTGCTCAAGGTCATCGGCAAAGGGAGCTTTGGTCAAGTTGTCAAAGCTTACGATCACAAGAATCACGAGCACGTAGCGCTGAAGATGGTGCGCAACGAAGAGCGCTTTCATCGACAGGCCCAAGAGGAAATCAGGATACTACGAGCTTTGAGAGAGCAGGATAAGGATAATACCATGAACGTCATACACATGTACGACTCGTTTACATTTCGTAGTCACATGTGCATCACCTTCGAGTTATTGAGTATCAATCTTTACGAGCTCATCAAGAAGAACAAGTTTCAAGGCTTCAGTCTGCAACTGGTGCGCAAGTTCTCGCATTCGTTGCTCCAGTGCCTTGACGCGCTGCACAAGAATAAGATTATACACTGCGACATGAAGCCCGAGAACGTGCTACTCAAGCAGCAGGGACGAAGCGGTATCAAGGTACGTTAACCTCCCGCCATCCGTTGCTTCTAGCGCGCGCTCTCTCTCTCTCTCTCTCTCTCTCTCTCTCTCTCTCTCTCTCTCTCTCTCTCTCTCTCTCTCTCACACACTCTCCTTCTCTCAACTTATTCGCGAGAAAGAGACAGAGCCAGGCCAAAACATCGACGAGCGCCACGAGGGGATCGATAACGTTCGTTCGCTCCGTTCGTTCGTTCTTCGTTCGTTCGTTCGTTCGTTTGTGGGGTTCTCTCTCGCTCTCGTTCTCTCTCTCTCTCTCTCTCTCTCTCTCTCTCTACTTTGTGCGCATTATTGTGTGTGCATTGTCAGTTTTTTTTCGACTCTTTTCTCTATCTTTTTCTCTCGCTCGATCGATGCCACGTGTGTCGTCCAAACGATACAACATGCGCACATATACGCGAATAGAAATTCTACCAACCGAAAGTCCACTTCCCGCACAGCATTTTATACAGCTGATGCAGCTTTCGATTGGGACTATGCGTCAATTTCCGCGAAATAAAAACGATAAAGGAAAGGAAATAATTACGCGCCAATTGCATAAGTATCGCTTACTCGTACAGTAGATAACCGAGGCTTTTCACGACTTTTTGTTCGTGCCGTCATGTGCAAGGTACGTTTTGTCCGGTCGAACGAAATATTTGCGAAAATTTGCAATTTTGGAGAGCGATCGAGTGCAAACCGTTAAACCAGATATACGCGTGCGTTTGCAGATATGGAAAGAAACGGTCAAGCGAGCGATATGGATTTTCATGGGAGGGCAGGTGTCAGCTGACACACCCCCAGTACTTACATCCAACAGACACATACGTACACGCCCCCCATTGTGGAATTTTTCATCGTTACGTAACATTGTCGGGACGAGAAATCTCAAAGTTGCTAATTTGCTTTTGACTCGAGACAGATACGCCTCTCTTCTACGGTTATCGTTCAGTTTGTTAACGACGCTTCGTTCCTCGACGACAGATTGTACGGCCACAACTCTTGATTTTTTCCCCACTTGTTTGTATATCCGAGATAGTCCGTTGAGTGTAAATTTTTGTCGTTATCTCTCCAGACCTTTTTGTCGAAAGCATGGCACGCTTAATGAGTTTCCGACGCCTTGATAAACTTCTCGTACTCTCGGATCTGTCTGATTTTCTTCCGCTTCGGACAGACCAAACGGTTGCTAATGAAACGATATTAGTCATCGGATCGCGGGCGAACGAGAAAAAGCAGCTGCAATACTCGCCAAGGTCGAAAAAACGATCAGATTCGATGGTCTCGAAGCGTGAAATAGGTAAAGCTAAAGAAGCTATTCGTGGTCGATGTAAGCGATAACTTGCGTCAAAAATAGCTTTGACACACGTGTAAAAGTCGAATCGGCGAGGATTCGAACGAGGATGTTACGAACGTGGGTCGAACGTCGATGGATTCGCGTAACAACTCGTGGTGCAGCGCCCGGAGGAGACGCGACCGCGGCGACGATCGGCCTGCTTAGGTTCTCGCGCGTTTAGTTGGTAACGTTCCGGTTTTGTTTCTATTCGGTTTCGATGTCGCGAGACGCAAGCTCGGCCGTGAAAACTTTATACGCGTCTCGCTCGAAATCGACTAATATCTCTTCTGGTCGGCGGCCCCTGGTGCGGCTTTCTTTACACGCTCTATATCGAGATTCGCCGGCCGGCCGAATGATGCTATAAATAGCGCATCGTCGAATCTATTCCGCCTTACGACTATATTCGTTTAGGCCTTTGCGCGTACACACCTGCGAATATTTGATTGTCCTTTTTTGTCTTTAAAAGGTTCAACGTTCGCAAACGATTATTAGGATCCACGCTTGATTCTATTAATAACGACAACACGTACACTCTGGTCGTTGGCTTTTTTTCTCTTGACTTCTTCCGACAGACGGACAAAGAGCGAGCGAGAAAGAGAGGTGATTCACTCGCTGTGGCAAGGATTGATTGTGCGTGGTCGGGATTTCCTTGTTAGTATACGTAGCTGCAATCGCTTGTGTTTTATCGAGTTTTCTCTCCCATTTTCGCGAGCAATGTCCCAACGCGACTGTTTGCACAGCAGAGCGCGTCAAGTTAACGAAACCTGCGCCACAGGCATGTTTTCGTTTTTACGAAGGAGCTGGTTTATTTGCATTTGTCTTTGATCGATCGCAAAAATATTTATTGCCAAACAGTTTGTTCTTCTTGCGAGTGGTTATTCGTGAACAAACTGACGTACGAACGCTCTCAATGGAATCACGTTGACAATGCTTACCGTTAGTTTTTGCTCGTTGCTCTTTCGGTTGAAAGTTACTCGTCAATGACGTATTTAAGAGAGGAAACCAATTGCAGGAAATCACGGTGAATACTCGTAACGATCGCAAAGTGATCGTTCCGTACGTTCCATCCAAAGAACGTTGATTCGGTCAACGATGTACAGACGAAGGAAGGAAAAGACGACGCAAACTTATGACGTAATGTTGCAGGTGATAGACTTTGGCTCGAGCTGCTACGAGAACCAACGAGTGTACACGTACATCCAATCTCGCTTCTACCGTGCTCCCGAGGTGATCCTTGGTGCAAGTTACGGGATGGCAATAGACATGTGGTCGTTGGGCTGCATCCTAGCGGAACTGTTAACCGGCTTTCCTTTATTACCGGGTGAGGACGAACCGGATCAGTTGGCGTGTATTATCGAGCTACTCGGCATGCCACCACCGCGACTGCTCGAGAAAGCCAAAAGGGCCAGACAATTTATCAACACCAAGGGGTATCCACGATATAGCGGTGTGAATTTCAACGCCGACGGTACCGTGGAACTGACCGGTGGATTGTCGAGGAGAGGCAAATTTCGCGGACCACCCGGTTCGAAAGATCTGAAAAAGGCTCTAAAAGGTTGCGACGATCCGTTGTTTTTGGACTTTATCGAGAGGTGTCTCGAATGGGATCCTGAATTGAGAATGTCACCGAGTCGAGCGTTGAGGCACGCGTGGTTGAGGCGTCGATTGCCAAGGCCACCGGATTTTCAGGAACAAGTACAGCAACAACAGCAACAACAGCAACAACACCAACAACACCAACAACACCAACAACCTAATAAGGATCTGCCGAGTCTTACGACGAGTTTGCATTCGAGTCAGGCGAACTTACAGCATGCCAGTATGCTGAACCCTGCGTCGGTCCAGGTAGACCACCTATTTTCTAGTCTCTGCCAAGCTTTCGACTGTTTACGTACGGCAGAACATACCGCGAATACGCGCTGTAATCCGACTTTGTCGTTTATTTTATCCGATCTATCTGCGAACTCTTGTTACCGCTGTAAGCTCGTTTCTTTGCGTACGTATCGTCAAAATCTCAACCGTCCTTAACGATCATCATTGAACGCGATTGAAAGCTTGGTCGTTAGCAAACTACAAACGCACCCGACGAACGTGGCATTTTATGCAAAGGTAGACTCATCGAGCACGTCGTTAATAGTTTCAATAAAATAAATCTACAACTTGATTCTTTTGGTATTCTTTACCAAGCGTTGTACTCTGCTAAGCGGATTGTCGCTTTTCCTCCTTAATCAAAAGTCGATAATAACAAAAGTTTTTTAACAAGCATCCGCGCAGTAAGCAAATGTTTAAACGTAACATCCAATGACTTCCTCGTGGATTTATCAGTGTTGCATTGCTGCAGCAAGTGTCACGTTTATTTATGAATATGATCGCATGCTTACTTACCACGTATAACGGATGAATACTAACTTTAACAGACGATGCTTGAACGGATATCCTGACAAAAATAATAACAAACACAAAACAAACACGACCAATTCCTTAAGGATGTAGAGCGCGCTACGCCTCGATACTAATGCGAGATATAATTTGATCCCCCGTGGGCCTCGAAGGGCTCGTGAGGGATCGGAAGCATCCCTTTACTCAAGCAACACCAGTTATTCGTTTTTTCCTTCACTCTAACGATGTATTTCTAACGAGAACAATAAATTACTTTGTGTTAGGGTAGCGGTACACTAGGTCTGCGTACGTGCCCGTCCGGCAATAGTCGGGGGTCCGTGAAACAGCAGCCGCAATCGCAAACGTTGTTGCCGAGCCAAGAGTGGAGCTACATGAAACAACACCAGCAGGAGCAATGGTCAAAAAAAACACAGCAGTTGGAGACTCAATTACGCGAACTATGCGATAGGTTCAACGATTTCAAGGTCGGTAATAACGCCGCCCCGCAGCCTCAACAGCAGCAGCAGCAACAGCAGCAGCAACAGCAGCAGCAACAGCAGCAGCAGCAGCAGCAGCAACAACAGCAGCAGCATCATCATCATCATCATCATCATCTCTACAGTCAGCTATCTAGACTCAACGAGCCTGCTAACTCACATTCTAAGACGCTCTGGGATAGCCTCAGGTAGAGTTGTAAATCCATTTTTGTAAAGGTCAAGGAACGTTTTTGATAATTCGTGAAAAATGACCATGAATGGACTTGCGAGGTTCGTTCTTTTAGTACTCGTGGACTGCCGATGTTAGCTATTCTCAGAGGGCGACTTGTTTACTTAGTCAAAATTCCCCGCAGGGGTTGACGTCATTGTTACGACACTTTCCAAACTTTTTGTATCGTATTGTTCTATTCGGCAATTTTTCCAAATCATTATTGATTAATAATTAACGGGTAGTTAGTTAGAGACACGTATATATGAATGACCTACATTCATAAAAACTTGTAAAGTGACACTAAAATCAGTGGCCAGTTGAAGTCGATTGATTTTGTTTCATGATTATCTAAATATATAAATGTTGGCTTTCGAACGAATAAAGAGATTTTTATAGGGAGTCGAGCGCATGAAATTAGTCTGTAGTTACAGAGCAAAGCAAGTATCTATTTTTAAAATTGACACCGCGTTTATTTTTCATGTCACGAGCATGATTGAATGTTTATTCAACTCGTGTAAAACGTAAGTCGGCGCGAAGGAATTGTTTGCAATTGATAGCTAATGAGTTTACACACATTTTGCGTTATCGTTTCTGAAAAGATACTTTTTCGATATGTCATTTTAAAGACGAATGATAAATGTTCAATCAAAGTGTTCGATAATAAGAATCAATTGTAGTGAAGCGCGTCACCAAATATTTTGTACAGACTGCGACCAAATTATCCGATTGTTACAAATGAAAAACGCGATATCGCACAGACAATTGTAAACAATTCGAGTCGTACAAAAAAAAAACAAAAAACAAAATAAAACATTACTTCTATCCGAATGACTATGAACGTACACTCGTCAAACTGGCAGCAACAGCTGTCGATCAATTAAAATAGAATAAACACTTTTAAAACGATAACAAGTTAATATTTTTACTCTTATTAATTGAGCACGATTGCTTACAAAGGCATAATGATGAAAATGAATTTTCCTTTATAGCTTGCAAGATGTGAAGCAGCGTAGTAATGGACACGACAGTCACAGTTCTCACGGATCATTAGTGAGCGTGAGCGACAGGTCACTGGTGGACAAGGAAGTTGGTTGGCAGCAGGACATTATAAGGCGTTACGCCGCCGAGATGTGAGATTCGCCTGGGCTGATCGCGCGCGAGTCGCGCGTCTAGCGCTCTGCTACATCAGCAAAACAAAAAGCGTAGCTCTACTCTTTGCGTTGAATATTCTGTTCTTCTACTTTGATTTTTTGATACTTCGACGATTAGAGAGACTGTTATAATACTTGCGATAATCAGCCGCGAGATGAATGACAAACTCACCATGAGACTCAATGTGATAACCCGCGAGCATTAGCTGTGTACTTATATAAAATACAAACAAAATAACGCGACGTTCCGCTAAATACGTATACACACACACACACACACACACACACACACACACACACACACACACACACACACACGAAATGACGTATATACTGCCATTAGTTCATTAAGGAGCGTGCCGGAGTACGACCACGACCTTTTTCACTGACACTTTAATTATTATTAATACGTACATATAAATACTTGTATATGTATTATCGTGTATAATCGCTAATCGAGACGAGCGGACGTTTTTACTCTGCGCCCCCTTCACTTTCGTTAGACGGTGGTTTTAGCGAGAGGCACTTATTTCTTTTTTGTCGACGAACATTAGAGACAAAGTAAAAAAATAATAACAAATAACTGATCTGCCGATATACATTGTTGACATTGAATTATAAGGCTGTGATCCGACGTCTTGATGTCGCGACGTGAGTTTCTTTATACACGAAAAATATCGATAAAAAAATAAAATAAAATAAATTAAAAAAAGAACATTAAATAATAAACAAACAAAAAGGTAAACGAGCCGGTTATAGTGGTTTAGTTGAAGAAGAAAAAGAAACAAACTCTCATAAGTATTTTAGGATTTTTAATCACGACGCGTGTGATATGGCGTATATATATATATAAAATAGTACACATACATCCGACTCGTCTATGGCGATTCGATCGCAGCTGGTCGCCGATTCGGACACACAAGTTGACTCGATTAGATCTTGGATATACAGTAGATGTATCTTGAACGTAGTTTATTAAGATTTTTTGATAAAATCTTTAGCTTTTTATATTGTGTTGTACGATAAAAAAAGGAAATTTCGCTTACGCATAAACTACCTATTTGTGTATTATAATCGTGTGCTTGTAGTGTCGCCCTCGTTGAATTTTTACATTGTCTCAGTGATTAGTATTGATATTACGAATTTTTGTACGGGAAAAGTTGCATTGGCGAAAAATGCATAGATTTTTTTACGTGTCAGTTATATCAATTATCGATAAATAAAAATCGTCTGAATCGGCGTCCAACTACGTTTGCTTTACACAAATGCGAAATATATGTTTGCCGATGGACGTGCTACAGGAATTGCAGCATTCACGGCGTTTGTGTACAACTACACTAGGATATTTGCGTACTTTCGTTGATTATAGTCGAGCAATAGGGAACATGCATAATCTATCAAAAGTCCAGTGTTTCGTTTTCTCTATACCTAGTGTTCAAAATCGTCTACTTTGTAAATATACGTATAAGTAACACTGCTCTCTCTCTCTCTCTCTCTCTCTCTCTCTCTCTCTCTCTCTTTCTCTTTCTCTTTGTATTTGCGTTGTCTGTAATGCATTTATTTGTGTGTATTTGCGACAGTCAATATCTTGGCTTACATCGACGTAAGTCACCCGTTCAATCGAAAGTAGCCTATTATTGTTTCCGATAATAGTGCTAAGTTATGCATGTCCCCAGCCTCCCTGCGCGTGAGTCCAATTTTTTTATGTATATAGATGTGAGTGTCTTTTGCACGGATACCGTGTTGTGACTAAACACGATAACAAACATTTTAGCTTTCAATAAGATCGACCTACCGATAATTTTACAAGACTTGCCGCTCTCGGTTTTTTTTCTACAAGCGTTGTCAATATTTTTTACCGATTTTTTGAAGCTCGCCGTTGCGGTTGGTCAATCACGAGACTGCGAAATGTCACTTGTCATTAACTATCTTGTATTGCTTTCTAATTTTATATGCCGTGGATTACTTTATCGCTCACGATTTGATAAAAGCGCGAGTAACTTAGTTGTGAAATCATGTGAAATATCTTAGAAAAAAACATCGTATCTTATCTAGAAAACGGAAATTTGCATGCGCACTTGGTGATAAAAGTTTTGTCACGAGATAGTACGGGAAACGTCGATAAAACGGAATCGCAGTCTCGAATCTCTCCGCGAAGCTTTCAATCAATATGTTCAAAAATGCATTTTTACAATTGACTATTTACTTTGTTGATTTTGATTTTACGTGTTTAATGTTTGTTTTAAAATGTTTTTATAAATTGTTATTTTTACATTAAAATTGTATCTACATCAGCGAGTCACTTTGAATTCCAATTTGCGAAGAGTTAAAATACTTGGGTATTTTTGCATTGTATTGAATATTGCCTTGGCGAGCATTTAGGTATTAGCATTTAAACGATGCTGTAAGTACACGCGTACGCGCGATTAAATGACATTGTAAATAGCATAATACGCAAGGTTCAATCGCTACGTCGAATGGCGAGTTCCGTTAAATTCCAAACGAATCATGGATCGCGCTAGCGAGCTGCAGGCGAGTAGGCACAAAATATACAAGATTACGACGGACGATGTCAGTTTTAAAAAAAATGAACTTTTACATTGGTGAAGAAAATTTATCCTCGATTTACCGATTAACGTATACAAAAAAAAAAAAAAAAGAAAGAAAACAAACCGAAACGTACTTGTAGACGTTTACTCGAGAACTCGTCAATTCTCGTCAGCGAAGCACGCGAAAACAAGAGATACAAATAAACGTACCGCATTATACATACCTTTGTACGCATCAAAAAAATAAACATAAAAGTAAAAAAAAAGCTAAGCAACGAGCGCGTGTTCGTCTTGTGCATGTGTATGCGCGCGTGTGTGTGCGTGGATGGGTATGCGTGCGTGTAACAAAGCATTAAGCATAATGAAACAAACAAATAAAAATTCTAGGTGTATAAATGTATAATAAGGGTGACTTTATATACCTGCGCAAGCGAGAGCAAAAAGACACGATGTATCCCCCTAGGATCTTAACGCGCAGACGATACATGATCTCGTAAAGTGCGAGTCCCGTAAAAGCGCATTTTACCTCCTAGTTGAATTTTTCGTCCACTCACCTTGCGCGCGTTGTGATTTTTGCGAGCGCATGGACTTTCGCGACGACGAAAAGGTGGAAACGAAAAAAATAAAATAAAATAAAATAACAGTAAGAGAACGATGGAAGGCGATGAAGATATGGAACTCGAAATGGTACGCTTTCGAATTATTATTATTGTATTTGCTAGTTCGATGCGAATGCGCTACCGACGTGAGTTTCCATTCTTCAACAAATAAACCAGTGCCCGATTACCTTATTATAGATGATGATTTGATTATTATGGATGAATAAATACTGCTTACGACGGTTAAGCATTGTCTCTTTTTTGCGCAATCCCTTTCTCCTTCGTAACAGCTTTTGCACTCTGCACGCACCTACGATTGCGTATTATACGCCATGAGTTTGGGGATCAGATGTCGTTTTTTTTAACTTTATTTTGGAGATTTTTGGCTGGGTCTCGAGGTGACGACGCGTCTGTGACGACGAAAGATCAACTTTTCAACGTTTTCTCTACTTCGTTTTCTCTAGATTGGGATTCGGCATTATGTCTCAATATACTTTGTACGTAAGTACAAGCAAGCGTCGTTGTTGATTAGACCGCTTGGGAATAGTGTTAAATAAGGAAAGTTGCACGTTGAGCGTTTATCGATAAGCGTATCCAATACTCGTTGTACGCAAGAGAACCGAACATTAGCTGTTTCAATAATCTTCACGGTCAAGTTGTCAACGATAATCGTCGGCTCGACTGAAACTTTTCAAACGGCAATTTACGTTAAAATGTGTTGCCACTACTCGCGAAATAGCTTTGTTCGTAGTAGCTAACGGAATTTAGTTTGATTCGATACTTGTACGCGTTGCACGCAATGGCACCTTAAGCGAGCGTTCTTCGGTAGTACACGTAGCGCTGAACTGGACTAATCGCTTTGCTAACAACACCCTCGAGTGTTTGTACAATTTACGTTTGCTCTGATACAAACGATAGTCACACGCGAATTTAGAAAAAGTCATTTGAGCGTGGCGTGAGGAGCAATATAAAATCGTTGTTGACATTCGAGAAAAAACAGAGATGATAATTAAATTAACGGTCCTCTCGCTACTCTGTACTTGTTTAATAAAAGTATTATCGATTATTTATACCTATGTCGTGATGCGGATAAAATTAACGTCGATACCGGGACCTCCCTCCATTCCAATGTTGGGCTCGCTTCTGGAAATATTGATATACCCCAAGGATGGTAATCGCATTATTACGTTTCTCTGTTATCGCTGAAAACTTGTACGCCATAGTACTTGAATAACGAAACTATTGGTATGTCATAGAACTATTTCGATTAATTTGGCAAGAGTCGGATAAATACAAAAACGGTATGTTCGTGATATGGTACGGCAATGAAGCTATGTTGAACGTGAGGAAACCTCATCAAATGGAGGTAAGCACTATAGAAATCAACGCTACAGCGTGTACAGTTACCGTAACATAAGGTCAATGTTGACGATGTAATATCGCCAGTGTAAGTGTACATTGCGCGTGCTTGCAAGTGTGATTTTGCTCGATGATTCTGCAACAAAGACAAGTTTTGCATTTACAGGTAATATTGAAGAGTCAAACGCTGCTAAATAAGTCTTCGACGTACTCGTATCTATCCGATTGGCTTGGAAATGGCCTCGTTACGGCAACAGGTACGTACGCCCGTTGTACATTTACGACCACCGACGATGTTTAACGAGCTGGAAGTATTTGGACATTGGATTAACGATCGTTGATTGCTTTGATTGTCACAGGTGACGTGTGGCATAGGCATCGTCGCTTATTAACGCCAGCTTTTCATTTTGCCGTACTGGAGCAATTTTCCAAAGTTATCGACGATAAAGTTACGATATTGAACGAATCGATCAAATCGTCGATCGACCAAGATCCTCATCGACGGATCAATATCTTCCCCATGGCAATTCAGTTTACGCTCGACGTCGTTTGTAGGACTGTTATGGGTATCGATTTGGATATACAGAGGAAGGGGCAAAATGAATACATCGAAGCGTTGCACAGGTATGTCGAAATTAGTGGTGTTTCGACAAAGATGCACAATTAATCGTATTCGATGTTTCTTCAACGCATCAATCGACAGCTTTATGGACGTGGCAACTGAACGGGTTTTCCGTTTTTGGCTTTGGCCAGACCTTCTGTTCAACTTGACTTTGAGAGGACAACTGTATCGGCGTTCCATCAAGACGATGCACGACTTTACTCGCAAGGTAGTGTACGGATATCGTTGTTGCTGTTAGCTGATTTGTATTTGCCACCTGTTCTCTTGCGTAGGTGATCAATGAAAAGATTAAAATGCGAAAAGAACGCGCGGATGAAAAGGCTCCAATCGACGCTACAGCAGACAGCGGTACGTTCGTAAAGGCTAATACGTCAATACTTGCAAGAGAACGGAAAGTCAATGTAGCGTGATTTCAGGTTATAGCAATATCACGCCTTTCTTAGACCTTCTAATAGATTTAGGCGAAGCCGACGAAAACCCCTTGACTTTGGAAGAAATTCGGGAGCAAGTAGATACGTTTATGTTTGCCGTAAGTACCCCGAGCACATCGTCAATTTCGGTATCGCACGATAACAAGTCGGCTGATCCAACAACGAAAACCGACGATCGATCGAGTTGTTCAAAGTTGATTGGTCGAACAATAACGATCTATTGTAGCGCCAAACTAATTATCGGTCGAAAGAGAATTGTCGAAGGTCGAAACAAAGAAGCTTAACCGCGAAGAAGATAATCGTTTCACAGGCTTCCGTTGTACGAAGGGGACAGGAGTTACCTGACTACTGACCGATTGTACTCAAAGTGACTCGTCATCGTTCCTAAGCTCCTAGTGCTAATATTTAACTTTTGAACGCTCCACTTCCCGAGTGCAGAGGTCGTCGTAAATCTAAAAAGATACGTTCACGGATTATCTCATTTTGTCCCTTTGTCTAGGTACCTGACTGGTACTAAGGTAATGTTTAAATATGGCTTTATACCTGCTGCTAAACGCCGGCGACAAAAGCAACAATCGCGTGCCAAAAGCTCAACGGGCAGTCTCTTCTTTGAACTTTTACCCGTGAATATTCGGCAACGCAGCTGGAATATCGCGGCTTTTTCCAGTACGAACGCCTGGCGCAACGAGCGTCGAAGGGCACTCGTCGAGAACGGCTTCGTTGTCGTTGAATTAATAAACAAAACCGACGTTAGAATAACGCGATTAAACAACGATTAACCGCGATCGCTGGGCTTCTCGCGGATTTCTTCGAGCGTTGGCGTTGTTACTTTGCTCCGCTATCCTTGTATCGTTGATCGCTTAATTTTATCGTGCACTTTTCTCGCTTATGAAACATCGCGTTTTACGTCTGTATCTTCGCGTGAAAGCATCGCTGCGTGTAGTCTTTAAAACAAAAACTCACCAGGTGAAAAGATAGGCGATTCGAGGGAAACAAAAAAAAGAGAGAAAAAAACGAGCGTACAATAGTCGAAATCGTGTTCGTACGTGCCCGAACGTGCTTGTGTGTACTTTTGCACAGTTTTAAGGTCCTAAAAATTCAATGGACAAGAAACAAAAGTAGACGACTACGGTGTGACGAAAATTTATGAACGAACGCGTATCTCTTGGGTATTTTCTCCAACCGCGTGTCTCCGATTGGAGTTGTCTGGTACACGGTCCTCTTCGTTCGTACGACGGAGTGCTTCCCAATGTTACCGTCAATTCATCCTTGATTTTGATCGAACAACTTTTAATATACAGCGTACGTACACATATGCAACGTTTGCTTGTTAAAAGGCTCACGACACAACGGGAATAGCCATCAGTTACGCCCTGTTTTGCCTGGGTAATGCTCCCGAAGCGCAAGACCAAGTATACAAGGAAATACGCGAGATAGCCGATAGCAGCGACGAGCCACTGACAAAACAGCAATTAGCACGATTAAAATATCTCGATAGAGTAATGAAAGAATCGTTACGACTATTCCCAAGTGCACCTTACATTAGCAGACAAATAACGCACAACGTTACGATCGGTAAGCTTCCGTCACGGTATACCTTGTGTGTGCGTATATATATCGTGTAATTGTTACATTTGGATGAATTATTGCGATAGACGGCCACGTCCTACCAAAAGGCATTCAGCTGCACATGCTTATAATGCAAATGCACTGGGATCCCGAAATTTGGGAGGATCCGGATAAATTTAATCCCGATCGATTTTTACCTGAAAATAGTATTGGAAGACATCCGTATGCCTATATCCCCTTCAGCGCCGGTCCACGTAATTGCATTGGTCAAAAGTACGCAATGTTACTCATGAAGATTGCTCTAGTGAATATTTTGAGGAAGTGGATCGTTTATAGCGATGTAGCTATAAACGATTTAAAATTAGTAACAAACGTTGTATTGACTCCATCTGATCAGATTTTGAATTTACGATTTCAACCACGACATTGTCGGCTTTAATTTGTACGGCTCATGTTTTATGCTTATTGATGCTTATTGATTTGTATCGCATAATAAATAGTTATTAATGTATTAGCCTTTGTAGCGCGTAAAATGTGACGTTTTATTTAGCCCACCGCATTCAAAAGTTTATTAGCGTAATCCCGGTAATGTCAGCTACGTTCCTCGTTGTACGCTTTTTTTCATTCGTTTGGGCAATTTCAAGCCAGATAAAGGCTTATTTCGCGAAAAATAAATACAATGACATAGCGAGTGATTTACGATTGAACGACCAGCTGACCATCTTTAAGGAACGTACAGATACAACGAGTGATTTTGGCAACGATGTTACTTAAAAACCCTGTACTGGAGGAAGGAAGGAACATTTTAGCGAGTTTCTCGTAGCTGCATCGACAACTTGTAGCCGTACAAGATTCCATTTTTTGGACAACTTTTTTCTTATTCTTGTCTCTTTCTCTGATTTCGCTATCGCATGACCAGCACCGACGGTAACGAGAGAGAGAGAAAGGCAGATCAATCGTAAATTGATAGTAATGTTTTTCCGTGAACGCATTTGTATGCACGACACAAGTTAAAACGGATAGTACAAGTGATTCGTCTGACAATGAAAATAATAGAAACGTACGATCAACCACCGTTTGTGTTCGTGCGTTTCAATCTCCGAACTATGCGATGGATAGCATTAGCGTATCTAATAATTAACACGATGATAATGTTTAAACGCAAGCATTTCAGTCAAAGCAATCTTCGATCTTTCGATGCAGGCCAAGTCGATAAAATACAACAAATTTCAACGTGGCAAAGGTACAATTTGAAACGCGTGAAAAGTACCGAAGAGCGAAAAACGCGACAGCCGTGTGCACGGTTGATGATATTCATAGATCAAAACACATGCACAAGACGGGAAAGATCGTTAGTTTAATTGGAATTTGCTGGTTCGCCAAAGATTGGATAGAAATTTAGAAAAAAACGTCACTCGAGTGTGGTTTTAGGTAGTTATTACAAATGTTTAATTATCAGTTGTGAATTTTTGTCAAATATTTATAAGATTAAAACACGAGACATCGCGTAGATTTTGTGAAATGTTTATGGTAAATAAATCCGTTATTTTAAATTAAGATCGATCATAACGATCGAATATATTTTAGTTTACGCGAAATTGTCATCTACTGCTCTTGACGAAACTTAGCCTTGTTACAAGTTTCGGAACATGTCGGCAGATGAAATAAAGACACAAATACCTTTAGTGGATCTTTATTTAGAAATTTACGACAGAGCTCCCGAGAGACGTCCTTACACCGTGTTGTTGTCTACACGAATGAACCGCCGTCTTTTAGGCGCTCACGTATTTATAAGCGTCGCAAGAAGGTAGGCTTGACCCTATCATTTCCGCCTCTAACGTCTTATCGGACCTCGGGAACGCATCGATTTCTGGTAAGGTGCAGTGTTAACCGACAAAATCGGAAAATGCATATGTTCTTATCTTTTATTCGAGACAACTATCCTACCAGGCAACGCTTACTTAATCACGTAGACGTATTTCCGTCGACACCTTTGCGTAGAAACGACTGTACTATCTTATTCGACGGAATCAAGGATAACGAACAAAATTAAAACGTGTATTTTATCATCTATCGATCACAAATATTCATCGTTTATTTCAATATGGTTTTATAATTTTTATTGCAAATGGAAATATAACGTACAAACTGATAAGATTCGAACATTATAATAAACAATTTAAGTTCCATTAATTGTCAATCTAGGAATAACGTAAGTTTAACGAAATATCAAAGATTTGGTTCTAAATTCGGATTATCGTGCAAATATAAATCAACGTGCAAGCTACAGTCACTAATGACGTCAAAACGTTTTACATTTTTCGACTTTTCAAACGGTGTATACGTTTTGTAAAAGTGTTGACGTTTTAGAGACGTTGCCCTTTACTATCAGATGGGATTTGTATTGAACAAAACTTTCTAAAAACGTTTTATTGTTTCGACTACATTGTATTAATGTTAAAAAGCACGTTTTAAAAATGTTTGTATACTCCGAACATTTTGTATACCAACAAAAGTGCGAAGATATTTCGCACGGTCTAAAAACGTTTTTTCACCAATATTGCAAAATGTCTAGCTGTGACGGATAATGTTTTATGTTATTTGAGTTATGCAAAAGAAGCACAGTTTATGTCGGCGAACTCAAGACCAATTGACTTTTCCCCTTTATTTTCAATTATCGATGAAAATCGACAGATATTAATGAATAAACAAACAACTTTGAGAATACTTCGTCGATATGATAGAGATAGAGATAGAGAGAGAGAGAGAGAGGAAAACCACAGGTTGGGTGCGTTGTTATATTTCGTCTTGCGTTACCGACTAGATTCGTCGGTGAAGGTTGACTGTCGGTAACACCTGCCTCGCACGTATACTATATTATATATATACATGGCACGTAAGAGCTTGGTTAGTGACTCGACCGTCTTGCGACGACTAGACGAACCAAAGGAGGAATTGAGACGCCACAACATAAACAACAAAACTTCCAAAATTCGAGCAGCAGCGTCATCTTTGGGGGGATCGTTGCGGTAATAAGTCAAAGCGTACAAGCGACGCAACTGCGCGCAGTAAAAACATGCGGATTATACTATAGGCAAGGTGCACAACAGATGTATGCGTGAGATACTCTAGCGCACATGCACACATACGTAGGCGAGACATGGATCAGCAGTATTGAAAGAGAGCAGCTGCGGAAACAGAAGAACAACACAGCCGAGAGTGTAAAAAAATAATGCAAGTGTGCATTTTTTGCTGCATATTTGCCTGACTGAGACAAGTGTGTGAGTGTGCGTGTGTTTATGCGTATGAGTGACTCCACGTAAACAAAGTGTATGCAAATACATAGTAACATCACGAGAGGGAGAGAGAGAGATAGAGGAGAGAGGAAAGAGAGAGAGAGAGAGAGAGAGAGAGAGAGAGAAAGACAGCGAGAGCGAGAGCGAAAGGAAAATTAGTGTTGGCCCGTGTGTCTTTCTCTCTGTGCAGCGCCATGACGTGCAGCTCTCACGCTGTAAGTAATTGATAATCGGCTGTGTGCTGCTGCTGCTGCTGCAGCGCTAAGGAGCCAGTGAAATTGCGAATAAAAGGACCGGTTATTGCTGCTGCTGTTGCTGCTGCTACCCACACACTTGTCGTTTTTTCTTTCTTTTTCGTCCATATCTCTCAAGGCCGTGTTCACTCACTCGAAACTCACTCAGCGTAGAAAGGCTTATAGCATGCCCCAGGACTGCTGCAGGCTATTATGGCTGCAGGCGAGGATAGCGTTGTCAATTCCTCATCCGGCAACAACGCCAACAATAACAACACAGCCAATGTCAAGCCTAGACAGGAGAAACAATACGATTACCTGCTCAAGTTCCTGCTCGTCGGTGATAGCGATGTAGGCAAGCAGGAGATACTTAGTGGCCTCGAGGATGGTGCCTTTGAATCTCCCTTCTGTAGTGGTAGTGGTGTGTTCTTTTGTTTTTCATTCGGAACATTACGTTCAACGATTGTTTTCGATCTTATCAATGTTTTTCTAATTGTACAGCTTACAAGACTACCACTATTCTGTTGGATGGAAAGAGGGTCAAGTTACAGCTTTGGGATACTTCTGGACAGGGGAGGTTTTGCACTATCATCAGGTCGTATTCCAGAGGGGCTCAAGGAATTTTGTTAGTCTACGATATCACTAATAAGTGGTCCTTCGATGGGATTGACAGATGGCTCAAAGAAGTGGAGGAGGTAATTTTTGTCAATGCAAAATTTTTAATGGTTTTATTGAATGTCCAATAATTTTCAAATTTAATAAACGTTGTGTAGCCTTTTTCAATATTTTTGAACAATTTTCAACCACAGAATTTAAAGTTTAGTATTTTGTATTTGGCCATACAGCTAATTTTGATACTGATTATCCTCATGAAGTAATAGTTCAAAATAACATTTGTATCTATCTTACAAGTAAATTAGTATATTATGCAATACAATCCATAGAAACTGAGATAATAGCTTTCTCTTTTTTCATTGTAACAGCAAGCACCTGGAGTGCCAAAGGTGTTAGTTGGCAATCGCTTACATTTAGCTTTCAAAAGGCAAGTGAGCGAGCGAGAAGCTGAGGTTTATGCCGCAAAGAATCGTATGGCTTATTTTGAAGTGTCACCTTTGTGCGATTTCAATATAAGAGAAAGTTTCTCAGAATTATCTCGCATGGCTCTTCATCGTAATGGAATGGAGAGACTGTGGAGGTTCAATAAAGGTACCGTTGTGAATTAATAATCTTAGTTTTAAGATTTTTTGTAAACCTCGAGAAATTCTACTGAATGGCTAATATTATTTTGTAGTTCTAAGCCTACAAGAGCTGGCCTGCCGTGCAATTGTAGCTAGAACAACGGTTTACGGTATAGATCAGCTGCCTTTGCCAATGTCAATAAAATCGCATCTGAAATCCTATGCCATGACAACGGTGCCGCAGCTGCGATCTCAGATCCTCTGTGACAACCGTACTCTTACCATAAAGTCCAGGAATTTCAAGAATCGAGGATCCCGCAAACGTTCGCCTTGGCTGCTGCATACCAGCCCCAGTAGTGGTGGATTCTCGACGCCTGGCAATTCGCCGTCCGGAAGTATTAATGATTCTCGCACGAGCTGCGTTGGTCGCAACTCTTGTACTATATCTTGATCGAAAGAAGCCTTTGCTCGCGTTTGGTCCACGTTTAAGACGCGTGTCGTTTTTGCTTTTGTACGTTAGTACTTTGACCAGGGGTTTGTTGTTATTTTTTAAATGTTGAATTGTATAAAAAAAAAAGTAAAAAAAAAAAAAGAAAACAAATAGTAGTTCTGTTATTGAGCATTAGAATGCCGGGGATCGAACACTATTTTTGTTTTACTTTACTTGCAAATGTAGAAGTGAGCGAATAAAGAAAGTAGAGACAAAACTTGGTCGAAGTACTGGTGTAGGAAATCCTTCAATAAACGTCCATCTTTCATCTTTCGAGAAATTTGTAAAGTTTTCTTCATAGTTGATAGAGAGACATTGACTCTGGCAATATATGACTTAATTATGTATGTAAGTACAGAGTAGACTTGTGTGTGAGTGTGTTCGTTCTTTGTGCGTTCATTGGAATGTAATCTCATCTCATGCAATTGTTAGTTTTCAACGAACGAAGACTAATCTAACAATTAACGCTGTTATGTTTGTATTTTGTTTTTTCCCTTTGTAAAATTTGTTTGGGCTACAAGTCCTCTAGTCGGATATCGGAAATTCATATGCAATTGATTCATCATCACTTGTAACAAATAATAATCGCAGTCATTATCGTCATTTCATATATCCATGCTAAACTAACTTTGGAAAGTTAATCTCTTGGAACTTATATAGCCAGATGTACAAACTAAAATGTTTATGCATTTTCACAGCATCTCAACTTTCATGAACAGTAGCGAGCTAGTCATCATTCGTCATTCTCGAAATTTCACATTTCTCTCTACTCGTTATACGCTTCTTATAGTTTAACAAAGAAACTGTATTTATATATAAATGTGTGTTAAAAAGTTGTACAAATTTAGATACAGGGTTTGCCCGATGATCGACTTGAAAATGCATTGGCACTACTGCGATTATTCAATGAAAGCATTAAAACTGTCGTGTTACTAGCAATTTCTTTTCATAGCAATAACACGAAAAGAGAGAACAAAATCCGAATGTTGGAAAAAAAATTGCGTTATCATTTGTGTATACGCTGATGCAAGAAAGCAATTGCAAAAGAACTGGATGCCAATAATATTTTTGTACATCTTGTAAAAAGTATTTTATGTTACTTACAAAACTGTTCGTTAATGTATATGTGTCGGTGTGGGTGTATAAAAGAGCGTCGAATTGTGTAAACAAAGTGAGTGTATCTTGCTCTTAGACGAATTGTGAAACACTTGTAAATTAAAAAAAGTAACATTTAAGCACGACTCTGGTTTTATTTCGTTTTCAATTCATAATCTACTAGCTGCACGCGTTGAAAGTGAGACTTGTTATGGGGAAAAGAGTTCGATTACCATGGCAACAAAATAGACGCGTAACCGTAAGCCGTAACTTTTATTACTTGGTGATTTTTCTATTTTCGCGAGGTGGAAAACCGGTAGGAAACAGTACGATAAACAATGAATAATTCGGCGAAGAGCACCGATTTCCTAAAACCTTATTTCAAATTGAAACAACAAGAATGCGTTATTGAAAAGTCGGTTGAAGCACTTATGGTCAATTCTAAGACTAATCTTCAATACTGGAGTAGCGTTAAACACGAGGTTGGTGAGTTCGAGAACGAAAGGTACTAGGTATACGACTAGATGTTTATTCCATATTATTTAGCGTCACATTAAAATATTACAAATTTAGAAAAAAATTAGAAGACTCGTTGAAAGAGCCAGTAAGGAGGATGTACGAGGAGTTGAAAAGCGTGAGGGAATTGATAAGCCCAAAAAATATTCGCACAATTGGTATTTTGATTTTCTATTAAATTCGATCAACCGTTCACGTTTCATCTTCGTTTGCGTTGTATTGGCTTTGTAGATCTGGACTTGTTTAAGAAAAGGCTCCAAATTTTATGGAAAAACATACAGGACTTTAAGGAATCGTGCAAGTCCGCGGAAGATCTGACAGCCGAGCAAGCGACTTTGGAAAGCGACTTGAATGTGCTGACGAGGGCGATTCGGAAACACAAAGATTTCAGCAACGTGCGCGATTCGGTGTACAAAGTTGGGAGTAGCCAAAAAATGCCGACGCAGGACGATAATGCGAGAAAAGACGAGGACGACGAGTCCGACGAAGATTTCACTTCGTTGGTAGCGAGAACCGGTAAGGCACTGGAAGGCGTCAGAAGGTTTGCTAAACGTTTTGGTTCGTCAAACGAGTGATAAAACACTCACTGGCACAACAATTGATTCGCGATTCACGCCGCAAATCTTTGCGACGCAAACAGGAAAGTAAGAAAAGATGTTTTGGTAAACAGGACACACTGGTAGTTGGAGCGAAGAGGATCATTTTCTATTTGTGAAGCTTCGCAAAAAGAACAAGAACATCGCGTCGTTGATCCAAGCGATCCAAGCGAAATGTCCAGATTTAACGAAGGAAAGTATAGTGAACCACGAGGCTTGGTATCGCAGCTACTTGAAGCTACGCGAGAAACAACGAAAAGCCGTACAAGAGTGGCGGCAGCGGAAGGAAACCGAGCGAAAGAAAGCATTGAAGCAGCGTCCTGGAATGATTCGTGCTGAATCGGCACCTGAAGTTACCGCTATTTCATCTAGAGAAAAGGACAAAGCAAGCTCGTCGATGGAGCTCGATTCGACGGAAAGAGTCGTTGCGGGAGATAAGAAGGTGGATATTGCGAAGAAGAGAGACATGGTAAGGCAGTGGAGGGAACAAAAGGATAAAGTGAAGCTAGAGGAAGGAGAGAGGACGAAAGATCGACTGAAGGCCAAAGAGGAAGAGAGGGAAAACAAGTGGAAAGCCAGGGATGCTAAATTAAAAAAAATTCTCGCTGAGAGTAAAGAGAAGAAGATCGACGACGAGAAGGAAACGAGCGGTGAGATTACACCTTCGCGTTCGAGTAGTGTTGTTATTTTGCAAGCTTACCGGTAAGGACCTTTTACACTTGTAACATGGCGAAAATTCTATAAGTTAGCGATTCAAAGAATAATTTCGATACTTTTATCCAAGTCACCTATGCATTCACATTTCGAGGGAGCTCGTATTGTATATTTTACTTGGCATTTTTTTATTCAGAGCCAAGGACCGGGAATTCATAGAAAGAAGGAGAAATATATTACTGTCCAAGGCAAACATCCCTAAGCAATGTATACCGGCAATTCAATATAATTTTTCAAAGACGTGCGAATCGACGCTTTTGAACGAGACGAAAGCTTGGCGAGAAAAACAAAAGGCAGCCGAGTATAAAACGGTGCGCAATGTCAATTACATCAAGGATTTGCCCAAAAGGTAACAACGTCGTATACCGAGAAATACGAACAACGTTAGCTTGAAACGTTGACAATTAAATGGTTATTTATCGTATGCCGCAGGGCAATGGGCAGCTGGAAAAGTTTCGAAATTCCAGATTCATCGTTATGTCGCCAGGGGTATTGATTAATCTGGATAGCGTAACGATCGATTGTACAGCATACGATACAGCACACGGTTGTTCAAGGAACGATGTCTGAGGTGCATCGAGTATAATCAATGTAAAACAAATAATCAACGCCTTTTGATATATGCTTATGTTTATTTTCATCTTTACGAACTTGTTCCTTTCAGACGATGTACATAATAAGTTATGAGTAAACGAGCGTTAAGTCTTATCCAGAACCGCTGTCTTTTCATTTCTTTATTTTCTCTACAATATAATTTTTTTTATCTGACACCGCTTCGCTGCACTTTTCCCGCATTTTGTTTAAAATTTTACAACAATTCGCTGAGGTTTAGGTAATCGCTACACACAAACTTATTACGTTATGGATAACATTAACACTGGACAGTTTTACTCAAATATATATACATACATATATTTATATTTCTATATGTATATAAGTATATATGTATATAATATACTTTCTATGAGCCTGTTCATTAATTGATACTCCTCATTTTCTTTTTAAATCCTCGTTAGATTACCAAATACAAAAGAACATAGTTGATGCGGTATGTGATAATGTTATAATACAAGCGCGAGCCTCCTTATTGCGAATAGGCTACTCTCTCTCTCTCTCTCTCTCACTCTTTCTCTCTCTCTCTCTCTCTCTCTTTTCTGTATTCACCTATATACTCCACGAAAGTGTATGCTGTGTACCTTCGCTCTAAAACTCGAGCCGACGATACATCGGCATCCTTGTGGAAATACTTACATTTATGTACGTACGAACGGAGCCCTTAACTCTTAAATTACATATACGTAGAAATATATTTATTTAGAATCCACTGTAATCCCTAGATACAGCTTTCTTACAATGAGAAAAGGTAATAGTGTAAAACAAAACGCGCTTTTTAATTATTTCTCGTCCTTTTTCTTTGCCTAGTACGCTAGTAATAAATTGTCTCTTTGTCCACGCACACACAAAAGCTCGCTGGCACTCGTACAAACATTATTATGCTTGTTTCCCAATTTTTTCCCATATATACCACCTATGTATATATATATATATATATTTATATATATAAACCACTCTTTTATTCTCTCTCTATTTATACGCATTTGTAGTTTATGATCGACGCCATACGATAAAATCGCGGCTTCAATAAATATTTACACGCGTGAAAATTTGTACAGTCCTTTTTTTTCTTTTTTTTTAACGTGCTTATTTTTTGTGATTTATATTCAAAACATGCCACTTTTGCGCGTACGCTTATACCGCTCACTTCATTTGTTGTTCTTCTCGATTTTTATCAGCTCTTTTTCCCCTTATAGATCTATCATTGCACGTTTTTATAGTTTTGCAAACGAAAAGCAGGATTTGTACAAACCTCTAATTGTGAAAATGACTTTGCTTTAATTACCGATCGTTTAAACACTCGACTGATATCGAGTAAAATTCAACATCTTCTGATTTCTATTAGTTCCATTTTTATTTCTAAACATAGATCACATGACACTTGAAGTAAACTTTAAAAAAAAAAGAAAAAAATTCAATAAAAAAAAGGAATAGAAAAAATCGTTGTCAATATTTTAATGAACTATTTGTAAAACCTACAAAATGTAAAATGCAATCGAATAATAAATAATTTCAAGTATTTTTGAAAGAGGACATAAAAAAGAACGACGAAGACAGTCAATCGAGTTTAGCTGCAGATCTCATCTCGCGTGAAAAAAAAATAAATAAAAAAAGATTCAACCAAGCGGTGCAACGCACTGTCAGCTACCTTAAATACAAGTATTACATAGCGCATATTATCGAAGACGCGGGAGAGCGAACGACGTAGACTCTTTGATCGACAATGGTTCATAATGAAATCGCCGTTAAGTATTGAGCTTCGTGTAAGAAAATAAGATATACTCTAGTCGAAGTTTGTTTGTTTTTTTTTGTTTGTTATCCCTTTCTCTATTTACACAAATGCACGTACGCACGCACACCTTTCCTTTTTTTACAATCAACGTCTCGAGCGCGCGCACACAGTCCTTAACAATACAATATAATCTAAACTTCGCCTGGTCCAATGAAAAAGCAACCGCTTTTCGCAACGGCACATATCCGTTTATTTTATTAATCTGGTCTACTATGTTGTTATTTACAAGGGTGCCCGTCGACGAATTATCACGCGTGATAGTCGGGATCGCTAAAGTCGTCGTTGCTATCGCTACTGTCGGATAGTCGTCGACGCTTCTTCTTCTTGTGCTTTTTGGGTTTGTCGTGTGCCGTGGACTGTTTGCGGTGCGACGTTTTTCTGTGTGGCGTTGCTGGCTCCTCGCTTCGAGGCATCGCGTGGATCGTGAGTTTAGGGACACGAGGTGGTCCACCAGCTGCGTTATTTGGATGTTCCTGCACCTGATGTACCGCGTATTGAACTCCATCTTCGTTAACGTGATCAGGTTCCGAAGATTTCTCTTCAGGAGCTTGTCCCTTGGCACGACGACCTTTCGATGGACTTGTTGCAGTCTCGTCGTCGGCGTCGTCCTCGGGTTCATCAGGATCGAACTTCATAATAAGTTGCTTGAAGTCGAGATATTCCTTAACCAGCCGTCGTCTACCTTCCTCGTCCAGCTCCTCTTCGTTATCGTCGTCCTTGCGATTCTCATTCAGTCTACCAAGAGTGTTTTTGGGCTTGAAATGATGATTGTTTTTGCGCGACACGGCTTTCTCGTAGACTTTGGCTGATTCGGACGGCGAATACTGGCTGATTTTGGCGTCGGAGAAGCCGTAGAGGTCCTTCAGATGCTGTCGCAGAGTGAGGAGGAGAAGGAAACCTTGACTGGCAGTTATATATTCACGGAGGAGTTTCGTGTCTTGGGGTAGTCTTTTCAGCACCGCCTCGTCGTCCTCCTCGTCGTCTTCTTCGTCTTCAAGTGCGGCGCGCATTTGATCGGGTCGTGGTAGGCCATCCGGACCGAGGAGCGACGGTTGAGTAGCTGCCTGAGAGGGAGCTCCTGGTATCGGTGCCGATTCCGTACCCAGTATTGGTTGACCCTGAAATACGTTCAACGTTACAATACCAAAGATTAAAATGCGACGCTTGTTTTCTCACAAATAAACGTCCAGTTATGTTTTAAAAATGTACCTGTGGATAAAATATTGGCTGCGGAGGTTGCACGTATTGCTGCAATTGTTGATTCCAAATGGGTGGTTGCTGGTGCATTTGCGGTGGAGGCATGTGCAGCTGTTGCTGCTGATGTTGTTGCTGTTGCTGCTGCTGCTGTTGTCGTTGTTGTTCAGTCTCAATTTCCTCGAGTTGTTGCTGCGGCGGTGGATTCAACAGTTTGTACTCTCGCACAGTCATACCCTGCAATAGTTGCGCGAGAGCGCTGCCTTCTCTGGGGTATAGTGCCTCCTTGAACGCCGTTACAAGATTCGTGCCCGACATCGATATAATGACGTCGATGTGATGGATAATGAAGAGCGGCTCGTCTTGAACTTGATAGGCGAAGTAAGCGAGATTGTCGGCGAGATAGAGCATTTGCGAGAGACTGGTTTTGGCGCTCTCGTCGAATTGCTTCAAAAACGACTGTACTATGGCTCTTCGCTGTTGCTTGGTACTCCTTAGAATGGTGTAGAGAAAACCGTTCAACGCTGCTGGATACTCGTTCTCTTTGGGCCTCATTCCACGCACGACTTTCGAGTTCTTTTGCAATATCTGCTGCAGCCGATAGCTGAGCTTGATGCCAACCTGTGCCTTTGTATGCACGAAGCCGGGATACTTCTTCTCGATGTCCTGCAGCTGCTTGTCCGCGCTGTGACTCACGAGTTTTTCGCAGTCGGTGCTCATGCATATGAGATAGGGGACTATCGTCACCGGGTGCACGAGACCTTGGGCCAAAATAAGCTGCACGACTTTGAGAGATTGATGCCTTACTTTAATGTCTTCGTGCAGATACGACTCGAGGATCTGTTTGAGGTACCGCTGAATCACAGTACTCGCCATGCCGGACGATATATCACCCATCTCCTTGAGGTTCTCCGACTTTGACATTTTCGACCATTCCTGATCCTGCTTGATCATGCGCTTTTCCTCTTCGGCTAAGTATAGCTCGATGTTTTTAAGCACCTCGATCCTCATGCTGATATGAACGAGTTCGGACGTAAGGAAATAATGATAGAGTTCTTGAAGTTGGGGCTGCATCATAAACTCGCAGTGTCGGATGCACAGCGATCCAATGGCCGATAGTGTGAATTGTCTCGTGTCGTCTTCTTGATTAACAAAGTACGTGAGAGTTTCGAAGACTTGATCCTTGATATTGTCGGGCAAGCCTTCGATCACTTGCGGGTCTGTAAAGTCAAAGTATCTGAGGAGCAAACCCACCGTGAAGAGTGCTCTCCTGAAGTACGGCTTGAACTTTGCGATGCATTGATGGGTTGGGTCTTTCATGTACATCGCCTTGTAGTTGGTCATCGTGCCGTAATACTTCTTAAAACAGTCCCGGATGAGCTTGAAATTTTTCGTCACGTTGTTGACAATCGAGCCTAGACACGACAGGCAACTCGCAACAACCGACTTGTCGTGTTGCAAAATCAGCTTCACCGAGTCTTCCTCCAACTGAGCGAGAAACGTCTCGCTAGGATGCTCCATCAGAGGAACTACAAGCTCGAGGGTATGCGCTACGCTACTAATTATCTGGTAATCACCTTGGGTCTGGCACTTCAAACTGAGATAGGGTTGTAACGTGATCGCGTGGTTGACCAACAGTTGTGGCCTGATCTTGGCAAACAGGTAAAGCGTGGTGAGACACGCGACTAACCTTTGAGAGGAACCTTGTTTCGTTGGACTCTTGTCCAACGAGCTGTTCAGATTCGTCTCCTCCAACCTGAGCACGTTCTCTATAAGACAATCGACAATTTGCGTGCACGCGGTCAGCAACGCCTTTGGCGGTTCGATCACCATTTTCGTGCTGTCTTCTTTGTCCTCTTTGGGTTTGAAAAGACTGACGAGTAACTGCTCGAACCACTCGAGGCCGATGTCCTTACAGGCGGCTACGACGTCGGTGATATTCATGACTTTCCGCAGCAGAGCTTTGGTGTCGAGGTGAGGACGTTCCTTCACTGGCGTGAACCACATGTTTTGGAAGACCTCCATCACCAGTTTTCTTATACCTTCCTCGTCGTTCACTCGCCTGATCATCTTCACGCAGATCTCTGGGATCTTCTCGTAGTCTGGGAACTCGATACAAATGTCTTTCAAAATTTTTATCACGCGTTTTCTCACGCTCACTCCGGTATCGAGGATACGAGCGAGTAATTTCTCGTAGTATTTGTCGATTAATTCTGGCCTGCTCAGAACAAATTTGCCGACCAAATCGACCGCGGCTTCTCGTACCGACGTCGATATATCGAGGAACGAATGCTTGACTCCAAGCTGCATGTCCACGCGAGCGAGCACGCTCGGATCAGCCTCGACGATCATCGTCAGGCACTTCATAGCCTTGGTGCGAATAGCAATCGAACTCTCGGTGAGTACGCGTAGGATTTGTTGTAGATATATATCGAAACTGTGCGAGAAAGGTCGCGTCGACGCGAGGTATTGCGAGATCAACTCTGCTGAATTATAATCGATGTAAGTTTGAAGAATGTCGGGTTTTGTGCCGGAACTATACGGTCGGATTTTACTGATAATAAGTTTCTTCTTCTCCTCGATAATTCGATAACTTTCCGAATTTTTTTGCTCGCTGTTCTCGTTCTCGTCGGGATTTAGGTCGTCGTCCGGCTCCTCTTCCGTCTCGTCGTCGCTCACTTTGTAGCGACCTTTCTTTTTATTTTTCTTTTTACTTGGTGTCTTTTTCGTCGGCGAATGCTTCGGTTGGCCTACGCGCTGCTTGTCCACGCTGCAGTCCTTGTACCTACAATGCAATTATTGTCAAATAATATTCGTTGGCAAAATCACACGAATCGTAGCAATGCTCGAAATGGAAAAAGTGCATAAGACGTACCACTGGGCCAAGTAGAAATGTCGCGCGTATCCAAGCGCCGAGTCTCTCGTGCCGTTGACAGCCAAGTAATCGAGTAGCACCTTTTGCAAGAACACCACCCTGTCTTCCTCAGCGTCGAGTCCTTGAATGTCTTTGTCCTTGACTTGATCGTAGTCGGCATCCCTCGCTTGCTCCTGCTTGATATCCGTGATAATCTGGTCGATGGTGGCCAGTTTACACCTCGAGCTGACGGCATCTTTTCTCAGTCTCGCGGCCACGACGCCCAAGTAGTCGATCGAGGCTACGCGCAAGGACATGTCGGAGCCCTTGTTGGAAAAGTGTCCAACGAGTAGTTTACCAAGCAAACTGAGCATCAGCTCAGCAGCAGGCCACTCTGGCTTGTTGACGGTTGTCAGCAAATCTTGAACAAAGTTCTCGAAGAGCGGCCGGTAATCGACCTCTTCGCCTTTGCTGCTGCACTTGTTGAGAAAAACCGTGAGGAAGTTGTAGGCAAGCCTCGTCGCCGCGTCGTACTTGCTGAGAATGAGAACGTCGATGTCTACGTTGCTGAGCGCGTCCTTCTTCTTGGATTCGTCGTCCTTAGCTTCGTCTTTAATTTTCTTGTCGGATATAGCGAGGACGGTGTCGGGTAGAACTACAACGCACTGAATTAGCTGAAGCACCAAAGCCGTGAGCATCTGGATGTAGTCGTCCGTGCTTAGTCTGTAGGTTCTCAAGCTTCTCTTGCTACTGGGCAATCGAGCTATCGACGCGAGAATGTCATCCAGCAGTAGCCTCCTGTGTTTCTCGTACCTCGTGAAGATATTGGTGACCAATTTGAGGGCACTCAGCTGCAAATCGCTGACGTTCTCCACGAAGAACGGTGCAACACCGAGGGTCGACGCGTGCAACACGCTCGTGTCTGTGAGGATTTGAATGTTGAGCAGTTCGCCAAGGAGACCGACGAGCTCGTTGAGCTTGTTGTAGACCATGAGCATACTTTTGTCGCGTACTTCCTTGGCGTGATTGCGCTTCTTCTTGCCGGCTGCGTTAAAGTTGTCAGACTTGTTCTTGGAGTCGACCCTGTAAACTGGATCGTACGACGGGTAAATGGTGTTTTGCAGTTGGAACTTGACGAACAGAATTATCCGATCGATCACGTCCTCGAGGTAGATGGTTTTGGGCATGTTTGTCGAGGTCATTATGTGCAGACACACCAAGGAAGCGTCAACTGCTTGTTGTACCCTGCTCATGGCGATCTGCATCCACATGCGACTTGCCTCGGCGTCGTCGTCTGGATCGGCGAGAGGGGAAACTTTCGCGCCGTCGCGAATGTTCTTCTCCAGGATGTTGAGCAACCGAACTAGTTTTTCCGCCGGTACTGATTCCATGGCACCGAGAGATTTCAACTTGGCTGCCTCCGAGCACAAGGTTTGCAATTGGTGATCGGCTATGAGAAGTTCTTGAGGCACGTCAGCGTCTTCCTCGATCTCGTCGAGCGCCGCTTCTTCGGTGTTTTCGAAGATCGTTTCCACGAGAGTGTTGAATCGTTGATAGGTGTTGGTCTCCATAAGCTCTTCGACGCTAAGCTTCGGCAGAACGGGCACGAGTTTCATTTCGAACTTGCGAATTTTCGGCTTCGCAGGCGTACACGAATCGTCTTTCTTCTCGTCTTCGCTATCCGTCTCCAGCGAACGTTTTCTTCTACTCGTGGATACCTTCTTATCGTCGCCGCTTTTCTTTTTGTCCTTCTGCGACTGACGATCCTTCGATTTGCTCTTGAAATATTTGCTATTTTTGTTGTCGTAGTCGTCGTCGCTCTCGGAATCGGATTTCACCGACTTGTCGTCGCGATACGAAACGTTCGTCCTTGATGCTCGTGCTGCCGATTTGTTGTCAGCGGGTGTGCTGAGTTTTTGCTTCATCAACACCTCGTCGGCCAGGGATCTATTCAACATTATACGTGGCTGTTTCAGCGAAATCTTGTCCTTATCGTAGACGTTGTTCTGCTGTATCTGCTGTTGATGCTCCTGCTGCATTTGTTGCAGTTGCGGCTCTTGGAGCTGTTGTTGATGTTGACTCTGATGATCAAGTAGCTGATGTTGCTGTTGGTGTTGCTGGTGTTGCTGTTGAATCGGTTGCTGCTGATAAGGTTGGTGTAACTGGTGTTGTTGTTGTTGTTGTTGTTGTTGTTGTTGTTGTTGCTGCTGCTGCTGTTGTTGCTGATGCTGTTGATGCTGCAATAGAGCGTTTGGAGCTGATTCGGGTAAAGGCATCATGGTATTGTCCAAGCTTGTACTCGCGTTGACATTTTTATACATATTAGGTTGAGACGACATTGCATGAGACATCAGATCCCTACTATGATTCGTATCCACCAAGCCACCCATTAAAGGAATTTCAGGAATTTCTGGCAAACCCGACACTTGGTCTAGTAAAAATTGGTGACTGTCGTGCAATCCATGATCCATACCCATAGCTTGGGACATTGCAGGCTGATGCATCTGTCTGTTCATCATAGGGTCAAACATTTGTTGGTGAATGTTCATGTTGGGCTGCATCTGGTGCTGCTGGAGTTGGTGATGCTGTTGCATCTGATGATGTTGATTAATGCCCATTCTACTATCGCTAGGAGGTGTCATGTGTATATTATGTTGTGGAGTCAAACCGCTAGACATCCCATGGTGCTGAGGAGTTAAACTGCCATGACCCGATATCATTGGACTGGGAGCATTCATATGCGCAGGCGAATGCATATTAAATTGAGCTGCTACATTATTCAAACAATGAGTATCATCCATCATGTGCTGTGGAGTAGTCGACGTTCTTGTTTGTTCCGTAATAACACTCGCACGAGGCGACGGCGAAGGCACAGTAAAGGGACTACTTTGGGTTGCGTCTGCGTGGTTTTGTGGTGCCACTGGCATCCTGGGATGTTGCGCGTGCGGGATGCCACCTGGTAACATTGATCGTCCTCCAGGCATATGAGCAGGACTACCCTGCGGGGTTTGCCTCGAATTGGAGGAGTTTGAGTAAGACGGCGAGAATTGCTCATAGCTGCCACTCATCGCATGGCTTTGCTGCTGCGGCCAATTCCTTGGAGAATTGTACTGAGGTCCTTTGAATACATGTGGATTCTGCTGTAGAATAGCTTTCAATAATTCAGGAGGATCCTGCTGTGCCTCCAGAGGCTGCTCAAGAGTGGCGTACTGATCCTTGAGTTCTATATGATCGGACGAAGTTTGCGATATAGAAGTGATCAGCTGTGGCACCAGACTCTCATCTCTCATGCTCAGCAAAATCTGTGCCTCGTCCACAACCCTGGGATGAAAGAGCAGCGATTGATTGGTCTTGGTTTGTGGCAGAGGTGTTGGCAGGGGCATCTCGGGCAAGAGCTCGGAGAGGCTGGCTATCCCAGCCAGGGTGGTTATCGGTACGCTTGGTATACCCCCATTCATTTTGATTGGAACTCGTTCTGGCATCTGATAGCCTGCACGCTGATCAACATCAATTTGCAAAATCAATCGCGATCCGGCAAACGCTCAACAACAAAGACACTTTGACTTTTGCGTACGTGTGTATTTTTTGTATTTTTCTTTCTGCTATGTTTCACAGCACTAATAATTCACTGCACAATAGCACAGCACATCCACGCACATACAGTACAGTCTGCGAGTCTGCACTTGGATAGCTAGTGGCTGCTCTCCTGGCTGCAAGGAGGGCACAGCTCAGGTGCCCATCGTCGGATCGAGCCTGCGGAATCAGCCGAATTTGGAGGAGGCTCTGGTATCCTGTGCAACTCGATCCATGACGGACAGACAGACAGATAGTCACAGTCCGGCTGTAAACAAGACTCTTTCTCGCGCTCTCGGCTCGCGAGAGTGTTACATGATTCACTTAGAGTTTCGTCCTCCTGCGAAATAACAAACAAACGATGCTCAATATGCGGCAATCGATCAGTCGATAATTTTCGCGCGAATTAAAGGCGGGAGTTGACGCGGGCTTACCTGGCGAGAGTGCGAGTGAGCTAGAAAGAGACAGAAACCAAGAGAGAAAGAAAGAGAGAGAGAGAGATTCCGGGATTCTAGTGGTGTGTCACACACAAGCAGGAGGTGGACGCGCGCAGGACTTGACTTTGAACTGGATTTGTCGCTGGACCCTGTGCTCGTATCGACGAGTGGCGATCGTTCCTCAAAATTATCGAAATAAACCTAGCCTCCGGCTTCACTGTACTCTCCTGGCTCCGATTATTTATGGCTTTGCCAACGACAAAACAGACACAAAGGCGTCCATTTTGCTCTCTCTCTCTCTCGCAGTTCCCGAGCGATGCTTCACAGTGCTCTCTCCTCAGCTTACGGCGCTGCTGCTGCTCTCTACGTTAGGCTGCGCTAAGCTAACGCAGCACACATCTCGACAGCGCGATGGAAGGGGTGGGGGGTGAGGGGTGTTGGGAGACGATTGGCGCGGCGGCGAGCGGAAGTTGCGTCTACATACGTATATACATATACGTGCTCAAAACACTCCACACGTCATTGGTGTGCGTAAGAATTAACGTTTCGTGGCTTTAACCACAGATGTCGCGACAGTTTTCAGTCGATCGCCAACGCTGTATAGCTGTATATTATTACGTTCTCCGTCTCGCTCTTGCGCAGCCGATGACGATGACGAGAGGGAGGACTGGTCGAGTGGCCGTGGGGACGATTATATTTTTAACGTTCGATGACGATTTAGCAATCCAACGATGACCCGACTAGTGCTGCCAGCTACCGAGTTGTGCGCATGCGCGACTGCCTTTCCTTTTGCTGACGTCACGCGCGCGAAATTCGACTCGGCCCGAGGGCTCGGCGGTCGCGAAGGCAATGTTCCGCTGACAAAAGTGGTGTTTGCGCCAGGACTGTCGCTAGGCTGACGCATGGGCACGTGTGTTTTTGGGTGTTTCTCCGAGCGTGTTGCCGCGATTGCGAGTGTATTGTTTTGGTAGTTGTTTGAGAATATATTTATTCGAGCAAGGTAAAAACTGATCTTGACAAAAAAAGACTCATAGTCTAGTCTTTCGTTACACTACGACGATTTGAAGTCTTTCTCGGCGAATGTATTCCTTGTGAGCTTGAGGCACGTAGGGATTCGTTTCGGGGTCCAAATTCAAACTGAAATGGCGACAAACAATACAATTAATTGTGACACAAGTGCACTGCAGCGTAGTTGGCTGAGTTTCGGTGATAAAACTATCGTAGATCTGGAAAGGCAAGTTTGACTAATTTGACCGAATTGCAGCGACCTGATCGCGTAAAAAAAGGAGAGGAGCATCTTACTGATAAAGTCTGGGAGCGTCTCCACAATGGACATTGTACCACCAATCGCAGGCGAATTCCTTCTGATTGAAAATAGTCCCGTTTGCACAGAGGAACGAGGCGCCTTGATCACCTTCCCTGCCGTCGTGGCACACGTGATACACCTGCGTGCAATCGTTGTTGTTACGCGACGTGCACGTATTCACGCGTTTGTATCAAGCGTATACAGAGAGAGGACAGGTAGAGTTACGCACCTGGCAACCGGTCTCTACGTTGGCGTACATGCCTGGCAAGGCCGGCACGTGGGCACAACTGAAACTCGTCCGAGGGATCTCGTGATACAACGGGTAATCGATCCACGGTACACCTGGGATTTTACTCAAATCTTGCTTGTTTTTCTCTTGCTTTTTACGCTCGGTAAAGTCCGCTATTGTCTGCAAAAGTCTGTAGTCCGAATACGTGCCGACTGCATCGCTGTCCTAGTGAGTAATATTTGTGATTATTATCATTACACGAGTATAAAACGTCGCAGGAGAGCTTTTTACGAGCAATCAGCGAATTAACCGTTTCTTTTGGGAAGGTAATTAACTCGTCGAATTGCCGTGATGTAACTTGCGCGCGGATTGCTGCCTCCTTTTTAAAAGGCCGCTGAATAGAGCCATTGTAACATTTTTTCGGCATACCCTGTATTTAGGTGATTTATCGAGTCGTTTCGAGAAACGCTCAAAGTTTCAACGTGCGCCCAGATTTTTCCTCTTCTTTTCAACTCGACGTTTGAGATACGTCGCGACGACGTTCGTTCACCAACCTCGAATTACAAGCACCGTTCCTCAATCGTGTAATCGTGTCCGTTCGGTGGTACGCGGGGATAAACGACCAAACTATCGTTGCGAACAACGAGCGAAAGCGATCGATAAAATATACCTGCACTCGCGGATTTGTAACACACCCGTTGGAATTTCAGCAAAGTTCAACGTATCGGTAATATACATATGCCTCGTTGCCGTAGTGTACGGGTATTATTAGAAAGTGCGCTCAACTTTGTATCAGCTTCAAGGTTGATCGAGGGATACGAGGATACGAATGTAACATACCTTAATCGTATACTTTTACGATTGTGCGTACTGCACGTCACGCGCTCTACTCCAAAGCAAAAGACGACATTTTTCCGACGTTTTCGCGCTCTTTTTCGTTCTCTGCGCATCGATGATTACCCTCAGAATTGAACGTACAGTGCAACGACAAGGCGTATACGCGGATGTACGATTTTACGTGAAAATCGCGATCACTGACGAGGAGACAATTGAAACTCGTTAAAACCTCGCCCCTCGAACCGAACTCAACGAACTGTACGGGGAAACACAGTCGTCAATTATAAGCTTCAAGTGCGCAAACGAGTTACTCGCCGTATACCAGCCAGACGAGTGACGAGTGAGATAATGTACAAACGTCGACCAAGTGTACGTACGCGACGTAGATGTACGTATAAAAAGCTTACGTGAAGATGGAAGACAGCGAGGATGAATAACAGGAGCAAGAGACAAGAAGCCGAAATCGCGTGCATGTCGCTCGATTGGCACGGGGAAAAACTGCGGCGTTGCTCGAATATCGCGCGCTAGCTTTAGAGCGCTCGTTCGCTCGCTCGCTCGCTCGTGCGCGCACGCGGGGAAACCGGACGCTCGAGAGAGCGCGAATTATGTCATACACCTGTATATGCCAGCCAGCAACAGCAGCAACGGCAGCAGCCAAAAGGAGAAAGTGTTTATAACGTACCCCTCTCTAGACCATTCGACGTTATAACTACGACTCATTGCATTTTGTCGTATATACGTTATCTGTCATCTGCTCTCTCTCTTGCTTTTGCGCGAATATATGTATAACGTGCGAGGCGTGCTTTCTAAGTTTTTAAACGTGAAACTTTCTAGCGACAGATGTGTCAAATATTTATGTTTCGACACTTGGAAAATTTCTCTCTCTCTCTCTCTCTCTCTCTCTCTTTCTCTCTTTTTCTACTTTGCATTCGATCGTAAAAAGTTAGCTTGGCTCGATGGAAATTGCTCGCTCTATACGGTTCCGTTTCTAGTATTTTCGAGGTAGAAAAAAAAAGAAATAGAAGTGGTGTGTGTGACGTTGTCGTTTTGCTCTCGACCAACTCCCCTACTCTCTTATACTCGCGCTGCATTCTTTTACCACTACTGGTATGCACTCGCTTTCGATTTGATTGCTAAAGATTTTTCGGAATGTTGTTCGACAAATTAACCGTGGCTTCTTGTACGAAATTTTCTATTTTCCGCGCGCGCGTGTGTGTGTGTGCATGGAATTGTGGCTTTTGTACTTGTAAGTATCGATGAAAGTTATCGCAAATACACCGGAATGGCGAAACTACGACGGAATATCACTTTATAATTCGAGTGTTACGTTGATAAATTTTGACAAATTTACACCGAGTCCTGAAGGAATAACGACGTAGCTCATTTTTTGTACGCGATTTTATCGAAGGCCTCGGATTTTGCAAAGTTTTTGTGCTCGAGAGAATGCGTCCGTGAACTGCATATTTTCACCTTGAAATTATTACGTATATAATTGTATCGTCGCCTTGAGACACGCCAAAAAGATTCGATCGATTGCATTATCGTGTTTTTTTTTCGAGTTGTATTAATCCTCGTGAGCACTGCTGACGATAAAAGGTTAAACTATGTTTCCAATACAGCTCTAGTTCTCCGTACGTTGTATGACATACGCAGAAAAACCAGATTTCATTGATCTATTAATTGTAGCCTATATAGCCAGAATTATAACCAAACGTCGATACGCGGACATAATTCCTATACTTTTCCTCTCGCCTTCGTACGTACCAGCCAAAGCAATTAAACGAAGGTTACAGCTCAACGCGCACACACACATGTATATACGTTGCAAAAACTCTTGTGGAATTACGCTATTTTTTTTTGTAGCGGCAGTCCTTTTGACTGGTTGCGCCAATAATTAAACGAAACGCCACTGGGTATAAATGCGCGTACAGTTTCGCAAGTAAAAAAGGTACAACAACGTCCTATTATTACTCTCTCTCTCTCTTTCTCTCGGTCTACTTCATCCAAGAAAATTTGAAATCGTACATCGATCGATTACGTATGATTTCGCATGCGACCTTCCCTGGTGGTTTGTCTTATTGCGCAACGTCGAAACTTCAGCGTGTGCGTCCGACTGCTGTCGTGATCCCGGAATAAAAAAAATCTTTATCAAATATATTTATCTCTGACAATAATTTGGCTACAACGGTAGATTATTCCCATTGTGCGTCATGCTAAAAGTAACGTAAAAAGGCTCGGAACAGAGCTACGACGTTTGTTGGCCTAGCTGAATACAAACGGATTCTTTCTTTATTTTTCAGAATTTTAGCATGTACGGGAAAAGGATTTTAATTGGTAACTGTTTTACTGGTTCGTCAATTACGAATCGCTCTGCCTTTGTTCTCGATTTTGTCAAGCGCACAGGGCGTTGTTGCTATCTTTGTATTACACACTGCGACAAGTCTGAGAACGCGATCGCTGTTCTAGTTTGCGTGAAAAGCAATCGTATCGTGGTAGATGTTGCCTAGCAATTTGTTGCTAGCGATTTGATATCGGAGAATACGTTTGCGAAACGATCGTTTTGCATAGCATCGATATTTCAATAATATTTGATAAATTAATTAAAAAACGAGCTAATTTTATTAACGATTATTATTCGACGAACTTAACTGTCTCAACACTGTAAAAATGATGACTTTTTCGAGTACAGCTGTAATATTACAAGATCAATCATGTTTACAGCGAAAACGCAACGAGTCCTCGTGACTAGATTCAATCGGATTGATCGTAGATCCTCAACGTGAAAAAAGTACACGATCTATTCGTCTTCGTAACGTATAAATCGTCGCTTTCTTCTTATCCTTTTGCAGTGAACTCAATCTTCGCAAGATTTGACGAGTGGATGAAGTGAAACAGAAGCACCCGAGCAACTGACGGTATTCTGAATGTAATCGTGGAAATTGCTCTCGATCACCCACATAAGACGCTTGTAACCCGGTACAACTTGCGTTGGCAATCGACATTCGTTACCCTTTTGCACCAATAGGAAGTTCTCTGGACGGAAAGCCGTGCCGGTGTTCCACATGTATACGTCGGATTGACCTACAACAAATATAACGTTTAATAGGTGGTTGAACAGAGAAAACGAAGAAAAAGGAAGAAAGCAGCGAGAGATGTCGATAGAGTTCTCGTACGCGAATCAATTGCCCTCGCAGGCGAGCAAATCGTAAGACAAGAACGGTATAAACGCGTGGGTAGTTTTATTCGCGCTGCTAATACGAAAGTTTATCGAGCGCGTTGATCGAGTCTCAGCTATATACTGCTGTATACGTGCACGAATACTTTGTCCGTGCTATTGCCGATTAAACAGCATGTTTCGACTAATCTATCCGCATTGTACATGCATATATGTATAAACGCGGTGGCGATAGATTATCAGTCGCCCGTTGAGCATTGCCCCGTGCGGTAATTGTATCGAGTATGCGTTTCCCCTTGCAATTGTCGAACGTTGTGTCGACGAAGCCGAGAATAGATCGATCGACGATAACGAAGCGGAAGAAAAGAAGCAAGTTGTAAACTAGAAAACGTAAATCGTCGCTTCGATGTAATTCACCTTTGTTACGGAAGAAAATAGCGCATCCATTATCCGTGCCTAGAATCACGATTTTATGGTGCTTGGGTCCAACGTCGATGACGGTTCCATTAGTCTTGCCTTCCCTTAAATTCTCAGCCCTGATGGCGTAAAGCTTACTAGCACCAAGATAGGTGAAGTAAAGTATCGGAGTACCGCAACTCTTTCTCACGAGTGCCAAATAAAGCACGTCCTTCCTCGAGCTACCCAACGTCACGGCTTTTGGTAGAACAACACGATAGCCACTGTCGCGAGTAACGTTGTAGACGATGATTGCTCTGGTTGCAGCGTCCGACACGTACAAAAACACTTGGCCATCGTTGGCGTAATCAACCACGAGATATTGCAATCTCGAGTTTGTACTGACGAGATGGCCGAGATCCACGACTTTGACGACCTTGCCGGTCTTTACATTGATACCAACTACTTTGGGCGAGCATCGTCGTATTGGTTGTTCCAATGTGTTGACAATTCCAACGTCCAATACCCACAGGATATCTTGTACGTCGAGAACGATGTCGACTGCACTTTGAATTGCTTCGCAATTGCCTTCTTCTTGTATTGGCCAATTGGGGAATGGGCTGATTTGCGGCGTACAACTTCGACTTCGCAGCGACGTTACTCCAAGGGTAAAAGGTACGCCGGATTTGTAACGAGGCATCGCGACGATCGCTTCGTCCCTGTAGATCTGCACGCGAGTCGCGATTACGTTACGAGGGATGTAACGTCCCGATGACTCGTAGATGTTCCTTGAGATAGAGCATGGCCAGTCGAGATTTTGTCCAGCGAGATTGAACGATAATTCTGGTAACAACTGTTTGTCGCAGGTGCCAGCTGACGCTAATCTCGAGTGTAGCGTCAACAGAAAAACGCTCAAAATCACGGTTTTCATCGTTGTTTTCAATCTATTTAACGCATGGCATTTTAAATAAATACAAATGTCCAATTCCATTAGTTAAGTTTGAGAGACTTACCAGTCTTGCGGTATACGTCAGTCGAACGAATCGTCGCTTGTGCGAATCTTCCTCATCGACCAACATTTATATACAATTGAACCAATTGTTTGCATTCAATCTCGTAGTTGTTTATCCAAACTAACTTGTCGGGAGCAACGAAATCGTTGAACTGCAACGACCTTTACCTCCAGTTAACGTTGACGGGAGAATCGAGAATTTTCCAACTCACGTGACTTTGCGCAAGTTTTTGCGCCCACGCGAGACTTTCGTTCACGCGGATGTTGGGACGTGCTTTTTATAAACAGATCATACATTACGTTGCAGCCGGAAGACCATTTTAATTTGTGCTTAATTTACAATTTTCGTTCAATTCCTACTGATACGTGGACGATTGCAGCTCCGATGTTACCGATATTTTTTCTCGAATCGCACAAGTATTGTTATTTTAAAACTTGCATTAGATGACGCCGAGACAGCGGTACACTAATTGAATATTTATCACGCAAAATCCACAACTCGTACAATAGTTATTTAAGTGCACGTAATAACCACATAAGCAATGTATATCGATCATTGAACTTCAGGAAAAATGATATTAAAGCAACTGCTAGTGGTTTTGCAAATGCATCGTTTTGTTTCCAAAACATTTCAGCGATTTCTCGCGAACAGCTCATATAAGAGACCGGAACTCGGTCGCTGGGTAGTGGTAATTTGAGAATTCGATTTTTGGAAAGAACGAGCAAAAGATCGAAGACAATTATGGTTGGCTTGCCAACGATTTTATTTGTCTTTGGAATTCTAGGCACAGTTGTCGCCTACGAGCCTCTGCCGCAGAGATGTCGAGATCTCGCGTGGACCGGTGGTAATAGTATCGAGTGGCCAAGTATAGCTACGAGAACTTTGTACAAGAACGACGGCAGGTATATTGGCAAAAACATCATCGCTACTCGCGCGGTGATCAACAAGGACGACGCGTTTCTCGCACTTCCAAGGTATTATATCGACTATTCCTATTTTGCGACTCAAACGACAGACTCGTTAATTTTTTTCCGCGATAGATACAAGCCTGGCGTACCGTTCACTCTGGCTAGAATAAGTCTCAAAGGTAAAAATTGCCAATCGAGTCTCAGCCCTTTCCCATGTTGGTCACTTCACGAGGAGGGTAATTGCGGTACTTTGCAGAACGTCGTCGATGTCTTTCTCGATCCACAAGGTATACTTTGGGCATTGGATAGTGGCGTGGTCAATTCTTTTGAGACTGCCAATCGCACTTGCTCGCCTAAAGTAGTCGCGATCAACGCTAGATCCGGCAAGGTATCATTCGAGTTTTGTGCGTAAATTACACGAATTGAAATTGGCATTTGTTTCACGTGCATGTTTTTTTATTTATTGGCAGGTCGTTAAAGTCATCGATCTAAGTGGCTTAACGAACAACGAGTCCCGCTTGCAGTACGTAATCGCCGACTACAGGCACGATGGTCGTGTCTTCGCGTACGTCTCGGACGCCTCGAATCGCGCACTGTTGATCTTCGACGTGACTTCAGGTCGAAGCTATCGTTTGATTCTTCCGGAAACGGTTGCGCTTGGTTGTACCAAACGCGACGTATTGTACATTGGTTTAATTCGACGTCCTGACGGTGCAAATTTCGTATTGTTTAGTTACGTTAACAGCAAGCACGTTTACGCAATCGGTTCGGAATATCTGCAAACCGGCGAAGCCGAAGGCAAGATCGAAGATTTGGGCCCAAAGAGAATTGGTAGAATTGTGTTTTTGGGCACGGACAACGGTAGCGCGGTGTTTTTCAGACGCGAGAACGAGAGCGATGTCTATAGATGGGACTTATTCGACGATCCAAATAGCTACACTTACGTGCAGAGAGTTTACAAAGGCACCAACTATGCTCTGCCCACGCACGTCAGCGTGGATTTTAAGAGAGGCAAAATGAGAGTTCTAGAGTCGAACTTTCCAGATTTCTTTCAAGGTACCGTTGGTTGTGGTACCAATCACGTACTACGATTATTCTAATGCTTCCTGTACATAAAGTTTCATTGATTTGTCATATGTATACTTGAATTGTGACGAAGTAACGTTTTACTTCGTTTTTGTACGCGAGCACCGAATAAATCCACTCGAATGTATCGCACAAATGTCCGTAGCGTAAATCAATCATTGTGGAAAGGAATTGCAAGGTATTCCTTTTTTTCCATCGTCACAAAGACCTGATTCGGTCTAATTGAGTGTCGGGTTTTTTATTTTCTTTGTGTAAGCCGAGCGTTCACGTTATATACGCGAACGAGAGACAGTCAACAGCGAGCTAAAATTGTTTTTCAGTATGATGGGTTGTCCATGCGCAGGCGCTGAACAATGCGCGAATTGTTAATTGTTGTATTAAACCGCTGGTATTTGTGTTTTTTTGTTTACAATTTTACTATGTATCAATAAAATTGTACTTAGCTTTATCATTGACCAAGGATTACGCATTAATTAACGATTTCGCGTATTAGTCATTGGAAAATCTGGAGCATCGCTGAGTGTAAGGAAACCGTTTGACAGCAACAAAAGTATTTTAATTTGATACTAACGATAAAAATAAAGGCAGTAATATATTTGTATAAATTATCGAACAAACGTTTGTATGGATAAATAAAACGACCAGAAATCAACGTTAAAGTTGTAATTTTTTTTCCAATATTCCTTATGTATACATTTTGCGTAGCTAAACTTGACTACGTCAGCTCAGCAGTTGTGTTTGTATTAAACAATAAAAATATCATCTTTCTTATTTTTGCGAATCTTTTACGTAGCACATATCTATCCGTATTGTCGACAGTACTTATTGTACAGTAGCCATTTAAGTGATCACAGTACAATAGTACAACAGTCGATGTCAATAGTACTCGAAGGAAACAAATGTATTCGTATAATTGTGCCAGCGACTGATGCGCCTTTAAGACTCGCGCGCGTATTTTGAACGAAGGGAGAAGCGATCGATATTTAACGAAATAATTTGCGATGCATCAGCGTACGGTAAACATCGAAATTCATTTACTCCGTATAACGATCACATCCAAGTAAGTTTTCATTTCGAGACCATATGCTTATTGTTCCAAATAAATGTTGGTGACAACATTCGATGAAAAAACTCGAAGTAACGTGTATTTTGTCGGCGTTGTTATTCGTAATCGTTGCCAAGTTTTAATTGAACAAACAAACAGTCGAATAAAGAAAAGCACACCTCTTCCGTGGAAATATTGTATATTCTCGATGAATTGCCTTCCTCGAATTGCTCATTTCCATATAGCGTGTTTTCAAAAAATATCACGCATATTTGACGCCCATAATTCTACATAAAGCCTAAAAGAAGTAATCTTCCAATCGCAGTTGCAATTGAATCTCCGATCGCGAAAGAAAATGCTGCGTTTACTTCTGTTGGTCGTTGTCTTTGCTGCAGTTTCGTTCGGTGAAAAGGACTGCTCGTGTAGTTCAAGGGAAATCTGCAGGAATATCAAGTGGACCGGCGGAGATTCGATCGATTGGCCATGTGCTACAACTAAACAATTATACAAGAGCAACAAGAAATTCGTTAGCAAAAATATGCTGTCTACTCGCGTTGCCGTTCACGATGACACTGCTTTTCTCGCCTTCCCAAGGTACGTCGTATATTTCGCTAATGATATTGCTGTATTTCCAAACGACACACCCATTATTATTCACGACACTCTCTTCCAAACATCCAACCTGGTTTACGTAACTCATTCGCTTTTCACAATACGAGTATATACGCGCTTGTAGATTGAAATCCGGAATCCCATTCACTCTTGGCAAGGTATGCCTCAAGAGTAAAGGCTGCGAGGCGAGCATAGTACCGTTTCCTTGCTGGTCACTCCAAGAAGAGGGCAATTGCGCCGCTTTACAAAGTGTCGTAGACATATTCCTCGATCCCCATGACATTCTTTGGACGCTGGATACCGGCATCGTCAATTCGCTCGATTATCCCATTCGTCGTTGTTCTCCAAAGGTTGTTGCGATTAACGCCAGATCTGGAAAGGTGCGTATTACGTAATTACATAACGTATTCGTTGCGACAACAAAAAGAAATATCGATCGTTGAATAACGCACGCACTAACGTTTCAGGTGGTAAAGACGATCGATCTGAGTCCATTGACAACCGACAAATCGCGTCTTCAATACGTTGTAGCCGATTACGCGAACAACGGCCACGTCTTCATCTACGTCTCAGACGCGGCGAGTCGTGCGATACTCGTGTTCGACGTGACATCGGGTCGCGGTTATCGCGTGATTCTACCGAAAGCGGTAACCTCGGGCGCTATACGTCGCGACGTGCTTAGTTTAGCTCTGATTCGCCGTCCCGATGGTACAAGTTGTTTGTTGTTCACTTATTTCAGTGGTAGCAATTTGTTCTCCATCAAAACGAATTATTTGCAATCGGGCGAAGCCAATGGCAAAGTCAATGATCTCGGACCGAAGAAGGGTAAAGTCGTGTTTCTTGGAACCGACAACGGTAGCGCGATTTTCTTCCGGAGAGAAGGCGAGAGCGACGTTTATCGATGGGATTTGCTCAATTGTCCTACCAAGGATAACATTCAAAAGGTTTACAAAGGCAAAAAATGTGAATTGCCGACGCACGTGGTACCCGATTACAATAGACATAGGATGAGGGTACTCGAGTCCAATTTCCCTGACTACTTTCAAGGCACTGTTGGCTGTGGCGCTAATCACGCCCTCGCTATTTTTTAACGCGATCATACGGATAACGAAGTATACTCGGCTGATTGGTTTTTATCGTTTAGCAAATTCGTTATCCTAACAGATTTTTTTCCTTTTCCGAACGCGCACAATAATTTAAGGAGAGCAAACAACGAGTGAGAAAGAGCTGGACTCGTACGAGCGAGGCGAGTCCACGATCGCACTTACAGGCTGGACATCAAATATCTTTATCGTCGATAAAGCGAACCATCGTTCAACGTCGCACTTCTGGCAATTTGGAGTCGATAGAACGAACCTTGTGTTTGTGTAGTTATTCTCAAACGCTTCTATGGCACGTCTGATAGTTTTTCGACCGATTACCTGATGTACCATTAATACGACTCAAAGCACAGACGAAACCGTCACTTATGAATCACCGAATACTCGAACTACAAGTTTATTAATAATACGACAGTTGTAAATGTTTTATGAGAATTAACGTGCGTCAACGAGGATAATTTAAGTTGTTGCGTACGCAATCAATGCGCATTCGAAAGGTACATAACGATAAATACATATGCAACAGCGATTAGGAGGACCGTGTACGAAAGACCAACAGACCAAAGAAATTGTCCTTCGATCGCCGCCTTGTATCAAAAATAAAAACGGAAGATATATCATTTGAATGGCGTTGATTTTATCACATCATACATCGCAAAGCCCTTCTCAAAATCCATTAATTTGCAATTTGCCAGAAATACACCTCGATATCAGAGCTATATATTGCCTAATTAAATACACTAACGATCGTGTATATTACATACGGTAAATAAACGCGCAACGGATGAGCGAATGGAATTTGCAACAGCGTGGACATTCGTACGTATTCTTGACTCAGCAGGCGAGAAAAAAAACAATCTTGTCTTTTGTTGCAACACGTATACAGCTGTGTAAGTACGACAAACGAAAAGAAGCTTAAAACACCGGTATGTATAATCACGTATACTCACACACGCGAATATAACTCGAAATCAAATTAAAATCCTACACGCGAATGGGAGTGTCCTCGAACAAATTCGCTTTTCTATATCGATAATAACAGCGAAATAGAGATCGATGTAGACATTCATGCAAAACGCACGTGCCAATAACAAGTTAGGTAGCATGCACGTGTTGTACTTTTTTATCTAGCACTTATTGTTACGCGTATGTGTGTTTGTGCGTACGCGATGAATTTACGACGTGATTTATCATACCTTGAACATTTGAAAGTTGCAGGGTGGTTTTCTTTGATTATAGCCGCGCGACCGATAGATCGCACCTACTCGTCTTATTAGCGAAAATAACACGTCGACTGGTTATTTATTACGCAGATTCAAAGTATGCGTTATAGGAAGGATTTATAAGTTTGATCGCGATATACTTAGGAGCACCGAGAGGAATCAAAGTACAAAGGAATAACTTTTTCAATGGCAACTTGCGACATTCATATACGCTGACTTAGAAATCGAGTGCAAAACTTTCTCTCTTTAAAACGAACAACCACACATGTACGCGTACACGTACACGTACACGTATGTATATACATCTTAAAAATTGAAATCTGATAATAATACGCAGACTTGAATTTTATACGTCGCAGCAGCGGCATATTTTTGGTATCGAACCGTCAGATCTATAGTATTACTTATTACGTCAATTCGTGCAGCTGATGAAATATTAGTAATCGTATAGGTTTCACAGTACAGTCGCACGTATAACGGATACTCTGCTTAAAAATAATTCCATCTTGGCATACACGATTCGTTATTTATTTCCACTGTCGCAAACAGCAACGATCCAATTGTCGACGTAAGGAAGACAGTCGAAAGTAACGAGATACACACGCTTATCGCAAACCTTTTAATATATAAGATACCTAACGAGTTAAATCTCTTAATTAAGCGTGTAGCTCTGGAGTAGAAATTGATACACGGGAAATCTCGATTTTGAGAGAGAGAGAGAGAGAGAGAGAGTAAGTGAGATCGTGTCGTAACGAGTGTCAGATATGCATGCGCACAATGTTGGAGAAAGTAATAGTAATGCTCGAATTTCAGACGTCATATATAACAACGCGTTTTTTGATGCTCGCGAATAAAATCACGACTAATAAGCAATTAGTCAACATCGTGCGTGGACATTGAGTAATCGCCAACTTGTTGTGCGTGCACTTTCGGAAAGCTTGAGGCTCGCGTGTGCGCGTCAAAATTGTTGAAAAAAAAATTGGTTGTAGTATCGATCGTGTATAATGACACACATGTGCGAGTCGGGGGCGTTTTTTAGTACGCTTACTCTTAGATTTATGAGATAAGAGCGCGACGTGTGCGACTGTGTCGTAACCTAATACGTTAATGCGGGTGGGTGGTGACTTTTATTTTTGACAGCGTTATCGGAAGAATGCTTCGTCTATTGGTTAGCGACTCGGGTCCGTCGTAAATAGAGACAATGGACGATAAAACTTTGGCATTAATCTACGCGCCGATCTTGATTTACCGCGTCTTGGGTTTTATCAATTATTATTTTGATACGTTGCAAGTTGTCCGTTTTACAACGGATTTATTTTCTCATTAGCGAGGATCTCGCGACAAACGGGCTCAGCCGTACAAATTTAAACGAAGTCGATGGACCAAAAGAAAAAAAACTAACAGTACCCGCCTCGCACGGTGTGGCCACTAAAAATCAAGCGGCCTACCAGAAACGGATGTAGCTGTGCAGGTCGAGTTTTGAAAGAGAAAAAAAATTGTCGTTAGCGGCCTAACGTATATAGGTGTATACTCGCATCTATGTCCCACGGGGCATATCCTACAAATGAGTATTTGTAAACTATGGCGACACACGACGGCTATAAATCTCGAAAAGGGTGTGTGTATGTGTGCGTATACGCCGAATGAATTATGCAGGATTTTTGATGCGTTTCCGCCATCTCAAGTGTACAGTTAAAAGTTCGCACTTCGCTTGAATTGCGTTTTCTTAGTGTGCATTCGAATACGCGCGCGCACGTGCGCTGCCAGTTACGTATTCAATGTTAGCGAATGGAAAGACGAAAAAGAAAGAGTGAAAACGTTTCAAACGAATGACTTCCCACCAAGAATATAAAAATACGACTTTTGTTCGCACCTGGAAAGTAACGTCTATTTCGAGATTTGAACATTTTATTTTGGTTATCTTTCCAATCTGGTTTTCAAACAAATAAAATGATCTTATACGCGGCAATTAACGTTTTTTCCTTGACTGGATTGAGCATGTTCGGAGAGAACGATATGTTACCTAGTTTTCGAGAAAAAGAAGCAAATCTAGAATTTATCGCGTCAATTTTACGTTTGCAAATTGCAAAGTTCGTTTCGTTTTTTTATCAGAACTACTTTTCTTCGATATACTTTTTTTCAATATAGATCGACGGATTCGAACATTTATCAAATCATACATCTGTCTAATCGCTGAAATTATCGAATACAATCTGTCATTGCGCATAATTGAAACATCCTGGTGAAGAGTCGATGAAATACGCGTGTATATAGAAAGCATGAAAGCGCGGCGCTAATAGTAAAAGTGAAAACTCCACACAGATGGTTCACGGCGGACTTTGTGGCTGTCGGATTCTTCGCGTCCGCGAACCGATCGGTGAACATAAATCAAAAACACAATAAACAAAGTATGCATTCGTTCTCGTTGTTCTGTGTATTGGCACCTATTGTTTTTCAAGTGACGAGGGTGTGTTTAATGCGTTTGCTTCTCGTTGGGTAAGGAAGATTTACAAAGATTTATTGGATTATCTTGATCGAGCTTTCGATTTATCGACTACCCCTCTGTTTGAGTAAGATATTTGCTTTTCTTTATTAACCTTGCGTAGATTGATCGTCGCGCAAAGTAGGTTAATGTCGAGTTCTCTGGGTATTTTTGCGAAACGATACGTTAATTTATTCGTGTTCCAAACCAGTGACTATTTATTTAGATTATTTCACGTGCCAACCGATCGAATACATTTTTTATTTATAGATATCGATCGTATCTATTGAAATCGATCGATAAAAAATGTTTTCTTCAATCCCTGACAAGAGACTGATCTCATTGATTCGACACCGTATCAGTTACATATCCTAGGATTTCCATGACTATTTCGCCATACTTATTAATTCGTTGTTATGCGAAACCATCAATTTCGCCAATCAATAGCAAACCGAGGATATATCAATTACGCGATAAACACAGAGAGCACGGTTGACGCTTGACGCAGTACTCGTTCTCGTACTGACTTTTTTCCACAAAAGTGTACGCGAAATCGGGAATAGGTTCGTGCTCACGGTCCGGGTTCCCATAATGGCCAATGACCGGCAATGTAACGGGCGTGGCGGGTTCCGGGGCCTTTCTCACTTTGTACGTACATACAGACAAGGTCACTTTGACACACAAGCGTATACGTACACTTTTCTTTTCTTTGTTTTTGTTCTTACGGGGGCGGGCACATACATCGCGGTATTTCAAGATTTTATTTCATAACGATGATTATAGAAGCTGTTGGCGCGTTGCTTGAGTTAGGTCGAAATATCCCGACGTTGCAATCCGATTGAGCGATTGTTTCTTTCTTCTCGTTCGTGGTTGCAAATTATCTTGTTTTGTAAAATTGTTTCTTTCTCCCTCGGTTCGCTGCGATGCTCTGTTTTATCGTTGGTTTTGCTGCAAGTGTCAAGATAGCTATGAAACATTGTGGGAAATTCATTTGTACGTACATTTTTATGGGGATTCGCGACTGATTTTTTTCATTAAGAATAATATTCGTAACCGATCATCGATATCCGATAATTATAAAACCCGTAACTCCTTTGATATATGTTCTGCGATAAATGCACACGGACTCTCGATTCCCATTCAAGAAAACTGGGCATCCGCGTAAAAGTTATTCTTCAGAAGTCGTTTATTACCAAAGCCGTGTACTGATCGATATTAACAAATCTTTTACATCCGCCATTGCGCAGTTCATACATAATTACACACACACACACACACACACACACACACACACACACACACACGTATATGTAGTATAACGTATCTGTGCGTACAACACGCACGCACTTCCAATCGTGGTTACGCGGTTCACGGAAAAATCCCATTATTCGACTTTCCGCATGAGAAACGGAAACTCGTAGTTATAAGAAAAAGAGAGACTCGACGATGCATTAACACGCTCGGGTAAGAGACTTTAAAACGTGTAATTACCGATGGATTATAAATGAACGTGTCAAGAGGTAAGTCGATTCGCCCAAATTACTATAAGCGTAGTACCGGTTTGTTATACGAGATAAAAAAAAATGGATAAATTGAACGAATCGTATTTGAATGTTATACACGCAAGTCAATTATCTAACCGGAGCAACACGAGATCGAAATCTGATTGTTGTTGCGATAGAAATTCGATCGTTTTCCGTGGGGTTAATACTTGCGTATGTAGCAATCATCTTGCTGGGTTCTAGCATAAACAACGTATTGAGATGTTTTATTTTCTTGAAAATAAAAACAATGGAGTGTTCATACGATTTTCACTCAACGCTTGTGTCGACGTAGGCTTGAAATATTGATGACAACGAGAAAGGTATGTTTATCGTAACGCGCTATAAATGTGTCTAGTTCGCGCTACCAATAGATGTCAATGCTTGAAAGTGGTTTTTTCCTTCCTCGCAGATAATGAAAACTTTCAAAACTTTCATGACTTACGATCGTTTGAATTTACAAATACGTAGATGCCATATTCACACCACCATTGATGTCTAAAATTATCCGTGTAGTTTGTAGAGTTAACAGTTTCGATAATATTATGGCTCAATCACAGAGATGTAGTTACATTGATTACGCAATTTTCAGAAACATCTCAATTTAATTCTTTGGATAAAAAATATAAGAAAATTACTAACGATTAACAACGTCTTTTAGAGGAACCTGATTGCCAATAGATTGGCAACGTTCCATTTCTTTACTTTCTGGGATACGTTGCGTCATATTCATGATGTTTTGGACTTAACTTTCTTCTTTAATTAATGAAAAGTAGTATCTACTTTTATAGTTCCACATTTTTTTTGTCTGGGCGCTTTCAGAGAAATTCGGTGTATTGCGAATAAAAGTGTTTTTTTTTTCTGTGTGTAAATGTCCTGATGTACTTGTTTTTTTTTTTATTGCAACATTCGACTGTCGAAATAATCATATTAAAATCAACTTTAGGCTGTAATATCCTTGTGTAAAATATTTGTACAGATATATAGTGTTTGAGTGAAATTTGAATTTTTTTTTTGACTCAAACAATTTCTAAGAAAGTCGTACCAAGTTCTATTAAATACGAGCATGAGAAACGTTTCTCGACAAGTATCGATCAACGCGTAACATCAATGATAAATCGAATAAAATCGTTCGATACAACAATTATCTTAAACATCTTTAAAAACCTGTGTCGAGCACGTTAAGTAAATGTACCGTGAAACCAGCTAATGCAAAATAATTGCGAATTAAGGAACAACAAAAATAAGCTAAATGCACTTTTAAATTGTGTAATTTTGGCGCAATAAGAATCCATTGTTTCGGCTTAATAACACCTCCTGTGACACTTTTCTCGCCAAATTGGCATAGTGCAGCTCTAATGCATTGTCCACGTATTGAGACTGTGGTGTCAATAAAGAGAGAGAGAGGAGTCACGATCCCATATCGTAAAAGCTATAAGCTCGTATAAATATATACAATCGAAACTTTCGAAAGGTCGATCGACAGGGAGTGTCTCCCCCCGCGTCGTGTCTCTGGTTCTATGTATATGTATAAGTGTGCGTTCAAGCACAATGAGAGAGTAGCCTAGGGGATACACCGAGCGCGCCTAGAAAATTGGATCAGCCGAGGCATAGCTCAGTCAGTGGTACTTGGTGAACGTCGCTGTAAGCACATAACGTGCTACTACCAAAGCGCGCGCGAGCGGGTTTGCTTTTTCGTCCCTCAATTTTTTTTTGAATATTGACTTTTTCAAATGGGGTGAGTGCTTGCATTTGTTTAGTGAATACAGTGGTGATTTTTTCTTTCGAATGATTTGTTAGAAGTGAAACGATAAAGTGTTTTTCTCACGATACAAGAATCAGCGAAAATTCACTTTTATCACGATATGTTTATTATGTTTTGAATATACAAATGTAGAAAAATTGTATTCTGTTTTTTGAAGAATAATTAACGAGTGATCGCTATAAGACGTTCAAGTCACTGAATTAATTTTTTTTGTATTTACGGTAATTTGATGCTGCTCGGTATTGGCTTGGTAAATAATAACCAGTTTACCTACGCGGTACATACATGATTGATATTAGTCTTTTTTTCGTCATCGTCACGTTATTTTTTGTAAAAAATAAATCACGTTACTTGTGATTAGAGTTGTTTTTACCGACAAGTTTGAAAAAGTTTGTTTCTTTTTTCGTTATTTCTTCAAGAAACGGTTTTTACCGAAATCATTCGACCCAGACGGCACTGGCATTTGCAGTTTTGAAGTGGCGTATACGTCTATACATTAACGTACAAGATAAAATCTAAAAATTAGCAAATACCAGTTGAGTTTTTGCTACTATTATCTCGATCGAGTAATAACAAAGTAATCGTGAGTAAACGAATTTTTACTTCAACGTACAGACTATACTCGCGTAAATACTACAATCCGGATATCCCCCAGAAAAAAAAGTTGCGAATACACGTAAGTGAGCGTGTGAACATACCAATGATATCAGTTCCACGACAAAAAAGAGTTTCCCGTAGGTGTTGTCCCGAGTATTTTTCGTACGCAGTGTGAACAGATGCCAAAAAAAGAACAAAGGACCCATCGTGTGATTTCACGTTCAATCGACTTCAAGTGTACATGCATAAGAGTAAAGCGACGAAAGTGAGAGTTCATGACTTTGGATCTAGCGTTAAGCTGGATGTTTAACCCACTTCAAGGAATTACATAAGTAAAACTACCGTTAGAGTAAGAGTCAGTGAGTTTGCAGTTCACGACTGCGTGCGTATTTGAATTACTTCAAGGTCGTGGATTACATATAAGTACAAATTAAGTAAAAACTACGAGAGTGAGAGCCCGTGACTTTGTAATTTGCGTATTTACGTAGATAATAAGGTGCCGTTAACGATCGATGCAAAGTGCAACAAGATATTTACATTCGCATTTTGTTTCGATAACTGAAACAGGATAAAAGCTGCAGCGCGTGCACGTGCAATTGTATAAATCGGTTGCCTAATAAAATCAATTTTTCGTAAATTTTTTCTCTCCGTCCTTCCTCTTTTTCCCATAAAAGTTGGACGCCCGAGTTGCATTGCACGTGCGACTTAACGTGGTGTATGAAAGGTAAAAGATCAGATTACCCGGAAAAGGCTCGTACTAATGATCGCGATGCCGCATCGTGGGTAATATATGTCGATTGTTCAATTGTCATGCCTCGCTATCCATTGTCTCGTGAAAAAAAGAGAGAGACTTGGCTGCGCGTCGCGGTTCATTGACGACTATGCATTGTTAGCTCGCGTTTTTTCGCGCTTTTTTGGACTTTTTCAACGTTTAAGTTCTAGCAGTGCGACAGATTTTTTTGAAGGTAAATTGTACTTGACTACCACGATAGTTACCGTGATCTACTACGTTGGGCTGAATGGAAAATCGCTAAACACGTTTTGCAGCAAATTAGTTTTGATGGAAAGGACAATTTTTAACGGTTGCTTTAGTTGGTTATTAACGTTCCATACGTTTTCGAATATACACTTGGAAGTGTCGTTAATATTTTAAAATTCACTTGATATTTTTTCTCGGTATAATTCTCTTGCCAATATTTTCTAGAAAGAATCGATTTTTCCAGAAGCGCCAGGAAGAAGCCTGTAGAGTTTCAAAATTCGAAAAAATTAAACTCACCGTTGAATTTATACGTGGAACATTGTCAAGCAGTGTTCTAGAGAAAGGAAAACAAATTTAACGTGCAGATATAATATCTGTCCATGTCGCAGGAGCAACGTATCTCATGGAAAGGTTGCTTGTGATAAATTTTGCGTGTGCAATTCAAAAATAATTTTTCAATCCAGATCGCTATATAAAAGCATTCCTCGCAAATTATAGTTTGCAAACAAAAAATAATTTAATCATTACTAGACCTTCAATATCCAATAAACTTCGTAATACAACAGCTGTATCCTATCGCCTTTATCAGCATAAAGTAATTGCTTTTGGTAAAGAGCACGTTAGAAGCTAGATTACCTCATTGAAACGTGCGAGAGTTACAAGGTATTTTCTGTCTTTTTCCGTCGTCGCAAAGCGAAAAAATTGATATCGCGAAAAAGATGGAAAGTGAGGTTTATGATTTCGCGTGACTTTCTTCGTGTAAATATTCACCACGTCCGTCTGTAGAAAGTATGTGTACATATATAAAGCGTAGTCATTCGTTGTAGTTGACGCATTCGTATAGCTTGTAAGGGATTCCAGTTATATCATTGTCTTTCGTTCTCGAGTGTCTATGATTTAGAATGGAAAAGTTTTGTTTTGTCAAGGAACTCCGATCGACTTTGTTTTTTTTTTGTTTCGTAATAGTATTACACTATTCAATTTCTATATATTTTATTTTTTATTTTCCTTTTTGTTTCGATAGGCGTCTGAGATATACGTGTGATAAAACTGTCACTCGGTCTGGCAAATTTGCTTCCAACTTTACGATATGTAAATCAGGTGATCCGTTATTTTTTTTTTGTTACTTGTCGCGAATACGTTATTTCGAAATCACAATTTCTGCTTGCTGTTTTCGGCTTGCTGTCGAATGCATATCACTACCGATACTTACCGAGTCACATGATTAACGTTACTTTTGACACGAATGACCCTTGTATAGAAAGTAGCGTTAGCAATTGAAGAAATAGGAAAGAAAGTAGCTGTATGTGTAGGCTTACATTGTCGTGGATACCATCGTGCATACATACATCGTACGATGCCTAACGTAATTAGAAAGAGCGAGTAGATTACAGGTTGTTTTTTTTATCGAAACGAGCCTTATTATTAAGCCTTGCCACGTAAATTATCATTCCCTTTCGAAAAAAAAATCCAAATTATTCACCTACCGTTGGAAAATATACGTATCGATCTCTCGTCCTCTAGCCCAAACGCAAAATTGTACAATTCGAATCAAAGGCTATGGCAAAGTTTACAGCGGTATCAGCATCCCCAGTGCATAAATTATCTCGAATATCGCGTGTATATAGGTAATTGCGCACGTTCTACGGTCTCGACGAAAGTGTGAAAAAAAAGATGAGGTAATATTGAGCGTGCGTGCAATCGAATTCTCACCGACTGATGTGCAAGCGGATTATTATGCATTACCCTAGGAATCCATGGGAATTCCATACTATTGTGAATTCTTTTTTCTTTTGAAATATCGATTTTTATTAGGATAAGTCGATGTTTCTATCTAACGCTGTGAACAACTTCACCTGTAGCTTTGTATAATCACATTTTGTATAAAGTGTTCGCTCTACTCGTTTCGTAATTTAACGAGTGAATCTCGTTTGCATATTTTCCAGTAATTTCGGGTATTTGTTCCTGCTCAGTTTGCTCACAGCATCCTATGGCAATGCGGAGATCCTCGATACGATAGCTCAATGGAATTTGCTCGAATTTGCTTTTCCATACGATCCAGCTTTTCTCGAACTCTTTCAACCAGAGAACGTCGTGCCTACGGGAATAGAAATTGGATGGCATCGGATCTTTGTAGCTACTCCAAGGCTGAGAGCTGGGGTACCGGCTACTTTGAGTTTTATACCAAGAGACATACCATTGGGTAGCTCACCGCATTTACAGGTATGTTTACTTGATTATTTACCACTGTTGGAATAAATCGTCACTCGTACCAATATTTATAATCGATAATCGAAGTCGTCCAATATTCCTACGTGAAACTTGTACTCGACAGTAGAATTTAAAAGTAAAAAATGGTATTATCTCGTTTTATTCCCGCGAGAAAATAAATGTACTTCGGTGTCAGAGTTTTCGTTGCATTTAGTATTTTTACAAAACGACGGTGGGCAATTTTTCACACCGATCCCCGAGTAATTTCGTCTACCTATATTGGAGTTCGGTGTTGCTTTCTAAGCTGTGTAAGGTGAAATTAATCGTATGCTTTTTCAATCCTGCCGTGTCGCATATAGTTACGGATAATCTTGTTAAGCTCACGGTTTAAGGACTAAATAAAGTTCTCGTATCGAATTATTCTCGTTCGAACTTGAATTGATCTGGCATCGGTAAGAGTAAAAATGTGACTACGGCGACTTTTGCAGTATTGGAATAAAACCCGCAAATTTATTTTAGCAGTGAGATAAAAGGTTACAATTGTGGTATATAACGTATAAAAGGTACGAAAACATATCGAACGTCGAATTATATACGTGTACAGGCATACCCGTCGTGGGATTGGCACAGCGCTGGCAAAGGTGATTTCAATTGCTCAAAGCTGATATCCGTGTATCGAGTGCGAGCCGACAGGTGCAATCGACTATGGATTCTCGACAGTGGCATCAATACCTCCATCGATGATTTTATGGTCATGTGTCCACCAAAGATTTTAATCTTTGACCTGCAAACCGATCAGTTGGCTCGTATTATCACTTTCCCTCGCGAGGTAAGCTTCTTGTAGACTTGGGTATACATTTACACTTGTGTAAGTTTTTGCGCGAGTCTCTCGTGCACGCTTGAGTTACACTGTTTTTGCCGATGCTCGTGCTGCTACTATGTTATTAGCAGTCTGCATAGATTATTCGTTGAGCGTTCCGAAAGATTGTTAGGTTCTGTTTTTTACAAAATTTTATCAATGTCTCTCGTCTAATGATTTCATTATCGTAAAATGATCTTTGAAATGTTTCCAATAGCATCATGCTGTTTGCTACTAATTTGCGTGGTAATTAACACATCGAATTGTTAGTACGTCAATTAGTTTAAGGGGTTTTAGCGACGCTTTTAATCTGTTAGCTATGATCGATTGCTGTACGGTAAAATGCAATTTCATTTATTAATACATTCGATCGAAATACCATCTCTTATCCAAATTATCTATTGAAATTACTGAAAAAAAAAAAATATTAACAATAAAAATTGTCATCTCCAGTCAGTGCGGCCAAACTCACTGTTCACCAACCTCGTGATCGACGACACAACCGCGACAACTTGCGACGACGTTTACGCTTACATAACGGACACAACAGGTCCCGGTAAGTATATCGATCTCGTACAATCCACCGTGTAAGGTAATTTTTCAATCTAGCGCACGTACACCTGATCAACTACATGTGTTTCTTGCTATATTTATGTCACGTGTACGACGTAGGACTCGTCGTGTTCGAAGGGGCGACAGATAGGAGTTGGCGCTTTTTACATTCGTCAATGTTCCCTAATCCGGATATGGCACAGTATCAGGTAAACGTTTGAAAATCGGCTTTGAAATGCTATATACTATTCAGATCACTTTTTGGATGAAAGAGACCGATTAATGCAACGCTGCAAATTGACTGTTGTCGAAATAAATTATTTTGTTACAAGTTGTTTCGATAATTGTACCTCAAAGTGGACATTTTTAGCGCTAATAGAATCTTGACGTTGCTACGTTTGACATCTCGCACGTTGAGTTATCACGTATACTTCTAACGTACTCTAACTATCTTGTTCGTACATAAACACGAATAATTGCCCATGACGCAATACGGTCGGATAATAATTACGTTAATTAGGTTCTCTTGCAATGTTCGATGCTCCAATTAATAAACAGATTGATTATTTAAATACCTTACTCGAACGTTCAATCAATTTGTCACAACCGATTGAGTAACCCACGCGAAATATTAAAAGAGAGATTTGGGTCAAATACATTACGGTAAAAGCGAATTATTTTCGGATGTCTATTACGTGAAAGACGCTGTAATTCTAATTTAACGTCTTCTCCTTTTTAAACGTTCTGGCCTGCAAAAGTCTATTCGTCAAATTCTTATTCCGTAGATTGGCCGTGACATGTTCGAGTTGTTCGACGGAATCGTCGGTATAGCTTTCTCACCTCGTCTGGCAACTGTGTACTATCAGCCTTTGGCCACGGATCGTCTTTACAGCGTGCCAACTTCAATTCTCAGAGCTGGACCACCTTCGTTCGGCGATACGCTACCAGTTACGTTGATTGGGCGCAAATCTAGCCAGGGCATTGGATTGTCCATAGATCCACGCGACGACACTATCATTTTTGCACCTCTCACCGAAACTGCCGTTGCTGCTTGGCAGCCGCAGACCAACTCTCAGAGGTAATTGTCGTTCGTCGTGATTTTTACACGGATCGTTCGTTTAGCTTGTTCGTTTCGCGTCGATTGGAAAAGAAACATCTGTACTCGAACAATGTTAACAAGACGTCAATTAAACCAATCACGTCTACAAAACAATTACACAATAAAGAACGTGCGATTACGTTGATCTTACGAGCGTCCACAAGATCTACCACGCGAACTGTTACACTAAAATATTAATCTACGATCGTTTTAAGCGTATATTTTTGTATTAAATAGCCTCTACGAGTAACGCATGAATTTTTTCTCAGGATTTTGGCCTACAGTCCAGAGCAAATCCAATTCGCGGCGGAAGTTCGATGGGTAGAACGAGACAACGGCAACGTTTGGGCGCTGAGCAGTCGTTTCCACAAGTTCTTCCGGAAGACCGTCAACGTGCGTGATATAAATCTTCGCATCTTGAGGATTCGACCCGAAGATGTCATCCCTTATACGCCGTATTTGTCGAGACATTACAACGTCCCGTCGCATTTGTCCTTCTACAACCGAACGCTTAGCGTTTTTTAACAATTTCGGTGCGATCGAGTTTCTTCTATATTCCTCTTTAGAGATTGTCGTTTGTTCAAGTAGATCGAAAAAAATTTGATTTCGACGTCGATTCGTACCTTTATATCGTGTTTAAATCTTGAGTCCCAGATAAAACGGGAATAGTACAAAATTAGATGTTACTTTTGTACAATGAGCCAGATCAAATCACAAGTATGCCCGCGTCGTGAATCAACTTCGATGTACGTTATATTTGGTTTGCGAGCAATTTTTATCTTGTACTAATCGAGAATGAAAAAGGATTTTTTTATATCGCGTGCCCAATAATCATACGTTTATTCATAAACTTGTGCACGCGCGAGTGTGAATAACAAACAGATTGGTCGTTCATTTCACGTAAAAGTTTCGTTCTAACGGTAGCGAGCGTTATTGGTTAGGCTGCGGTGTAGCGTTTAAACAACAACAAAATGTAGGCGGTCGATCGTGTTATTTATAACGTGTGTATTCGAGAAACTGTAACTATCGCGACGAATGTTTGGTTGCCAAACTCCCAGGGGCCGCCGAGAGCATGCAAATCAAACTGTCTATTGTACGATACAATGCGTTCACATGCGAATGGACGACCATATTTTCTAATTACGTACGAATACTCATATCGATCAAATCGCTGGGACGTAAAATTTTAAAACGCAACATCATTGTCGTACTCATTTAATACAGCAATGTTTCAATAGAACCGTGTGTTTCTTTTCTTTGAGCCTCGATTGGCCCATTACTTACTTGCGCATTTTTTATCTTGAAACTGAATAATTACAAATAAATACGTTGTGATGGTGCCTGCGATCTGTAAACGAGACAAAAGTATTAATCGTTTGGCTATCGTAAGAAACGTTCACGTATTACGGAGACATTGGTAAATCGAATATTACGATTAATTGGTTACCGATAGAATAAGAGAGCCATTCAACGGGAAAAGATCGTACACGCGAAATTTTATATTTTTCTTCAATAAATAGGCAGAAAATTGGTTGAGCTAGAAAGAAAACGGTTGACCGGTTACGAACTTAAAAATAATATTATCATAAATACGTTTCACGCTCACTTTATTTCGAATTGCTCGTGATTGCGGTTTTGTCAATTGATCATTGATAATTTCGTGCGTTCTTTTGCTCTACGTTGAAATCAGAAAGATCGCAGTAAGTTCTAGCGTGAGATTTTGTACGTGAGGGTCGTATGTTTACCTCGTTGATTGCATAGGTGACCGATGTTGCCAACAATACTAAGGATACTAAAGACGAAATCGCGAAAAAAATTCTATTGACGTAGTCATAGGTATTCAAGTATTGACCTCCCGTAATCATCGGGTTCACGATGTTATATATGACAACGAATACATTGAAAAATACACCAATAATAGACAAGAGCATGGGGAAGGAGTAAAAATTTGATATATCGCGCGAAATCTTATTTAATTCCACGTGTAGAGACCATAATTGCGACAATTGCTCGTCCATTCGAATTACCGACGTAAACTCGTACGAAACGTTGTCTTGTTTAAATAGACAGAGTAACTGTTCGTGAAGCATGACAAACAAATGACTTATAATCAATACAATAATGCAATACTGTAACGCTAATGCACTTTGGATGAATTCGTTGACATTTATAATGAAGAGAATGGCGATGTCGTAAACGTTGTGAGAAATTAACGATATCGTCAACCCCAACCAACAAAATCCGTGTACAAAAAATAAAAGCTTAATTTTTGTAGAAACGCTGTTTTTCTTACAACGACTATTCTTATTCACGCTTTCTCTTATTTGATTCGCGATACTCAAAATGGATATCTGTTTTTCACGTGTCGTACTAAATATACCGATGATACACGTAGCCTTGAAAAATCCAAAGATATTTCCATTGATAAATTTTACTTCGAGAGAATGCTTCGCTAATTTATGAAAGTAATAAGACAATCCGTTAGTTATAACCATGGACGTTATTACAATTAAATTGTACGTAATATTCATCCGAGAAGTTTCGAATGATAACTGATTTGTGTTTGCATCGACATTGACATTGATTGGACCGATTCCACACGATTTAAAAAAATAAAACATATATTTTAAACACGCGTCGTCGTTTTTCAAAGTCTCAACGAATACTTTAGCAAGTTTCATCCTGAGGTTTCCTACGTGACTCCAATTCGACGATATCCTGTACTTGAAACAAGATTATCAAGATCAATTAGGTACGTAGCGTTAAGCTTTGTAGGATATTTTCGTTGTAGGGTTTTCAAAATACTTTCTACTACTGTAGCAATGTTTGGCAAGACACCTTGAATAGAACGTCGTTTGTATCGCATAGTCTGGATATGAATTTTTAAAAATTCTATTAAATCGATTTCGTACACGTTATCGATGGGCAAAACTTCGAGGTCGGTATATTTACTATAATTCTACACATTTTACAACAAATTTATTTCCACTATAGTGTCATTTTGAAAAAATAAAGTTTGTACTTAAAGTAGCAGTTATCTGCATCCAAATGAATTGTCGACGTCGCTAATCAATCGTGATTTATGCGACTAGCATACGTGTACATTTGCACGCGTTGGTAGGTGCAAGTATACATTGAAATTCGCGTAAACGACTCGGTTCATCAATGTATGTTCGGTCGCCGGTAACTCAGGAGCTACAATAGCACGAAAATTAAACTACATTGTATTGTACTCCGCATTTCGTTAAACTGTACGAATACTAGGCTTAATGACAATGTAATATCAAGGCGAACGTTGTTGTTTAACCAAGCCTTCGTATCACTCGCGATATACACGTAGATACGTTTGTATTTTCAACAATACTATTTACCGAAATACCGTTTTTTACTCTTCCCTCGATCTTCTTAATTTTTACTTACGCACTTTTCACTGTAGAATTGAATAATTATACATAAATATGTACAAATAGAACCCGCAAGCTGTAACAGTACAACAAGTTGTATAGCTGGAGTATGCAAATTAACAATAGAATGTCACTTGTAGCGAACAGACAAATCGAACACTATGCGTAAAATTATACTGGTTGAAACATATACGTACCGATAAAAGGAGAGAATAATTCAATGAAAATATATCAAACACTCGAAATTTAACATTTTCAAACAATAAATAGATGGAAAATTGATTCAGCTGAAAATGAAAATGTATCAGAAAATGTATTATATGAAAAGTTGAAATCGCGAACTATATTTTATATTTTCAGACTCACTTTATCTTTAATTATTCGTGATTGTGGTTTCCTCAATTGGTCATTTATAATGTCACGCGTTCTTTCGCTCTACGTTGAAACGGGAAAGACATAATTACTAAAATTGATTTAAACCGCAGTAGCCCAACAAGTCGCGTAATAGAAAAATGTACTTACCTCGTTGAGTGTATCGGAGACTGACGTTGTTAACAATACGATAGGAATTAGATATACGATCATGCACATAGATCTATTGACGTATTGATATTCAGTCAAATATTGGCCTCCAAGAAATATTGGTTTAACCATATTATAGGTGATTAAGATCGAGTTGATAAATTTTCCCACGATAATCAACAACATACTCAGAGAATAAAAGCTCGATATGTCGCGAGATAATTTGCTTAAATCGGCATGGAATTTCCACAATTGTGAAAATTGTTTTTCCCATTCCAAACCCTGAGCGACTTCGCAAAGTGGATCGATCGGCCTCAATAGACCAAGCAAATTTTCATTAAGCCTGACAAACATCAGTTTTACTAACTCGACAATGATAAAATACTGTATAACTACCGTCATTCGAAGCCATTCGTTCAAATTTAACACAGTATAAATTATAATATTATAAACATCAAAATACTGTAAAGTTGCTGTCACTACTAACCAAAGGAAAATATAAATAAAAATGACCAATTTAATTTTTCTGGATAAGTCGTTGTTGTTCGAGTCGCTTCTATCTTCGGCGTTCCCTTTTACTCTCATTTCGTTCAGTTCCTCTAAAATATTTATTTGCCTTTCGCGTCTCATCCAAAATTCAACGATAATACATATACTACTGGAAACGCCTGAAATTTGCGCTATTAAGTATCTTGTTCTAACAGGTTTGTCCATTGTTTGGTACATAAACCAAGATAAAATGTTGGTAAGAATGATGCAGCTTATCGTAATCAAATGGTAAACAACATATTTGCGTGGCGTTGTAAACGACAACTGCTGAACATTTTTATTGCGCGTCATCTCGATACGGAGGTTAACCGGACCGACGCCGCATATTTTAAATGTACAGAGTAAACACTTCAAACATACACTGTCATAATTCCAACGCTTGATTTTCATTTCAAAGGCTTTACGTGTCTTGCATTTGACGAAATTCAATTATCGCTATATCTGCATTCAACCGAAATCCAAGAACGTTATTTTAAATGAAAAGTACTCTTGAGTCCTTTCAAGCGTGGAGTTAAAACACGTACTATTGACGAAATTAGTCGAAAGGGTCGACTCAGCGACTGCATCGTTATTTTGACATGAATTTTTAAAAATGTTTCAATTCAATTTCATAAAAACTGCACTAACGTGGAGGATTTTAAAATTGCTACATACATCGTATTTCTACGCAGTTTTACCCGAATATACCATTCAATAGAGCAATTTTTCTACGTTCAAACAAACTAACAATCCGATGAATCCCCTTATTTATTCAGTGCACGATCGTGCAACAGAATACCCATTTATGAATAGCAATTGGCAAGTGCCGCTAAAAGTACTACATCCAAACCGAACGTCAACGATCAAAAACTTAATTTGTGCAAGTGAATTTCCGCGAACAGCTAATAAATAGTTTCCGACTGAATAATTCATTTAAGAAAAGTGCATGACGTGCGCGTCAGTAAAAGTAAGCCGTAGAGTTAAATTGCGCAGACGATTTATTACCGCATAACATTTCATCGTAAAAAAGCCTGCAATTGTATTATGCCGTGAATTCACTTTTTCATGGATTTCCGTATCTTCGTGATTTTTAATAAGAGTAATAATAACAATAATACGTGGGTCTTTGTTACATATTTCTGTATCCATAAAAATGAAAAATAAGAATGTATTCGATAAGAATATTGTTACAGAGTATTATGCATTGGCGCAGGACGCATGCTCTTATGTTTGGAAAAATTGCTAATAAATAGATACCTACGTATACATTTATTGTATAAAATATACAAAATCACGTATATAAAAGCAAGATCTTTCATATTTACATTGTCAAGGGAAATTTGGTGTCATTTTGTTCAAACTCCACGAGACCTGCAGTAATCGGCGAGTAAGAAGTTGCATAAAAATCGCGCCACCTGACTTGTCTCCTTAATTACCGGCACAAATATTCCATATAAAATCAAGTATCGTTCGTAAGCGGGCTGTCACGTGATAGTTTCATTGTACTTTTTCGGGAAAGCGATGCAATTTTTACCATTGGAGTCAAGTTGCTCGTTATCGTTGCACTCGCATATCCTCGTCAATTTTGAATTCACTTTGGGCATTGCAAAGCAATAGCGTCCGCAACCTCCATTGTTAACCGCGCACGGATGATTATCGTCTATGAATTGATACGTTTTACCGAATATCTTTGCACCGTGAATTGGTGGAGATTCATAATCGAACATTGGCATCACTCTAACAATATCTTTACCAGTGTTTTTGTTGTAACGCCAGACACTCGTCAAGTTGCTAACATAAATATAGTTACCGTAGATGTTGAACGTTTTTGGATTTTCGATAATCGAAGCGTTGATGGTTTGCAAATTAGAACATTCTAAATCTGCGCTATGTACTTTATTCATAGCCACATCGAACCAAAATAACCGGTCTTCTTCGTAATCTATCGCCAAACCATTCTCTGTATCACTAATTGACAAAGTCTGTCCAAAAATCCTTTGTCCCGATCCATTTAAATTAGCTCGTAATATTTGTACCGGTTGTTTGTGATAATTATCCGCAAGTGTCGTAAACAGGAAGCCTCGATTTGGATGTACAACCAACGATTTCGGAGTCTTCTCATCACGAATGAGCAAGATAGGTTTGTCAGTTGTCGAGGAATCGTATGGGTCAATATTTCGAACTGCAATATAAATAAAGTTCCAATACCAATAAAGATAATAAACGTTTCTCGCTATCCAATCAACTGCAGGTTTGACTCGACCCTCCTTAGAACTACCACCACTAATTAAAACTTGTTCACTACCAGGTTTGAGCTTTATTTTATTGATGCTGCGATCATCACTGAAGATTAATTCACGGTTACGTACGTCAAAATCGAAGTCTATCGCTCTTTTTTTCGACAGAAGAGAAACGTTTATTTTGAAGGGTAATAGTGCCGCGGTAAAAATATTTTTTGACAAATCCAATACTCGTCCTTTAACAAGGTCACCTTGCACGTATAGAAAAAATTCATCGACCGCTTCGCAAGTTAACGAGTCATTTTTTAACTGCCAACCCATGTTACAAATGCATTGCGGTTTATTATTAGAATTGATGCACATGTATTCACAATTGCTCGTATTTTTACATGGATTTGACACTTGCAGCGTATTGAAATTGTAGGCTTTTATTTCGATTGCATCGTCATCGAAAACAGCACTCGATGTATCCTTGCAAACACCACTTGTTATTTTGCACGACGATAGTGTAGGGTTTTCGTAGTTAATCGATGGACTTAACCAGAAGAGGGTTTTGTTTGAAACAGCCAGGCTAATAACGACATTGACCATTTGCTTGACAACGATCAAATTTTGACCCGCATAATCAACGCTTTGAATATCGCGAATCGTAGCCCAATAAATTCTTTTTTCAAACACATCAAGCTCAAACACCGAGATATCTCTTCTTTCAATAATAACTGTCGATAACGATCCATCCAATTTAGTTTTCAAAATCTGAAAAAATCAAACACTTTTGTAAAAATCGTCGACTAAAACAACACGAAAATGAAATAAATCGTCACTACCGATGAGATCTGCAGAATAAATAAATATCTTTCAACAGGATCAATCGCAATATCTTTCGGTTGATTGAGATCTATCGAAACAACGTTGAAATTTGCAGTTTGAATATCGAAGATATTGATTTTTTCAACTGACCCGTCGAGTACGTATATCTTATCGTGTACATAATCCACTGCAATTTGATTTGCATACAGCAATCCTGGCTGTACGAGTGGAGGATATTGCTTCGAGTACGATGTGATAGCTTGTCCTGCGATTGCACTACCAAAGTAAATGTTTTTCTTCCGATAGAAATCAAACGAACGGAAGGGACTCGTCCAATTTTTAATCAAATAAATCGAGCTAGCGCTATTGATGTCTCGAGCCCAAAGCGTTGAATTATTTATTCTGACGATTAGTGCATTTGTAAAAGGTAGCCGGACTTCATCGGGATTGGTAACAATAGGTGGGTCTGTTAGTGGATTGTCGTCGGTTGAACCTTGAGTTGATTTGACATATTACGTAAATGTTTTGTACTATCGAGTATGCGACAAAGGCGTCAAATTTGACGTAACAACTTACTTGTAGCGAGGAAAATGACGAGTGCAATTAATGTTAATAGTAAGATGGACAACCCACCGGCGATGATGTAAGATTTTTCAGGCAATGTCATTTTATTGATTTAACGTTTGAATAATATAGTAGTGTTTGTATCCAGTCAGCTACCACATTGATGCACGAGGTATGCGTTATTTCTGTGCATTGTACTTTACTGACTCAAGCGAAATCTAATTTGAAAAGCAAATAGTTACGAAAAATAAATATACTTTACACATTCACCGCATTGAAAACAAGTACAGTGTGACAAATTATACTTATGCGACTTGTGTTACCTATCAGTCTCCGTTATCGTTGAACTGATAAGTATTATCCGAACGTTAAGTCGAAGAGCGACCTACGTAAGACTAACGTCATGTGATTCTCATCTGGAAAGTGTGAAATTCAAAAGAAATCCAATAATATTTCACAAAATCTTTCAGTCTGTACGCCTGACCCAGAACCAATCAAAATCCATCTGATAATTACTTGGAAATATTTCCTAATTATGCTATCATAAATTAAAAATAATTATCTTATACGACAAAAATGGGCAGAGTAACGTTAAATCATGAACGTATAAATATTCGTTCATTCCGCACGTGTACCTATATACTTACATACGTAATCGAATAATTATTGTTTGTACAGTATATTCCTGTATTCTTCAATGTGGTATTTTTACGATTATCTATTCATGAGCGTTTCTCATTCAACAATTTTCATGTATATTGGAGGCGTGTTCGTCGCCTCCAATATACATTCCGAATTCAAAATGTTTTGTGATAAATAATCTGACGCGTTTCGTCTGTCACCTCCAATGGAAAACTTCGTTCCAATATAATTGCAATCGATGTAGTTGTTTTCAAAAACCTACAACCGAATGATACAATTATTAAACGGCACGTAGTCCAAGTTAGTCGAAAATCTCTATTTTTTCTTCTTACAAATCTATCGTAAATCAATAATTTTCCAAATTGTGACGTACTTTGATAAACAATTCTAATGTATTTTCCGGGTATACGCGCATGGCCGATGATCGTATTTGTTACGTACCACGATATAACGATTAAGCAAAGTTTATTTATGGTTGTTGCGCGAGAGAGGTTCGAGCTCTCGGTGAAAGTACATCAGGGATTAAAAAAAATAGATAAGTGCATGGAAGACAAAGGAAAGCTTAGTGCATTTTTTACAAACGCTGAACGTGCAACCGATTTGCATCTCCTTGCTGAGAATGTGAGATGGGTTTTTTTTACTATATGCTAACTCATGAGTTGAGTCGGCTAACTACTAAAGATAGCGGATCGTAAGAGGGTTTGTAAAAGGTATTATAGAACTGTTCTAGTGAGAACAATTTTAGGCAAATCAAGCTGATAATGAAGTACAAAACCCATAGCCAAGAACGTCAATCTTATTTGGAAATATCCATCCGTTCTATGTGTAATTTACGTTGTTATTTTTAATATAACTCTTTTTTTTTTACTGTACGTGTTTTCGTAGCCACCGTCTATGAGGTTTATCACGAATGTATTACGATATTTGCCAAAACCTTATCTACATAAATCTCTTTTCTCGAACAATTGCATGTAAAAATGAAAAATTACGAATACCTCCTTGATATATCACTGCGCTTTGATTATGTCGATACTTCCAGAACCAACGGCAATAATAAAAGAAACATTCACGTAGAAAGTCAATAAATCTTCCACTTGTAAGTCAAACAGCGCGGTTTCGAAAACACGTGTGTTTACTTAAGAAAGTTGGTCGTGAAATAATGAAAGGTCGAATTTTTTTCAAGCAATTATATCCAAATGAGCAATTTTGTCAAAAATCGTTAATTTATTTGTACTGAACTAGTTGAATGACGTTGGTGACAAAAGCACTTGTTTAGTTTTTTTTACTTTACTACCAAAAATTGCTATCGATTCGTCAAAAAAGTCTAAAGCAACCACGAATTATAAGGCGACTGTTAAATAATAAATTATCAGAGTATGGAAAAGAACGTCGAAATAAAGCCTAAATTTAGATTGATCAAAAACAAGGTAATACGATGTATTGACAACAGTGCAAAAACGAAAACAGGCTCCAAAAGAACGTGCTTATTATCTTAATCATCAATGCGCATAATCGGGAGGTTCGCACGTGTGTCGAGTGTAATTAGAATTTAGGATATATCAGAAACGCAATTTTAGAAAGATTAACGTTTAGGAAAGTATACTGTTGGGCATATTGATGCGTTAAAAATCAATGTACGATCGTTTATTTGTTGGAATCTTTAAAACAATATCCTTCAGACATAGCTTTTAAACGTTCACTTGCAACAATAAAAGAATATACAGCAGTGGATAAGGAAAAATGCTTCTTTCCTGGGATTACAGTTTTAATGCAGAGGAGTAAGCGGAATGAGTGTAAAAAAATGTACAAAAGAGGGAGAGAGATGGATAAATACAAATACGATCGGAGTGCGTCGCTATCGTGAACCAAGCAACGTTCAACTCTCAGCTGCATAACTTGTCAAGTCTGCGCGGTTAGAGAATCTTTCTAGCGGTTTAGCGGAGGTATAGTGTAAGTATTTGAAGCGCGGTTCAACTGCTCTATCCCAGTGAATAATCTCATCTTTTTTGCCTGTTCAATGGTATTAGTTTCTCAATTGATTAATTTCTATAGAATACAATTTTTATCGCTGTGACGTTGACGATAAAATTTGCACGAAACTCAATGTAGTCCATATTCTAGTCATTCTTAACGATACAAGCTTTTTTAACGCAACTAGTAAAACACTGCGTTAAACTGTAGGGTTTCCGAATATCGGTATATTGGTGTTTGATAAGTTTAGAACATTCATAGTTAATAATATTTTCTACGAAATAGATGGTAGAGACATCGTAAAAAGTCGTGTAAACAATCGACTGTCTCACTAAGAGAATCAAATAAATATCTCGAACGTGTTTATTATATCGTAGAGTAACGATGAGAAAATTTCGGCTACATCCAATTTGCTGCTGTCTGTTGTTGCTGATAGCGACAGTACAGTGCTTAAAGGAAAATGAGACGGAGAAGACGTTGAACGAGGTGTATTCGTGGAAATTCCTCGAGTTTCAATTCGAAAGTGATCACGACAGAGAATTTGCGATAAGTAATGGCACATTCAGACTTGAGGCAGCCCTGCCTATCGACGTCGACGTATATTACGGTAATTGTCCATTTATCTTTAATTCCCGTAATAAGTTTATGCAAAATGGCATTGACTAGAGCGTCAAAGAAATGTGATTTAATGTCCGTTTACCGATAAGTGTTTACAGCTAATTTTAATTTGTTCACTCGTTATTATAATTTGACAACTGTATATAGTACTTACCAGGCATTTATCGTTGTCGATGTAATGCCTCAAATCGATATTTTTGAAGAGCTGATCCATAAAATATCGTGCGGTCGATGAAAAAAATCTCAGTTGTATAACGTGTAGAGCTCATTTTCATCCCGAATAAAAGTCAAAACATTACATAAAAACATAAATTTGGTTATTTTTAACGATATATTTGCGATACTTGTTCTATTGTTATAGGTACTGGAGGACGTAAGGTATTTATAACGATGCCTCGATGGGAGCGGGGCATTCCAGTAACCCTTGGCTATGTTACCGACGTAGTTTCGGAATCGGGTAATCCTTTGATCGCTCCTTATCCCAATTGGGAATGGAATAAATTGGATCAGGGTTGCGATTCTGATTCTATAATTAGCGTCTATCGAATCGAGGTAAGTTTATTGGTTCTTACAATCCAAAAAAGGTATCATCCAAAACGATATCGTACTTTGGATTAATTATTCCATTTCTTTCGTCAGGTGGATGAGTGCGATCGTATATGGGTACTGGACGCTGGAATACTTGGCGTGAACCGAATTTGTCCACCACAGATACTCTCGTTCGATTTGAAAACGAACGAGTTACTAAGCCGATATCGTTTTCCGCGTGGCCAGTACAAGGATTATTCGAATTTTGTCACACCGGTGGTCGACGTAAGATCACTGGAAAACCATTGTAGTGACACTTTTGTATACATGGCCGATAATTCCGGGCCGTCTCTTGTAGTATATGATCATCAGAATTCACGATCGTGGAAAATCCAAAACAATCTGTTTTACCCGTATCCACCTTACGGCACGTTCCAGATAAAAAACGACGTTTTCGATCAAATGGATGGTATTCTAGGATTAGCCCTGAGTCCCTTAAGGCCGAACGAAGATAGAATACTATACTTCCACTCGTTTTCTAGCAGAACTGAATCTTACGTTCCAACTTCCGTTATTCGGTAATTCGATGCGGTTGCGATTGCGACTGTTTGAATTTTAATTAGAAACTAAAAGTAATCTTACGGAAATTTTCAGAAATTTCACGCTGTTTGAAAAAAATCCATTTGCCGCGTCAAGGTCGTTCCAGAGTTTTCCGGTGGAAAGGTTGTCTCAGTCCGCGCCCGAGGCGATGGATCATAATGGTGTCCTATTTTTTGGTCTAGTGAGTAACATGGCGATTGGTTGCTGGAACAGTAAGGACTTTCCCGAATTCGGTGGACAAAATCTCGAGATTCTCGTCAGTAATGACGAAACTCTACAGTTTACTTCTGGTCTCAAGGTTGGTTTATCGGCATTGTTATTGATGGTTGTGTACTAATTTACTGTTTTTGTGTTGTAAAATCAGGTGAGAACGGACAAATCAAATCGCCAAGAATTATGGGTCACAACATTTCCATTTCAGCTTTACATGAACTTCAAATTGAATCAGAACGAGACGTGTTTCCGTATTCAATCGGCCTATGTCGACGATTTGGTTCGTGGTACCAAGTGTAGCGTGCAAGCATAGTTCAATAACGGTAAATAGGAAATGGATCGCATTTCCGTTGTTTTCTCAAATAAAATCAGCTTTATTGAACACGGGATTAAGTATCAGCTTACTCTGAGACTTTATGTAGATTATAACTTATTATGAGACTATAAAAAAATTCCAAAGAAAGAGAATATACGTTCCCAAGTGGACACGTAAATCGTAATAAATTATAATTATGACAGCAACATTAAAGTTTGTCTATCTATGAATCTTCGTTACTTTATAACTATCCTTTATCACAGTCAATACGGATACGTACAATATTCCCCACTATGTTTATGACTATTTCCAATTTTACAATAAATAGATCAAAAAAATGTTGTCAGAAGACAAGTGCCTTCACTTTCTACCTTCGTCAAAATGGCGGGAAACGAGCATTTTTAAATCAGATAAAGCTTTGTAAAAAAGTTAAAAATTATACAAAAATTTACGTTTGAACGTAACTTTATGGTAACGTAATCACATAATACCACATTTACTAAGCTTCATCCAATTTGTGTTTTACAAAAAATATGTACTTTCAATTTTCCACGAACCAGTCTGTTCAGAAACCTTGCAACTCTTTTTGTGTATATAGTATGAAATTTTACCCAACATAACGCAGTATATAAAAACGCTATCAATGGAAAGTAATCCATGCGTGCAACAAAAAAAAACTCATTCGACCGAGTATGTTCGTGTACACTTTACAATTTCAATCCACCCACGAAGCAAAGACAAAAAACATTCATTCATTTCGTGTGTATGGAGGCACGTAAGCGATCACTTTTTTTATACGCAATGTATTTCTTTGTCGAGCGTCACCGATTGATCGGACACGCACCAGCGAGATGTTAAATAAGTAGTGGTGCTGTACTTTTGGAGGGGAAGTCGAAAAAAAGAACAATAAAAGAAAGGTTGTCGCGAAGCGATGGAAATTCAACGGATACAGCAGTCAGCCTTTGACCGCACCGAGTGACAGTTGAGTGTTATTCTCGTGTAATTTATCGTATATACACTTTAACTATGTGAAATGTTTGCTCTTACGCGATACGGCGTTACACTTTGCAGTAGGGCGGACAATTCGTCAACGTGCTATTTCTGTGATTGTGTATTCATGAGAAATTTCCATTTGGAAACTTGCATACAAGACCGCGTACTTGTCGTCTCCGAAGCCAAGTTTACTTGTAACAAATAATCTGAGGCGTTTTCTGTATAATCACTAACAGAAGACGTTATTTAAATATCATTGCAATCAATCACTTTTTCTAATGATACTTTACCCAACAACGATAGCGTAACGATCGTAGTACTAATAATTTTCCTTTACTCGAATGGATGGTCAGAATTGGATATTTTCTTGTCTACCGTACAAATCCATCGTAAATCACAGTTTTCGTAATTCGTTAACACACCTCGGCGAACAATTTCAGTGTATTTCTTCTTTTCTGGGTACACACGCAAGGCCGGTGAGCGCACTCGTTACAACCGTAGCATAACGATATCGAGGTTTATTGATAGTAATCGGCAGAGGAAGGGGGAGGGGGCAAATCCCACGGTGAAAGTGCACCGGGGATTTGCGACAGAAAGGAGGAAGACAAAATAGAACTCTTGCCGTTTTTTTTTGCTGACGCCGGATGCGCAGCCGATTTGCATCTCCTTGCTTGAGAAGGTAAGATCGGCGTTTCAAGTTTTTATTCGTTAAGCTCTATCTGCTGAGTTCAGGTGAACGGGTGTTAATAATAGCTGCATCCTAATCTTGTATAATTGATGAATGACGATGACGATTTTATCGCCATTTTTGTCGATGATTGGACGGTTTGAAGTGATAATTTTCATTTAACAGTAAGGAACATTATCTAACAGGATTGGAAGCTATTATAATAAGAGACTATTAGCTGTTCGTTGAAAAATCCAACAATTAACCTTTAACGAAATTTACTTGCACGTGCAGAAAAAATTGATCGATCGTTTTGCAATTTTGTGAGTAATTATTTTAACTACCAACCTGTAATACAGAGGCATCGCGGTTTATTATTAGAATTGACGCACGTGTTTTCGCAGTTGCTCATACCATTATGCATGGGTTAGACACTTGTAGTTCATTCACAATATTGTAAAGAATATTCAGAGTAACTAATACAAGGTTTATGCAACTTGCTATAACTTATCAATCTCAGTGATCGCTGAATTGATAAGAGTCGTGATTATTCCGTCTTATGCGTATCTTATTTAAATTATCTGTCGTGCGTGATTTCCATTGTCAATTAATTTCCTCGATCATGCACGTTTGATCTTTATATACGTACATACATTGAACGTTAATTTCGCACATATTGCACATAATCTTTTTTCTATTACGTATACCCGCATGCTCTTATCATAGTCACGACGTTTGTGGGTTATCGCAAAGCACTCGCGACCTTTCGAAATCGATAACTTCATCTGTGTAAACGTCTTTTCTCCACGGGTTGCATATATAAATATGAGCAACCCAACAATTACCTGTTTTATTTATCGCGGCGCTTTGAATATGTCGGCATTTCCATAGCCAACGGCAGTAATAAAAGACATATTTACTTGGAAATTCAATAAATCTTTCGTTTACTAGCCAACCAGTGCTGTTCCATTGAAACCACGTGTTTACTCGAGAATGTTGTTACTGAAACAATGAAAGGTCAGATTTTTCGAGTAGCCTCATTGAAGTAATCGCTACCGTTGAACATTATTGATGAACGAGCTGACCATATTTGTAACGCATGCTATTAGAAAACTTGCAATAACTAGCGAGAAATCTGAATTACAAAGACATAGAGAATAAAGACGCTCAATAATCCTTTTGGTCAACGAGAGTCTCAAACGAGAGCATTCCTGGTAAACCCACGTGAGCTTGTATACCAAATAACCACATGCACATGAATAAGTCAACACAAAAACGAGTCAAATGGATACGAGCAATGTAACGCCACACTTTTATTTTTGTTCTCGCAAATGCCTAACAATTAGTAATTTGCTCTCCTCGAGGCATAGATTTTAAGATGCACACGTTAGAACCAGGTTTGATGATTACAGGATTATAGCGCAGTGCAAGCGAGAGCAGTGACCGTAAAAAAAAGAAGAGAGAAAAAAAAAGAGACGGATAAGTGCAAACTCGCTCGGAGAACGCGTTGGTATAGTGCATCAAACGACGCTTGGCACTCGGCCGGATAAGTAACTTGCGGTGGCTGTGAAATAGCAAATCTTTTCGAGTAGGGTTTTGGAGGTCAAGTGCATGAAATTTTCACGCGGTCCAACGTTACTATTTTAAGGTGAGCGATTGAGGTGTTTTACAATAAGATCAATGACTATAACGATGTGTTTATTAGTTTGTAACGTTCGTTTTTTATCAATTTATCAGACTGCACGTCGATAGTTTCGTGTACTCTTCAATTTTGAAGAAATATGTATCTGTGGTTTACGATACTTTTAAAATTAACGAGTGACTTACTATTTAAATGCAATATATGTAGTTATATAATACGTAGTTTGTGCTCGAACTCGGTTAACTGCTTGAAGATCTGGAAAAAGTCTTATAATGACGGTTTTATGCGTAACATTGACGCGCATTAAACAAAATTGAACTAAAATTTAACGTATAAAAGGTCAACTATAAGCTATAACATCAAGAGTCGCTAAAAAAGTTATTATTACAAGAATAGTGCGTATTGCCGTGTTAGAATTCCACGCAACAGAGGACTCTTGGGCTTTTCTTGATGCACTGACCTATATTTTTAATCTTATCGTAGAACAATTATTTTTTGACAATCGGTTGTAAACAAATCACAGCATATTCGATCTTGTATTTGAATTTAATCAGGCTAATGGGTATAGAAAACGAGAGGATCAATAAGCAAATAATTGTCTCTCTGATTAAGAAGCTGAATCAAATATTTCTATGACCAACTTGTTTTATTATCACAGAGCAATCATGAGGAAATCACGACTGCTTGAAATCTGCTACACTCTATTGTTGCTGTCAACGATAGCAAGATGCTACGATAACGGTGACACGGAAAAAAAAACGATGAAAGGTGTTTACTCGTGGAAGTCCCTCGAATTCAAATTTGCCAGTGATCACGAAAGAGAGTTGGCAATAAGTACCGGCTCATATAAACCTGGAGCAGCCATACCTATCGACGTCGACGTGTATTACGGTAATCGCATACTTTTACCTCATATTCCACGCGGTAAATTTATGTAAAATTTCATTGACTAAAACCGGTACGACAACGTCGCTGAACTGCTGTTTAAGGTCGATGCACTGATAAGCACATTTTTAACTTGTTTCCTCGTGCTTTTAATTTTACAACAGTATACAGTAGCATACTTCAGATTGATATTTCTGAAGAACTGAATTATGAAATACCTGTGTTTACATTGAGTTTCCGTTGAAGAAGTTTGAAGTGTTCGTTATGGAGATAATTTTTATTCAAACAAGAGTTTCAAGAAACATACATTTAGCGCGGTTATAAAATATCAAGTGACCGATAGTAATTTCGAATGAAAAATTTACCATATTTATTCTCTTGTTACAGGTACTAACGAGCGAAAGGTATTTGTAACAATGCCTCGGTTGGAGCGAGGTATTCCAATAACCATTGGTTACGTATCCGATGTAGTTTCCGAATCGGGCAATCCCTTGATCGCTCCTTATCCCAACTGGGAATGGAACCGGTTGGATCACGATTGTGATTCCATAATTAGCGTCTATCGCGTCCAGGTAACGTTTTAAATAAGTCGGATTAATGAACGTCTATGATACGACCGGTGAAGATACGAATAAAAAAATGTTGTTATAGTTATGGATGAAAGAGACGAAAGTACATTGCATCGTCTGTTTTCTTTGTTTCCTAGGTGGATGAGTGCGAGCGAATATGGGTACTAGACACCGGAGTAATAGGCGATGAACGAGTCTGCTCGCCACAGATTCTCTCGTTTTCATTGCAAACGAACAAGTTGTTAAGCCGATATCGTTTTCCGCCCAGTCAATTCAAACAACATTCACTTTTTGTCACACCTGCAGTCGACATAAGATCACTAGACAACCATTGTCGTGATACTTTTGTATATATCGCAGACGTCACTGGATTTGCCCTCGTGGTCTACGATCATCGACGTGCTCGGTCGTGGCAAATCCAAAATAATTTGTTTTACCCTTATCCACCGTACGGCACGTTCGAGATCAAAAATGAAGTTTTCGATCTTATGGATGGTATCTTGGGATTGACGCTCAGTCCACTGAGACCTTACGAAGATAAGATATTGTACTTCCATTCGTTGGCTAGCAGAACTGAATCTTACGTTCCAACGTCCATTATTCGGTAATTTGATGCGGTTGCGATTGCGACCGTTAGAATTTTCGTTAAAAATGAAAAGTAATCTTAAGACATTTTTCAGAAATTTTACGCTTTTCAATGAAAATCCATATGCGGTGGCAAGGGCGTTCAAGGCCTTTCCTTTGGAGCGATCGTCGCAGTCCGCAGCCGAGGCAATGACCCGAGATGGCGTTCTATTTTTCGGTTTAATGAGTAATTTGGCAATTGGTTGCTGGAATAGTAAGCACTTTCCCGAGTTTGGTGGGCAAAACCTCGAGATTCTCGTTGTCGACGAGGACACTTTACAGTTTGCTTCTGGTCTCAAGGTTAGTTTTTCTCAAAGCCATTGTTGGTTATGGTTTCCTTTATCGTTTCTTCACAAGCATTGTCAAAGAAATTCTTTAACGTCGTATTGCACTTGTTTGTGATTTATAAAACCAGGTGAAAACTGGCAAAGCAAATCGTCAAGAAGTGTGGGTGTCAACAGCGGCATTCCAACGTTACATGAGCGGCACATTGCATCCAAACGAGACGAACTTCCGTATCCAAGCAGCTTTCGTTGACGAGTTGGTACGCGGTACCAAGTGTGATGTGCGAGCATTGGACAATTATAGTCAACACAGTGGTAATCGTTTGGCATTGTCGTCGCGGCCAGCCAATAAATGAAGGTCGTGGTACCGCGGGAAGGAGAAGTGGCGCAAACCATCGTCGTATTACTACGATCGGTTTTTCAGCGAAAGCAATTATCGTCTCAAAGACAAGTTCACCAGCGAGGAGCGCGTCGACCTACAATGGCCGCCGTCGGCATCCAACTTCTCGCGGTACCGACACTACCATCACCATAATCATCATCATCATCAACACCGCTACGAGGATTTTCAATCTCATTCGTATCATAATTTTGCTGGATCGGTTCCACCGATTAGCTATGGCTTTTATATCAATCACGGCTGACCATCCGTCGTTGTTATTACGTATGGTTTGGACGCTTGTCTTTATCCATTTAACTTTTCGTTGCTCTGTAAGTCACGAGTCTTTTCTTGATATATCGAGTCATATTAAGCTAGGAGTGACATGTATCATGGCTTTCTATTATTTATTGTATGATGATAAATCCATCAATGCCACATTTTACTTAGATACCTTTTTATATTAATAGATTACTTTTTTACAACGTTTTTTTGGTTATAAGTTTGTGATGTATGGTGTGTTTTCCACGTAATTAAGTTTTTATTTTAAATTTCTCAACCACATAACGACGTAAGGTGGTAGGAGGAACAACGAACTAATTATTATTCATTCTTCCAAGTTTCGGGGCGAATGAGTTAGCTTGAGTAACACGATGAATTGAATGTATTTTAAATATTGTTAATATGCTAACTTGATACAATAAAAAATATGTGCCGTAAAAATACTTATTCAATAAATGTATTTGTAAAAAACTTGTATTATTTGGTTGCTTGCGTGAAATTATGAACTGGTATATACTTCATTGAGTTTACGGAAAAGCACTTGTTCAAATACAACGCTAAAATATGGTAATATTCCGATTGGAAATATTTGAAAATTAAACTGGTCAACTAGTGGATGTTTCTTGAAAAAATGTGAAATTTTTCAAGAAAATTTTTCGAGTTCCTAAGGAGAAAGGTATTCCACGGAATAACTTGGTAAAGATATTTATCGAGGATCTATCTATCGGTTGTTAAAATTAATCAACACGACAAACCGATGTCTAAATATTTCGTAAGTCATAAATTGTACTACGTAATTTGGAATGAACAAATCGGGAAATAATACCGTTATTTTTATTTTTTCAGGCAACAGTGACCACTGATGAGGAACCTAAATTCATTGATAAACATGAAGTCTTGTGATTTTATTGACTAAAACAATACGTAGAATTCTTGGTACTAACCAACAAATGCCACAGATGTCGAATGAATTGTGCAATCATGATGAACACAATTTCCGAGTTATAACGAGTCCGGTTGGTGATCGCTTGACTCTTCTAAGCAGGTGATCGAAGAAACTGTAACACAGGACAAAGACGAAAAGTAATAAAACAATCAGAGTTGTTTATAAAATAAAATTCCATCATTTGTACTTTTATAATGCTTTAGTTCTATGAGGGATGACCTCAAGGAACTATTTAGAGCTAAATTGTAAAATAGCGTACATTTTTTCATGTAAATAAATTATTACACGGCGCACATACATGTTTTACAAAGAATTAAACATTTTAATTTAAAAATTTTGTTTAAAAGGCTGTTCTAATGCAGTTTGATCTTAATACTCTGAAAATATTTGTTATGAACTTACGTCAATTTACTGTGTAATCAAGAATCGAGTGTATTAGATTAACTCCATTATATACTCAATTGATCAAAAAATATATTCGCGCCAAATGTCCAATCCGGTTGCTTTCAACTTTTGAAAAACGTGAAAATGTATTACAGAAATTTTATTTTTATAAATACTGTAAATATGTTAATATTTCTAAATTGAATTTTTAATTTTTTTTAGCTCAGGTAATCATGAATTTCAAATATGAAAAAAATTTGTGGTCAGCCTTGAAATAAAGTATGTCAAAATCATTGTTGATAACAAAATTTGAACAACGAATCCCGTATTATTTTCTAGAACTTTAATCGATATTGTACTTCTGGCCTCCATTAATCTTGATTTAATCGTTTTTTTAACGTACAACTCAATTATCACTTAACTTAAGATAAAATAAATCTGATGATTTGCATGAAAAGTGTGGAAATAATCACACCTTCTAACAAGTTTAATATTTCTTGTTAATCGTTTAATAATCTTTTTAATAATTTGATCATCAACATCAGCTAACGGAAAACATTGCAATCGCATCCTACAGTTGAAATATTAATTTTTTTCCGTCTATTTTATTAGTCATAATATAAATACGTAATTTGCAGATCAAACGGATATTGCAAGCAAAGTGATCCTTTTAGTCACTTATCTGATAAAGATTGTCTTTTTCTCTTTACAGGTCAACTGAGCAAGTATTTCGAAATCATGCATACGTGATACGGTGGATGTTGATTTGAAAAACATGACAAATTTTACGATGTCACGGCACGAGCAACAACATCAGTGCTTCTAAAAATTCATCTGCTTAGCTCACCTCTCTAAATTGCAAAATGTTTGAGGCAGAGACGCAGGTAAGAATAATTGTAGGTCAAGGTTTATATCGAACTAATTTCGATTGATTTGACGAATTCCAATTCGAAACTGTTGTTTTATTTGATTAAAATAAATAGTTTATACGTTGCATACCGTCATCGAAACTTGTGTGGATAATATAATTTTCTGGGAATGATAAATGACACAGAAAAACGACGCAAATATTTTTCATGTTCTGATGTCACCATAAATGAAATTAAAAAATTTTTCCCAGTATAACTCGTCCAATTTCAAAGAGGAAAAAAAGTTGATAAGGCACGCAAATATAATATTGTTCCTCGTACACCACACATATACACACAGCCACACACACACTCACACACACACACACGTCGTACTTCATTAAGACTCTTATCATTCGTCGAGGATAAGCCTTGAAAATATCATCGTACCCGTATTCACATAATTCTAGCTAACGACATATATAATAATTTAGTCTTTATCCTCAAGCTTGCTTATAATTTGTATTTGTGTAGTCATTCATTCACTCGTTTAGCACAAATATAGTCTCAAGCAGCGCGCGTGTACTTTAAAAACAGTGGGAGATTGACTCTCGAAGCGCTTCTACTTCGAGATATTAACCAGTTAAGTTGACACCAACGAATCTTCGAAACGTAATTGACTCACGTTTGACGCCAAAAAAATTATCAATCATGCGATTTGTGTTGTGCATTTTTGCACTTGCAAGTACGGCTAGCGCGTACCATAATTCCGGTTCATCACGTTACTCTCCATTGGTAACGGAATACGAGTGGAAATACTTTGATTATTTGTGGGATGAGCAACACCAAAAAAATGATTACATCAGTAGAGGCCTCTACGATTATAGAAATATGACACCTATTGACGTCGAACGATCGGCCGGTAAATAACATCTGATATAATTATGTTTACCGTTATTTAGTACATCATTGACGTATATGCAATTGTTAAGTTAATTCAATATGTTATAAAAATGCTCAAGTTGAATGAAGGTCATTATCGAATTTCGGTTATTCCCAACTTTGTCCAAAATACATGTTACACCGGTTTCGAAACGTTCGTAAAATATGATCATAACTCTACTCGGTTGATTTGGTATTTTTCTCAATTGCGTTTTCACGTTACGTTCAATCAAGCGTTATTGTATTTTCGATATTATAAAAGCAAAATCCATCAAATATAATATTTCATTTGTCGAACATATCACGATAACGATCCCTTTTTCAACAATTACTCAGATATTTTTTACTGCAAGAAGATGAATAGTGGTTTATTTTATTGCACGTCGAAATTCAACGGTCAACGAATCATTCTTTCGAATTATTGACTTACAGACGGGCGGACATTTGTGACGATCATACGAACAGGAGGAGTTCCAGCTACATTGCACACGGTAACTGATCAAAAAGGAGAATCTGGTAATCTTCTAACGCCTTATCCAGACTGGTCATGGTACGATAATTTACGCTGTGACAAAATCATAAACGTCTACAGAGTTGCGGTTAGTATCTCAAATACTACGTCCATCAACCCAACCGTTGATAGTTTAATAGATGTATTTTTCATTTGACAGATCGACGAGTGTAATCGAATGTGGGTACTTGACACTGGAACTATTGATAACAAATACCCTTGTCCTGCAAAATTGTTAGTCTTCGATCTCTACGAGGACAAACTTCTCTTTACTCATGAGATTCCCGACCATGTTGCTCGAAACAAAGATGGTACTGGACTACTTATCACGCCTGTCGTCGAAAGTCACGGATACGGATGTTTAAATTCCACTGTAAGATTGAGTTAATATGTCATGGACGAAAGCGTACGTAAAAAGCTAACGCGTATATTTGTTGCGTTTAGGTATACATGGCCGACGTAACGGGCTACGGTATGGTGATCTACAATGGTTATAGAACGTACCGACTCGAGGCTAAAGAATTCCGCTCGGAAGAGAAAAATTCCCATTTTACGATAGCCGGGGAAAGCTTCTTCCTAGGAGATGGTCTTTTTGGAATGGCACTCACGCCACTGGAGCACAATCCGTACAATAGATTTCTGGCGTTCAGACCATTAGCGTCAAAATCCCTATATGGTGCCAGTGCGGAGGTTTTGAAACGCAGTACCGATGGCAATAGAATCAAGTACTTTAAGGGATACGATGTGTTACCTAGTCAAGCATCCAGTATGGCTTTCTCGTCGGAGGGAACTCTGTTTTACGCTTTGGCTGGTGACACGGCTCTTGGATGCTGGAATGCTAACCGGCCGTTGGAAGCAAAGTACTTTGTAAGTTTACTCGAGTAGTGACTTGAATCATTAATAGAGAGTAGTATATTTCGGTTACAGTGATATTATGTTCGTCAATCTTACAAAATTGTTAGATGACGATATTCTCTCTCGTATTTATGAAAAATCGATTTTCAGAGGATAGCAGTTCAGGATCCTGTACGTCTTCAATTTGCCAGTGGTCTCAAAGTTATTAAAAATTGCTTATACGGAGGAAGGGACGAATACGTACTCATGATGACGAATCGTCTGCAGAAAATCTACGCTGGCACGATGAATTTCAACGAGATTAATTTCCGTATCACTAGAGCTTCTGTCAGGGAATTGATTAGAGGAACGCTCTGTGACAGATATAATTATTAAACAATTATAAGTAAACGACGATGTGAAAATTGCAAATTTTATAAATTTCTATTTTTACAAAATAAAACGATTCATACAATACGCCTGTGTAATCTTTCGTTTCTCTTGCACCATCCTATCTCATTATCACAAGAATCATGATTACGAATTGTACGACTTGAGAATATAAAAAGGAGCGTAACTCTAACAAAGAAAAAAGATGTTTATAACATCCCCTGTGAAGATAGGAAAAACATGACAAATATTTAAGCACTTTGAAACGTGCTTTTCTGATAATTTAATCAAATTTTTTATTTATCTAACAAAACATTGTGTGCACAGACAATAACACTGATTGCACAGATGGACTTTTGTTAAAAACTGACGAAGCGATAGAAATCGTGCACGTGCGATCCGTTTCTAAAAGTTGTAAAACGATACCTTTTTTTATGGCAAAATCAAAGGTGATTTATAGTTATAGGAGTTCTATGATATTATATAAAACAAATATACATACGTGTATGACAAATATTATGAAGGCTGAATCCGAAATTTCAACACGTGTTATCACTGGCAATCGTTAATAATTTAATTAATCTATTGGAAAGTAAATAAAACCCCGAACTTGTAGGCTGACGGTGCTGTTTTTAATTCTGATTACTCTATATAAATGTCGCATATAATGTTATTTTAATAGGAATTTACATGGAAATGATTATTTTGCCTAAATGGATAGATATGCTCAAACAATGATGTTAAGTTTTGTCGTTTATCGTTTCTAAGAATCCAGAGTTTTCACAAAATACGTACACGTGGAGAAGACATTGAAAAGTAATACATAATCCAGCGACTAAGATTAGCCCATTAATTTGTAAGCGTTTTTGTATTGATAAGCCCTATTGATAGTCGTATAAAAGTCTTTCAATTCCGTTCCTAGCATCTAGTTCCACTTGTTCGTTCGCGCAACTACAGATCTCGTTTCGATTACTGGTATCCGCTTAAAGAAATAACAATTGCTACTCTGAAAAAATGCAGTTGGCATTTTTAATTTTACTTTTTACCGGCGCCACGTTGGCCTTTCAAAAATTAGACACTGTTTACGAATGGAATTACATCGATTATCTGTGGGAATCGGAAGCTCAGAAAGAGCAATTTGTACAAAATGGTGACTACGATTATACGAACATCGTGCCAATTGACGTTGACAAGGCGAAAGGTATGTAAAAACACATTGAACGTCAGAATATCTTTGGACGTGCAACTGACATTCGTCGATGCGATCGTATAGACGGTCGAGTTTTTGTTACTGTCATCAGAAACGCTGGCGTACCAGCAAGTTTGAACGTCGTTAGCGATCAAAGAGGACCATCCGGGCCACTTTTGAAACCTTATCCCAACTGGTCTTGGTATAAAAAAGGCGATTGCGATGGTATTACCAGCGTCTACAGAGTTGCCGTAAGAATATCTAACGTGGTGATATTTTTCAATAGGCCTGTTAAGTAATAACTGATATGAATTTTTTTCGCTCTCGCGTAGATCGACGAATGCAACAAGCTCTACGTTCTTGATACTGGTTACATTGGAAATAATTACACATGTCCAGCGCAAGTATTGATATTCGATCTATATACTGATCAATTGGTCAATCGTATCAAGATCCCTGATCACGTGGCGCAAAATAAGGATGGAATAGGAAAATTGGTCACTCCAGTAATCGAAACGCAAGGCCCATATTGTCAACTAAAAAACGTTAGTTTCGTAACTTATTACCGTTTTCGAAAATTACTGATCTCACCGGCAGCTCGGTGTTCTTTCTCGTTGTTCTTTGGTCTAGATATTTGCTAATCTAGGCACCAAACATACTTTCAATACCAAAATCGAACTTTCCACTTGAGCCTACTTTATTTGAATTTATGGAAAATCTTAAAAATAATTTTAGGTTTTTGATCGGTAAAATTACACGAGCATTTTCTGTCGGTAATAATACTTTTTATTGTTTGTTCTTTGTGCCATCATGAAGTCATTCGATCTTTATTCGCAGATTTTCATGGCGGACGTAAACGGTCGCGGTCTAGTAATCTACAATAAGGAGCGTCTTTTCCGTCTAGAAGCTAAACTCTACGAGCCCCAAGCACTCTACTCAAATGTGACCATCGACGGTTCGACTTTCGAGCTTGTGGACAGTCTCATGGGAATGGCTGTGACACCAAGAATGTTTGCGAATCAACCTCGACACTTGGTTTTCCGACCATTCGCTTCTAGAGACCTTCATGCTGCTACTACACGAGCCTTAACTCATGGTATTTCTGGTGACGCAATAAACTATATGTCCGGATTTGATATGTTGCCCAGCCAGGCTACGGCTATGGGAATCTCGTCGCGTGGTACTTTGTTCTTTGGTTTGACCAATGAAATCGCTATTGGATGTTGGAATCAGTACAGGACAATGACCGAAGATAATGTTGTAAGTATCAGAAGTGGATTACGGGGGCATTGTTTATTCTGTTACTTTTAAGGTTTTTTTTAATTAAAGGAAAAAAGTAATTACATTATGGTAATGACTAATTACTGAAAGTTTATCATTTTTTATACGAAGTTTGTTACTTTTTTGGTCATTTATCGTATGTAAATCACTCTTCGAGTTTTGAGAAAATTATAACAAAGTTGAGAAAATACGTGGAAACATTCAATGTTCAGACAAATATTTTGGTATTCTAGGAAATCGCCGTTCAAGATCGTCACCGCTTGCAATTCCTGAGTGGATTGAAGGTACTGTCGTGTCATAGAACGAATGGTCACGAAGAAGTTTGGGCTCTGTCCAACAGATTGCAGACAATCATGGCAGGCACGATCAATTACAACGAATGCAATTTCCGTATAGTTAAGAGTAGAGTGAACGATTTAATAAGGAATACCAAATGCGAAGCACCGCTGTACTTCCATAGACATTGATGACGTTGATACTTTCACTTAGACTTACTCATTTATTTCGTATACTAAGAATTTTAAGTTTTGTACATGCAATTATTATAACGTGAACAAATAATTTTGTAATTCCATTTATATCAATGTATCTTTATTTGTCATCCAAATATAACAAGTGCATTGAAACTGCTCAAGTTTCCTTATTTTGTGCGGATCACCTTGTTTGCGTAAATCGTAAATCACGCGATGAAAAATCATCAACTTTAATTTTCCTTGTAATTTAAACTGCAACAAATGTATAAAACCCATATGTTTATTTCAAGAAACAGCTTTCAACGTGACATAATAATTTTTGCATTAACTTTGACAAGTAAAGTACATTAAACATGATTGATTACGCACATACAAAGATTAAAAATGTTGTTTTATTCGGTTTACCGTGTGCATTAGCCAGCTGAATAATACGCGGATATTCTTGACTAATAAAACTGATAATGGATCATCTTAACAATTAAAGTTAAATACATGTATAATACATCGTTTTAAAATGTTTTAATAAATATCCCGTATAAAGTATGTGACGCAAATGGTACTATTCTAAACAAAATTGCGCAGTGTGTACTTAGTAAACATATTTGATCGATCAATGATTATCCGAGAGCTCGTGTACATTATGTATTTCCCCGCTCTTATGAGGAAATTATGAATAAGTCACGTATTCACCAGAAAATTATCATATTTCAATAGTATACGTTAGCCAGCAACTTCATTCGGTGAAATTCTCTATTTATTACATCCAAATACTATTTCAATGCCAGTCACGGCACTAAAATGAAATTCAATTTTTATAGTTCAGCCTTGCATTTCAAGGTGGAGTCATTGAGTAAAGGTATTTCCGAGGTCAAAAGTGCCTAAAGATCCGTTAAAAAGAGCACCAACATGTGAATCTTCTATAGGGATTCCATCACAATACTATAAGCGTTATTTTTTCTCTCCAATGTTTTTAATTATTTATTTCAGTATTATTGGACACAATTGAAATATGTTGATCTTTTCCATCAAAATTATATAAATATATCTCTATGAGAAAAAAAAATTAATACATCAAGAAGAGAAATATGGATATTTGAAACATATCTAACGAAGATCTAATCGTACGAATTGTTAGTAGTAAACAAATAACGTGCATTGGACGATTCTTTTATTCGTGCATTTCTGTATTCTAAAAAATAACGTAAAAGAGTGCACACAGTACTTACAAAAATAAAGGATGCACGTGATCCTTTCGTTTAATATCCCCTTCTCTTTGCGTATTATCACTCGCGAGATTTTTATACAGTGGTCCATTCAAATCGGAACTCATTTTATTAAGAACACCTTTTCCGAAAGCATCGAGTTACAATTTCCAGATTCATGAGGTACGTTTAGATAATTGTTCCACATCGACAATATATTCAATTTCGCAACCAATTAAAATTAATTTTGTAATATTTTTCACGAAATTATAAAAAAAATGCTAACTCAATTAACTTCCTTGTTTGTTAAAAGAAGTTCCAGTTTAAGTACTTTTGAAAGTGTGTAATTTAGGTCGGCATTGTTATTTGTCGTTGAAATCAAAAGTATCCATTATCGTAAAGTATAGTATCGTCAAATTTATTATTCGGAAAAAAAAGATTGCCATTCTACAAGTTGCGCAAGTAAAGTGTAAGTGTCGTGCGTTAAGCAATGATCGATAGAAATTCCTCTTAACCAGCGATAATTATTAGACAACGGCGCGTTCTCGGGAAAATTTGACGAAAGGATAAAAAACAACCTCTTCTGAGCTCGACAGTGTCTAAAATCGCGCGATTTTTGAAAAGGAAAAGAGTCATGAATTATCGAGCGATAGCGAGATTTTTTCTTCGATGATTCACGAGGGGAATTTCACTCCCCATATATATAGGCTTTTTGCACAGTTCTTCCGTTATAATCCGCCTCGAAACTGCGTTCCATCGCCTTCTTTCTCGTCCAATCGTGATCATTTGGTGCAGCTCGTTAGCTAAAAAAATATATCCATAACCGGATGACAGGCAGAGCTCGTATACATGTATATAGAAAGCTGGAAGCGGTTTTGTAACTGAGGAGGCGCAAAATGATAATTGTCACGAAGGCGCGAAAATATTTAGAAAGTGACAATTATATACCTAGAGAATGGGTTTTTTAATTGGAAAAGCCACGACCGTATTACTAGATGAATTCATCTTGCACAACGTTGTCATCCGTCTAAGTCTAATGGCATACGGATTGTATACATTATGCTCGAGTCGCCGAAATTTTCGCTCAGCGCAGTGGTAAACAATGGAACGATAAATCATCGAGTGAAATGCAGCACGGATGTAAGAAAAGAGAAAGAAAAAAAAATAAAACATTTAGGTTGAACGCATTATTTTTTTTATTTCTACTGCGTGCGCGGGCGCGAGACGCTTTGGGCCGGTGAAATGATTATGAAGATCGGGATAATACTCTCTCTCTCGGTCGTTACACTTTTTGCACAAGCGATTGTGGCTAACTACGGCGTAAAATAAGATTACCGCAGTTTTACTCTGGACACGCGCCTGGCCGCCCACTGCTTTTGCATTCTCTCTCTCTCCCTCTTTTTCTTCTTCGTCTTAATTATCACTGTTTGTCAAATTGCAATCTTAATCAGTGGACAATAACGGAAAGTGCTGTCAGTCAACTATATTTGGAAAGAAGTAAAAAAAGAGTTATTATCAAAGCCGTGTATCCATATTGGATCGATATATCAAGCAAAGTGATACGAATTTGTTGAAATATGTGATGGTCCGTAGTTATGAATCAGTATCTGTCGATTCGTCGTGCAGGTGGAGTAGAAGCAAATCTAGATCTACCAAGCAAAGCTATTACACCGAAGATCGCATTGCGTATCACTCGTGGGATCCTGTGCCTGATACCGAGTTCCGTTATAGCAGAGAGTTTGTGGAAAAGTATTATGGAGCACCATCTAGTTACAACTATCACACACCGCGTAAGTTTCTCCAAAAATTTGCATTTTAATCACGTATGATTGTTCTGATAAAAAATTCATACTCTACGCGACACGAAGGAAGTTTTTCTTGTGTAAAATGCATGTCGTAAAACCGCGACTAATTCAACATTATTTGTAAGAATGCGGTTTGGCCATAATTATGATTCTGGCGACAAAACTCTGGTAACTAGTTTTAACTTAAAAACATTATTCTAGACTGACCAAATTGAACGTGTAAAAAAGAACGACTTAAGAAACCAAAAAGTACATGTAATTTGTCGTCGACGTCAAAAGTAGGAATACAAATTATTTCTTCATTCACGCTTTAGTTTTCAACCAACTCTTTCAAATGTTATACTTATTAACTTTCCAAGTCGTTACTGTATTTGTTAAATACACTTTTTTTATTGAAACCGCATCTCAAGTGTACTTATTTCATCGCTACGAATAAATTTATTCGTTTAACATAATAAAACTAGTATTTAAGAGAATATAAAAAAAGCACACACCTGCCGAGTCATTGATTATGCATATTTCCATTTGTGTCGTAAACCAATTTTCGCGGAAACAGTAAAATCGTAGTAACAACAGTGCAAACTAGAAGTGTAATTTGTCGTTAAGAATTCGACGTGTAGAATAAAAAAGAAAGAAAATCGTTCCACTGAATAAACATTCGTTGGTAGGTTCGACAACCTTAATTATTCGCTATAACAAAACCACAACAGCGTGAATTAAAATTTTCCTTTCCAAGTTGCTCTCCCACGCGCTACACGGCGGCACGGACGTAGTGAACGAACGGGAGAACACCTTTCCTCGATTTTTGCGCATCCTTAATGAACGCTTTCCCATGAACTCTTGTAGCTTCTTGGCTAGGTCATTGGCGAGGTGAGAGCTCTTATAAGATCGAGATACAGAGAAGGGACGACTGTAAGCCGCTCTCTCTCTCTCTCTTTCGGCCTGGATAAACCCGTGAAAATGGCTAACGCGTCCCATAGTCGTCGTCCCATCCCGTCCGCGCGAGCACTCACACGCGATTTCATCTTATAGCCGCGGCAAAGAAAGTCAGATTCAGTAGAGTAAGAGACTTCTATTCGTGATCAAGACACATTGTTCTGTTTGTTTAATCTCAATTTTTTCCATTATTATTATTATTACTTCCACAGGTATGGTATATTTGTATATAGTTGTTGTTATTTCTAGAATAAGTACTATTCTTCCTCTTTGGTGTTTGAAGTGTTGTGTAATATTTTTTTTTGTTCGGCGTTTTACCGTTTGTTATTCGTTCGTTGAATGATATATGAGCGAAAAGTGTTAAAAACTATACGTTCATGCAGTGAACTTATAGAAAGTTTTATGATGTATATACGGATTTTCTCGTGACTTTCGCGATGATTTTACTGCGGTTTTTTAACGAACCTCAAGCAAACGTATTGTTACGTAAACTGATTGGTCGATGAATTACATTGTTTACGCCTGAAAGATTTATGTCTAGTAATGAATAAAATAAAGCAGGACTATCCTTTGTGAGCACTGAGTTGAACTTTTGATTTTTTCGTTTGTTGTCGCGTAAGAAGAACAAATTGCAAAAAAGTTATTGCAGTGATTATGATCGATTTTATTATACTTCTATTATTATTATCTATGTTACACCTGTAGTAAAAATAATAGTACGAATGAATCCATAAATACAAAAGTAAAACACTAGATCCCATTTAAACTAGCGTCAAATCTTGCCAAATGAGCGTGTGCTAATTAAACGCATTTTCCGTTTGCACAAATGACGTCACCCAATTAAAAACGCATTATCAAAGTTTTTATTGGCTTCCACGTAAGTAAAATCTGGGACAATGAATTTCAATTTAAGCTATACGCTTTAACGTTCTTTAATTTGATCCTCAAGGATTCGCCGTGACCAACTTGTCTCTTTTTATACCAATAACAATTAAAAAAAGGAATTTGCTTGTCTTCTGCGTGCGAAAAAGAGATACCTTTCACAAAAGAAGTCAGCGTGAGCGAACTCGCGCGCCCATAGCGAATCGTTGAATTTCGTAAAAATTGTCAAGTAATGACCGCAAAGATGATCGCCAATCGAATTTATACTTTAATTAAACTTAGAAACGTATTTTGCAGGAATGGCGAACGTGGTGCCATGGCTAGTAACGTTGTCGTTGTTGGGTTTACAAGACTCAGCAACGCCAGCTGCACCAAATTTTCAATTGTCGCAAGATCTTGAGGCACCGTTACCTCAACTATCCACTGATTTTGCCACGGTAAGATTTCACCTTATGCGTGTACGTTTGTATTATATGCTCGAGGGAAAAGAAAACAATCCTGATTTACGACTACATCGTGAGGTTGCATTTGATATCGGTGAAATCGATCGGATGTTCTGTGTTTTCCAATTATAGAAGATAAATTCCGGTTGTGTATGGGTTGCGTAAGTATCACATCCCCGCGAGCAATCTTCGTGGTTTTTAAACGATTAGCGTCATTTTTTGTTTAGTCCCAGATTGCGTTCGGTTCTTTAATTTTATTTCAATTTTACCGCGAAACTGCGATAACGTTTTTTTTAATTGTCCTTTGTAAATGAATTTCTTGTTAGAAAAGAGAGTAACGAACGTATCGCGTTAAAGACTTCCAGCACATCGTTCGACGATCCGGCGTTTGGACAAGAGGAACCACCAGGACACCCGAATTGCGACTACCCAAGGAATCACAATTTTGACAATACAATTGGCACGCACAAGAATACCGAGAGACCACACGGCTTTCAAATAGATCCGAATTTTGTACCTGCCAATCATCGGCCGGAAAATAATAAAAAAAACGAACGTAATCTCGATTCCTTTGAGACTGGAGCTAATGTCAACAATATTGTACAATCGAACAAGGCCAATCAAAATCAAAGCGACAAGTATTTTCATCCTGGGCACACGTTCAAACCGCCTAAGGATACAGGTTTCAAGGACGAGTATGCCGGACCTGCCATGCAATTGGTATATCAATTGAATCTCATTTTTCGACGGTGACGTAGACAATAATCCATGATTCGTTTGATTCTTTGTTACAGGCTTACTACTGGAAGATGATTGATTACGAATTCGACAGTGAAGAGGATAGAAATAGTTTGATTTACAGTGGTAGCTTCGTGCCGGAGAATAACTTACCACTCGGTCTTGAAATTTGGAAGGACAAAATTTTTATTAGTCTACCGAGATGGAAGAAAGGTATACCCGCGACATTGGCTACTATTCCCAATAGGAATGAAGACAAAAGTCCCAAACTGAAACCTTATCCCGACTGGAGATGGCACCATTTAGGTAATTTTTATACAGAACTTAGAACCAAATAAATAGATGTCTATACTTTATAAAACTGAAATTTCAGGCAACTGCCAAGGTCTCACTTCGGTCTTCAGAATGCAAATTGACGAGTGCGATCGTCTGTGGGTATTGGATTCGGGTAAAATCGACATCACGAACGATCAGAAACAAATTTGTCCACCAACAATCTTTATTTTCGACCTCTACACCGACGAATTGATCAAAGCCTATCAGTTGCCTCCCGACCAAATTAAGGAAGACTCCCTTTACTCGAACATCATCGTCGACGTAAGAAACGGCCAGTGTGAACGAGCAGTCGCTTATGCCGCGGACGTTTGGCGATTCGGCCTAATCGTTTACGACTTGTACAATGACAGTTCGTTTCGCGTACAGCACCATTACTTCTATCCCGATCCATTGGCCTCGAGATTCAATCTACACGGTTTGGAGTTTCATTGGACCGATGGTTTATTCGGTGTAGCATTGACCCCGATCGACGTCAACTACGAGAAAACCATGTTCTTTCATCCGATGTCGAGTTTTCGCGAGTTTGCCGTGCCTCTCTCGGCCATCAGGGACAAACGCACAGCAGACAATAGCGCCGAAAAATTTGTGCCCGTTGGTAAGCCACGTGCTAAAGATTACGGGCACTCGTCGGGTTCGACGATCGACAGGAGCGGAGTCATGTTTTTCAACATGGTCACGAGAGATTCCGTGTGGTGCTGGGATACGAGGAAGGAATACGTACCACAGAATCTTGGTGTTATTGGCACGAGTAACGTATCTTTAGTCTTTCCCAATGACATCAGGATGGATCACGAGGATGATCAAAACGTTTGGATACTGTCGAATAAATTACCCATGTATCTCTATGAATATTTGAACAAGGACGAGATTAATTTTAGGATCTTGAAGGCCAATGCCAGAGAGGCTGTTAAGAACACCGTTTGCGATCCAAACTACGTTGTGCCAGTGTACGAGACGGGTATCGACGTTACTTGTTGAAGTATACATAGAGCATATGCATATCTATACCGGAGCGTTAGTTGCGATGTACATGTTTTTGTAGTCGTAAGTTTCTTTTACTCCTCGTTTTGTTTTTTACGCAGAATCAAACATTTATTTATAAGTAATAGACGGAGGTTTGAGCAGTAATCGTGGCCATTTAATGTAGACATGGAAGTATGTACAACAATAAATCATTTGATTTTCTACAAAAATAGAAATATCAGTGTTATGCTGTTTATGGTTTATTACGTCAAATAGCTGGAAATTCCTCCATTTCACTGTTGTCGGAGAAGGATGCTGCTGCGGCATCGGTGAATTTCAAATTAGCTGCAAACTCGATGGAATCCATACTATCGATACTTTCGGTGGCCCAATTAGCGATCGTTTGCGCGATATCGTCGGACTGTAATCTTTCGTAATAATGTTGAAGCACATTATGAGGATCGACGTTGATCGAGCGAGAAGTTTCGATGGCCGATAAAGTTTCTCGCGATGTATCCAGTAGCTCCTCCAGTTGCCTCACCAAGGAAGCGGATTCAGCCTTTCTCCTTTCGATTTCGTCCCATTTGTTGGCAGTAGAAGGATCGTTTGGTGTCGCACACTCGATTTCGTTTCCGCAGAAAATTACATCGTCGCTCATGGGAAAGTCGATTTCCGTGTCGAATAATTCGGTAGAACTACGACAGCCGTTTACTTTCAGTATTTCCGTTAATGTCATTGCAACAATTTGAAATATCGGATATGGTTGATTTGTTTCGGGACCTAAGTGGAAACCTCTTTCGTTGTCGTCGCTGTGCGAGAAAGCACTTTGGAGTTCGCTCAAAGTCTCGTCTTCGAATATATCCACTCGTTCGGAATCTTCGTTGACTTTTTTCACGTAATGAAGTTGTTTTATTTTCATTGGCGATAACTGCTTGGACGTGCTCAAGTTTATTTTCCAATTTATTTTCTTTATTAGTTCTCTCATGTTCGCTCGGTTACCTTGAGAAAGGTAATTCAACTTTTTCGGCAAATTCTTGGCTGAAAACAATCTCGGTCGTTGTGCTTTCAGATTTCTCGAAACCTTTTCCTGATTTTCAAATTTGTTCACACTTGTCTTCTTTTTATCAATCTGCAACTTTTCGTTATTTTTCTCTAATTTATATTTTGACAGTAGCTTACGAATCTCAAAACAGTCACTTACGTTATGTAAATTTTCAGTCTCTTCGTTTAATACGTTACAGCGAGCATTTTCGAAATGTTCATCTTGCTTTCTCGTTACAGCCACATTTTTGTAGCTGAGCATTCTTGATTTTTTATTTTTTCCATACTTTTCACGTCTGTCTTGCTCGAGTGTAAAGTAATTGTATATTTTTAGATTTTGCAACTCTTGCATTTTTGAATCATTCATATTCTCTAACCGCCTTGTTTTAATCGATTTCAAGTCTGATACGTTGGCTTTTCTAGATTTTACGCTGTTTCGAGTCAATTTCGTTGGCGATTGAGGCGACGATGTATCTGTCTGATAAGCGTATGTGTTTCGAGATAACATTCTGTTGAATGCAGAAAACGAAGAGAGTTTAGAGTCGTTATGATTTGTTGATGTTACTTGGTCGATTTCTGGTTTGAACTCGATCGCGTCGTTTCTAATTTTTCTTTGTAAATCGTGCTTCGCCATGCTGCTACTTTCGCTCGTTAACGATAGATTCTTTTTGGAATCAACAGTCGACTCTTTGGATAATACATGACGATGCAAATTACACTCTAATTCGTGTTGGAAAACTAGCCACTTTTCCATGTTATCTTTTGGTGCACTTTTTTTACTCTTATTGCAAATAGTCCGACACATTTTATCCAAGCGCTCGATATTTTTAGTCAACAAAAAGTATAGATTGTCGTTGAATCCGCGAGAATTGGAGTGAGAACGATTCAATACCAAAGACGTAAATGGATAATTGAAAATTGTATTTGGCGAACTTTGTCGAAAGTTGGCTGTAATTTGCGTGCTTTGATTCAGCGAATTACTTGGGTCAAGATTAATCCGAGGTCGTCGCGAATGGATTTCAATGCTCATTTGCGACTCATTGGCACTTACTCTCAAATCCGGTGGGTCCTTTCTAGTTTGGAGTTTTTTTGAAATAAAAAAAGCCGTGTTGCCGTCGTTGTCGTCGTCGTCGTCGTCGGAACTCGAGCACGAGCACGCGGCTTTGTACGTTTCAACGGAAGAGTTGGATTCTTTACTCCTTCCAAAATTTGATGCATCTACGCAATATTTATCTTTCTTTGCATCCTCCAAATCTTCAAGCGTGAGATTAAGTATTTTCATTGATCTCTCAGCAGGTGATAAATTGACATCCGACGATAACGTCAGCGATGAATCTTCATCCAACTCCTGGCTATCGCTTTCTATCGAAATAGCGAGAGATCGCACTGAACGAATCTTTGGAAATTGATCTGGTTCGATCAAGGTTTCGCCAAATATTTCTTGCAAATCTGGAATACTAGAATACACCTGCGACAACGAACCCGAACCTTCCACGATTTTCTCCTCGCTGGCACTTTGCAAACCTCGATTTTCTTCTACTCGACGGAGATTTAAATAGAACGCAAAGAAGACGTACCAATTGTAAGCGGCTATTGCTGTAAAACAACATTCGCGTTACAAATCAATTAAAGTTAATGCAGTTATTACGTTGCAGTGTACTCACAAAGGTTAATTGTTTCAACCACCACAAACTCGAGCAACGACAAAGTTGAAATTTTATTGGCCTTGTAGAAAACGAATACTAGGCTAACCGACAACATTTTCGGAAGTAGCGTATTAAGCGCGTGCGTTAATAACCAAGGCAATAAAAGATTCGATCGACTCCACGTGATAATGGGATACAATTTGAGCAGATACGTTAGTGGATTGAGCAATCCGCAAAAAAATTCAACAACTACGGTTATCGTAAGCACTGGAATTATGATTAAACATTTATAAATGTTAAACTTTATGAATTTTTGCATTCTTGACAAACTTACATTTTCTAATTCTGTCGCTGAAACTATTACTGAATTCAACATTGTCGTCCGAAAAGTTCAGTTCTTTAATAAGATTTAACCGAGGAATAAGTTCGAAAGGTTTCCAATCCAAGGTAGAGTTGGCCTATTGATTGTTTTTTTACGTTACGAATGAATAGGCTCGTATAAAAAAAATTAAAAAAAAATATATATATATATATATAGTTAAAACTTGACGTCTGATAATTACCAAACCTAAAAGGGTCATTATTAAAAGTTCAGTTTGAAACGAGACCCCCAAGAGAATTCCTATTAATCTTGTCATCGGCGAAACTTTCTGGATTAATATTAATTAACAATAAATTTTTAGTATCAACGGCATATTTGCACTTTTACAAGCTATCAATTTTAATTCATCACGACAATTTTTAGCTCTTCATAACCCTCGGATACTAAAATAAAAAAGCATCGTTTTTTTATTATTTACACAATCAATTATTCACGACGTTCGAACGAAATACTTTATTTTGCGTGAACACTACTTTTACATACGTTGACGTTACTACTTTTTGAATTTCGTGCCTCTTTTCGATTCTCAAAAAAGTCGCCACTCGCGCTCAAGATTAGGTTAGTAGTTTCCAGCATGGTTTCCAGTTTCAATATCTGCTGGAAGTGTTAACAAGCATGTGGATTTGTCAGTACGTTTTTGTACTGAATTTTCATAAAAGGTCAGTTCAATTTTTACATTAATATCATTCGCGCATAGTTAGAGTAGATATACATGTTTCTATAACTTTAAACGGAGGATAAATATATATGATATCTAAAGTAAACTTGAATTTTGTACCAAATGTTAGGTTAGATTTTCATCATCACGTTAGAACTACGAATTCACTTGTGTTATTCTTGCATTAAACATCGAATTAACGCACGGCAATCTTGATGTTATTTCAGTAATGGATAATAAATTGATTTTGTGATATGCTTACGCTAATTAATTATCATGATATTTATTCTTCAAAAAACAGATTTCATACCTGAAAATCACATTTATATTTGGCCTGATTGGCTACTTGGTATTTACTTGAAATAGCACCAATACTTTTTCTTTAATTAATTATTTATAAAGATCTTTATAATTTCAGATAGTCAAGAATCAATGGATAGTTTATAAACAAAGTTTTTTTTAAACAGTTGTAAACGATATTTTCAAGCCACCAATTAGGTAACTATAAATTTACATTTACATTTTTAATTTTTCATTAAACCATTGCAATTGTAAATTAGTTGCTCGTTTCAAGTGGAAAAATGCATGCTGTATTTAATTATAGTATTTTGAAAATTATATATGATTATTCACAACAAATTACCAATGGATCCTTATGAGAAATCCTGATTATAATATTTTTATGAAGTTATAAATACATAACAAAGCACTCGCATTGTTTACTCTTCAAAATTAACGAACCTAAATTTTTTTTCAAGATATATTATTACACCATGACGAAATTAAGGAAACCACAACAGAATATAAAAAACTTATCTAAAAAGCAAAAGGATGAAGGGGCTGTTCGTAAAGTTGTGAGAAAAAAAGCAGCTGCTTTAAATCAAAAGAAAAAGGAAACTATTGTTTCTAAGAAGGATGAGCTAACAGAAATAGTTACAATAAAAAAGAATAAAATTAAACCAATTTTGAAAGAAGAGAAAAAAAAATCAAAGGCAGATTCAAAGAAAAATAAAAGTTCTGCTTTAATTCCAAATTTGAAAACAGAAAACAGTAAATCTGAAGAGGTTACAAAAAAAGCAAAAAAGAATGTCAAATCAGTTGTTTCAAAAGAAGAAAAGCATGAATCTCCAGTTATTTCCAAAACTAATAAAAGTAAGAGAAAGCAAACTGGCGGTACAAAAGAAAAAAAAATTAAGTCCACTGTTATTTCTAAAGAAAATAAAAAGCCAATTAAGCTAATACCAATTACAATAGCCAACGAAAGTAAAACTAAAGTTGTTACTAAAAAGAATAAAGATAAGTCCAAGCCTATTGTAGTTCCAGAAGAAGTAAAGATTGTGTCTAAGGTTCTTTCTAAGAAAGAGAAAAGTAATTTGAAAAAAGTTCTAGTCCCTAAAGAGGAAGAAAATGTATCAAAAGTTATTTCTACAAAAAATAAACAAAAGTCTAAATTAGATGTAGTTTCCAAAAAAGAAAAAAACGAATCACAAATTGTCTCCAAAAAAGGCAAAAGGAAAGCTACAGCAGTTTTACAAAAAGAAAATACCAAACCCAAAGTGGCTTTAAAAAAAGCTAAAGTTTCGAAAGAAGCAAATATAAAAGAGGAACAAAGTGTTGTAGAACCAACTTTGGTAAAAGAAGGCAGTAAAGTTTCAATAAACAAGATAAAGGAAAAAGTTATTAAAAATAATTTAAAAAGAAAAGATCTTGAACGCTATGTTAAAGCACTTCTCAAAGTAGTGGACACAGGAGAGCAGAAGCGAAAAACTTTGTTCACATCTGAAAAACCACCAATTTTCTTAAACATCACATGTGTACGAATTCCTAAGACACCATTACATCAAATGCGATTGTAAGTATCTTTTTAAACATCTAATTTAATCAATTTATACGAGAAAGATTTAATTTACACATGATTAATCGCAAGTAATTACCAATGGATCCTTATGAGATTTTTTGATTAAAAAATTTATATGATTGAGTATCTTAAAACAAACGTTGTAAATTCAATTATGAAAGTATTGTTAAAAACATAATTATATTTTCAGCGAGTTACCACATTCGATGGTTGCTCCAACAGATGACATTGCTTTGTTTGTAAAGGACTTAAAAAAAGGTCGCAGAAGAGACTTCGATGAAACAATACAACACTATGAAGATTTATTACAAAAGCACAAGTGTAACAGAATAAAAGCTGTCATCCCAATCAATCAAGTCAAAACTGAGTATAGGCAATTTGAAATGAGAAGAAGATTGTTGGGCAGCTACGATCATTTCCTCTGTGATGGGCGAATTTCTGGACATTTAGCTCACTTATTAGGAAAAACATTTAGAGAGAATAGACATTTGCCCACTTCTGTTCATATGGATAAAAAAGATTTGAAAGAAGAAATCAATAGAGCACTCAAGAAAACTAGTTTGCAAATACATAGCAATGGTGATACTTATGTGACACAATTTGCTACTTGTTCAATGAGTATAGATGAAATAATAGATAATTTAATGTTTATTATACAAGAATTAAGTAAAAATTTCCCTGGTGGTTGGCCAAATATTCGATGTCTGAGGATAAAGAGTCCTATAAGCTTGGCTATTCCTATTTATATGACACTCAGTAAGCTATTGAATAGTAAAATACTTTTTGAAATGATATGCAATTAATTAAAATAACTTAAATTTATTTTTTATTTTCAGAAAACAAGAATGAAACAGAAACTCCTGTTGTTGAACCTAAACGACCTAAGGCTTATAAGAATGTTGAAGGAGAACTGTCTACTTTCACATCTAACGTTCAAGTTACAGTAACTCCAGACGGTACCGTTGACGTCTTAAATTTGGGTGGGGAAGATGAAGAAGATTTAGACGAAACTAAAGAGGAAGATGACAGTGAAAACCAAGCTACAGAATTGGAATTCAAAAAAGAAGCCGAAAACGTAGACGAAAAAGAGGATGACGATGATGACGAACCAGAGGAAAGCGAAGATGAAGATGATGAAGATGAAGATGATGAAGATGAAGATGATGAAGATGAAGATGAAAATGACGATTAAATCATCAAATCTATATTTTCACGTTGTAAATAACAATGTTCTCTTTATTATGTTAGAATCTTTTTTAAATTCAAAAGAACGATTTGTTCTTTATCAATAGTGTAGATAAATGCATCGTTTTGTACAAATATTTAAATATTTAAATATAATCTATAAATATTAATAAATGTGACCTTTATAAAACGTAGGCTACTTCAGTAATATAGACCAGTACATTAATTGGATACATAGTAAAAAGTAACAATAGAAATAATTCAATACAAAATTGTTTGATCTTTTTTAGATATACTTTGATAGCTATTTGTTGGAGTTATCGGCACTGTACTTCCATTTGCATGTTGCATAGATTTCTGTTGTACTTCGTGCCCATTGTTAAATGAGGAAATGAGAACTACTTCGATTTCTTGAAAGTTTATTAATCTTTTTACATCTTTATCTCTTCTAACTTTGGTATTAGGCAATTTTCTTAGCTTTAATATCTGACTTGCATTGATTTCTAATTCATCACAACAAATTTTAATTAAACCTTGATAAGTCAAAGAATTATGTGGAAGATCAACCTCTATAAAATCTGGGTCATTTGAGTTTGCTATCCGAATTTTCAGTACTAATTCTAAAAAGTAGAGTAATTATGAAATAATGGTACATGTACGTTAAAGTTTTTGTAAAAGGCTTGAAAATTTCATGTCTTACCTTCTTGGCAGATGCTAGAAATAACATTGCTATTGATGCTTGCATTACTGTTGACACTGGTTTGACGAGAGGAATGTAAGTCTAATTTAACATTTAGAGGAGCATTTTTTATATAATTAGGTACGAAAATGGGTGTTTCCATATCACTGGACGTGAATTTTGACAAGTCTAAAGGAGTCCCCAATAATTGCAAGATTCCTGGATTTGTACAAACCGACATTGGAGTTTCACCTTTATCAGTTTTAACATTTTTGTCTGCTCCATTTTTTAATAATAACGTGACAACGTTAAGGTGATTCCTTTTGCAAGCCCAATGCAGTGGTGTCCTATGTTATGGAATCATAAAAGCTTCATTACTTTAATAAAAGTAATCGTTAAGTAATGTTTCTTTTCCTATAATAATCATTTAATATTTTACCATTCATTTATACCATGTTTTGCATTAACATCAACTCCAAGATTTATTAACTCTTGAACTGCATCTGTGTCACCGATACAAGCAGATTCTCTCAATTGCTCCTCCAATGCTCTTCGATCATCCATCATTTAAATTTTCATTGGAATCATAAAAAACAAAACATTGATAAGCAGGACAGGGCAGCTGATCCAGCTATCAGTTCACTGAATGACTAAACTATTACATTCGCGATTACATATATATAATATATATGTATGTTTGTGCAAAGCCGATACGTTACCGACACAACGTGGATAGAGGGCGTTGTTATTTAAAATCCATACACACGTGAATACGAGAAACAATTACATATGTAGAAGCATAATAGAGCTCACGTGTAACCTGCACCTTATACCGGTAAAAAATAAATGAATATAAGAAAGTGTTTGTAGTTAATTAAAATTTTATATTGATTTCAAGTTTATAAGACTTCAGTTAAAAATAATGTATTATATCCACAATTTTCATTGTACTTAAATTTGTAAAGTTGTCATTACGAAGCTTAAGTGTTGATTGAACAGAGAAATTACACTTTTTGTATTTTTTAAATTTATCCAATGGCTAAAACACTAATGAGATTGTGTACATCTTTAACAACACTGTCAAAATCGCCCAAATACCTTGCATCAATAAGATTATGTCACAGTGAAAATGAGACCAAAGGTAATTTAAACAAAAAACAAATCTTAACTGCTTTTTTAACAATTATTTATTCATTCTCAGAGCTAACAACAGTGAAACTGAAAACTCACAGTGAAGCCAAGAAATTATTTGAATTATTGACAAATGACAACAATCCCATCAGTCTTGTTGTTAATATTGAAAAAAACAAAGAAAAAATTGATGGACGACATGTTGTAACAGCCTTGACATCCATGTATAAATTTTATCAAACAAATAAGTATCCTCTAGAAAATGTGGTATCCAGTCCACAATTTAGAGCAATGTGCAATCACCTAAATAAGCATGTTAGGACTTTGGAAATGCCCCATTTGATTCAAGCTCTAAAAATATTAAATCTTTTCAATGTTAGAAGTTCAACCACTATAGTTCAAAATCTTCTGCAATTGATAAGAGTCTCTATAAATAACTTGCATCCACATGAAATCTATTATTTATCATTTCTCTTAAAGCGTATGAATGCAAGTCACTTGAGCAATGCCGTATATACAGCATTGCCTGAAGTCTTTGCAACTAGAATTAAGACAAAAATTGATGTAGAAAATATAACAGAGTTAAGTAATGCATTAAAATTTGCAATGGATTATATACAAGATAAAGAAATACTTCAATTTCTTATCAACAATATTCACAAGTATAATGGTCCAATTGATAAATCTTCTGCAATCAAAATTTTTCAGTCAATTTCTAAGAATAAATACACGATAGATGCTTGCATCAATATCATACCAAGGATAAGAGGTGCTATTGTGAACAATTTAGATAATCTTAATGAAAAAGAAATTATGCTTCTTGTATCAATAATATCCATAAAAACTATGCAACGGTTCGTATTATAATTTTGTTTAAATCTTCAAAATAATCATAAAATCTATTAAAACTTAATATTTTTAAAATGAATGTTATTTTTAGGAATGATGAGTTTTATGATCCAATATTTTTGGATTTACTTATCAATCAATTTATCAAAAATAATTATGGATTGGAGAATGGAATGTATATTCTTGGCAAAATTAATTGTTTAGATCATATCCATTTGTCTTTACTGCAACATTTGATGTCCAAGATTGTAGATGAGTCATACATTTTTACCAAGACTCCAAAAACTATGTGTATTCTTGTACATGGATTAGCTAATGCTAATTACAAACCAGCTTACTGGAACGAATTAAGAGATATAACTTTTACAAATTACAGAAGTTTACAAGATCATGTAATGACATCCTTTTTAGCGTTATATATAGCTGCTTTAGATGACTGTAATCTCAGTATGATTGAATACATTTTTTCAATGGACGATAATCCTAATAGACTAAACTTTCATTATCATAAAACACTTTGTGAGTTATATCAAATTGTTAAAACATTGTATCCTGAGTATACAGGACCTTGGCCCATGGATCAGATAGTAAACTCATTTAAAACAATAGAGTTCAACTATGAAGCACTAAATTGTCCATTGTTACCAGCACTGAATAAAATTGTAGAAAATCCTGCTTGCATTAAAACTAATATTCGTACAAATTTAGGACATCTTATTGGTAAGTTTTTTCAGTATCTAATTAATATTAATTAGCATTGCAACTAAAAGTTATTCTTTTATTCTAGATCACCTTGTAGTTTTACAAAATGGTTCTCCCATTGCCATTGAATCTAATGTAACATCTGAAAATCCAAATTCTACTTGTTTCGTAGAAGATCTCAATCTTCCCAAAGACTGCATAAAGTAAATAAAATTAAAAATATTATTATAACTTCAATTTATGATATTGTTACAAAGTATTGTATAATTATGCTTATTACAGAATAGCAATTTGCTTACTACCTGCAACAGCGTACGGTAAGAACATTGCAATACCAAAGCCAATAATTCGTACGAAAGAAAAAACTTTGAAAGCAATGGCATTCAAAGTAGTATTTATATCGGAAGATGCGTGGATGTCAATGCCTAGTATGGAAAGGATTCCATACTTACAACATGTAATTGGTATAGAGAAAAAATCACCAAAAGTTGAAAGTAGCGAAATAAATTCGGATGATTTGATAAAAGGTATCATATGAAATATTCCGTAATATTTGTATAGTATATTTAAAATTTGTTTCCTTATTGTTGTAATAAGTTGTACAATAGACGTTTAGTTTAACATTGTTCATTTAAATTTTTCGAAGGAAAAAGGGGTTTCAATAAAATCATGCAAATTTGAGTTTTTATACAAATATATAAAATAAAATGTATTTCGTATAAAAAAAAAGTACAAAAATCTTCAAAATATATACACAATACAATAGTACGTTACTAAGATATCTACATTCGAGGCTCTTCAGTATGGAAAAAAAACATTTGTTTTTTTTATGAAAAAAAAACTAAGAGAAGACACGCAATTAAAGCTCTCGCTCTCTCATATCGAATCCTTCTTGGAGTCGTTGGCACAATTAGAGAAATAAAAAACCGCGCTCCACGCGAACAGTATGTGAACAGTGTGTATGTGTGTGTGTATGTGTGTGTGTTGTAGCAGTCCAATTATCTCACTGGCTGACTTATACATCGGCCATCGGGTCTTCATTCACGTCAGCGTTACTCTCAGCAGCATCGACAAAAGCTGTCGACAGATCACCTGCAAGTTTGCTCACTGTCTCCGACGATACGTCGTACATAAAAATCTCTTTCTCAGCGTTGGGGTTGTTACTTGGTCTGAAAATAATAAAAATCAAATGAATTCGCATTCTTCTTGTTACTCAGATAAAGTTCGTGTTAAAAAACTAATTTTATGAAATACCACATGTTAAAATAAGTAAACGCATTGCATTTTGATTGGTCAGAATTGACTATCAAACGGTATACATCTTAAAATAATTGAAACTCAAAAGTATTCGTAATAAAGTATATCGTTTATTTTCACACAACCGTTAAATTCTAAACTAGTATGATGAATAACAGTAAAGTAAATCAGCAAATTCATTTTCACAACCATACGCTAAGTAAATATATTCACAACCTCAGGCATTTCAGTAAAAGTTTCTGAAAATGTGCAGAATATAGAGCAACACATCCCATTAGGAAACATCTTTTGCGTCGATTACTAAAATGTTGTACGTTTTAATTATAATACGCGGCTATATCCCAGCAAAGTTCTCATAAATTGCGGACGTATGAGCAACAATTGTACGCAAGCCTGTTGCTCTCATTGTTCGAGTTTGCGAAATACGAAAGATTGCGCTTTAACTCGCACGCTTCATCTCATTATTCGAGTTGGCGATCTTAGCAAGATTATAAGCTCTACTTGATGCTACTATTGCTCTGCTAGTTTGTGCACGAGGAAGCGTTAATTGGGCGATCGTTGCGAGGTGGCATTTTGTTGCAATCGGTTTTGCGACACCTTCAAGCCCCGGGAGAGGAACCGAGAGTAGCAAACGAGAGTGAAATCTCGAAAAAGAAGCGCACTGAATTTCAATCAGCCTATGTGTATATACATAGACGTGACATAATTAAACTTAATGTCTCGTCGAATTTTCTTCAACGAACTAGTCGCCGATAATAAATTAACTTAATTGAAGCGATTGAAGCGAAATAATTGGACTTGATTTATGCAATGTGGTAAACACGTACGATCAATCATCGTGTATAATGTCGGGGAAATTAGTAGAAATTTTGCTGGATATATGTTGCGCGAACTCGAGTGAGTGGCCAGTTAGTAAAAAGACCCCGACTTTTCTAATTGACTGACTTGTGAAAAACAAGAAGCTAGAATTAACAAGAGTTTACCTTTTTCCGGATTGAAGTTTAGCAACAAGATTATTTTAATGGTAGCTCGAATAACGTGGATTTTAAGGATTTTCGATATTTTCAGACAATCAGTCCAGATTCTTATTCAAAATCAAAATGCAACTATTCGTTAAAATTGACTAATGTCATACTTACGTAGTAACGAGAAGAACGACACTCTGTCGTTGAGGTTCAGTTTGCCTCTCCTGATCCAACCATCTTTTGTAATTGTCAGCCGAGGGTTTCTTCACGAGCTGCTTGAGTGACTCTCCTGCAAGAAACTTGATGGCTTGCACGTCATTAGCAATCTTGCGATTGTGCCTTGACGCATCCTGATTGTCTGGTTGGAATCCATAATCTACCGGTGCCAATACGACCACCGAAGAAATCTTTTTGCCAGCGAGTTCTGGTACACTTGGAATTGGGAACGAGGTACCACTCACTTTGAGCGGAAGATACCTGTTATATTGTCCAGATTGGTCGTCACCCAAAGCTACAGGACTCAATTGAGTTGCATTCTCTCTAATGTGTCGATCGGCAACGGATTGACCTTGTGCAGTGCTTGGATCAAATCGTATGACTTTCATTTCAACACCACCAGGTCTCAGCGTCACCTCCTCAAGTGAGTTTTTACCCAAATGTGCCGCTGCTGAAGACGAGGCGGCAACCTGAACCGTTTCGTCGACGATTTTCGGTCGTTTGGCAATAACTTGTGGCACTGGTTCACTAGCCGAGGTTGCAGCAGCGCCACCACCGCCGTAGAAGTTGGCCAGGGCTTCCGGTGGGAGGTCACCAATGTTGATACCACCGACCTTGTCGTAATCGAGGATTTGAATATCGGCATTGCCGAGGATACCAGAGCTCAATAACTGTTCACGGATGTCGTCGGGAACCTCGTCCGGCAAGTTGGCAATGTTCTCCTTGATTTTGGATTGTTGTTTTGGCGACAAGGTTGTCGTTGGTTGTGGTGTCGTCGTTGTTAATATTGATCGCGCTGGTGTTGTGATGGTCGCAGGTCTAGGAGTAGGCGCGTACCGGATGCTGTTGGGCGTCGAACCTGAGATTTTCTTGAAATCTTCGTCAGCGGTCTTGGTGACTGGAGTAGCGAAGATCTTATGGTTCGAATCAACGTTGTTGCCTTGGAATACTGGTCTTCCCCAAATAGATTGTTGTTGGGGTTGAGATTCCTGATGTTGTTGAGGATTAGGGCTCTGTTGCTGTGGTGGCGGAAGATTCTGCAGGAAAAACGACTGTTGGTTTTTGAATATTTGTACTTGCGGTTTTGGGGTATTTATGGTAACTGTTGGTTTCTGTTGAAGTGGCAATTTTTGTTGAAATACATTGGACTGAGTGTTCTGTTGGAATGGCAATTGCTGAATCAGATTTGAGTGCACATTCGGAAAAGACGGTTGGAACGACGATTGTGATTGCTGCACCAAGTTGGACTGTTGAACTGGTCTATTATACTGATTGATGTTCAATTTCAAACCTTGTTGCTGTTGTTGTTGTTGTTGTACGATGTTTGATTGTTGGACTGGCACGCTGAACTGATTATTGTTGAAAGTTGTCTCGGTAAACTGGGGGTTTGGTGGGAAAGGTCCTGGGAATTGTGGGTTTTCCCTGATGGCATAGTGTTGTTCCAATTTTGGAATAGCCTTCAAGATTTCTCCGCCATTCTCTTTCAGTGGTAATGGTTGTTGCGTTTGTTGAGGCGGCAAAAATTTAAATGGCGGCTGGTGTTGTTGCTGCTGTTGTTGCTGTTGTTGCTGTTGCTGCTGTTGTTGTTGCTGCTGTTGCTGTTGTTGCAGTCTCAATTTATGCTCATGTTCTTGCTTGCGTCTTTGTTCCAAAATTCTAAACTGTTCTTGCTGTCTTTTATATTCCTGCAATCTTTGTTGTTCGTAGTACTTTTGCTTTTCCTGCTCGCGCTGCTGCTTGTAAGGATCGAAGTTGAAGCTTGCTGACTGTTGATTTGGCAATTGCTGATAGTTCTGGAATTGAACATTCTGATGGGACAGAGTAGGCACTGTTCCGGGATGGCTCACGCTTAGTCTGTGTGGTGGTAGAAAAGAATTAAACTGTAATCTTTGCTGCACATCCGGTAGACCCTGAATGGTGATGGGCAACCTTTGCTGTGGAGGTCGGTTCGGTGAAAACTGGATAGGTTGGTTTAAGCGTTGATGAAATTGCGGAGCCAAGTTTGAGGGTGGTGGTTGAGTTCCCAGAAGCTGTTGCTGCGTGAACGAGTTGACGATACGTTGTTGCCCAAAAGCAGGTGTCACACGTGGTGGTACCGGTTGAAGAGGAGCAAATGGGCCATGTGGCCTTTTGGAAGATCCTGGTGGCGGGTGAGCAGTGGGTTTAGCGACAGAAGATTCTGCAGGACTATCGTTATCGCTCCTCTTGTTGTGATTATTTGGCGGTACCTGTTCAGTACCAAAGGTGACCTTGATACCACTGCTCCCAGAATGATAATACTCGCTGTCGGGCTTTATGATTGCTCTCAGAGTAGTAGATGGCTCGGGTGGGTGAGTAATCGTCTCGATCGGATATGGTACTGTTTCAGCGTCATCGGGTCTGATTTCCTCGTGTTCCTCCACGGGATTTATCGCAGGAATTGGTGCATCATACACCACTCTTGGTTTGTCCTCGCCGTATTCCTGTTTCTTCTCGTACTTGACGTAGAACACCTGGATGGGTTCCTTTTTCTTTTTCTGTATTGGTGGGAGCGTTGGTGGTACTGGAGTTGGTAAACTTTCGTTTGATTCCTTGATGATGATCTCAATGATAGGTTCGGGTTCGGTGGGATAATAATTGAAATGCGACTGCTCCTCGTAGTAAATCGGTTGCTGCTCGTCGCTTTTAGCTGCAGCTGTAGCCAAGTTGTATAGTGGATCACGTGGCGAGTACTGATTTAGCGGCTCTGTTTGCACGCCGTATGGCGATGGACCTGTACGTCTTGGTTGAAGCAATAACTGCTGGGGCTCGCGCTTGTCGCGGTTAGTCTTTTCCTTCGCTACATCTTCGGCGAAGACTGCGAGTGCAATGCCCAGAATCACGATCTGCAAATAAAAAGCAAACGTAATGATACATATATATATATATAATATACAAGTAATATTTTAATATTGCTGATTATTCATTTACAATTGCGTCATCGAATATTAATGGAGATAATGATCGCTTGAGTGTTTCAAGTGCACTGAAAGGGAGCAAGCTCATTTCGTCATATTTGTAATTGAATTATCTATAAGATGTAGCGTATTTGTGATTCCCGATGATTGCATTTCGTTTATCAACGGTGAGAACTTTAATGAGTACGAGTTGTGTGAAACTGATTGGTCGTATATACAATCTAATTATATTTGACATGGAGGCGATTACATAAGGGCTATCGAATTGCGTGGATTACGATCGTTACATCTTAATCGAAAAGTTACATTGACGCTGAAAGCTTGGTTTTTTTAAATCTAATTGTAGAAAATAATTATTATTCGTTAAGCGGAAATGAAACACGTATCATTAGATAAATAAAAAGTGATTACAGTTATGATAGTTTTATTTTTAATTAGACACTCAATCAAATTAAGCCTGTATTAATTATATAAACGATGAGATTTTCTTCGAAAACCCACATTTCCATCATAGTTTATGTATTTGATTTTTTTTGGAAACCGCATAATATTTAACCGTTAATCAATTAATTTTCCTTTCCAATGATTAACGACGAACCACCCAGGGCCGTGGTGAAAAAAAAACTTGAGCTCGAGTGAAAATTACCAGCTATATACAACGTTTAGAAAGCGAAGTAGTTCCTCGTCCGAGCGCAATTGTTCCATCGTTCCACACTTAGTATTCATTCCTCTTGGGCATTTCGTAAACGTCTTCGCCGTAAAACCGAGAGAGAGAAAGAGAGAGAGAGAGAGAGGTGCGCGCCGAAGATATCTTATTTATTACCAAGAAAGAACTAGTCGGACATAGCGATCTGGAAAAACATTAGGTCGTATAACTGTAAATCGATTTAACGGCGCGCGTATATAGCCATACCGAATGAAAAAAAAATCTGCATAAAACCGCGCGGTGCGCGTTCAAAGTTGCGCAAAGGAGAGATACAATTGCGCGCTCTTTTTCTTTTTCATTTCTGGTAACACAGCAGGTGTTTGTCTGTCTGACACTTGCCTCTCTCCTCCTGTTTCTTTTTCAACTTAACCGAGTGACCCGATTGTTGAAGATCCTGTATGATTGGTATTCCGACGATGCTAATCGGCTCGCGCGCATAAATTAGCTATAACATTTCTCTCTGTTTTTTTTCCGTTGTACGTATTTTCCGAGTGTTCGTTTATTTGTACGTGTCACGTAAGTATAATCGTTAGATAATCGTTCCTTCTATGTTCTGCATTAGGAGGGTGAGTTGGCGCGTTTGCTTTTTAACGACACGCTGCGGTTATTCATTATATTCTAATTGCAAAGCGTGTCGATTGCTGCTTGCATACGTGTAAGCACACGTATGTAAGCGCTTCGGTTGTTAATAATTAATGATTCGTTTCCAAGTTAATCTAACAATTACCCGTACATATATATCTCGCGAGGGTTTATTGCGTAAGTGAGAGGTGTTATTAAATAATTTCCGTTTTATTTTATGGAGGAATAGTTTGCATAAGGGGTACGCTAATTGACGTAGTCACTACTGGTTTTTAGGACTCGATTATTTTTTTGTTGATTTATGATGTATTAAGTGGATAATTGCTTCTGTCAGTTAATGCGTCGACTCATTTTGGAAGGGAAAAAATGTTTACGGGTTTATGTAAATTTGAAATTTATTTGGTCTCCCGTTGAAAGCTATATACGAGTGATGTATATACTTGTCAAATACGGATTTGTAGAAAAATGCAAATACTCGCTTTAATTTTCGGAATATGCTTGTATACTATGTACAAATTTCCAAACAATTATGGGACAGAATTAGTGTTATCGATAAAAAATGTGGTTTTCTGATGGGTATACTTGCGAAAGATTGTGTTTTTTGGGGCGAGATTGAGTGTGATGTAAAAAGTGACAAATCATTCTTTCGTACATTTTCACGATAGAAAGTGTATATATCACATGATCCAAATTTAATGAAATTTTATAAACAAACATTGAAACGTGTGTGTAATTGATGATATGATTCAAAACCTTATAACAACACTATTATTAAACGGTTGCTCGTGTTATCGAAAGAATCTCGTCTCAGAAAAATTTGATCATGTCATTAATATTCACAGTCGATTTGTACATCGTCCGATTATCAACTACATGTCGGATGCCATGTCTAATTCATAATAGATTCGAACATAATATCGTGTTAACAATCAGTTCGAAATGTTAAATCTTTCGTATTTCACAACGTTTATCGACCTAACTGTCTTTACTTTTTTTTCTAAACAAATCGATAACGAAGCATATACATATGTATATATCATACGTATCGGTAGCACTTGCAAGTTTGCACAGAGCAAACATAACAGATCGTAAAAATGCCGCGAAGCGCAAACGAAACTTTGTATACGTATATACGACATATCACGGCAAAGAATCACATAGCGAACGACGTTCGTAAAAGCGCGAAAAAAAGAGGAAGAAGAACTTTTCCTCTCGCTGTTTTAAAAGCCAAAAGTGAGAGTGCCAGTGTCGCGGTGTTTTGTGTTGAACAAATTACCAGTTGTAGGAAGCGCATGCTGCTCTTTTGGCTCCCACTATACACGGTGGGAGAACAAAGATAATATTTCTTTCTTCTTACTCCTTGTCGCACAACTAAGAAACACTATTTATTTATTAAAAAAAACGCGAGCCGCTGATATTCACGCGCGTTGATGCATCTTCACGCGGCGCGCGGTTACCTCGCACTGTAAGACACAGAGAAGGGAACTGAGAAAAGCACCTATACAGTCACCGCGCGCCACCGACTTACGGCTGTGTTGCTTCTTCCCACCAAAGAGACACTACAGCGCATACACATACACGTACATCAAGAGTGAGCGAGAGAGAGAGAGAGAGAGAGAGAGAGAGAGAGAGAGAGAGAGAGAGTGAGTGAGAGAGGAGCTTAGAGAGGAAGTTGCCGCACTCTTTTGCTTCCCTAGGTCCCCTTTCTCTCTGACCAGCGAATAGAGGATCAGAGAAATTTTTATGGGATGTGATTGATCGCTACGAGAGTAGAGGACAACGATGTCGGTGAACGGAGCTTTGGACGTTTCAACAGGTTTTTTTCGGCCATTAACATGCGTGTGTGCGTGTGTTGCGGTTTCGTGTTTTTTTCTTTCATTCGATGACATTTTTTGTCCAGCCAAATAGAAAATACTTAGCTATGCGTTGCGGCGAACCGACAATTTCAGTTTAGTGGCTTTGTTTTTCTTTTTTATTTTGTAACGTGTGGTTTCGTTAGGTGATTGTCTTATACAGTGTCATCTTCACGTATATCGTAAAGTTTCTAATTGACGCGTTGATCTTGTTGCTCGTGTAATTGACTTGTCCCTTTCATTCGCTTACAAATTGGATGAACAAACATACTTTCGATGGCACTTGTATCAAATTTCTCTCGAAAGATTTTTTGAAAAAAAGTTTGACTAATGTAAGCAGTGAACACAATAGAGAAAAATTTCGATAAATACTCCGAAGATTAACAGATGAAAAAAAAATGACAAACTTTAACGAGGTATATAACGACTTGAACTTTCTCCCTTCTAAGAGTACGTACATTGTACAATATTGTAATAATATTTTTTGTTTCCTATGTCCGCGCGCAAAACGACGTGTCTTTTTTCATTGACTCAATCCTGTGAAATTCCATAAAACTATTATACCCACATTCTCTCAAAAGAGGAAGTCTCGTTAATTAATTAGGAATTTCAATAGCCGCTATACGCGTTTTCTCATCGTATACCCACACACTTGCACACTCAGAGGATATGTATAGCCTACGGAGCGAGCGGGAATCGCAGGAGGAGAGGACTTTCTTCGATTATTTTTCGTCGGCGGAATTTCATAGTCTTTTATGACAGAGGAGGTGCAGTGAAATCAGCACCACCACCTCCACTATCGCAATACGATGCATAAACTTGTACCTTTGATCGATGATTATTACACTCGTGCGGCAATTAGTTCTCTTGTGATTTCTCGATCATTAACGTTTTTGACGCGAACGATGCTACATAACGAGCTTTTGTTGCTTTGGATCACTTATATAATGCAAGTCGATGCGAACTATACGTATAATACCGTGTGGGCTTTTCGTTTCGCATCTGGTTTACCTCCTATTTAACGCGATGATTTATCGGTAATCGAGAGATGGCATTCGAATCTGTGATTACCGTCCGATACTTGGGAATTATTTGGACTATGTTGATGTCGCATTACACTGCATTACTGTATAACAAACGGAATGAAAGTTTGCAATAGATATTTTAGAGAAATCTGTTGTTACCGATGTTACTTTCGAGCTGGGATCACTTACAAAGCAAATCTATTATTCCAGATGATGCTTTATTTTTTGGTCGGTTGCACGAATACTTTTATGGCGATCAGTTGCAGATACGGTGAACTACGCAAGATCATTTACGCATCACACTCTCGTACTCGATATTACACACTGATATTCTTTGACTTTTTCGGTACGTTGACCTTCGGAATGTGTCTAGAAGGATCACCGATATCCAGTTTGCGTTTTCATTATAATCATTTCAATCAGATTATAATATAATCAATAAACTCGGTGACCCCGGAAGATGCACATAAACTATTGTATAAAAATTTCCTCCTTGAGTACCGCAAAACTCATTATACAGACTTATCGACTGTATAATCGATTTATCTGACTCGTGAAATCTCTTCGCGCCTGGATAACCAACGCTTGCTTTTCATATTCTTTTCCGGGTGTCCATCAGCTATCGCGCACGCCTAGCAGGTTAGATTTACGAGAAATTTTTACGTTCCTTTTAGATGTACGTGACGTGACACGCTGCGAGCTTAACGAAATAACTTGGAAAATTATACACTAAAAAGAAAACATAAAGGAATACGGGCCAACGAAGTTGAGCAGTTTCCCAGGAATACAAAGGGTCGTGTAAACCACGCGTATATACTTTTTGACGATTGTTGTATAATTCTTTGCGCTATCAATCTCCTTTATTTGCACCTTTCCTTCCGGCATCAATGTGTTATCTCTCTCACGCGTTTTTGTTTTTTGTTTTGTTTTTTTTTTCTGGAGACGTCGATGCGTAAGAGATTAGGTAATGCGAATGAGCGAATCAAAAGGGGAATATAAAGTGAAACGTTAAGATAGTCATCTTTCTCTTCCTCCGTACGTTAGTTGCGCGAGGGAAACTTCCAAAGGACATTCAAACGCATATGTACATTGTGTGTATGTTCAACACGTGTCTCGCGTTTCTTTGACTGATTTATAGCTTTGCTTGGGATTCTTCGGCAATTTATACGTCGTTAATAACAAGCTAGACGCATACAAAGTTGCTACGCTGTACCTATCATCCATTTAATTGTAATAATGAACGAAAGAGGGAATTTGTAGGTTGTTTGTCTAATTGGCAGACTTGTAAATTCAAACGTATGCAACTTTCACCACCCTCGCGAAGCGCGCTCGCGGATCACCTCAATCACATTATATACACTTTGGCTTGATACGATTCAATTTAATCATCCTCTTCATTCTTACATATAAGCTATTACTGACGATCCGTGAACGTGACCTTGCTGAAAAACTTCACTTTCATCCGTTTCTCCTATTTTACGCGTAGAGTTATATATACATACACGTGAGCGTGGCTTTCGCGCACGAGGGAGAATTGATCAAACCGAGTTTAAATTGGTAATTCGTGACTTTTTCTAGTGCATCGATAAAGATTTTTCGACGTTGATCGAAGTAGACTCGAATTCAAATCGTAGACTTTTTTCTTTCGGTTGATGGATGTTTGTCGATGGCTACGTCAAAATATAATGGAAAATAATACCGGAGAGATTAAACTAAACACACCGAGATCAGTGAACCTAGAGATACGTATAAATCGTATGTTATGATTACGTGTAAATATACAACTGAATACATATCTCGTCGCGAATAAAAGTACAGTATGCAAATGGTTGCAGGCTACAATGCTACCGATTTCAATCGATATGTCGCATACGAAACGTTTCGATAACTTCGATCCCTTCGTAATGTTTCAATATCAAATCGCCCTACATAATTCAATTTAGAAAAACACACACGCATACATCCATTGTTGCACAGTTATACGGAGCTTGTGAGAACATCTGCCGTATACATATAAGCGTTTTTCTTGTATGGCCAGCGTCAGTCAGTGAGTCAGTCGATTTAGGACAATACGTTATATATGTACACGAGCGTGTGGGTATATATGTCGCGAGCCCAAAGGCTCCCTTTCAAATATTTTCGAAAGGAACGCTGGAATTTTGGGATGCCGCGCCAAATTCGAGCGCATCCAATGGATGGTGTTTGGCGAGCGTCCAGCCAATATACATGTATATATATATATATGTATACGACCAGAGAGCTCTCGCTCGTCCTACTTGGCCGCAAAAACTTTCACTTGCACGCGCGCAAGCAAGCAAGTAGGCAAGCGAACGAACAAGCAAACGCGACGACGACGACCTCATGTGATATATATACATATATAAATGCAGCAAAAGATGTACCTACTCTCGTGCAAAATTATTTTATAAATACCTAAACGTTCGAGGAAGAAACGGTCCATTGTACGAATACAGCGATGATTTATGATAATGAGACGTGTGTGTGTGTGTTCGCGTGAGTGAGAACAGATTTTTAATAATGTGCTATAATCACATAGCAGGCATTTTTAGAGAAGCATTTTTGATCGATGTGTCGTTTGAAATTTCAAGTCAGGTTTGTAGCACCATTGTGCTAAATCGAATTCTTCCGTCTTTTTTTTATACCGTGGAAAGATTCTTATACACGTAGTATGAGTGAAGACGCTTCTCGATTGACGAGAAAGTTTTCACTCTGTATACGACGGAATGTTTGATCCTTTCGTTCCTCGTGATGGTATTGATAGCTACAAGAGAGTGTTAATTCGCTACTATTAGATTATCATAATTTTTCAACCAAATTATTGATTTCGACCCAACCAAGAAGTAAAATAAGGTAAAGATTAGTTTCATTGTCTGTTATTGATCTTTGGAATAAAAACATTTTATGTATTTATTGCACTGATATTTAAACGTGAGTAATTTGTATCAGGGGTACTTCTGTCTTGATATCGATATTGAATCTGTCTTTTGTCTGTTGAAAATCACGTTCGAACAAACTCTCGAGTACAAGAGAATTAGCGTCTTTTTAATCCGGCACAAATATAACGTTCAAGACGCAGCAAGATAGATACTAATTATGATAATTCGATTTGTTTGCCGTATAATTTTTTTTGGTGATGTAGGTCATAACTTTGTTAGTGGCTAAAGATGTACATATGGAAAGTAGATTACGCCCAAGTAGTATCAATAAACAAGTTTCATAAGAGATTTTCTAATAATAAAAATTAACTAGGCCAATCGCCATTTACTGTCTGTAAATGGGAATTACATAGCGCTCAAATCTAATTGAACCTTATGAGATGCAATTTTCATTTGGAAACTTGCAAACATAGCTGCCTACCCTTTTTATTTTTATGCGTACGAGTATTATAAAAATCTCTGGCGTCAACATAGCACTTTGTGAAAGTTTTCATTCGACTTGGGAGAAATTAAAATTGCAAAAAAGAAATAATCCATGTGAAGTGGAAGTAAAAAAAAGATCCACGTTTTGCTGCCACTGTTTCAAGGTGTGTCACACCTTCTTTTTCTTCACACGCACCGTTAGACTTTTTCGTAGAGTCCAGTTCGGTGACCGAGTTGATTGGCATCGATTCTTATACGTGAAATTGACGGAATCAAGAAATGAAAATAGGTCGATTAAAAAAAATTGAATAAATTATTCACCGAATCTTACACTACGTATAGTATATATATAACGTAAAAAGTATCAAACCCACTATGTATTACGTTTAAATCTCGAGACACTTGTAGCATATAGGAACCGTAAATAAAAAATAAAACGAGCATGAAAATGTACAGCTGTAACGCTTACGCGCGATTATTAAAATTACGCAAGTATGAGCGAGCGCACGGGATTTCTTCATTTTCCAACAAAGTCATTAAGAGCACGAAGTTTCTTGTGCAAATAATGCATGCGTGAGGCCGACTTTTATCGTTATTTTTTTGTGTTCCTTTTCATTTTCGTGAATATAGGTTAATAATCAGCGCGTAGAGTATTAAATTAGCCTGTGACGCAAACCAATTTTGACGAGAGTTTATATAGAGGAGCAAAAGCTATTGGAGCGCGTAATAGTTTTCTCGACGTTTTGCACGATTTCGCACTTTGGAATTGTATTATGTATGTACGCGAAAAATAATTTCTATGTACGTAATTTATGTAATTCCTCTTTATAGTACGTTTATTACTACGGGAAAAGGCACGCGTGCATGATTGACTTTTAGATACACTCGTAAAGTCCAAGCGTGATTTATTTTATTGTTTTACGTGTCGCCTCGCGCGAGTTCTTCTTTTTGCGAATGCAGATCGCGCGTTGCGATATACTTTTTATTACAGAGATGCGTCGATTTCAAAGCTTGTCGCATAATAAGTGCAAGGAAGAGATGGTGATAATAGCGAAAAGAGTGAAAGTTTGAAAGACTTTCTGCGAATGCAAGATATACTTTATTCATATATATATATATATATACGTATAAAACTATTTTTTCTTAAATTCACTTATTCGATATATATATATATACCGTGTGTGTATTAATCACATTTATATAAATGTCGTTATCTACATGGAAATCTCCTGCGAGATCTGGTATTTTCTTCTATTATATAGGGCTTGTGCATACGCTCGAATAGATTACTTGTAATAATGAGTTGGAAAACTTTTCACTGAAACATCTCAAAAATGTACAATTCCAAGCGACTATTTGAAGTGAGAGAAAGAGAGAAAAATTGGCGAAAGAGCCACTTTATATAATCTAAACACTACCGCTTATGGAAGGATGAAAGTATCGGCGCGAATATTAATTTCATAAAAGTTGCTTTGTGTATAGATCTTCTATCGTATAGTCTTGCGATGATGAAAACGTGATGCTTTCTACAATTATTATATATTTTCCGGCTACATACGGTATTTTTTTGTTTTATTTGTAATACAGTGGTGCATTAAACTAACGCGTGATCTGAATAAAAGTTTGCTGTTAATATTTGAGAAACCCGGCATAATTATCGATTGTATTGTGAAATCAATTGAGTAGAATCATCTTGTCCGGGAGAGATACGATATTTTTTTATAGCCCTACAAGTGTATTATAAACTCTATTTCTTAGCTGTTAATTGTCGATTAATGATTTGTCATGAAGTGCGATTTCACGATTTAACATTTTTAAATAGGTATTTCCATTCCTCGTGTCATTTCTTCACTCATATTTAAATACACATAAAAATTAATTTTGCATTCAAATTGAATCTGATCTCATGTGATTAAACGATGTTACAAATGTATTGCATCACACTAATAAATTTTGCAAGTTACCGACATCCTGGAATTAATCGTAACTGACTTAACGAGTTGGTAAAATACACGCGTATTATAATTAATTCGACATTTGCCTTCAAACGCGAAAATAATAAGCGAACAAAAAAATAAATTTACATAATAAGATGTTCAAAGGATGCAACATCGTTTCTCCATGGGTAATTTTTCATTGGATTAAGCCGATATGAGCCAACAAAATTGCTTGAGTCTAAGAAGAAAAAAGAAAAAATAAGGTGCCTGGTCATTAGGCTCGTATAAGCTTGTAAGCGACTCATTTTTCTATATCCGAGCAGTTGCGCAAGCATTGGAGCTCTGATGCGTGTGTTGTAGGTTCGCGTGAAAAATTCGAGGATGCGCGCGAGTGGAATGTGAGAGGGGTTGCCCGCAAACTAACACACAGGCATACTTGCACGTAAGAGTGAAAGTGCCCACATCGCGAACACGCGAAGATAGCAAAGTGGGCCGTCGGAATTGTATACGGAACTATTATTAATATAAAGAACGCGCGCTATAAATGATATTTCATTATCGAGATTGACTTTAGGCGAAAACTTACAAATGGCCCATGATCGCTTCGGTGTATGAGCGTGTATGAACTTTATTGGACACACGGTGAGCACGCTGACAATAATTGCTTATTTTGGCGGAGATTGGAATAACATAAAGTAGCGTAGAACATGTAATCAAGATTCACTTTCGTCGTCGCCGTCCCACACGTATTCAATATCAATACTCTCGTTATTTTTTCCGTGAACCTAGTTAAGATTGCTCTTGAAAAAATAAGAGGGAAGCTCTTTGTTCATCCAAGAAAGAAGTAGTAGTCTTCCTGCGGATGTAAATCATTTTGCGAAGAAAAGGAGCTGGATGAAAGTGATACCTTTTTCTACTGTACCAGAGATGTTTTACGCAAAAGTTGCTCTGGTTTTGTAGAAAGTATATCAATTTTTACGTGAAAATTGAAATCAGAATTTAAGAAAGATATTCAATTCCAGTAGCCAATCAATTTACGAGAAAATTAATCAGATTTCTCGTTGAGTAACTCTTAACGATAAAAAGGATTTGAATTATTTATGCGATATAATTTTGGAGAACACACGAGAACTAGTGTGTTATGCATAGCTCATCATTCTCAAGGATAAGATGTTGCTGCAAAGACTTTAAACATTTTATTTTACGCGCCATCGCAGAGTCCGTAATAAACGTTACAAATAACGAAAACGAAAGTATTATTAGGCTTTATGAGAAAGCTGAATTTAAAAGTTAGCTCGAAAAATATTATATGTACTTGAATTACTATCCATCCACTTATTTCAGTAAAACATTATAATCGTTCGAAATTTATGCACCAACAATTTTTACAGACGAACAATTTTCAAGGAAAATTATGGTTCCTCTATAAATAGAAAATCGTTGGATATAATTTCTAAATGTGAATATTATATAACGTGAAATGTGTTATCAACATGTTATTTATAATAGTATTTGTAAGAGGGAAAAGGGGAGGAAGCTTGCCCCATGAAGCGTGGATTTTCACGTAAGATGAATATCAAACATCTTTGCTCCCATATTGAGCGCCAAGTGAAAGTGCGATAAAGCCGCTTTTTTTTTGTACGTCATTCAGAAAATCCGCAACGAACCTTTTAACAGTCGACGTCGCGTGCGCGCGTGCGAGTTCGATCTTGGAAATACACGCACTATGAGATTTCTATTATGATAAAGATAAAGATACACGCGAAATAAAAAGAGACTAATTCTTTTTTTTTTATTTTCAATTTATACATACTATTGCTGTGTCATACGCAGTGAAAGTCTTTGCATATTTCGATTATCTATCACACCGTTTGGTTCTTTATTCTTCTCATTCACGCTGATCACGCATTATTCTTTCTTTAGAGACTAATTTTATAAAATGTTATTTCAACGGTGTCTTATTGCCACCGGCGTGTTAATTAAGTTTTCTAAATCCTCCGCCGCGCCACTGCCACGGAGGCAAACACTTGGTGAATGTTCCTCTCCGCGAAGATTATCTGCTTTCACGTGCGTCAAACGTCACATTACTCGTCTGTATATATGGCCTATCATTTTTATATTTTTGGCGGGTATTTATTTATTAGAGTCTCGCTGACTGAAAATATGTATACGTTCACCAAAAAATTCTTGTTCGAACACCTTTCTATAAAAAAAAATATTAAACATCTACTAACTGCTGGCATAAATATACTTCGACTTTAATGAATATAAACGATCGAACTTCTACACGTGTGACAATTTTCCTCCCTCGTGTAACGCGCATGGAGGTATATATTGGTAATTGCCTTGGACAAGCTCGACTCGCATAATGATCACTACTTCCGGAACAAAAAAATCGCGCTCACTCGAGCATAATTAGACTTTGTTTGCTCTTGAAAGCTGTTTCCGACATCGAAACTGAACGTCCACGCGGAAGAGTAGTTTCTAAATTGCAATGCCTATCTAATTCTACTTTTGATATATCCAAACCAGTTTTGCATTGACTTTTTTTTGAGCGTGTTGCAGTGTTGTGAAAGATAAATGCACCAGCAGGGTTGTTCAAGTTTTACTCGACGCGATACTGCAACGTTTTGATTTTTATTAAGTATATTCGAGTTTTACATAGGTCTTTCACCTGAAACGTAGCTCACATTTTTTGAGGTTGCATAATGGATTTCGCGAAAAAATTGTCAATAAATAAAACTCTAGTTAACGAAATAAAAATGTACGAAACTAGCGAGCTGATGATTTGTTTGACAACAAAATGTACATCCAATTGAATATTTGAGGAATTCACATTTCTGTCAACCTATACAAAATAGACTTGATTTTTTTATAATTTTGTGCGGCATCGTGTACATGACGTGTAAAAATACTCAGCTGAGTATTGGGCTAGTCCAATTATGGCCGCGCACGGTAACAGCACGTGTACCGCTTGCGCGTGTCACATTTGCTCCAGAATTCGTTTAACCGTAGATGAGATCTTTTGTACTCTTCGCATTTACGGATGGATATTGGATGCTTACGTTGTGGTGAGATGGTTTAACTTTTATTCAACTGTTGTTGTTCGAAAATCCTATTTATCTTTTTGTTTTGGATAGTTTCTCACGAAACGGTTGTACGTGTGGATTCGTAATGATCGACAAATATTTGTCTCAGCTGTACTAGACCACTCGCGCCATCTCGTGATAAAAATCTAATTTAATTTCAAACGGGCGCGGATTAACGATATATTTCACCGTAGGACTTTTTTCAAGAAGATTTGTGGAATAAATTACCAAACAGTTGGAAGAAAGCTTTAGACGACGTGACGCCTGAAGAATTGGGTAAATGGATCCTCGAAGAATTTGGAAAGTAAGTCATCGTAAACGAGTCTTGCTTTAACGTGACTTAATAAAATTTAATGGTATCGTTAAATACCTTTCAGCAAACGCGTCTGGCCGTTATCGTTGATAGCTCTCAGAGCGTTCATTAAGAACGCGCAGATACCGAGGGATCACGAGCAAAATGCTGCAATACGATGTTCTTTGGGGGTCGTTCAAAATGCAAACAATACAACTTGCGACAAAGACGAGAACGATGGAATCTCAGCCAAGGATCAACGATTTGATAATTTATTCAAAAAACACGTGAAAACGAAAAAGCGATACGAGATCGATATCATATCGAATGTAAATCATGCCTCTGCCGTTGAATAACCCATAAAACGATAATCACAAAGATAAACATTTGTTTTAGATAGCGGCTAATTGTTCGAGGAAAGCCGGATGTAATTGTGTCGTTGACATTGGTGCTGGTATGGGCCATTTGGCGCGAGTTTTAGCTTACAGGCACAATTTACGCGTTACATGTGTCGAACAAAACCCAGCATTACTAGAAGGTGCTAGGTAGGTATTATTTTTCTTTACGTAAGCAATATAATTAAACTTCGTGTTAAAATTGATTTAACGAACAATTTGTTTTTCTTAAATTACATGGGTGATTTCGATCAATTGTAGATGTAATGGAGTCTATTATTTCGCTTCCTCTATCATTTGACGCGCTTCTATAACGTACACCGGTGTACGCCGAATATTTAACATGCAATTAAAATGTATCACGAACCGTCTTTATTTTAATTTCTATTTACATAATTTAACAATTATCAAAACATTGCGGCGTTTAATTTTACGTAATAGACGAAACAGTTCGTTGTAACTCGAACGATTTAGGAAAAAGGAAGGGACAAAATTGTCACTAATCGTGTCTCTAAACTAATCGAACATTCCGTGTATTTGTAGAAAATGGGATAAGCAATTGGCAGAGTCATTAGCAAAGCACTCGATGAACTTTCGCGAAAGGAAGCCTACCACTGCAGCGCCGTATCATCTATCCGTACAAGTGGAAGCGTCGAATACAGCGAGGCGACAATTAGCTAAGCAATTGACGCTCACCTTCGCCGAACAGTTCGACGACCTCAATGACGATGGCTTCGGTCTAATTGGTCTACACCCGTGTGGAGACTTGGCTGCAACTCTTCTTAGATTTTACACGAACGAAACTCACGCCAAGTTCATTTGCATCGTTGGTTGCTGCTACATGAAACTTACACTCAGGTTCGTGCGTATATGTAGATTGCGCACTCTTATATAAGCGATTTTGATGAAATTAAGCAATATATCGTTCGGGATTCTCGTGTTTTGTGCCTTTTTATTCCTCTCTCTCTCTCTCTCTCTCTCTCTCTCTCTCTCTTGGGCACTTAGATTGCGAAATTTTCGCTGCGTGCTACTCGAGAGCTTTGATGGAATCCATGAATTTTCCCTCGACTTTACACACGTTCTACAATCTCATGATCTCATACTAGTTGCATCTTTGTATTGTATTGGACGAATGTAGACATAAGTAGTAACATACGATATTAGTCAGACGCGACACGTGTATAGTGAAAGTGAGTTACTAATATATGGACATATTGTAATTTGTTTTTTTGTGTATGTATTGGTTTTAATAGCGGAGATGCGGAGAAAGGATACCCAATGAGTCAACATATGAAAATGAGAAGCAACAGTCATGAATTGTCTTACGCTGCTTTGGAGGTTGCATGTCATGCTTTGGAGAAACACTGTGACAAGTTGAAAACGAACGACTTCAATGATTTGATAGTGCGTAACAATATGTCTATATATATACCTAACACTTTCACACATGAGTCTCGATACTTGTTTTTACATTCGATGTAATACCACTGATGTAACGATACTAGGTTCATGCATATCGGGCTGTATTGGAGTTCCTGTTAGTCGAAAAAAATCCTGCTTTGCGCCGGACGCAGTTGAAGAATACGAAAGTCAAAGAAGACACCGGATTTAAAGAGTTTAGTATTGGCCTCGATGTTTGTCCTTTCAACAAATATTTACGATCTTTTAATATAATTTAAAATTTGCTTTTTGACAGGTATTGCAAAGTTGCCACAGGATTTTTAGATCCAAACGATCAACCGATTGATTCGGATTACGAGAGAAAAGACGTGAAAGGATTTTTGAATCAATGGAAACGAGTTTTGATATTTGGATCTTTGCGACTATTACTTGCACCACTCGTAGAAACATTAGTTTTATTCGATAGATTTTTGTATCTGTCAGAAATGAACTTATCCCCATCATTGAAAGCCGAATTTGACTCTCGAATTTCACCTCGCAATTTTCTTCTCGTGTCGATTAAAACGAAAGACTGAGATATTTTGAAAATAATTGTCAACTATTCAGCGATAGTAGTAATATAAGTGCAAACGTTTTTCAAATAAATTATTTTATAGACGAGTTTCAGTAGTTCTGATATTTTTATATGGCGTTATTTATAATATATACAACATAATTGCAGAAAGTTATACGAAAATATTTTTTAAAAGATTTTCACAAGCCGTCAGGTCGTATTAATAATAAACACGGAAAAAATATTTTTAAGAAATATGAAAATGAAATTATTGCAGTTTGGATAAATTCCACCTGATTTGCAAGAAGAAGTTAATTTTATCGTTGAATAAGAACACGAAAAGGAATGTGGTTTTTAGTATTTTTACATAATTTTTCCATTTATTAGATTTAGTTGAAAAATACAGCTGATATTTTAAACGTCTCCGGGGATATATTGGAACGTACTTTTTTATTTCAATAATTTGCGCGCAATCGCCATTATAGAAGCGACAGCCAATAACGTGGAAGCATTATCGAATGAGGCCGAACTCTGCCGAAGGTATCGAGCATCTGTTCTCCCGACTGCACTATAGGTGGCTGGCACTTTTGATGACGTCATTAGAACAACCAAGCAGAAGCGATAAGACCGTCAAAAAAGCAGCGAGTGAAACCGAGAGAGTAAAGCAAAAGCAGTGATCTAACAGAGCGCTGCTTCCTCCACAAGCATTTACCTTGACCACGCCAAAAAGAGAAAAATTAAACGACGCATCCTGAGCATCAACTTCTTGTCCACGTCTTATCGTCAACATGTCGTACGCCTACCTTTTCAAGTACATTATCATCGGTGACACGGGTGAGTCTTTCATAACTTCAATCAACAAACAAAGCTCTGTTCTCTCGAGTCTCTCCTCGCGTACTATACTACGCCGTCTTGACAGCTTCCATTGTTTTCGTCCTTTCTTTTTCGGAGTTTTCCCGTTACTGCGCATTTCTTTATGACGACGCTTGAATATTTTTTGAGTGATGCGCGTCTTTGCGACAAGACAGTTTTTTCACGGCTATATATACGATGAGAATCTGTTACACATTATCAGTTTTCTCGCTTCCTCCTACTAACTTTGCAGATAAACTCGTATTTTAATTAGTCCGTACTTAATTGACCGAAGTAAAATCCTCGGGAAAACACGTTGAATCGTATTTTATCATAAAAACTTCGGAGCATTGTTTCCAAATTTTACGCTGATACTATACCTATATTGATTTTTCTTTGTTTACATTTACGTGTTTCGTTTACTGCGCAACACTGACGAATGATTTTCATTTACAGGCGTGGGTAAATCTTGTCTACTGCTACAGTTCACAGACAAGAGATTTCAACCAGTGCACGATCTCACCATTGGTGTAGAGTTTGGAGCTCGCATGATCACCATCGATGGCAAACAAATTAAGCTTCAAATTTGGGACACGGTAATTATATGCTTTTATCTTATCATTAGTCATTCTAATGGTTAATACAACGAATGTTATTTCAACAGGCTGGTCAAGAAGCATTTCGATCAATCACTCGATCGTATTACCGTGGTGCTGCAGGAGCTCTTCTAGTTTATGACATTACTCGTAGAGAAACTTTTAATCACTTGACAACGTGGTTGGAAGATGCAAGACAGCATTCGAATTCCAACATGGTCATTATGCTGATTGGAAACAAAAGTGATCTTGAAGCTCGAAGAGAAGTTAAAAGAGAGGAGGGTGAAGCTTTTGCTAGAGAGCATGGACTTGTTTTTATGGAAACCAGTGCAAAGACTGCAGCAAACGTAGAAGAAGCTTTTATTAACACTGCTAAGGAGATTTACGAAAAAATTCAGGAGGGTGTATTTGATATCAATAATGAGGTACATACAATTGGTCTTTTACCGATTTACATATCGATAATTTTGCATTTTGTAATCTTATCTATTGATTTTTGACAGGCCAATGGTATCAAGATTGGACCATCTCACTCTCCAACAAGTCCAGGGGGCATTGCAGGATCGGGAGGTCAGGGTAGTTCACAGGGCGGTGGTTGCTGCTAGGGGCTTGGAATGAGATGCCCGCCACTCAGTCCCTCGACGATCTGAACTGATTATCTCATTCCTGCTCTTTGTTTTTCACAGGGAAGCGCCTATATTGTTAACTTGATTTGTCCGTCGTGTCTTGAGATAATGAGTGATACATAGGCAGTGTATTTATATTATTTAGTATAACGGAAACGATTTAACGATTTAACGAGTAGGTAACTATTGCGAAACAACTCGTTAACCTTACGACGCGTGCTGATACTGATCGAATCTTATTTTAGAGATTTTTGTAATTCGGTTTCTTTTATTTTCTTTTCTTATGTTAGAAGAAGTAAGGAATTTTTGAAATTAGTTCAGTTGTGCGTGAATTTAATTTAAGTCAATATTCAGAAAAGGTGTCGTAATACGTTCCTTATGGCAATGATAACTTTTTTTTTATGACGGCTAAGTCCGTCGATTGACGGTCTACTCTAATTTTGTTTAATCATTTTGGCATCGTCGTCTAATAGTTTCGGGGCAGGAATGTTGGTTCGTGCTCATTAATCTTACACAAGTCTTATGTATATGTATGTATTATTGCTGTACCAAAATGACTAATATATAAAAGATTTCAATCATTAATTATCACCTCGGAATTAAAAGATATCGTGTATACGAGGCGTCGAAAGGAAAAAATCAGATTGAGCGTATAGACGATTCTAATTTCAATATCAATTTGCACCTTAAAATCCAAAGTTTCGATTGCTTTCGGTGCCTTGTCAGCACGATAAACAACGTGCAAAGAACGAAGTTCCAAGAATTGTGATGATCGTCTTTAATTTTCAAATAAAAAACATGAAAATGTCAATTGGTCGTGACGTTTTATGTTAGGAGGGCAACCACGTTTATCAGTGTCAAAACTAAAAAAAGAAAAAGAAAAAAAGGAAAAAAAAGAAATAAATTTACAGCCGTTGCACATTATTTTGCATACACAAACTGTAGCATGTTGTTGAGTACTTGATGCTACTTGGCATATCTTTAAATGACATTTCATGGACGAGAAATCTTTCACGGGGACGTTTGTTTTTTATCAAATCGATAGTTATAGAAATAACCCGAATCTATTGATTTGTCTCACAGTAATTCAAATTACTAGTTTGACTATGTTCATTTGAATTCGTGATAACCGATTGCAGAAGAAATCTAATGACGTGTATACTTAAGTGATTAAGATAATAATCATATTGCATATATAAATCAGGAAAATCAAGTGAGCAAAAAAGATTTTCCAACGACTTTCTTTTCATTCAGCTTCTGTACAAACGACAAGTAATTGTATACTTTTGGTACGTATAAAAACAAAGTATGAAGATCATGCCAGTAGATTATAAAAGTGTTTCATATATTTGTACATCTAATGTGGAATTATCTTTAATTGTTACGTATAAATTGCTTTATTAGTACAAAATATACCAAGCCAGGCTTCTTGGAAAAATCTTCATCATGCTAATGCTCAGAAATGAATTTATCGCGAAACTTATCTGTCAAACTTTCAGTCTTACATATATAATATAGAATAAATAAAAAAGTCTTATTCAAATCGTAAAGATAGGCTGTTTGTTTTTATTGATACTCATTACACATCAAACCTATTGTTGTCAGTGTTCGTTTATATTTAGAAGACGAGCTCTTATAAACATTGATAACATTTCCATTAATTTTCCCAAACATCTTCGTTTCACCCATTATACGTGTAGTTACATTAATATAAATAAATAAAGGCTACGTTCAAGTAAATTATGTATGCTACGTTTTTGATATATTTTGTGAAGAAAAAAATCAATCATTGATTTGTTGCAGTAAAATTAACGAAATGTCGAACACATTTTTACCAAGTGATTTCCTTTTTTAGCGTGCAGTGAGTCAAGCACAAATATATATTACAACGATTACCGTCACTCACATTATGTGAAAGTAAATGTCATTGCGCATAATACCTCCTGTTATTGTATGTGTGAATGTACAAGAGTGTCGCTAAGCTTCGCCAGCAAGATAGCATAATGTTTAACTTTTAAATTCATACAACAATTAAATAAGTAAAGCACAGTTTTCTATGGTTACTCTATTTACGGTTGCAAAAACTGCAAATCTTGATTGTTTCAAAATGATTGTACAGGGAACGATCGCGTTGCATTGTATTAAATAATAATTGAGTAACCGCAGGCTGAATAGAGATAGGGCGTATATAAAAATAGACGGCGTAAAAAGATAAAAGAAAAAGAATCAGTTGTGGCATGAATACAAGTAAGAATCGGCGCAGTGAACGAAAACAACAGCTTCATTATTGTCGTTTGAAAGCGCACGTAGTCAAAGTAGTCAAAGCGGAGCTTTCTCCAATGCATGTACATACAAGTATCAAGCTCAATCACGGAGCAACACTTGATTCGTCGTTGTAAGATGGGAGAGGCTCGCAACTATCGTAAGTAATATAATTACTGCATACATCGTCGGCAAAGCGCGCAAGCAACAACGTCACCATCGCAAATATTCGCGCGCGTCAGTACTGAGGGTCAAGGAAATTGAGGTTAGGGCATAGCGTGTAGGACACATTGCAGAAGTTAGACAACAGTCGAGGAAATAACAACCTCTACTCCGTCGGCTATCTTGACGTTTGCGCGTACAGAGGAGGAGGAGGAGGAGGAGAGACGTTGCTCGACGCCATGATGGTAGGTGGAACCTGTTATCAATGTTATTTGTCAGCATACTTGACAGCCGGTCATTCATAGACCGGGAAAATCCCCAAAATACGTAGCTGCCGTAAAGTTCGTTAGTCAGGATCTAATCCGACGCAATGTTGCAGGACGGAATATGCGATGGTGCTGAGATTATCAACAATGTTCCAGCCAAAAAGGTACTTTATCGTAATTCCTACGAAAGCATGACGTGTCGAAAAGGACGTTGTTGACGTTATTTTTATTATCTCTAGACAATTTCCAACGAATCCTCGGTCGATCAGTCCAACGATAAAGCGTTGCAAATCGATATCTCGGATGCACTTAGTGAAAAGGACAAAGTTAAGTTCACTGTGCACACTAAGACCACTTTGCCAGAGTTTCAAAAGCCTGAGTTCTTTGTTGTCAGACAGCATGAAGAGTTTGTCTGGTTGCATGACAGGTTCGAGGAGAAAGAGCAGTATGCTGGTTATATTGTGTGTATTTGTGCTCACACTTGTTGTCTTATAATGTGAAATATCGTCTTTAATGTGTTTGTATTTGTTCCAAGATTCCTCCCTGTCCTCCCAGGCCTGACTTTGATGCATCCAGGGAAAAGTTGCAAAAGCTTGGTGAAGGCGAGGGTAGCATGACTCGAGAGGAGTTTATGAAGATGAAGCAAGAGCTGGAGGCGTAAGTTGCGTTATAATCCATTTTTATGCTTGAATATTTTGAACGTATGGGCTATTCATAAGAATAACTTTTAGAGAGTATTTGGCTACATTTAAGAAAACTGTTGCTATGCACGAAATGTTTTTAACTCGCCTTGCTCACCATCCAGTGTTCCAAAATGACCATAATCTTAGGGTTTTTCTAGAATATGACCAAGATCTTTGTGTAAGAGGTTAGTAACAATAATTTGTTTGTAAGATAACTACAAAATATATACGTAATTCATGCAAAAGACTCTTATTACAAGTCACGCAGTTAATCATTAACTTTATAATAATAATAGAAGCTATCATAGAATATATCATAGAATAGTTTCTAATTTAATGTATTAATTATTTATTTATTTATTTCTGTCTAGGAAAAAATAAGATGGAAATGTTTGGTGGACTGATGAAATCCTTTTCGAAAACGAAAGATGAATATTATTTGTCTGCCACTGTGAAAGATGTCAATGATTTTTTTGACCAAGAAATGACATTCCTCACGCAATATCATCAAAACTTGAGAGAAGCTACAAGTCGTGCCGATCGTCAAACAGCCAGGCACAAAGACATGGCAGATTCTTATATAAAAATTTCTACCAATATCTTACAATTAGCTACAACAGATGGTGGAAAACTAGAAAAGTTCTTAACAAAAATTGCCGAGACGTTTGAAAAACTTCGGGTAAAGATAAAAATACAACGTTTTTTCATGTTGCGTATGATTTAGCTATACAAAAATATTCTTTTTCTGCTATAATAGAAAGTAGAAGGTCGCGTAGCATCTGATGAAGATTTGAAATTATCTGACACGCTGCGCTATTACATGAGGGATACTGCAGCTGGCAAAAGGTTACTGATTCGAAGGTTGAAAGCGTTACACGCTTACGAAACTGCAAATAGAGCTTTAGAAAAAGCACGTGCCAAAAATAAGGATGTACACGCCGTAAGTATTATTTTCTAGTTATTGTTTATAGGATATCGAGAACTTTTTATTAATACTATTTAATTGAGTTTAAAATGTATTAACATTTAAATCGTCGTAGTTTTCGCTTATAATACTTAACTTTGTATTAAGAACGTTATCATCGTAAATAACCAATGACATTTTTCTTGCACCTAAAGGCACTGGAGGTTGCAGAGGTGTGTTGTTATTTTTATATGGAACATACAAATTGTATAAATGTAAAAAATTGAGTTTTTCTTTGTTGAAAGTTTTGTGTATATCATAACTTTGAATGTAATGAATATTTTTCATAGAATGTATAAGTCCTATACAGTTTATAAATGTTTTATTTTTATTTTTTATTATTATATTATTAGTAAAATGTATAAACTACATTCTGATTAAGCATGCATTATATGGTCTATTATGCATGAACAATTCTTGTCTAAAAGTGAAATATTGTTTTTCAAATGTCTGTGGGAGTATGACATCTCTTATCTGGAAATAGATTTGTTGACTCTTTTTATTTTTCGTGAATCTGTTATTATTTAACTTCTAGGCAGAGCAAGCTCAAACCGAAGCATGTACAAAGTTCGAGCAGATGTCGGAAAAAGGAAAAGAAGGTAAATTGATTGTTAGTTAGATTGGTAAACTTTTGGGGTGGGCAATCTTTGATGGTTATTATATTTCAGAGCTGAATGATTTCAAAACAAGACGAGTGGCTGCCTTTAAAAAGAATCTCATTGACCTTACAGAATTTGAAATAAAACACGCAAAGGTATATTGCAAAAAGATATTTCTTTAAATTATTTAATGAAAATAATTTATTAGATAATGATAATTTTAGGCACACGCAGACATGCTCAAAAAATGTTTATTAATCCTCCAACAAGAGTGATTCAAAGAAAGTAATTAACTAACCATGAAGACTATGTTATAAGTGGAAAGAATAAATGGATATAATGATGTATTTAAAAGATTAAGATATTATATTGTAAAATATTATATTTTTTGTTATTCTAAGCCGCAATAGCGCGCCAAATAAACAGTTAAGCATTGAAACAAGTAAGTTTACGTATGCCGAATGATTGTAATGAAATAAGGAGTGAATGTATTTTTCTATATTTTTTTCAAGCTGTAGAAGTTATCGGAAAGTAGCTTTTTGATTAACTTTTTCACATAAAACGTGATTGATAATATTTGCATCGACAAGCAACTGTCGTTTTTAAGTAAATGCGCATGACATTTAGAAGTCTCCTTATACAGTCAAAATCTTTTTATCAGCTGGTATGTTTATCGAATTTGGCTTTTTTTATTATTATGTGAATTAAAATTTGGATATATAAAAAAATATACATGTATATGTATTGATAATATTGTACACCTGATTAACGTTTTCATTGATATGATGTAATAAAAAAATGGAAAATCTACATGCGCATTATTATTTTTACCTGGACTTTTATTTTCTTAAGTGCAGCAGTCATTGTTAATATTGAATATAAGAAATAAAATGTTTTAAACGTGAGCAAGAAACTTTTACAAGAAGTAAAATTTTCACATGTTTACTATTTAACTTGAGATTTTCTTGAGTTTCAGCAAAATTATAATATATCAATTAAAGGGATAACAAATAGCGCCGACTGATGTCAAAACATAAGAATAGAGTTGGTCAATTAAAATAATCTAAATATTACTAGTAGGATTATTGTAATGATGAAGTGATAGTACATTTTCGCATTATTTTTATTGATTGGAAAGGAATTTGTCATTTCTTCCTGTGTTATAAGATTGCAGATATATACTGCGAAATTATTAGAATCAATTATATGTATCATCATTATATCTTTATTTTTTCTCGGGAATTCTTTTAAAGATTTCATCATGCAATTACAATATTGATCGTAATATATTAACAGATTCTACGAAGACATAATTATGTACGTATGTCGATGAAGAAATGTTAGCAGCAGTATACGGATCTTATAATATTTAGTTTATTCGCGTAAATGTTTTGAATTTGTCGCTGTTCACAAACTGCTGCATGCAAATCTTTTACAGTGGTGATATTTGTAAGTGTGTGTGTCTGTGTGTATGTGTGTTATGCATATTCATGTGTATATAATAGAAAAGTTTTTCTAAAAGAACGGTCTCATTAATTTACCCACGCGTATACGACACTTTCATGCTCTCGGCGTATAACAAAACGATAGTAAGAAACATTATACACATACACACGTTACATACATACATATGCACTCTTTATATGCTCTTAGAAGTAATCTCGCTCTCTCTTGTTCGTTCGGCGCTTAAACTCCGAGGCTTAATGAAAGGTGCATGTAATTTTCACACGTTCGGTCTGTCGAAAGAAAGACCGTTTCGTTGTAACGCGCCGCGCGCTCGCGCGCGACCGAGTTTTTCTTGGCCCCGTTTTCAGATGAACTCGTTACCATCATTGCGATTGCGAAATAAAATTGACAAACAAAATGTATTATGTTATATAGCACAGTCTCGATGAAGTGGTTTTTCTTTTACATGTAGTTCTTGTTAAACACTTCAGTGGAAGTTATTGCTAGAAAATTTTTGTTCATTCGGGATACGTAATTTTTCTAATGATTTTTCTGAAAAATTGGAAAATGGTTTGAAAATTTAATGGTACAAATTAGCTATATAGATTCGATTTCAGTAATCTGATTATATTATAATTAAATTATACGAAAGTACCTCTGGTATAAAAGGTTGTCGTTTGTAATTATATGATTTAATCATGTATTATTAAATAAAATATTAAAAACCTTTTTTACGAAACATTTTTTAACGTTAAAATGAATTTCATTAATTTCGTTAGATGTAAAAAACTAGATTTATGTGTTTTTTACCAATATTTTATTTCTATATTTAACTATTTTCTCGAAGAAAACTTTTCTACTAATCGCATGAACGGAAAGCGAAGTTTAGTCGCACAGTGGTGAGTCATTGTTGAACATTGAAAGCTCTGAAAGTGAGTGTATAACGTTATGACATGAAAACTACGAGCGTAAAAACAAAAGTCAATCCGAGCAAGAGAATCTCTCAGCAATATATACAGAGAAAGAGAGAGAGAGAGAGAGAGAGAGAGAGAGAGAAAAATGATAAAAAATATAAATAAAATGTAAAAACGCGAGAGGGACGTGGCACAGAAAAAAAATAGTCCTTCGAGCTGAGTAGAACCATCGTTCCGTAATCAATGGCTATACGGCTAACAAAACAAAAGTCGCACACGACTGCTCACTCGTATATAATGAATTCAACTCGACTCTCATTATTCTATGCTTGCTATTTATAATACATGGATCTTTTTTTCTTTTTTTTTGTACTGTTTGACCTGTACTCTCAGTCTCGGTCTTCCTTCCGTGCTGAATATTTCCCGTGAGCCGAAGCGATGCTAATGGCAGTATTACTTTCCTGAAACATCCGGGAATGTTTGAAGGGTTTCATTTTTCTCTAATTTCTTTTAATTTTTATTCTTTCAAAATTGAAACTTTTTGTACTGTTCCTTTTACAAACTCTCAATGAAATACGAATATATCCATTTCGCTATCGTTATTAGCTTCAAGCTTTTGTGAGAAGAACGATAGGTCGAAACAATATATGAACAATAGAGCTGAGGTGTTCTCTGGATTGACAAAAGTTGAGAATAAAAATTAAAGTTTGAAGCGTTTTATCGGTAATATTACAAAATTGCAGCGATTGGTATGCTGTGATAAATGTTTTTTTTTGCATCGATTAAAAATTGACAGGTTGTTGTTATAAAAGAAAGTTATTTCTCACACTAATTGCACGTAACGGCAGGCAAGTAGTTTTTTGTTCAAAATTCATTATTTTTATACGCACAATGCCGTCGTCGTGTCTTTAGTATAAAAAAGGTACTTTCTCATAAGATCACGTTGAACAGGAACCAAAGCTTGTATAAAAGTCATTGAGGTAAAGAAAGAACAGTTGTTTACACGCAAGTCAAACGAACAAATTCTCGCAACTTTCCTTGCAGCTAGTGAGTTTTTTTGTTCGTTCACTTTTCTTCTTGTTCGACCTAATAATACAAATTTTATTTCGCGCCTTTGGAAGCGTCGCCGGAACTTTTGGCGACGACAGTTCACGTGTGTTCAAAAAACGAGATTGAAGAGTTTACTTTGGAGAGAGTTAAGCAAGCGCACGCGCGTAAGAAACTATAATCAAATCAACGACTGAATTTTTTTTCTGAAAAACAACCAAGCTACCATCGGCACAAGTTTAGCCAAAGTTATTTGTCCGTTATATATACGCGCGCGCGCGCACACACGCACTCACACACGCACACATACACACACGTGTATATATATATGCATATACATACACCAAAAGTTGTCCGCGTTCACTGTACACACATTTTGCACGAGCAAGCTGCTGCTGTTACGCACTAAAACGATCCCTAATTACCGTTGGGGCCACTCGCGGAAAGTAATTTACGTTATGCGCTTTTAGCGAGCGTAATAACGTCGTTGCCGCGGCCTTTGCGAGCTTTACGATGCAACGTTGCCACGAAAACTCTCTTTTTTTTCTTGCCAGAGCTTCGGCTATATTTTCATTCCGAATGACGGGGTTAAGAGAGTGATTCGTTTTTAGATTTATGGGTCTATTTTTTTTGCCACTGACGCGCTGATGAAGATTACTTTGACGACTCTTGCACGGGATTTATAGACGAGCGTTCGGCTGGAAAGAAAGCGTATAAAGTTTTTGACGTAATCACGTTTTCTTTTTATTGCACTTTTCTTCATTAGTCGCTGCCTTGATTTATGCATCGCTTTTATATCGATGATCATCATTTATCAGGTTGTGGAATGTCCATATAATTTCATACGCTGTAACGTTTTGTAAATATGTTTTATATAATAGAAAAAGTGTGGATTATTCGACGCATTCTCTTTACAAGCGCATGCGAACTATGTATAGAAATTATTATATTTAGACATTAACGTTTATACTTATTTCATAAGAATTTATCACCCTGCAATAAAATATTGAACATTTTCTGAATATAAAAAGCAGTCTTGTCTACTGAAATTGTCTACATGTTGATAGCCAGACACTTGAGTAGTCCTTCTACCATACAGAATGTTTTATTAGTATAATGTCGAATATACGCACATTTAGTTATAACATTACCATAAGATTTATAAACTTAATCGTTAAACAGATTTCTTAATATATAGAATCGTATACGTAGCAGTTGATTCTGTTATACAAAAAATAATATTACTCTTCGTAAACACTTGTTTTTTCAGTTTCGCTCCTTACATTATAAATAAGTTTAGACTACACTTATGAGTACGAGCAATTTACATACTTGCTAATAATCAATATTTTTGTTTTCAGTTTATAGAAGTTGTGAAAAGGTAAAAGTTCATTAAAAATAAAGAAAAAAATATGGAAAAAGGGATATTGACGCGGCTATAGAGTACTTTGTAGGGATATATATAACCGTATTTGTTACTTTATTTGTTTCTTGTATTTATTTCAAAAGATCTATTGCTCACCTTTTCTCATTTTCTTACGAATCTTAATTACATTTTATGCTTCAGAACAAAAGTTTATCATTAGTTATTTACAATCTTTTATACGTTGGTTGATAAATACGAAATAGCCCTTTTACATTTTCAAAAAAGTAACATCATATGATCAGGCGATTAAATTTTCCATCGGAATTTTTATTTTTGCCTGCATACGAATAAAAGCTCAATACGATAAAAAAATCTTTAGGAATTGAAATGTTACGACTTATATTTTTACATATCTATTTGTATTAGTTGTCACATAGCAGATATTAGATTTTTATATATAAATATTAAAAAAGAATACTGAATTCAATGTGAATGTAATCCAGGATTTTCAGTTTTACCACAAAAATATATGAAAAAATGACGAACAGAGAAACATAACGAAAAGAAATATTTTTTTGTTTTTATTTTCGCTTCGTTGTACATCAGGGATGAAAAAAACAAATGTCGATTCAGCAAAATCCAGTATCAAACATTCATTGCGCCATCAAAAGTGCTGAAAGAGAAATAGAAATAAAAAGCAAATGCAAAAAAAAATGAAGAGCTTTCATCGGGTTTGATCAAAAAATTATGAGGATTTCAAAGTGAACTTTGGTCCGATTTCTAGCTGGAATTTTTTTGCGCATACGCGAGAAAAATTCTTTTTTTATTCCGAAAAAGTTAAAACATCGCTTCGATGAAATATCAAGATCAAACTTTAATTTAACAGCCATACTAATCGGTTTTTTATCCTTATATTTCTTTTTCCATGAAACAAAATAAGTGTGTGTGCAGGTACTTGCAAATATCATGGTTACGTTATTATATTTTCTCGCGTATTTAATTATCTATTCTAACACAAAGTATTTACATTATTAGAGTTGTGGCGTGCCCATATGCAGACGCATATCATTGTCGATTAGAGTATCAATTGCAACTTTTTGATAGGTCATAGCACATGTACGTGTGTACTCATACACATGCACAATGCGAATGAGTCCTCGTTACTTTTGAATTTGAAAAATTGAAGTCGTAACGCAGCTGATCTGGAAATATACATTGTGACCTATATTCATACATGCACAGAATAAAAAGAAACTCAATAACGCGTCTGCGAGAGAAACAAAAATGATCAGTCGACGCTCTTTTATTTATTTTTTCGTCCGTCTAGACGCAGATGAAAGGAAAAAGATTCAATGTACAGTTGTTGTTACTTCGTCAATGTTTGCATTTGATCTTTGTATCAATGCCAAATATGCGTTGCGTGCTTTATATCTTTATTTATCGGATTCGCAAGCCCACGACTAGAAGTGGTAATGCTAGAATTTGAATATAGTTGTCTTGTTGCGTGCTTGCCGATGATTTACGACGTGAAATTGCAGCCATTTTATCACCTGCAACATGTCAACATACAAGATCTCTTTAATTCAGTCACGATTTTATTTGCAATAGTTTTTCCAGAAATAAATTCACTTGAAATATAAATATGAAATTCGTAAATATGCTTCAATTCAATTTAGATGATCGCGATTGATTTGAGTAATCTCATTTATCGATGGGAAAATGACATCGTGTATCCAAATAGTGCACACTCAAGCACGTTGCTTATTTCTGTTTACGATAATTAACAAATATGGCATTCGAGCTTGAATATAGATTAATAATATTGGTTTGGAATGTTTAATAATTGATCATTCCATTCCACTGGATTTTCTGTTACCTAGTTTGTACAATAGGAAAATATTCCAGCTGCGAACAGTAAACTTTTGACGTTGATGTTTTACTTCATGCATGTCTGAATTTATCGGTAGCTACAACATCGACCGTAAATTCAATCAATACAGTATATAGATTCTTCGTACAATCTCATTACTTTTAAACCGTGACAGTGAGCGAGTCAAATAAAAAATGCCTACGTGTATTGTCTATACCAACTTCATGTTAAAAGTACGTGCTCGTGTTATACAGTATGACAAGGGAGGTCTCAGATGTGAGGATCAGTTCCGTAAAAAGCTTGCGTACACGTGGTATATGTATATACTAGGTTTGCGTGACGAACGTTGATGGAAGCGCGATTTTATTTATTTTGTTTTGTTTGAGTCTGGCTATGTATTTTTCAATGGTTTTCAGGATTATTCATAGCTGATCGGTGAAGTTTATCGGTATAGGTCGCGCAGTTTCGGGGATTACAACTGATGGATCGCCCCTTAATCTTTCATCGACATACTGCTAGTGCCTACCATGTCTTTTTTTCCTATTCGTTAGAAAATTTCTGCTACTTTCCTTGTATAGTCTGTATTAATATTGAATTGATTAAAGAAAAAAAAACAAATTACGACTTTTGTCTTTGGAGTGGTGTGCGATAGTAGGTCGCAACTTAAGAATTTTCAATGAGGTTGTTGGCCAAATTCACGCTAATGCGATTATAACTTGGCGCTTGCAAACTTTGTCGTCATTGAGTTTCCACTTATTCGTTTCTTTTCCATAACGTGGCATGCTCCTAATTAGCGAGTCTTTGACACGACTAACGATTTCTTTGACCGCTATCGCTTGTTTTCGATAGAGCACGCGTGTGACGATTTTTTTTCATTTTTTTTTATTCGCTCCGTAATTAACATCGGAAAAGTTGGAATCGTTAGACGTTCGGGGCTTCTTTTTATCTCTATCGTGCACTAATTATCCGTCTCTGTGGTACATTTAGCTGAGAAAAAATTCCAGTAGTACAGAGCCGAGTGCCAGGTGGAATGGGATCGCGAGAAACTTTGTTTGCCAGATCCCTGAGCCATCTGCTCTTTCGTACTCTCTCAGAAAGTGTGAGAGAGAGAGAGAGAGAGAGAGAGAGAGAGAGAGTTTCTCTTTCCGGAGCTACTTCAATGACTCGATAATCAGCACTCTGCTTCTGTCCTCGCCTCGACTTTGTTACTTTATGTTCTATCAATTTAGTGCGGGCTTTGCAACGGAGAATTGCTTTTGCTGAGAACTTTTTTTCTTAAATTGAATCATTTTTACTTAATATCATTGTTTGCGAGTATAAAAATTTACGTTTCAATTACATTAAGCTCGGCAAAGGAAAGGAGACGAGCTTTTGAAGAAGCCTAATTATAATTAATCAACTAATATAACATCAAAAGACAGGGTTTATCGTGAAAAATTTACGCTCCTTTAAAACTCCACTTTATACTCCATGTTTTCACGTGAATATATAATATTTATCTTTGAATAGATATATTTTTACTGATGGAGAAAAACAAACAACAGAGAAAAATGCATACAATTTTTTATACAAGTCGTTCCCTTTATACAGCACGCTGTTACTCGATTTCAAGGTAAAAGAGAAACACAACAGAAAAATAAAAAAATGTTATAGCCTCTGTGCGATCTATTCCTTTCTGAATTCGACTTTTCATAACAAGTATTCATCTAGAAACGAACAATTTCACGTTTTTGAAAACTAGAAGTACATTATTGAAATTGAAACCACCTATTTCTATTTGAAATTCGTCATTTTAAACGATTCACTGATACATACTATCAGTTACCTTGTAATTTGAATTACAAGCTAGGAATGGCGAGTATCTATGTAGAATGACGAATCAAATATTCCATTTATATAATTGAAAAGCTACATTCGCCCCATATGCACAGTCCATATTATTGAGTTTGTCAATCGTTCGATTTTATCACGAACAGCCATATCAGCGAAGTTTAAATTGGAAAAGTGAAATGATGCTCGTTTCGCAATACACTTTAATAATTTTCATCCCGAAAAAAGTATATATACGTGTATTCGTATTGAAGTGCATAGTAGCGTGCCAATGGCGACTATACACTCAATTTAATTTACGCCAGACGCACGCGTGGGCCTTTTTGGTATTAAAATTTATCGGAACCTACATGTCAGTTATTAATTACAATCGAGCGTGTGTTCGACTGCTCTCCCACGCTTAATTAATGAGATACCGTGCAAACCTTCTATGAATGCGAATAGTCATAAAAAAATTACGATAGAAAGTTTTACGTTTGCACAGTTAATTGCGGCCATTACGAGGTAAGATACCGTACAGTTAATTACTATAATTATCAAGAAACATATTGCGCCAGTCCGGAGCCAAAACAAAATTGATACATACACGTAGCGCAAGAGTGTATACACTCTTGCGCTATTTCTCGATGATTTTGTCTGGTCTGACCTCATCCTTGATTCTACTACTAGGCGTGCATTTTTCCCATCTCACGAGATGCGCGTACTATGGCAGGCAAATATATTTCCGTATTGCCTTTATACCTTTCTTTTTTTTTGTTTCTTTACAGACGATAACCCGGTTTTAATCGTATTATCTTCAGCGAGATTACTTTACCGGCGGTGTAATTGAAATTTTTAGTGCTCGCGCGCGCGTCTCTTTTTTTCTCTCTCCCCTTTCGGTTATCGGTGAAATCTCGATTCTTCTGCATCCTCACTTCTTATGCGAACGTTCGCTTATTTCCACGTGCGCGCGTCTTATCTAAATTTCTCCGTTTGCCTTGTAACCTCTATAACGTTTCCTCTCGTTCGCTATCACGTCTCAGGGATCTTCGATTCTTGTTGTTGTTGTTTATTTTCGTTGGTTCTTTACGCCTAATCTCCTTTATACGATGTCCTTGATAGCTTTTGTTGCCCTCGTAAATATGAACGACGAGTGTATTCGAGATATACGTATTTTCCACATGACAAACGCCTAGGTTTATTGTGCTCACGCTTCATATGTCTGACTACATCCCCCTTTTTTCTACTCTCAGGGGAAGAAAAGGGATGCGCTTTTTTTCTCTTTCAGAGGAGTATACCAGAATCTCATGGGTTGTATGCGATAAGCACTATTTTTTTAGCATATTTCTGCCTGCTGGTTTTATGAATAGAAATTGTTTGGGTCATAAACGGAGTTTATGGGATATTTTTCCTTCCTTATATATTTTTTTCACAATAATTTTGTGAATAGACTGAATATCTCTTTCTAGGAAGTTTAATGTGTGATATTCGGATGACTGAATGTTAAGAACGATGCTCTTGTCAATCTTTATACCTTTATCGAAGCAAAGTGAGTTTAAGCGGATTATTTTGTAGCAGTAACATCCGTTGAGTAACGTCATCTGAGTTTTCAAATTCCTCTGACAATTAAATTTAATCTTTGAAATTCGTTTATAGAGGTTATTTGTCAATTTGTCAAAGAATTTGACGTGAACTTTCTGATTTGTTATCAATTCAGAAAGTTGCCAACAAAAAAATGTACTTTTTTCGTCTGAGAATTACCACCCTATTCGAGATTATTGGAAAAACTTATTTTTAGAAGAAATTATTAAATTGATTTTCCGATAAATTTCAAAATGTTGGTCGAGAAGAGCTTCCCGTTCTTTACTTATTTATTTAAACGGAAACGTCGCCAAAAAACCAATTGTGCATATTTAAAATTTTTCAGAATAATTGGTTTATCTCGATGAAAACGTATAACTTGAGAATAATAGATTTACAATTGATTTTGTTCGAAAAATAAAACGAAAAAAATGCAAACATAATCAAGTTGGCCTGCGTCGTTGTTTTCCCTAACAATCTCCATTCTCATCTCACGGGAATAAGTAAAAAGTGAATATTCATAAAATCTTTGTGGAAACGATGAATAGCAATTCGAGCCGAAAGTCGTTTGGTCGGTAGGTCGGAAATTAATCAAGAGACTCTGCGCGCGGCTTTATCTCTTCCTCTTCCAGGAAGAATAACTCATCGCCGACGTGAATCAATTGTTCGTTGAATCGATCGACCGGAAATTCTGATTTCAATTATCGAACATCTCCCCGTCTGATGTAGGCGATGAATACTTTTTTTATTTCTATATAGAGTGTACGGGCTATGATATTAATAACGTTACTGTCGCGCAAAGTGTTTCGCAAAGGAGCTCCCGCGAAACCTTGACACTAATTACGATTCGATGAGTAGCTTGGCTTCCATCTTGCGTCTTTTTTCTTTCTTCGATCTTTTGTTCTCGTGCTACGAGGAATTAATTAACTTCTTTAGATTTCGCAAATCTTCTTTGGAGAGTGCCTTTTTTGCATTTAATTAACGATCGAAAAACTTGCGTCTCGAATGAAATGCCTATTTTTCTATTTAGGATGTATAATTTAAAACGTTCCTTCAAAAATTAAATATAATTACGTTTTCGTTTAACGAAATGACCGAACAAATGACTAAATTCTTAGAATGACTTTGTTGTTTGAAAAAGTTATTCAATTTTTTCTTGTACGGTTTTAAGGAAAGATACTTTGCATCCTTTTTCACCGTAAATATTGCTTTGTTTTTATATTACGTAGCTACAAAGCTTTTTGATCAAAGAACTACTTCAATTTTCTCTGTTAAGACGACCTGATTGCAATATGGTGACTCCGTCAAATTTTACCTAGTCTCTTGCGAGGTGGCCTGATATTGCTTGTAAAGGATTCTGATATTTTTTCACTTCTAAACCGCTCATAACCCTTAGATCACAGAAACATTGTAAGAAAAAATTACTCGGTGCATTTTCAGTCACTTTCGAATAGTTCAAGTGCAGTTATTTTATGGTAACTTTTAAATGCAGGTTTGCAAATCGGGTGGAAAATTAAGCTCCTTTGGTATCGTAGTTTTTTTTCAAAAGAAAACAGTTCTTACGTGAGGTCTCGTCGTTTTTATCCGATACCTGTCTCGTATTCATATTAATGGTCTTTGTTGACAAATTACCGTGTATAACACTAAAGGAAATGTTTATCGGATTCCAAATGATAATGTTGAGAGAACTTTTCTTAGACTTCGAATATATTCAACTACTGTTCGTTCGCAAATATCACTTTTGTGAAATAGTTTATTTTTCTATTGCTGAATAGCGTACAAATACTGTCTTAAAGAATAACGCGTTAAATTTGTTTTTACATTCGTTAGTTCAACGGAAAAAGATAATCCTTTTATTAGTACTTCAGCTAGTTTTTTGAAAGCTCGCGATTCATGATAATATTATTCAACGAGACTCCTTATTGTTTCCAAACAATACTATTCAGTTACCAAAAAAAGCAACTTGAAAGCATTGTAATTTAACTATGCTTAGAACACTGTGGCTGTCAGATTCGGACGTTAAAAAAGCTCCCAAGTAATAAAAAGATTGTCCCTCGGAAACATTTATCAACGAATAAAACGATATTTCAACTAGCTTCTTGAATAAACAAAAAAATAATGACGAAGAGCGATTGCGTAAACAGTACACAACTACAGTTAATTCGGAGGGCAAAAAGAGAAAAAAAAGTGAGTGTGAGAGACACGCACAACATACTCACCCTCGGTGACGAAAACGAAGATTGAAGCTGGTTTGGTATTAGAGGCGCTGCACGTGTAATTGCCCGTGTCCGATTCGAGGGCGTTGTGAATGGTGAGTCGACTCTGCGTCGGCCCAGGCTCCGTTTGCACACTCACACTGCCCCTCGTCGTGTCGTAATTTATCATGCGGTTGTTGTGGTACCAAAAGACGTACAGTGGTGGCGTTGGACTCTGTAACACAACCGAGAGCCTATGTAGAATGTTGTATTATTCGTCTCTTTTTTTATTCTCTTTTAAGGTCGATACATTTTTTAAGAGAGTGTTTTCATGGCTCATCGATGTACGTGGATTTTGCGGTTTACGGATTGATTTTATGGCTTATCCACATAGCGAGCAAATAGAATATTATTTAATTAATCGATTATACAAAAGATTCACGAATGTTCATACACAGGTATAACGCATTCGTTAATTATTACTAGAACATTATCGGTTGCTAAGCGAGTTGAATTAATGATTACGGGGAATTGGCGTGAAAGGAATACCTTGTTACACATACACACGTACATATGTATATACACTGTACCAATATCGAATGTCGAGAGTAATTTCGTAGAAAACAATGGATAGCTTTATTCGTTATTAAATTCAATTAACTAGCTTTCGCATAAGCGATGACAGAATTGCGATAGCTCTACTCTCTATATATAAAGCAATGAATAGTACGTTAGACAAGTATATACGACGTATTGAGCGACGTCAAAGTTGGCATTTCCAGCGTATCAATATTGTGCTAAATCTATCCTGCTTTTGTTAAAATCCTTCAGGGATGGACGTATTATTGACCTTCACTACTCCATTTCAAATTGTGACACGTATCGAGTCATTTATTTGTTTATGACGTAAACGCACTTGGTTGAATAATACATAATTCGAGCGCGAATAATTGATTTTTATCTTTCAACAATATTTTCTCGTAAGGTATTAATGAGAAATTTACAAGATTTACGCGTAGCGTTAAAGAGAGGTGGGTGACAAACAAATGAACTTGAATAGAATACGTTTGGTTTAGTAGTCTTCATAGCCTAAAATGATCTGTAATGGAACAAAGCCTACCCACCCGAAATTTCAATTGATATTTTGTATTTTTATTTGTAACTTATTTTAAATGAGTTTACTTGATTATTAAAAGGGAATTTCACTATCTTCACTCGTCCTGGATTTTTTCGGTGGCTACTTGTCTAAAAGATATTACTTTTTTCGAAATGTGTGTGTGTGGAGGGTGGTCGAAGATGTCACATTCTGTACAAGGACCATATCATCTCGTTATAGGAAATTTTATTTTTACGATAATATTTGACTTTTTTAACAACAAAATGACGGGTTTCAAAGGTATTAATTTGACCATCACGATGTACTCCCGCGAATGTAATTATTCATGTAATACCATAATGCGAACAAACCAGAGGTGCAGACCCGAAATTCTCATTGCTTGGCAAGCTAACGACTTGCCGCATAGGGCGTTTGTCTTGACGACGCTGACTGCAAGATTGCAAGTTTGGCGCGAATGAACGAACGAGTCTTGTGTTTACTCGCTAAAATTAATAGGAGCCGCGCGTGTGCGGCGGTCGGGAAACGCTGCTGAAATTAACGAGGCCGCGTTTTCTGCGAAACGATCGGCGTAATGCAGCCGAGATTGCAAACCGTCGCGGCCCATTTTTCACCGGCGATCTCTCTCTTTCTCTCTTTTTTTTTGTTTCGTATAATGAATGTCATTCGGTGCTGATAAATTGTCGAGTTGTGTTGTGCGTCGTTCGATTAAAAATTGGATGGAAGCTAGGTTTCTCTCTTGTTAACGGATTGGTTGTCCAAAGCTCGTTCACAATCGGGGTAATCGGTTTCTGGATAAACGGTTTAATTTTGCATCGCTCTGCGATTATCTGAAAGAATATAGAGGGCGCCAAGTATGACTTTTTATCATTTCGTTATAAATTGATATACGTGTCCTCTTTTGTTTACTTTTTTACATGTTATTTGGTAAAAATATAAATAAATGTTTTTAATCGTAAACTAAAATGAAACGTACGTTTTTTGCCATCATTTACTTAAATAAAAAATAGTATCGTGAAAAGTTTATTTCCAGCAGAATTATCATATTCATTTTGTTAACCTGATGAAGAACAGGCATAAGATAACTATACTAAACTATAACCGACTCTTGTTGAACGAAATTTAGTGTATGTATTAATTCAAGTATTACTATTCAATATCACGTTTTCATCGTAAGGTTTTGTACCTCATTTACATGCTTCGTTTAGATAGTCTAAGTGGTCAATTTTCCCTATCTATACACTTAAATTTATTAAAAATTTTTTAAAATGTGTTCTTACGTTTACTACGCACGCATTAAGACTAATTATTTTGTACACTTAATAATTAGACAGTGAACCCGTATGATAAATACTGTAATTTCATAGATACCATAGTAGAATTCTATTCTTCCTTAAAAAGTATAATTGTCTTTTATTTATCGGAATGAAAGTGTAAAGTATAATACGTGACGTTTTTTAGACGGGATATATTTTTTTCTATTAAAAAAATTCTTTTGGTTTACAACGTTAACATGAAATCGATGTCAATTTTGGGACTCGTTGTCTTTATTTATCATTTCCAGTTCTCTATAGCTGATATAACTAGACAAGTATGCAAATATAAGCGAATAACATTTTCTCGATCTCGATAAGTTTTGAACAATACGATATTTCAATACTCAATTTATTCACACGAAGTACAATTTCTTAGCTAAAAATTTTAAACTACACAACTGATTATGCAAATACCAGTTATGTTAATGCTGATAAAGGAAATCTCAAAGTTATAAAAGTTAATGAAACATACAATCGATTGTATATAAAAGCGAAAATTATACAGGAATTTCCATTGGATACAAAAGTAAGTTACAACAAAGATACTAATTAGAAGGTTCAGTATTTAACAAAATTGATCGATACGAAGTTAATTTGGGGCAGTTTACTGTAATAGTTTATCGTAGCAAAGCAATTGATGGACCTTGGGATTACGTAGATGTTTATCATACATTTATCTGTGATAAGAACGACCAAAATCGGAAATATTTACCATTGAATTTACTTTCTATGAGCCGTACCGATGGGGAAAAGTGCGTGCAAAAGGTTTCTGAAATGAATTTAGTTTTTCAGAAGGTATACGTGTATAATACTTTACAATTAATCCTTGGAATGTATTTTCAGGGTGACTATGAATATCAAGATGCCGGAATATTTAAATATTACGAAATAATACCTGAAGCTCGAAGATCATATTATAAAAGTTTAAATATCTTGGAATCAGGTGATATAACAATATCAATAACTCGTGTATTATCCCAATGGGGCGATGTAAGTTCTATAAATCGTTAGATAAATGAACAATTTAGTGGAACTTTTTTTGTGTGTTTTGATGCCTCGTACATTTATGTATTTTCGTTAATATTTCATACGACTATAGCAGCACGTAAAAGTTAAGTAATAAAATCATAATTACTATACAAATAATAACAGCAGTAATAATAACAATAATAACAATAATAACAATAATGACAATTTTCGTACATTATAAAAGTTCTCTAATAAAGCTACTTTAGTAATTTGTTCTTTTGTCATTGTAATTTGCTTCTAAACATTTTCAAAAATAACAGAAAATATGATATAGATGTACCATCTAGAAAATGTATTCATGAAGAATTACATTCTACATATGATACACTTCCTACTACCACCAATATATAATCACTTGTTTTCAATACCATACCTTTTTTATATTAATAATATGGTCTCTAGATCAATGTTATAGTATTATACATAGGGACTTTATATACCTAAATTTAAATCAAGTATATGCAGCATACGGACTTTGAATTCATGTCAACTCAAGATGACAATACATTGACGTTTTCTGAAGTGTAAATGGCTTTATTTGATAGATATTTATTTTATCTGTAGACATGCATAAATTCACTTAAATTGTGCTATTTTTTAGATAAAAACAATAAAAACATGTATTTTTAAATGCTATTGAAGAAATATTGAGGAAAACGGATATTTTTTAGTTAATGCATTACTACTGCGTAGTCTACTATTTCACGTATAACAACGTTATAACAAAAACTTCATAAGTAAAGTTTGGATCTATTACAACTCTTCAATCATATTTATCCAGAACGCACTTTTTTTATACAAAATAATACTATATATATTTGAAGATCACGTAAGCAATTAATGTTTCACATTATACTTTTTTCAGATTAAATCTGTTAATTGAATTGATTGTTTACCTTAATAATATCTATAGTCTGTTTTGTAGGATACTAATTTTAAACAAACAATTTATTTCCAATCAATAATATGAACATTTTGATAAGTTTTGAGCTATTCGTCTTTATTTTTCACCTCCGAAAAGAACTGACAAATGTTTCCGAAAGAGTATGCACTTATTCTATTAAATGAAATACAAAAAAGAATATTCCATATTTAAAATATGACAAATATTCGACCATTCCTGACATTCATTATAAAATTTTTATTTTAGCTTAAAATAATCGATTTTAGAGTTTTGTTCATTAGCAAAAATTATATCAATGTAGATATTTGTCATCTAACATTAATGGAAGAAAATCGAAATCATAACCGATTGGAAGTAGATCGCGATATTGTACAAAATTTTCCGTTAAATACCAAAGTAAAATAACAAGCATCGAATCTCTTGTAGAGGCCATTTGAGAATATATGTTATTGTATACAATTTCAATATTTCCTTTAGTTTGATATTTGAGTTTTTCGGATTTCTAATAAAAACGGAGCTTTGAAAAGTTTAGCTAATTATGTCTCGCATACTTGTGAAAAAATAACAGTTATAAATACCACGAATACCGGTCAAACCTTATTACAAAACAAACTGAAGACGGGACATGTATACAAAAAGTTTGTAAAAAAAATCTGATATTAATATCACCGAAAAATTGACTTTTCTTAATCGTATTGAATGTTTACATACCATTTGTGTATTTTCATACTGTTTGTTCAATAATTCATACCCAAGTGTACTGACAATTTAGGAATATTCGGTATTCTGATGTATAATTATTATAAATTCATAATAAACATATTTTACAATATTACAGGGTACATGGGAAATGAAAGATGCTTGGAGACTTCTGAAATTATTATGTAGGTGAATATCACTATCAATCTGTAGAATCATGAAAACCCCATATTTATGTAATACGCGTTAAATTGTTTAAGGTTCTTATATTTAGCAACCGTCTGGGTGTGACACATTTGAAGTTTATATTACACGGTCAAAGTTATCGATATTGCAAAAATTCAATTTGACCAAGTTATATAAGGTGTACGTTGAAACTCAAATCTAGACCAGCATTACCAGTAAGCATGCTATACGCGTCTCGATATACTATACATGTCTCGACGTCCATTTGAGTGAAAATATATATATATGTACGTGCACACTTTGAGGCCACGCGCGTCTCGAGATTAAAAGGCGACACACGGCTAATGGAAAAATGCTCCCGGCTTGTGCGCAAGCTCAACAAGTTAAAATGAAAAAGTACCACGTTCGCTGGCACTACTCGTTGTTCTAATGGGAAAAGGCACGCGCGTTTCTCAAGATGGATTTTTATATGACGTTGGGTTCGAAGTTAAGAATGATATTTTCATGATGTCGATGAATTATCGATTGTCGTATGATGTGAAAGCCGACCGAATGAAGTGTTAACTTCTTCAATTTTAGCTTGTCATTGGTCTAAATTGATTTTATTCTTTGTGTTTGTCAGAAGTTTTTTGACGTTTCTGGTTTGAGAAGACCATGTCGTTTTGGGAATGTGCAAAATTTTAAATAATTTAAATAAAATTCAGTCTTGTAATTTGTTGGATTGGATTTTCATCTTGAAATTTTAAGATACAAACAAAATATTGATTTATATTGTAAATAGAAAAACGTGAATGATTACAATTTTATGGACATATTTTTACTTTAGTCCCAACAGAAGATGAAAAACGAGTATTTTCGTCGCTGTCGAACCGAAGGTGAGACATTTTGTTGCGATTTATCGGGATGACAAGGGTGAGATTAAATTGCGCGGTGTCGTTATTTATAGTACAAGGCAGCACCAATTCGAAGAAAAACTGGGTCATGACGCTGACTCTGACTTTTTTGTGTCTCGTTCGCCCGAGTTCTGTAGGCTTCGTTAACTCATTGCGCTGCTTGCCTTTTTTCATTTTCCTCTAAGTCGAGCGACGTTAATTGTCTGTGAAAGGCGTTCATCTACTTGACGAATAAAGTGTCGTGAAATCCAGAACGCTCTCGTCAATTGAATAATCGCGCGAATTGATAATGAGCGAAAAGAGATAAGTCAACAGACTACTGCTCTTCAGATTACGATGAATCGAACTTTGAATTTCAACTGACGTTGCAATTAATTAAACGAGTACGAGAATTTTTTTCTGTATAGTGGAATGTTGCAATTAATTGGAATTGCGCGTGGCCTGGATGTCAGTTTCATTCGGGATCGCCACTTTTTTAATATTGACGTGTGTATTTGTGATTCGCTGCTGGATAATACGTTTTATATTTTATGAAAGTAGAAACAAAAAACTTTTTAATTCAATGTACCACAGATATTTCTCAAATTTTCAAATGAACGAATATTACGTAAATAGAAATATTTTATTTGATTTTATTTATTGTTATTCAATTTCTCAAAGCCTTTTGGGCGATGGAATAAAATATCTTTTTTATTTCATACATTACTTCGATTAATAACTTTTGAACAAATCTTAGTACAACAAATAAGTCGAAGTAATAATGTGTACTATCGATTTTCGAATTTACTTTAACAAAAGAACAAACGCTATACTGTTTATTTACAAATATTACAGCAGCAGTATTAATGTAAATAAAATAAGTTAAATTGATTTAGACGTAATATTATTACAATTTTCGTATATTTCGAATAATATGTTTAGAAATTCATTAAAAAATATATTTGATAATTGAAAATCTATTGAGTTTGTAATGAAGGATCTTGACATGTATTAAAGCTGACATAATGACCATGTAAAGCGATTATAGGGATTCCTGCCAAGAAGTTTTAGTAAAATAATGATAAAAAAGCCAATTATCTTCATCATTCTAAAATATTGGTTTTCTTCTTATAAACAGAGCACAAAGAAACATTATGATCTAGCATGAGTTTGAGCAGTGCGCGCTCGAGAAAATAATGATTGGTACCTGTCAAACTTGGCACAAAATTTGTGTTAAATGGGGAGAGAGAGCGAGAGAGAGCGAGAGAGAGAGAGAAAGAGAGAGAGAGAGAGAGAAAGAGAGAAAGAGAGAGAGAGAAAGAGAGAGAGAGAGAGAGAGAGAGACAGAGAGAGAGAGAGAGAGAGAAAGAGAGAGAGAGAGAGGGAGAGAGAGAAAGTTCATTTCGGGGCTGGTACTTCCGCTCGGCAACGAGTTTCGTCAGTCAACGTTTACGTATTCCTTTGTGCGCAAGAACTCATTTCGGGGAGAAACTTGGTGAAAAACTTCTTCACGCCCTGTCAGGATTTCAAACTATGTAGCGTTTATTATGTCTTCTTCCGAATATAGTTCATTGACTCCGTATAAGAGTTGTGTAGGTGAATAGTTCCAATGAAAATGAAACATTGAACTTGTTGAATGGTATTTGATATTGTTGAAAACGAATAAATGCAGATTACAGGTAAAAACGTATTTCTACAATAAATTTGAAAGTAAAAAGTTTTTTCATCTATAATAAACTTAAGATGAAGTTTTTCCAAAGTTATAAAAATGATAGATAGCTAAAAAGGAAAGTTCTTGTTGTTTTTTATAGGGAATAGTTTGTAAATTAAATTATCAGCGAAAACCAATAGTTCAAGAAAACATGAATTTGTATTTGTTTATTAATACGGATTTACATGAAGTATAAATATTTGGAAGCTGTAAAAATGCATAATTGCCCAGTTTTAATTGAAAGAAATATACTATTATTCCACATGCTAATTTTCTCGATGTAGAAGGTTCTACTTAATCGAATATCACGTATAAACGAGCTTATAACAACTATTGACTACTTGCATCGCTAGTGGGAGAGCAACAAGTTGATACTTGACAAACGGCCAATTAAAAGTTTAAAACCAAGTATATTAGGCCGATTATTAATTGGGAGCGTAAGGCAGTGATCGTTGTATGCATCTTATTTAATAGCATAAGGTTTTTTTTGTATACATCCGCAATGAGAAACGAAGCTCAATAATAGTGTTCCTGCCTTTGTCGTCTTCTTCGCGTGCACGTACGCGTAACTTCATTATCTTAAAAAGATGTAAGAAGTAAAAATATTAACTGTTTTTATACTACCATCAATGAATCATCTTTTTATCATTTAGCGGATTTATTCTGCTGATCCGAGAATTTTCGAAATAATTATGTCGATAATATATATTTAAACACAATGTATTATAAATTTGCAAAAAATATAAATATGCACACGGATATTTTGTAAACAAAAAATAGCTTAAATTTTACGTTAAACTAGTCAGTATTTTAATAATTACCCAGGTAAAATCATTCACATTTTCAGAATTTCACGAGAGCAAAAGCAGTGCATTGGGTGTGAAAGACATATAAAGAGGGAGTTTGGCAGCCGAGTGTACGAGTACTGTAAACACACGGATTTCAAAGACTTATTTGAATCTATGATGGACATTATATTTTTTGAGACGCATTTATATTTTTCAAACTAATTTTTTCATGCATTTTCGAACCGGCAATAGTTTTATTATTACTATGTACATACATACATACAAAAAGGTAGAATCTCTTAGGAGAGTAGAAATATCCGTATATTTCACGAGCGAGTGGAAGTGCTCTATTTCGACCTATCCGTTTGAGAATCAGTCTCTTTGGGTTCGATTAGTTTGGTGGAAACCCATTAAAATCATTCGTGTGTTAATAAAACATATTTTCAGTCATGTTAATTTTTCAGCCAAAAAATATATGAAGAAATAATAAAGTCCGTGCTCTGTCGCATTACCACTGCAAAGAGAAAAGTGGGCCGCGATCTTCAGTTGATCTAATTATCGTTCGAGAGGTATTTTACTGTTGCCAAAACTGGGTCAATCAGAGATTGCATTATATTCTCTACTGTATGTTTTACGTCATTCGAAAACCACGCGCGTAACGAAAATGTATGATAAATTTATGATAAAAGTAAATGGCTAATGATATATAAACGTTACAATTATGCTTCATTTCAAATATAATTTCGTAAAGATTGTATACTTACGTAATTTATATCGATAGATCGAAAAAGTACTCAGAACATGACGGTACCCTTTTTCATTTCAAAATAAGGTCAAGTATTGTGCACGTGCGATGTAATTAAAGGTTTTTCGTTGCAGCAAGTGAGAGAGAGAGAGAGAGAGAGAAAGAGAGAGAGAGAGAGAGAGAGAGAGAGAGGACAGAAGATGATATCGATTACCTTTTCTATAATACAGACGAGACTGATGATCGAACCGACGTCGACGTGATGCTCTTCACCTCCGAGGATGAACGCTTCAGGGGTTACCACATTTAAGTTGACGTAGTGCGATAGAATTCCTAAGCTTCTAGATACCTGCAATTTTTATTATTACTGGGAAACCATATTGTAAAATATTATATTATTTGAATCAATTAATTTTTTTGCAAAAAATCACATTTCGAATAATTAGATGAATCAACAAAATTTTAGAACTATCAAAGTGTTTTTGTAGCTTAAGTAATTTACTGTGATAGTGCTCGAATGAATCTAGTGACTTATTGATGATACATTGATAGATACAATAATTTCCTCTTAAGAGCTCCTTAAGTATGTCAAATATTTAGTTATTGTATTTGTTCTATTTCTTACGTTTATATACATATACGTGGATACATAGGACTCTTGATTATTATGAAGGGCCTCACTGTTGGATTGCACTTTCCAATAAGAGAATAATTAAAGCTTTTAAAATCACAGATTTTTACTATCAATATATGTATGAAATATATCATCACTCGGAATACTTTTCAATGTTAAAAATGAGTTTTTGGATGCAAAAATCTACCAAATTGGGAAAATTCCATAAATTATAACTAATTGAAAGTGAATATCAATTAATTTGAACCGTAGGAACGTGAAAAAATATTTTGTCGATAATTCTGAATTCTCAATTAAACACAAAATTATAATGTTTTAAAGCTTCTGAAGTGAATGAATTTCGCGGTCGGAAATTTAATTACCCCCAATACATTGTACAAAAAAAACAAGAAATACGACGTTATAAAATACAAAATGTAAGTTATGAATCAGAGTTCGAGTGTAAATTTCCTCGTTAATAACCCAATTAAAGCTCTCGACTTTGGTGTTTTGTAAAGAAAGAAAAATTAATAAAAAAAAAAATAAAAAGGGAAACGGTTACCAGCGAAAAACTTTCACCGAAGCGGGGCATGTTCCTATGCTTAATTAAGCAGTAAAGACGCTTTTCGACCAAATTCGTCGTGGTTATAAGCTTCGATAACTGAAACCTGATTTCTTTCCCTCTTCGTGAAGTTCGAGTATCAAAGGATGAGAACGAGTTATGAACTGTTCTCTTGGGGGCACGAGATTCCGTCCGAGAAAGTATAAACGCTTTGGGGATAAAGAAAAAGAACGTAATTTACATTTTGATAGATGCTTATATCGAAAAAACTAGAGTAGAAGAAGAATACTCGACGTTCTTCGTATACGTGTATGATAGTCTTAAATCTGCGCTTGTTTTTGAATGCAGAAGCTCTCGCATATGCAAGGGGGAGGGGTTATTTACATAGAGGGAAGTGTCAGAGTACAGCGCCGACGAAGATCCTTTGCGACGTCGTTGCAGCCCTCCAGAGAGGGTTATAGGTTTCACCGGTCAAATCATCATTCCAAATTGACAATTTTACGTCGCTACCCTTCGCGAGTATGTATATCTATGTATTCACGCATCGCCATATCCTGTTTGATGTTACTCTTGCATAAATTTTGCCGTGAGTTGTTATGCGTCTGAGCATGGTGATCAAACGAAAGTCTCATGAATATATTTTTATGTTTTCCTCGTATATGTATGTCCCTAAGATTTCTCTTTTTCCATTGTCTTATTTATAATATATATTGGAAATTTCATCTAAAATTTATTTTAGTCAAATGGATTTTAGTTGTCTTTTCTGTTATGCATTTATATCACAGCGTATATTCGGTTTGCAACATTAATGTTAATCTAATTTCGGGTTTTATTAGATATTTGGCATCAAACATGAACTGAACGTCTTGAAAAATGTATCTGTACTATAATTAATCTAATTTATTTAATGGTTATAGAATTTTAAACAAAATTGTCAAATTAGATATCCAGACCAATTTAATTGTACTTTTTCATTGAATGTTCGAACTCTATGATTGTAATCTTGTAGGAGGTTAAAGAAAGTATCCTACTTCAGTGCAGAACTACTCTTTGAACTTTCATGCAGATTCGGCAATTATTCCGCAACTATTATAACCAGAAAGTTTACATTTGAAGTAAAAGCAAAATGGGTGGCATAAATTTACGAAATAACGTGCAGTTACATTTTGACTAGTAGTGCTTGTAAAACTCAAAGCCATGAGCATTCTAGAAAGAGAATAGAATGGAACATTTTTTTCAACGCACTCGTTATTTCTCTCATAACACGTTTGTAGAGGTATCAAAAACGTTGGGGTTTCTTCACTATTTGACATCAAAGTGAAACTAAATCGACAGGAAGCGAGAGGAAAATAAAAACTCGACAAAGCAAATCCTCGAAAGCACGAGCGTGCGTCAAGAATCACAGCAGATAAGGTGCCGTGGTAAGAACGAGAGAGGCAGAGAGAGGCAAAGAGAGAAGCAGGAAGAAATGTCTCGAGTGGCCTAGAGAGCTAAGAGTAAAAAACCTCAAGCGAAGCGCGGGCGAAAGAGCTCAAGTCCGCTAAGGCTATTAGTTGTTGAAAGACGGAGAGCTTGCATATCGAGAACGGAATTCAGAATACAAAAAAGGTAAAACATTTTTATTATTATCATTATCATTAACAACAGAATGAAAAGATACTTGGGATTTTGAAAAAGAGATTCGGTAGATCACTATTTCATGAAAAATTACCCAAGTCACGAACAGGATCGACCTATTTTCTCAATGACAAGCAAAAAAGCATTCCACGCACATATATAAATTCTTAAATAAACAAAAAGAAAGAAAAAGAGGAAAAAAGAAGAACAAAGTTTTAACCGACAACTCGCGGGTACGAGGTCGAGAGGGCCACTCGAGACTCTCGGCCGTGGTAAGTTTTAAGCAGCTCTCCCTTAAGATAACACTCCGCATAAAATAACGATCCTTCCGTAAGGGGCAAGTGAGGAAGGGCGAAGTTCGCTCTATGACTCTTCTTCTCGCCTCGCGGCCGCTGCTGCTGCTACTACTCGCGCTCCAGACAATTTTCTCGTGGCCTCTTTTTTTGTGCTCCGATTTCTTTCGCGCCCCTGTAACCCAACGGAAGCTCTTTTCTTCGTGTGGACTTTTAATAGAATTAAAAAAAGACAGAGACGGAGATAAAGAAAGAGAAGTATTTTAAATTGTCTTGCTTGCTTTCCAGAGTAGACCGTTATATCGCATTGCGATCGTTATATATCATTAAATAAAAAGAGTCACTAAAAATAAAACAAAAATTAATATCAATTCCAATTAATCGAAAGTAAAGATTATTTTTTTAAATTCAACATAAGAGTTGATAAACCTTTCTGTTTTCATCGTTAACGGATATTCTCTCATTATCATCAACTAGTTTAGGAAAATTGCTTTCAAGCTCAAAATACAGGTGAAGTACTCTCGTCTATTATATGCGTCGAACTATTAACTACTAATCGTTAGTGAGCAACGAACCATTGAAAAGCGTATTCATGCAAATATCGGTTAAAATTACGACAACTAAATACGCTTTGAGACTTAAGGCTCTTTAATCTCTTGTTGCAGTAATGACGAGCATCAATGCTGGCGTATAAAAGTATTTCCGCTCATTTGAATGGAATAGTTTTACTGCACGAATGAAGTATGTTACAATATTGATGAAAGCCGTACTAGCTATTTATAATAATTATAAACGAATGAAATGATGGATAAGAAAATATTGTAATTGTATCTATACTTTATGTATCGTTTCACTTTGTAAAAATGCGTCAATCAATTGGGAAGAAAAAATAACATAAATAAGACCGTAACGAAAGGAGAATTGAACAACAAAAGCATACCAGATCAAAGGCGTGGAGTTGCTAGAGCGTGTTTCGGTTGCAGGAGTAAACCTGCAGAATAGAAGAAATAATCCTCTCCCTCTATTCCTCTGTGTCGCGGTCGCTAACAAGAAACTGTTTCATTCGGATAATTCTCTCATTGAACACTGCACTCAGTTGCCAGGAAATCATCCTTGAGGAGGCATTATTCGACCGATATTTGTAATTCTGTATATTTTTTTCGATTGTTTCATCATAGATAAATAGATGAAAGCGATGTATTATATACCTATATTTTTCTATTTAATAACTTTTTTATATTCGATATCAGGATCTCATAAATTGAAAACACCTTTACATTTGTGTATCTGTTTCTCGAAAAACTGTAAAATAATTTTTAAAAACACTTGAAATCACAAAAAATAAATCTCATGATTGTCACCGGTTATAGCAAAAAAAGAAAAAAATCTATTTCTTTTTACAGCAACATACAATCAACTGACACTGGTCAGATGATTGTAATAATACTAGGCTTATAGAGTAAGCTGGGAATTATAACCCTGTCGAAGGAGCTGGACATACGTATCTCTCTTTCTCTTCCTCTCTCTTTTATTCTCTTTTTGTCTCTTCCTCGTATAGGCCATGAGAGAGATAAAAACCGCATTGAGGAAAAGAGTCTCACTGGTGGAAACCCTTTACACCCGAGGCGTCGCTCAGATAAAGTATAATTTCTCTCTCTCTCTCTCTCTCTCTCTTCCCCGATCGATTTCGATTTTCAAGTGTCGCTTTGCTCTGTCTTTTGAGCTGGAAGTTTCTAGAATTATCGCTGTCTGAAAGTAAAGTGCTTTAACTTCATTTTGAATTGTAAATTAATGAGAGGCAGACAGACAATGAAGTTGTCGTTAAAGTCGGTGTGATTACTATTGATTACTGCTTGGTGTACAATAAAGTGGAAAAGAATAATATGCATTGTTTGATAAAATTGAATATGATGGACTTATTTATTGAGTAATATTATTAAAATGATATTTTTAATTGTGAAGCAAAATTAAATATTCAAAACTTGAAACTACTACCAATTTGTTCTTTTAAATCATTAGATTTGAGAGCTTATTTAGTATAATGTGGTTATTATACTTGCATACACTAACAAATGGAATTACAATGTTTTATTATCATAAAGATCTTTTTCGATTGCTTCGTACTCTTAGTTTAAATGGATTTATTTGTGAAAAATGCAAATTTACGTATCACATCATCATTCAGTTACATCCTATCAAATATTATTCATTTTTGTTTAAACTTTCTATCAATTCAATTCATTTACTGAAAATACTCGATATTGTTTTATTACAATTTTACTAATAACGATTTCATAGCTCAATGTTTGAACAGATAATGTACATTTATTGTTTAATAATGATGAATAATTTGAATATGATTTTCTGCCATTATCCATGTGAACGTGATCAATTTGAATTTATGACAAAGATAACAAAACAAAATTTGTAATACGTTTCGCATTTTCACTTACAGTTCTATGCAGATTCGTTAGTCAAAGCTGCATTAAATACTAGCTCAAAGCATTGACCTATTTACCGTAAAGAATAAAAGCTACAGAAATTCTTTGTCAAGAAGAAAAGCTTAAACGACAATGCGGAAAATTCATGCTGCTCTTTTTAATATTCCCACTGGCGAATTTCGTCAAATTCAACGCGAGAAGGTGAGCCACTTGTCTCCTTTACGTCCATTTGCAATGAAACTGACCAAAGCTTTCCAGTAACGTAGTAATTTAATTAAATGCATTTTTCCCGATTTTTTTCGAATTGCTCAAGTCCACATTTCATTTCTTAAAACTAAACACGGAAATGCGTTCAAGTTATGAGGCAGAGTTTTGTGTCCTTTCCTAGTTGGAATTTTTTGTAATGAAATATTAATGAAATCCATTTTTTTAACCATTGTTGTACTATTTACCTCGATATTCTGATCGTTAGTTCATTGTTTGTCTGAGTATTTTTTTTAAAACGACAATATGCCTGCGTATTTGGTAAATGCTTTAGTAACAAGCCAAAAATCTGTATTTCCCGTCGTACATTCTCTTCATGTCAAATATATCTACAGTATCTCGAGTATATAAATTTCCACAAAAAATAAGACCCTCAAAAAGTCTGGTCTACGCTCGTAATTGAAGTTCACAGGTCAAAGGTTTCGTGAAGAGATAATAACGAGAAAAAAAATACTCGCGCTAGGCCTGGAGGCCAAGCGCGCTCAGACGAGCGTTAAAGAGGTTTACGAGGGTCCACTTCACGATTGAAATTTCTTCTCCAGAATTGGTTGGTAAATACACACGACTATCTACATATATACGCGCATGCGCACATACACATACATATACATATAAACATTTGTAAAGTATTTTCCTCCTTGTTTATTTATTTTTTTTGTGCCTCTTGATCGTATTTATTCGTTTTTTACGCTATACTAACGAGCGTGATCGAAAAATGTCTCCACTGAGAGAAATTCTTGCAAGCGATGGAGAGGAAAAGCGCACCGCGAGATTTCAAGCTCCTCCCTGGAGAATTTCACGGAGAAGAAAGGAAACTTATTGGTATAGTGTGGTAAGTTGTTGTTGTAGTATGTGTGTATGTGTGTGTGTGTAGCTACGACGAAGAGGAGGACGAAGACGAGATTTGTGCGACTGCTACTTCTGCTGCTTCTGCTGCTGCCACTGCTGAGCAAATAGAGGGTGGAAACTCTTGGAGGTTGTGCTTGCTTCGTGCGCAGCACGCTATATGGCTAACGAGTTCGATGAGATTACTTGTCGGGCGTCAGAAAATACTTTTTATTAGTGTTATTAAGGTTTGCGGGCCATAAGATTGAGATGAAATTCTTGTCGAACTTTCACTGAAGTTGGTAGCATTGTTATATTTATGGTACTAATCTGTTTTGACCTTACTAATTTCACATTGTCGAATTTTACGTCAACTCTCGTAGAGCTCAACGTCAATTTATTATTTTATATGAATGGTATTTAATATGAATAATAGAAAACATTTCGATCATCAGAAAATTCGACTGATAACGTGATTCAAGTGAATTTTCTCGATTACGTAATTTTATAACATCCTGATTCGTATACATCGAACAGGAATATCACATAACGAAAAAAAATTAAGTCACAGATTCACGCAAATACTAAAGTCGTATCAAAACGCTAGTCCGAATCTCGTATTTTTCGTGTGAGATATATATCTTTCTCTAGATTCATTTCGGTTACTCGCTTGTCGAAGCAAATCTTTCCAAAAGACTACTTACTTATCCACTCGCGACGAGAAAACATACCGAGGAATCAGAGGAAAGAGGGGGAAATAGCAAAAGTTGTTCAAGTTCAAAGCTGGAAAACAAGTCGAATCAACATGAGGACGCGCATCCAACTTTGGTGAAAGTCAGATTTGCCTTGCGGATTTACGAACTTCATCGAAAAGATATTCCAACGTGGTTACATGCCACTTTATCTTTACGGAATTGAATTGCCTTCACCGAATTCGATCGATATATTCCCGAGTTTCGAGTTTGTGCTTTGTTTTAATTTACCGTTTCGCAACAGAATACATAACTGAGATGTAAATGATCTATTCTTTTATGTTTACATAGCTATTATCTTTCTGAATGTTGACAATGGGAAATTCATCACAAAAATTGATGAAACATATTCTATTTACATAAAGAAATATTGAAATCCATATAAAACATTTTACTTTAATTAATCAACAAATCGTATCTCCGCTATTGTAGAATGTTAATTGCAAAACTAGGCATCAGTTTAAAACAGAATATAAATCGTGAATTTTGTTGTACGTATTTGTATTAATTTAAATTATTAAAATTCAATGATATGCTTTTATCCGACTATGAAAGGTTTTCGAGTTGAATTATGATTTAGTTTAAATATCCTCTAACTCGTAATCTTTTATCTAATTTAATCTAATTTCAGTTAAAATTTCTAGAAAATATTGAACTAACATATGAAATATCATAAAACTAGTTGTCAGTTTAAAATAGAATATCAATTATGCATCTTGTTGTACGTATTTTTACTAATTTAAATTATTAGAGTTCAGTTATAAGTTCTTATCCGATTATGAAAGGTTTTCGAGTTGAATTATAAATGTAGCTTAAACATCCTCTAACTCGCAATCTTATATCTAATTTAATCTAATTTCAGTTAAAATTGCTAGAAAATATTAAATTAACGTATGAAATATCACCTAGCTTTTTTCAATGTCAATGGTTCAAAATTTATCGATTTTTCAGATTATAATCATCGATGATTATTTCTAGCTACATATCTACATAATCAGACAATATTGTTAGGTTCAGTAGTAACGCCAGAAAATAGTCAGACGTAACATTGCTGAATATCGAAATGAATATATTCAACGTAAAAACAATCATCCTTCTATCCAAGACTATCAATCTGTCACTTTGGCAAATGAAAAAGGGAAATTAATACTCACCTGGCATTCATAAGTCCCGTTATCCCTCTCTTGCGCATACTTGAGCTGCAAAGTCCAGTCATCAGAGCTTTCAGGATGTAACACTTGAAAACGCTCATCGCTCGTATAAGTGAACGTCGAGCTCGTAAGTACATGCCAGTCACGTCTACGTATCCAGGAGATCTGAAAGCAAGAAAAAAAACAGGAAGAAAATGCAAATGGGCTAATTTTTTGACTTAAGAGTAGCAAAATGAGGTTGAGTGAGGTTGGAGACGGATGGCTGGGAGAGATAAATGTTGTCTCTGGTTAATGATAAAGCTGCTTTCCTAGTCTATTAGTTTAGAACGTTTATTTTGGAATAGTCGAGAGGAGAGAGAACGTTTAATTAATCGCTGCGATAAATATGACTCGTTACGTTATGCACGAGACATGACGCGCAAATGACGTGCTCTGCTTGGAGAGCCCTTTTGCATACCAACGTGTACTGAGATGACGATTAATGGTTAATTTTGTGCGAGTTTTTGCTATGGGTATCAAGAACATAAGACAGACAAAGTAAGCATGTTCGTCAATAGAGCATGCGCATAGTCATGGTTGTAAGGCGTACATGTTGAGAGTGTACGTGTGGGATAGTATGGAATCGTGGTTATCGTAAAGAGGATTGCGTCCCTCTGCGGCCACTAACGGAGTTGCATTGCGGTCAGCCGTATATGGTATAATTGCGAAAAAGTTGAGTGGGAATGTTGTTGTACGAGAACGACGTGGACGTTAATATACGCCCTAGCCGGAAAATTAATGAACTGTACTTGTACTTCATACTTTTTATGTTTTTTTATTTTATATTCATCGTGACAGAATGGAGCTGAAACGAAAAAGAAAATCTATATGTCTGCTGTGTAGTAACGATTTATACAGACAATTTTCTATTTTTATAATTATTTTCACATATTCGTATAGCGCATTTGGTTGATGAAATGTGAGTTTTATTTAATGTTGCTCGTCCAGTTTAACGTAGAAATCCATTACTATACTAACGAATTTAAAATTAGTAAAGATATAAATTTAAGGTATCAAATAAATTGATCTAATTTCAGTTAAAATTGCTATAAAATATTAAACTAACGTATGAAATATCACCTAGTTCGAATTCAATTGTTCAAAATGTATCATTTCTTCAGAACCTATAGAATTCGAAACATGTACCTGTGTTATATCTTAGTAGGTAAAATCTGAGCATAGTCTACAGTACATTATAGTCCCTACGGCATTTTGCTACTGAGATTACATTATAAATTACATAGCGAATCGATTGTATGTTTTTGTAAACTTTGAAAACAGCATCAACTACATATACACACTATGTTAAAAATTCAGGATTCAATTTCTAATAGCCAATACTAAAATCACGATTCAACAAAATCACTTGAAATTCATTCCTGAATTATTTAACGCAATCGCTATATTGAAACTCGAAAAAAAACGATATTTATCGATTGCACTGTAATCGTCTCCCCTCCATTCTGGCCCCTCTCTATCGTAAGGAATGCACTCGGCTCACAACGACATTTTTCAGAAGTAAATAAATAGTCGATTCTTGAACAGCAATTTAATCGAATGTAGCTGGGGAACTCCTCAAGAAGCCAAGGATGCCAGTGGAGCGAAAGCGAAGCGTCGATAACGACGTCCCCGCAAATATATATACCATTGGACATCGATCTTTCACAGCCATTGATTCTCTCTCTCTCTCTCTCTCTCTCTCTCTCTGCCTCGGCAATCGGCTTTATCTCGCGTGCTGGCGCAGTATAGCAGAGTTGACCGTTCGATAAAATTATCCAGCAAGCGCATAGGCTGCTGATATGGAAACCTCTTATCGCATCTTGGAATTTTGCTCAGTTTCGAAATCCGTCGAAATTTCGATTCATTAATTAAGATGACTGTCATGTTTGGCTTTCCTCCAAAATTTGCAAAGGTATTTCTGCACAGAGACCAACAATTTTCTTTTAAAATAATTGAGGAATGCCATCCTGGTACGACTACTGCATAGTTATTATTGCAAGATCTCAAGCAATTCAATCTATTGAGCAGAAGGGTATTTCGAGAGGGTATCATGGTTATGCAGATTGCATTGAATGAGATATTTGACCGCTTCATTAACTCGATCAAATTACTAAAAGCATTCGGTATTTGTACAATTCTAATGCTGATGGTTTAGGGAATAATAATAATCAAGATTAAGTAATCGTAAGGAACTGTAACAAGTGAAACAATTACTTTACGAATTAATTATCATCACACTAACTCACTAATCAACCCATTTCCTAAAGTATTATTTTCTCGTGTTCGATGGGCACATTTAAAAACTGAACGAAAAGAACAAAATGTAATATTCCCAAGCAAACACTATGAAGAAGGAGAAAAACAGATGGCAAAACTTGGTCCTCGATCAATATTGAAAACTGAAAAGCTCCTTCTGTTAGCAGCTTACCTCAGAATCGGCAACGTTCCTGTCGGCGAAATTGCGGACTTGGCAATGGAGGAAGGCGGTGCCACCAAGCTGGACAGTTACGTTCGTGACGGTGTTATTCTCATTGGCCTCATTCGCTCGTTGTAACTCCTCCAGGTTACTATACCACAATGCTTTCCACTCGGACGGTGGACTGTATGGTAATCGTCGTTCTGAAATTAAAATAAAATGTTTTTTTTCTCTGAGCGTTCTTATTTTCTTCCTTTTCGTTCGTGAAAATGTGATATTTGGAGAATATCGTAAAAAATATCATTATCATGAGAAGAACCGTTGTTAATTAAATATATCAATTGATAATGTATTAAAAGATGGTATTCTATTACATTCTATCCGCATTCCTTGTAAAATCTGAATAAATGATGTTTATCTTTCATTCTAAGAAATTCAAGTCTACCAATAGATGAACTTGAATTTGATAGTCGAATAATAAACAACGTTGTAAAATAATATATACTGTGTAATTTACGCGGGTCTGAATCCACATTATTAACAAAGAAACAACGAAACTTTAATTAGCTCAATATATACTTTGTGATTCATTCCGACTTACTTTGAAAAACTCTTCTCGATTTCGCAACCCTCCATCCAATTACAGACAAGAATTTACCGTAGAAATAAGGACCGACATAAACCACTATTACCTTCCCACTCGTTCCTTATCGTTCGCGTGCCCTCGATATTATTATCTGCTTTGTTCTCACTGCAATATAACGGATCGTTCCTTGCGCGCACGGCTATGTTTACACGGGCGAGCGAATTTTATCCTCTCCCACTTTTCTCTATTGGAAATTTATTATCCGAAGCTTTCGCATCGACTCTCTTTCATCTGCTGTAATTAACTTTTCAAATCTCTCGAGAAACGAACGTGAGGTATAATACTTTGGTCGTGATGAGATTACTTTATTTTTTACTGTTAATTTACATTAAAGATTATTGAAATGTGTCAATCCTTCGATAACGGAGTTTTTTCTTTTTTCCAACGTACGTGCACTTCCAAGAATGAGCTATAATCACTTTTGCCGCGTGATCTTGACTGTTTTATTTCCAATAAACCTATACATCTCTATGATGATTATGGCTGATGTATTATTAGATTCGAAGGGGTCATATGCAAATATTTACTTTCGACCTAGATTTTATAACGTACATCTACGAATTTTTATTTTTTCTGGTCGAAATCACTGAATGTATTTTTAATACTTTGACGTGAAGGATAGAGTGACTCATTGTTAACGTTCATGAAGAGATATATGAATATTTGGAATTCAATGATCATACAAATATTCAAAGACGAAGCGTGATACTTCGTCAATATTTAATGCGTACAGAATACGTCATTTTCTGGTTTGTCTCCATAAATGTTAACGTTCCATACTTTGTTTCTTAAAAAAAATGATAAATATTGCAAGACACTTAAAAGATAAATTTTGTTTGTGACATGATAATTCTCAAGAAATAAATAATACCATAAGTATTTCACTTTGCCCGTACTTATAGGTAAAACAAAATTAAATTTCCGTTTGAGAACATTACTCGTAATGGAAAGGCTGTAGAAAAAAAATATTCCGCAAATCGAATACGGCTCAGCGAAAACTCAATTAAAAATCTAATTTACTTTTCCACACCGTGGATATACATACTAGTTGATTCGAAACATATTCCACCGAGTAAAGAAAAATAATTGCATCACGTGACCGTATCTATCGAATTTCATTCACACGTAAAGCTTTTTCTCCGAAAAAAAACACGTAAAGCTCGCTCGTTTCGTTAAAAGCTTAAAAGAATAGAAGGAGAGGGAAAAAAGAGAGAGAGGATGAAAAAGAAAAGAGCAATATGGCATTGTTGCGAGTTTTGCTTGGGCCCGTGAGGTCTTTTTCACGCCGGTGGAAAATCGGTCCTTAATCGGTAACCCGAAGGGAGGGACAAAATACGATACAGAGCAATACAATGTAGTATGCCTTTTACTTGTAATTAGAGCTTCATCTCGAGAAATCGGAGAATTTTTTCTCTTCGCTTAGAGAGCCAATTTCATTCTGTAACATCTCTGATCATTCGTAGAAAACGATGTTGATTTTATGCCGTTCGATCGTTTTCAGGCGCTCTTCTAGGGCACCGTTAACTGATTATTTCTTTTCTTTTATTTTCGACAAGATTACATTAGTGGGTTTTTTAATTGTACAATCTTACTGTGTAATAAGCACTTTTTAAATTAACTTTAATTTCGAGTTTACGTTAATACCGAAAAAACAGATCATTATTATTACTTGCAACAAAATAAAAAAATGTGTACGTGAATAAACGTAATGTTTGAGGCGAGTATAGATGATTGATTAAAAACAAACTTAAAATCAAATTGTTTCATTAGTGTAAAAAGTAATAAGTAGAGTGCATATGACGAGAAATAAAAAGGTCCAATAGGAAGTCATAGTCATATTCATTGGAGTACAGTGTAGGACTTTGGAAGATTTATAAGACGAAAGCCATTCTCGCGTGACTCGAGACGCGGAAAAATGTTAATTCGCGCTTTTCTCTTATGTAGTTTCGTAAGGTTGTCGCGCGCACACACGCACACACACACACACACATATATATAACGCTGACAATGGCATAATTCAGTTTCGGCTCGTAGGATATCTTATGTAGTATGCCTTTCTCGCATTTCGTATGACTAAGTAAACAGCCGCGTGCGCTAGCAAATGCAAATTTCAACGAAGACGATCTCTCCGTTCTCATTATTATCATTGTCATTGTCGGTAGGATGTAATCATTGTTATATCCTTGTCGTTCTTAAAGTTATTAGCTGTTAGTCGTAGTGAGCTTTTAAGTTTGGAGACTTTCGCGAACTAACTCGTGATATAAATCGACTTTGCATATATATACAGTGCGGTTCAGTAACGAAATTGCGTGCAGTAAAATAAATATTACCACTGTGGTTTTTAGACAACATGCAGAAATTATTTAATATTTGAGGCGAATTTTTTTAACGACAATTTATACGACGATGTTGATTTTCGTGTTTCATGTTTGATGTGTAGATAAATGTCAAAAGATTGACTGTAATTCTTGCAAAAATAAATATTTCGGAATGTTCAAATATATTTATATAGATACCCGACAAACACGATATTGGACACCGACGCAGCAAAAAAAAGTAAACATGGTTAACTGGTGGAATATTGTTCCACTTTCAATGACGTTATATGCTAATTTCATTTAACAAATAAACTACAACTGAAATAACTGAACTATCGAAGAATTAATTCATTATTATTTCATCATTGTCTATTTTGTTATATTGTGCCAACTCTGGCTGCGAATTTCAAATAGTCAGTGCTTTTGAAATTAATGATCGTTTATTGTCTGATTAGAGTCAGTTGATCATGTCCCCCTCCCCCCACTCCCGGCTCGAAATATCCATTCAGTGATATTAATGCAGATTTCTATTGGCAAGTTGATTGCTCGGATTTTCGGTCGTACTCTAAACTAATGATTCGGGATCCTTTCTGAAAAGCACTTATCTTTCTGTATAACGGTTTTCTTTTTGAAAAGAGTGAGTGAACGAGAGGGAGAGAGACAGAGGAAGGGATGTATTTAGCGAATATAAATAATAGAGGTACCTATAACGGTTACTAGGTTTTTTCCCAGACTTGTAATACAGCGTTCACATTTATTACAGCGAGCAGTTTTCAAGCTATTATAGAATTAATTCTAATGAACTACATTCAACTTTTCAATTTCAATTTATTTTAATTAACAAATTCAAAATTAATTTGCGAGCTAACTAATCTAACATAATTTTCATTTTTTCACAAATCGTGAAAGTAAATGTAGGGAAGTGGGTGGAAAATGTTTAATAGTAATAGAGTAAATTCGAAAATTTAATTTGTCATGACAAAATGGATGTTTTTATAAGAATATTTCTATTCGATTCCTCAAAAGCATATTATAAATATTCATTCAATATAATTTTCTGAAAGCATTTTATTATAATTTTTTTATCATTCGATCAAATCAACGAGTCAAGTCTATCAGAATGAGCAGTAAAAACCCACGACAACCTAACGGCAAATCGAAAACTTGTTTTTTTTTTCGTTTAAACCCAACAAATGAAAAAGAGCGCGTACTACATCAATATATGCAAACACTTCGAAAGATTAAATTCCGAATAGCACTGTGAGTGTAGAGTGAGAGATGAACTGTCAAATGCGGGTTCACGCGTACATACTACAGAGAAAAGAGAGAGAGAGAGAGAGAGAGAGAGAAATTGCAATAGTCGCACGCCCGAGTCGATAACGTCCTTCGCGCGCCCTTTCCATCAATTACATTTAATTTTTCCGTTTCGTAGCCCGTGATAATGATCAGCGAACGAGCTGACGTTCTTTTTCTCTTTTTTCGTTCGAAAATTGCTCTTGTCATTTTTTATTTGTTTCATTTTTTTTTTGCTCGTCGAACTATTAATGACGTTGAGTTTGAAATTGATATATTCTCGTGGAACAAGTTAATTAAATTAACTTGACGAATGCACGTGAGTGAGAGAGTTTGAAAATAGGATAATCAAATTAGCTTGTCGGGATAGGGGGGTACAGGTAGAGGGGTGCTTATTTCAAGTATATAATGGATTGATTATACGCGCGAGGTGAAGTGGTTTGTGCATTTAAATAATCGATCCGTCAGAGTCAAAGTTTTGTTCAGGCTAGAATGGAAGCATGTTTGGAAATTTTAGCTTATGTAGCATATATTCAGTGCATACTATGCAATAATTAGAAGTAGCTAATTTGGTCCCTATACACTTTCAACTTTGGACAAGCTTATTTTCTGCATTATGCATTTCTGAAATAAACAGTACAAAAAAATTTAATTGAGATTCATATAGCAATTTGGTATGATCAACGAAAAATGATTCGCTAAAATTTAGAATCACTTTGTATTATTGCGAAGATTTTGAATATTGATTTTTAAAAAATTAACAAAAAACAAATATATATATATATATATATATATATATATATATATTTTTTAGTAATGACAATTACTCATTTTATCCGCTGTTTAAACATATGCCACATATCAATTTCATCAAATCATATAAATTAGGGTAAGCTTCGTCGCTCACTAAATATCTCTCGCTGATGAGGACGTCTACAAAGTTGTCCTCCCCAAACAACATGCGTATATAGTCTCCTGCCAGACGTCAATCTGCGCGCACGCTGAGATTGCCATGGGGATTCTACTGGAAAGTGACTCGATGTATGGTTATATATATTTGCCCGTAGGCCATTTGGAAACGAAAACTCGTGTGTACATTTTACTGCGGTTATTGGAATAGTAGTCGACGTTGAAATATCGACTTTGAAAGTATGAGTTATTACTTGAAAAACTTGTATAAGCAATATTTTAGTAAGCTTCTATTGACAATTGAGTTTCATTTGTATTATTTTATCAAAAATAAAAGATTGTTAGTATATTCTTTATTACGGTTTCAATACCGTAATGAGCAGCTATATCTCTCTCGTTGCTCTGTCCCTTACACAAAGTCCAGCGGGAAAGCATTGAAACGCACTCCTACTCGAGGAGTGTATTTGCATGCAGCATTTACAGTCCATTCGTCGAGGGGCTATCTCAAGCGAGGATCCCTCATGAGAGGTATGTATTTGTAAACCACGCACCCATAGAGAAAGAGAATAAAGATAAGACCACGATCAAGCTTCCATCGAGTGAATCGTCGATACGCCATGCGAGATAGCGTTGAATTTTTTAGTACTCGTGAGACATCTGTTTATTCGATCTCTTCTTTGTGCTTGCTTATCTCGCACCAGCGATTTTTCTTGCGGCTTAACACCAACGAGTCAGGGAAACAGTGTCATTTTTATTCCAGAATCACATGTGTACAGCCAACACCACCAATCTATATATGAAGAGGTGAGTTTGTGAACGATAAATAGAGACGTAAATGTAATTACTTGTCGAGTCGGTTTGGCGCCTCGAAAATAGAATTGACAAAATGTCAACGAGGCGTATTTGGCGATGACACGTTTGTCATATAATTGACGGTGACTTTTTAATTGACGCTACAAGCCGATCGACAAGAGAAAATGATGGCTCGAGTTTCAAAGAGGCGTAGCGAGAAGAGGGAGAGAGGAAGCATTGATAAACGATACTGATGTAAAATTCATTCGTTCATTTACCAATCAAATTGTTATTTGCTCGTTTGATGAACCCTTCTTTCGTTTACAACCGAATTTAAAAAGTAATTCTCAATATCACGTGTGTGTATGTCGAATCGGTGTTTATTAGTATCAGCTGTCAGGTTAAACAAACGTATTTGAAATAAATTTCAATTCAAATTGACAGAATAATTCTGAATAACGTTTGTTTTTGTTGTTCGCGCGGTGAGTTTGTATTGACGAGCTGTCAAACAGTTTGATTAGACGGAATGGAAAATGTGATTTTGTTTGTGTGTTTTGGCGCTTAACGAGTTTGTTTTGCATAAGTTATATTTGACATTATTTTTGTAAACACGAAAAATTAGTTGATTATAGAAATGATGTATACTTCTATATTTTTAAAAATGAATACGAGAGCTATGTGATGTATTTTTTTAATTTTTATGTTCTGTAAAGAAAAAGAAAACGAAAAAGACTTTGTATTCATAAAGCGTGTGCACATCACCTACCGACCTCTTTATTTTGTTTCTACGTGCCTCGATTCATGAAAGTATTTTTTTCATCCTACTCGCGAGACGGGGTGTGCTCGATAAGATAAAAAAGAAGAAGCAGCAAATATTCATGTGCTCTTTAATTTTCATGAGCTTACCCTTCAGCTTCGCATCGACCTTATACGAAAATATTCGTCGCGTTCGACATTCGTTTGCGTGAAAAACAAAAAGACTCTTCGTGGTAAAAGAAAATCATTTCACAGTCTCGTTTCTTGACATGCAATCCCTTTCCGCCTTCATTTTTATCCTTCGTGGGTGACTATATCGGATCGCTCGTCGTTTATCACATGCCTCAAGGGTAAAACGAAAGAGAGAACGAGATAACTCGAGTCGAAAGATGCCAACCCGGAAATGTTGCACGAAGTAAATATAAACTTAACTATCTACGAGCCGACAAGTTTTCACGCAAAAATAGCCTTTTCATTGGATATCGTTTTAGTTTCTATTGATAGATATGTTTGAGGAGAAGATTAAATTGGCTTTGTGAGTAGGTCTACTTGAAGATTACACGGTTGAAGTGATAAATTGTGGAAATTATCGATTGTCACGAGACTTTCTGTTATTTTATTACAAAATGTAATTGAAATGAATCAGATATAAGCAATATATTTATCGAATATAAGAGTATTAAAATAATCCGCTTTGAAAAGTGCAAAATGACGGTCAGATTAATATAATTGTAAATCATCATTGTTTTAAAACTCAACGATTAATTACATTTATGGACTAAATGTCAGTATAACAGTAAGTGGCTTTCAATTAATGTAACTTCATCGCTAAAATTTCTCAACTACAATTCATGCATTCTATCGTGATTTCGACATTAACGATTATGAATTAGAAAAATTACAGGTCTATTGTTAACTTTAAACAATCTCTGCAACCTATTGTGAATTCGACTGTAGAGTTATTTGCTAGCGTAAATGTTATATTGCGTTCGCAATCAATACTGTATCGACTAAGTTTTAGTGGTACAAAATCATAGATCAAGTAAGAAGGAAAAAAGCTCGACCAGTACAAAGCCTTTAATAAACCGTTAGTAACACCGCAGCACGGATGCGTTTATTCGCAGCTACTGGCTATTGGATTTTTTTTGGAACCCCCTCAGCAATCTCGTGAGAATAGTTTCGGCACATAGTTCTCTCTCTCTCTCTCTCTCTCTCTCTCTCTTTGACTCGGAGAGCCACAGCTTGTCAGTCAAGCATCGCCAAGCCGTAAATCAAAGTGTAACTGCGGTAGAGGGAAAGAGAAAGCTCGACCCAAATTTTCACATGCTATAACTTTTATCTTTTTATTTCGCTCTTCGCAAAGGGTTACGACGGGGGGGGGGATTGTAAATTTTACACATGTAACATCACATGCACGACGAAAGAGCTCAAGTATTATGGGTATTATCCCGAATTGTTTTCCATACTGTGCTCGATTACATGAAAACAGCTGTTACGTTCTTTTTTTTTCGTTGTTGCAAATATTCGCGGGAGCAAATATTGAGTTTTTAATCTATTTCAGCGAAAAGTGATCAATCAGCTCGTTCGCTTCGGTATATTACGAATTTTTTTGTATGAGTATTCGTATTTTAACAAGTGCTCTTGCGAAAGGTGTCAAGTGAAATTTTGCGTGATTAACATTTGTATTGTTAGTACGATAAAAAGAAAAAGTTTACGCTGGGAAACTGTTTATGATTGTTGTTTATTCTTCCAAAATTTCGATGAATTTTTTAACATTGCGTGAATTGCTGCGCGAATGGAATAATACGCAGCGAAGTGGCGACCATTGTGACAGTCGCTATATAGCTTTTTCACTGCTGGCGTTAAAATATTCACCTGTCTTTTTGTGTTTTTTTTTGTGTTCTCGCCACGACAAGAAAACTCGTATCTCTATAAGTCTCTACGTTTCTGATTCGTTGCAGCAGTAGCGGTACGCATGTGAAAACGATATCCCCGATACAAAACATTCCGTTCAGGCTGTGCGGTATGAAATCAAGGATGACAAATTCAGCGGAAGGCAGCTATATACAATGTACAGACGTTGAGTGCGAGCGCATGAATATTTGAAACGGAGGAAATCTGCGAGAGATGTGACGTTAGAGAATGTCTCGTGTGTCTCGCGCTCTTGCTGCTGCTCCTGGGCAAAGCGAAAAATCCTAATAATACCGAGGAGAAAAGCGACTATATATGTATGTGAATGTGCAAGAGCCTGAGGACATTTTAATAATTCTCGAGCGAATAAAATGAAGAACGCGCACAGCTGAGAAATTTTTTTGCTGCTGTGACGACACCGAAAGCTCATATCTCGTTTGATAAACAGCGCCCAGCTGAAAATGTGCGTCGAGCACTTTAATACTTTCCCTCTCGCCTTTTTTTTGCAGCCTCACCTCTACGCTGCTACTACTGCTGCTGCTGTTGCTGCTGATAACGTTCCAAACTGCATACGTCTACTTTGCGCAACTTTAAGCCTTCCAAGCTATCGGATGTACGCTTGATAATTTTTGATAACGTATTTTCATAATATTTTTTTCCTAGCTTATAAAATATAGGCCTAGTTTCAGCGCGTATTTAATGAAGAACTCTTTTTACAAACAGTTTGAACGCAATATCAAACTTGAAAGCTAATTTGTAGCTGAAAATAGTGTTTTACTGGGATCATTAGGTGGAGTCGTTCAAAATTTATAAAAAGCATTTTAATTTCGCGAAAACTGCCGAGTTTTAATGAATTGGCGTGAACAGAATTGTTTTTTATGTGCTTTAACAAAAAAGTTTGCAAAGTCGTTCAATTTCGTATTTTCATTATGAAAAATACTGTGTAATATGCACTTATACCCCTTGGCAAAAGTAGCTTAGTATTCAGTGAATGAAAAGTCAGTTTTCAAGAGCTCTTTAGATTGTATAGTTTACAAAGTATCTCGAACGCACATTTTTTATCAATTTTTTAAAATAAAGACGTTTGTTAAACTAACAAATGACGCTCACCTCGATCGAGTGATCTAGCAAGTAAAATTGTTGGTAGGATGAGAAAAATCATGCTCCACGAGAGCTGGTCCTTCATACTTGCGAATTGTAGAGTCCTCCTGAAACAAAATATATAGATATTGTTGTAAAAAACATCAAAGGTATTCGCACTTTCGCTTTTGCACTTTAGCGTAAAAAAATAGGAAAGGTTGCATGTGAACCAGAAAAGTCGACCGGATCGTAATAAATCGGGAAACAACATCGGATCTATACGCACCGCATATACGCAACACACTCACGCCAATTTGATTTCTAGGATTGAATCTGTTATATTTTGTTTGTTTCGAGTTATAAGCCCACGAAACTAAATTTAAGAAATTCGTACTCTAGAGAAATTATGTACATGTAAGACAGTAAAGAGTATATAAATTCTTTTTTTTAATCGCGAACTTAAATCTTAAATCTGTAAGAAATTCGTTTGTATTCCACTAGGTGTAACTTTAGTAGGTAACGTTCAATTAAATCTAAACGCATGATAAGTTTAAAGTAGGAATTAATTGACCTAAGGAGTCAGTTTTTCAGTTCTAAGAAATAAATCCCTAGAGGCTATAGATTTCTCGGGAAGTCACACGTCCCGGACTTTGTGGGTCACTCATAGACGCAAAAGGTCAGCTGATTGACTTTTGGTCGGTAGGCTGCCGAGCGAGAAATCAAAAGAGACAAAAGCGAGCGTGAAAGAGGGAAAGAGAAGAAGAGAGCGCGCGGCGTGTCAAGGCCCATCGAGGGCGACGACCCGGGGAAAATGTTAGCGGCAACATAATAAGACGGGCGCGGAGGTTCAGGTGTAGGGCACGCGAAGGGTGAAGACTTCACTTCCGTTTTTTGCACAAGACAGGGGACCCGTTTTTCCGCGAGCTGACCCCAGTTTAGAACAATTTGTACGCGAACACCTTAGCGAAAATTATACAGTGTACTTTCAAGTTATTTTGAAAGTGGCTATAGACCACTATTGAAAAAAACGTAAAGACACAAAAGTTAAATTCAGGAATTATCTCTACTCAACCGCACTCTTTTCAATCATGTTTATCACAGCGTTCATGAATCATTTATAATTTAACATCAAGTCCAATTAAATAAAAATCATAATCGTATTAATTAATGCTGAATATATTAACTACATTGAAGTATCTCCAGTAATAAAATCATTCGATCAATTTGCTTCACATCGGTCCTCATAACTTCAATTACTTCGATCCGATCAACTACCGGATAGCACATCACTTAAGGATTATGCAAGATCGTAGTTAAGAAGGTATATTGAGTAAAGAGAGATCAATTCCGTTAATAGCTATTTCTAACGTCTTAACTCTCTCCAATCAAAAAAAATGATTTTTAAGACGAATTTTAAAAAGTTTGTTATAATATAGAATGTGAAATAACAAGGAATTGATTGTGGATTTATAAATGTAAATTAATGTTTCTATTGGTTCGTGTAAATGACAAAGAAAGTGAATTTTATTCGATCGACGAATGCTATAAAAAGAAAATTACCGCAATATATAGCGATGAACTCGATACATGTATAAAACCAACTGGCGATGGAATTCCAGGCATTGTATTCTGGAAGACAATAAACGTCGCGGTTTGTTGGCGGGCCTAATAAAATGAAATTCAGCCTCCCTCTTGATAACCTGTCAGGTGAACGACCGGCTTGCCGACAGCAGCAAACTAGAGAAGTACGGAAAAGCTCCAGAAGTACGATGTGTAGGAATTCTCTTTGTTGCGGCTCGGTTAACAAGTTCAAGATAATTAGAAATACGTAATTGAGGTTTCTCGTGATAGGAGAAGCGTTTTGTATCGAATACTTTTTTCTTTAGTTATATCTCGTGACCTTAGTCATTTCGTAATTTGTTATTCATTGAGTAAATATTCATAGAGATTTCATCAGCTCGATATAATGATAGAAAAGTCAGTCGGTTGACACGCAACCTTATACTACTTATGTGAAAATAAAACTTTCCGACGTATACGCTGATAAATAGCAATGATATATCAACATTTGCAACCTTATACTACTTGTAAAAAATAACTCTTTCTGACACATACGCTAATAATTAACAATGATGCATCAACATTTGCAACGTGTTTGTCAGATTTTTCAAAGTTGAAACTAAATTAGTATTTCTCTAAGGGGAAACAATCGGCACTCAAGAAACGAGATTTTTATTCGAGAAGTTTTAGAAAGAGAAGTGGTGGATTATGATAATAGCCTAGTAAAGAACACTTCCTTAACGAGATTCTCGTTTACCTAATTAATTCTCGCAAGCTCCTGTGCGCTCGTACCCACGTACTTTCTTTCTATGCAAACGTTTGCGCGCGTTTGAATCCCTCTCTTTCTGTATCTCTTACGCAATCTCTTTTAAAATATATATATATTTATACGAAATCTAAATGGCAACTAACTTTCTTTTTTTCCAAATGCAATTATAATTGGAAATTATTATCATTACACTCGACGTATGATTGTTGAGAGCTCTAAAAAAATGATGGAGACATTATGAAGACACAGGCTGAAATAGCACTTTGTCGATTCTTTATAGTTTCTCGTCTGCCATGTTTTACCGATAGACAACAATTTTTTTTTCTTTCATCACAACAGGCGTTCTTGATATAGTAGCAAAAGCATTAAATATACGTGTAGTGCTTTCATTTGCATGACTCGATATTGTACGATAAAATTATTATTGAATCCGAGAAAATATATGTACATGTATTCATGAAACGTAATTGTTATTATCATAGATTGAATGTTATTTTTTTTGTTAAGTTGGCCATCTTTTCAAATGGATGACCATTAATTTAACGATCTTTAATAATTGGGTCGTTTGGAATACAAAAATGGATTTACACAATGACGCTCATCTGTTTGGATTATTATGATAACGATTCAATAAAATATTTCTATTTTTCACACAGCAATATTTAAGCATTAATCAACTGAATTTTAGCGCTTGTATAATCGCTTATACGCGAGACAAAATCTAAATAATTTCTTTTTAATTATAAAAACCTCAAATAATACGGTATTATGTTGTTTATTTACTTCTACAAATGATCTATTTTTCAACAATATCTTACATATAGGCTGATCCTCAAAAGAATGTTAAGCGAATAATTTTACTGTTTGTACCCACTTATAGTTCAGGAAGAAACAACAGAGCGAAATGTAGGAGCGTTCAACAATGCACAGTTTTGTGAAACTGATGAGAGAACAACATTTAGAAGTCACGGCGTACATTATAGTAGATAGATATATCTTGTGTTTATCTTGCGCTCAACCAACTGGAATATGATAATGGCTTTTCAAGGACGAGCTTTCATGCACATACGGAAAATGAACGTGGTTATTTGAAAATATCATGCGTAAGCGCTGGCGATTATAATTGTTTTTATCGGCATCCTTGTGTAAGCATTGTGAAATGAATAGAAGTCGATGTTGATTGAATTATTGTGTTGTGTACTAAGAATTGCTGTGACGAGATTATGGATTTAGTCAAAACAGTTTTGAAATGTTAACGAATATTTTATGATCATTATTGGAAACTGTATAACACGAGTGTATCAAAGGGGCATTTTTTTCTTTGATATTTTGGTATCATTGGATTTGAATAGTCAAAAATGACGTTATTATGGGATTTCGATTTTTATATAACTCAAAGATATAGTATTACAAAATAAAATATCATCTGAATTTCTTTTAGCTTGAGAATTTATATTAAATGAGAAAATATTTTTCTTTTTAAAAGTAAAGCCTGATGAGAATTTTGTAAGCAGTTTTCGATTAAAAAACCCTTTTCATTTGACCTGTTTAATGCCTTTTAAAAATATTCATTATTTTATATATTAGCGTAGAAACCCATGAAATTCCTATGAAACTGTAATTTTCAATCTAGATAACTCAGGCTCTATCATAAGCAGAAGAATAATGTTTTTATTTGTTTGTTTCTACGTGGATTGTCGTCCAGATGGAAAGCTCCCATAAATTAGCTACAAATTAAATTATCAAGACTCTTATAATAATATGGAATAATATAGCATTTGCAAGCTTTTACAGTAATAATGTTGTAATGCTCCAATCATTCAAAGCTCAACGAAAAAAGCTAGTAGTAATAAAAGCATGCTTAAATTCATACTTTGCCGTAAAAAAATATTCAAGTTGCCGCAAATATCACGTAGATTTAGTCGAGATGGGGTATATGTGCGAATAAGAGGTGTACGAAGACAGGCTAAGACGGTAGGATCAGAGAGGGTAGAAGGTTGGGTTATTGCTGTGAATGCATAGGTCAGCGGGCAAAAGCCGCTCAAGAGCCGTGGCCCTCCCCGACGAATACGTTATTAGTGCCGGCTGGCAGGGCGGTCGCCGTAAATAATTCGAGCATGAGATCGCCGGAGCTACACCGGCAGCAACGCAGCGATGCATATTTCAGGGCCACGAGAGATGAATCTCTACTACGCTAGCAAGCGTGTAGTTACTCTAAAAAAACTTGACTATTTTTTGTTGTTGCAAAGCTGTAATTAGCAAGCTCACTTTCATCCTTTTTCCACTCTACCCTGAATGAATCCCCATTTGCCAGTTATCAGTTTTGATGATGGTTTAATAATTTATAAGTTTAGTACAAACGAGATGACAACAGAGAGAATGCTGCATAAAAATGAGTTGTTTGTCCTGAATTATATAGTGACGTGAAGGTTTTTCTTTTCGTTTTTCTTCCTCTTCTACAATTGCGCAGCTTTCTGCCTTTTTGGAAAATTCATGGCAATTGCTCTACGTTGGGTAGATGATTATAGTAATGCGGTTCACAAACGTACAGCTGAATAATTAAACGACAGGATGGATTTGTTGAAGCAATTGGACAACTTTATTTGAATACGATTGTCTGGTGGAAAATTGATATTTTAGTCCGGATGATAAAGTGTTCAAAATGTATGGAATAATTGTTTTTTAATCACGCGTAAGATTGAAACACGTGCAATTTTAATGCAGTGTCAGGCCTTTTATGTTTTCTTCTTCGAAAAAGCACACAATGCCCAGACAAAGGCCGTTCAAAATCGAGACGCATAAAGGGGCGTCAGGTGGTCATGTGGAACTTATAAATCGGACGGCAATTATTGTACGTTACGAATTCGATGGGAAAAAATCAAAGAGAAACGAGGTATGGAAATTTCGAACGTGACGCGGACGTCAATAAAGTATCGATTCGAATATACACAGAGCCTCTTTTAATAAATTAAAAATTCCAGTGAAATTCATTAGTCTGTAAACAGCAGAAAGTATGAATATTCTCGCAAGTATAGGGAGAGAGAGATTATATTTTTATTATGTGTAGAATTTTAATGTTATTGCTACAGTGGTAGATGTTTACTCGTAAGCCAGCAACAATGTTGAGTTCCATTTGTTGCTGCATATGATATGTATTTTACCGAGGTTGTTATTTGAATGTTAGTAGATTTTTTGAGAGAGTGAGAGTTAATTATAATTTTCCACTATGACCGTACGTTTTTGATTTGGTAAAAAAATGGGGCGTGACTCTGTTGGGACGTAATCAGATAGTAGAATTCAAGAATTCCGAAACTGTCAAATATGCGGAAATCTTTCTTTGACATTACGGGAAAAATTGTGGAATTATTTTCGTAAATGCAATAGAAAATTAATACATTATACTAAGCATTATTTTATATTTTTCTGACCTGGAAACTAGAATATTTGAATTTTACAGCTCATTTGAAAAATCGTTAATGAATTCTGGAATAAATGTAGTCAATAACGAAAAACGTTACGAAAATTGAATATATTTTTTTTTTATGCTTGAATTTATAAAGTTAGAATAGCAACGTCTACTAAGCCAAATTTAAAATTCAAATACCTATTGTAAGATTATCCATTCTAAATTAAAAGACTATTTGAATTATAAGAAATAAGTGAAAAAGATTTTGGAAGGTATATCAAATGTAAAATTATCGATGCGTTATTTCAAATATTTGTTGTATGATAAATAAGTTCCCGAAACTGTCATTAATCGCTCGACATTATGAACGTATTGAAAGTGACTCTTTTTAAATTTTCATTCAATTAATATACTAAGGCCTTTCAAAAACAATACTTACGGTAGCGATTGTGAAAGATACGAATCTCACGAAGGAAATGTAGTATAAAATGGTAGGTGTACATCTGTACAATAAAAGAAAAAAAGTGGGAAAAATTCAATAGCCGAAATACTTCGAAACTCTATAAATATGACTATAAATATGATCAGCACAAAGACTAAGGTCGAGAGAATCCATCGGTAGGGAAGAGTAATTATCGCAATAAACCATTCGGGCGCTGTCTGACTATTAATAGAGTGAGACACGTGCGGGCAAACTGAGAGTCCGCGTTTTTTTCTGACTACCTAAATCAGTATATAAGAATGGACATAATGTAAAACTCATTTTACGAAATAAGTACATTGACATTTATGTTTATAAGCGTTGTGAGTGAAAAGTACGGGAAAGTGCTGTCGCTATAATACATGTAGTTTTCACCTAGACATCTAGATACTACCAGTCGTACGTGTAACATAATCTGGCATAAGATGATCTTCGAGATATTTCTGCCTTGCGGGTCAATTTGCGAATAGGGTGATACCCGAAATGATGATGCCATCGCTAAACGGCATAGAAATATTCAGAGAGAAAAATCACTGGAATGGACTCAAAGGAAGATGCCACTTATAGTAACAGGGATGGGGGGGGGGGAGGGGCAAGGCGCAAAGAGAAACCAAGGACGGTAAGAAGACTATTCCAAGCGTTCTAAAAGACTAGACTTCCAAGTCTAGTCTGTTTGTATAGATAAGCGTTAAGGAATTTGACAGTAACATAAATTGTTATTTAAGATTTTAGATAAACTTAAAAAAAATCCTAAGTTTTTTCTTTTCTAGTGACCTACATATCGAGTATTGGACGCTTCACATATCGTTCGCTTTTGTTTTGACAAAAAAGGTGTATGACCTCGTCGGATGGGAATTTCGTTTTGAAAATAGTATGATATGTGATGTGACGTAGTCAAGAATTAAAATTAAGAATTCTAAAACTATAAAATATACTAGAAGCTTTATAAAAAAATGAAGAATGCTGTGTAGTTACGCGAATCGTTTAAAAAAATGTGTTTGCACCATTTGCACTCCTTGTGTTAAGAGGGAGCATGATTTATAGTTTTAGTAATTGCAGTGTACGCAATTACACTGCAAAAATTGCAACATATGCTCATCTCTTCAATACAAATACAAGGGTATAAATAAGGAAAAAGTTATGGGTCAAACGCGTTGGTACAAAACATTCATAGAGCGAGTTTCGTTCTACCAGTTGTCTAGGTGAGCTCATAGAGCGAAAAGCAAAATAAAAAAAAGCCCCTCATGTCTGGGTCCGGTTCTTTTTATAATCGTGAGAGGACACGACTTTACATCCTTTCCACGTTGATTTCCCATTTTGGGGTTTCTCCAGCGCTCTCGAGTAGCTAGCTTTACTGTCCCGTTTCTTAAATAATAATTAAGAAGCATTTTAATTTGACTGTTCTTAACGAAACATCTCTTTTTGTCTTTGAAAAAAATTTCCACCTTTTCGCATCAAACCAAGTAATTAGACATCTGAAATTTTCTGCGTTCCTTAGGAGAAAAATTTACAGAGATCGAGATGCATCATTTTAGTTAGTCGAAATGGTGGCATTTTCCCGTCCTTGTACAGTTTTCATCCGGTCTCGAGGTTCGTAGGACTGTCTTGATGGAGTTTGGCTTCGAGAGTCCTTGTAGCTTTCCAAACTTCGATTTAATAATTGGTTGTACTTCGTCGATGAATTCTCCTTTACATGGTTTTTAAATATTTAAGTATAATATGAAATTAGTAAAAACAACGCGTCACATTTCAGACACATGCGGTACGTTTGCGCAGAAAATGTGTCATAATACCCATGGTGGCCTTAGCTCATGTATTGTGGTTTTTACGACACATGTCGCCCAGAGACCTGCTCGCAATACCCCAATAAAACACAAACAAAAAGACGCGGAACCAATCGATCGTCCCTATTCTATTTGTAACACTAGCGTATGTGTGGGTACGTTTGTGTGTGCGAAAGTGCAGACGTGTGCTTATCTAGCTGCTCGAGACGACGAGCGACGTCTTCTTAAAGAGGACAAGGTTACTTGCTGCCTTAACAGATATACGAAGACACAATCGATTGGCTGCTGACCGCCCTCACGAACCTTTCGATAAACGAGAAGCGCAATCCTCGGTAACGTGCGCGCGAGGATGATGACGACAACAACGATATGCCGGTGAAGTTCCCGCATCTGACTTGTCTACCTTTTCCGGCAAACATGAGGACTAGAATAGCTTTACGGATATATTTAGACTCCTTGTACATGACGTACCGCGGATTAAAGATACAACGAAGCTTCAATATTTGAAGTCGTGTCTAAGGGTGTCTAAAACGCTAAAACCATTCTAAGAGTACATTACATGTCTACGTTAAAGGCGCTACAAGATCGGTACCATAACCCGCGATTGACCGTCGATAAATTGTTAGATTGGATTTTTAATTTGCCGTACTTGAAAAAGAAGTCGACAATCGACCTACGCACGTTAGTCGATGAAACACGAAGAATCGTTCTAGCACTCGCGAAATTGAAAATGCCGGTGTCGAGTTGGGACGTATGGTTTGTGTGCAAGTTGGAGGTTAAGTTGGATCCGGTATCAAAAAAATTTGGGAAGCGGAATTGATTACGAGAGATTGCCAGTTACCGAATAACTCGCATGATTGCGAGAGCAACGACGCCGCTCGTTTCCCGAAATTCGTGGATTTGGTTGCCTTTTGGGAGAGACGCACACAATCGTTATCCGTAATTTATGCGGATAAGCATGACAAACGAGCAACACCAACGACTAGCGGTAATTTCAACTAGCGTAAAGTCCATCACACAAGCCGCACCATGGGCCAAGGCCGCAAAATGTGCATTCTGTTCCGGATATCATTTTATTGCACGATGTCTCATTTTTAATGAGAAAAGAGCCCCTCACGAGCGCCAAAACGAGGCGCGTCATTTAAGACTGTATTTTAACTGTCTCGACAAGCACAAATCGAAAGACTGCAAATCGAGGTACATTTGCAAGCCCTGCCAAGAAAAGCATCACTTTTTACTCCATGAATTTTCATCGAATTTTGATAGCAAAATAGGGAAATTAACGAAAAGATCAATTTATTCGGACATTGTTCGGTTATTCGATCCGTTGAACTGGCTCACGCCAATTACCGTGACTGCCAAGGTAATCATGCAGGAAGTATGGATCGAAAGGTTCGAATGGAATGCACTGTTGACTAGCGAAATGCGTGAACGGTGACAAGACTATTGTCACTTTCAACTTTTCCCACGTTATCAGTCGATCAGTGGCTGGGGTTACCTCCAAATAAATAAATAGACGAGGTCGTTGCAAACATCGCTACAGTGACAATGCGACGATTTACCGCAGGGCGGGCGTCGAGCTCCGTGCTATGTTCCAGGTTGCGATTGTGTTTTATAAGGAAGTTGCACCTGTACTAAAAGATGAAGGCACATCGTGGACTTTCATACTTCCAACCATCTTACACTATGGAGACTTATGAGAGGCTGGAGTAAGGTCTACAAACAATTTACTTAAAAAAACGGTCGGAGAATGTAAACTCACATTCGAGGAGATATCAACTGTCTTAACAGAGATTGAAGTCCACCTTAACTCTAGGCCGCTTTGCCCGCTGATGTCTGACCTAGAAGATATACAAGCTCTAACCACCTCTCATTTCCTTACCGGTGAAGCGACACCATCAGTTCTAAAGAATTGCCTCGATTGTTTTTTAGCTAATGCAGCGAATTCATGACACTTCATCGAGAGACAATTAGTACTGTTGAAGGATGAACGATACCTAACATCAAAGTGGCCCTTAGATTGCATTCTCGAACTTCACCCTGGCAAAGATGATCTCGTTCGAGTAATCACTGTCAAGGCGGCCGCTACCACTAGTCGTCGACATATCGCCTGTCTCGAGCCATTACATCTGGTTCAACCTGAAGACCAAGTAGAGCCAACCAAACGAGGTTGATAGGACGTGTAATTAGTTTTTTTGAAAATATTCGTTCAAAGGACGAAGGTAGCCGAAATGTTCGCACCGTTTGCGCTCCTAATGTTAAGAAGGAGCATGATTTATGGTTTTAGTAATTGTAATTTTGTCAATGACAGATTCAACATTTACTCATCTTTTAAACACAAGTGATAGGGTATAAAAAGGAGAAAGTCATAGGTCAACTGCGTCGCTACTTGAACGGATATATATATATATATATATATATATATATATGTCATATAAAAAACCAAGGGTCTGTTAATCTCCTCAATTTTGATAGGACACGTGCATGAAAAAACACGTTCTTTCTCGAAAGCCCAAGTTGAGTTCGTCTCTTTCACTCTACTTGGCTAGTCAATCGTACTTTTCTCGACTCCCTAGTTTGTTTCGTACGACTGTACCCACTTTGCCTTACGAGTTACATTACTCTTTGTCTAGTAAATGTGAGGGTTCGTTTTCGTGTCTATACGTTTGTGCATGCGAAAGTCCAGACTTGCACTTATCTACCTGCTCGAGACGACCAGCAACGCCTTCCTAAAGAGCTAAAGACAAGGTCATTTGCTGCCATTAGGAGACGCTATCTTTCTCTGGAGCATCTTCTTCAACTGTTAAATAAGGCTTGATTCTCAGATCATTCTCAGCTAGGAATGCTAGCAAGGGCACTCCCCCTCCCCCCCATTGGAACTACATTCGCGTTATCATCTGTCATAGTGTCCGTGCATCAAGCTGGTAAGCGAGCGACATTGTCATTAACATTTATATTATATTAAGTGCCATTCAGCTCTACCGTAACTCTAACGAATTGTTATAGTTGTACATGTCAATCGAAACCCGTTTTATTTATTTTTGTAAGTAAATTTGGTTTGTCTTTTTGTAATCCTATATGTAACACATTATGTACGTTTAAAAGCCATTTGAACAGCCATTTGAACAGCCATTTGAACGTACATAATGTGTTACATATAAGATTACAAAAAGACAAAACAAATTTACTTACAAAAATAAATAACCGGACCACTCATGTCCGGTGTTTTTATGCCGGCTGAATATGAGTATATTCCATTAAACCCTTATTCCAATTCCACTCAATTTCTGTTTATTTATTTGTCTTATATTACACAACTTTTTAATATTCACTCGTTACGATTGATTTAGATATACACGATTCAGTTTTTACATGAGTTACCTCTTATCGAACTCTGGTACATTGAGGTGAGACTTATTTTGCTTAAAGTAAAGTCTTCTTAGCGTCTAAGCTAAACAAAATGCAATATAATAATCATACGTAAGTACCTATCTTTTTGCATTCACCAATGTCACCAACAATGTCACCGCTGTCCCCTCTTATTCTTAAATGTATCATGAGATCTACATGTCTTACATAGAGGTCAAATTTAACATTTAGAAAAATATATATATTTTTGTACATTCTTTGAAAATGCAATATAATAGAAAAATTAGAATTCTGATATGGAAAACATGAATAGAGTTATTTTTTCAATATTAAATATAAAATGAATATATTTTCTTTAGCCGCAATTTATCTTTTGACTTACTCGAGTGAATTGTCGGTTGATTATTTATTTGAAAACTCAAATATTCGAATTTGATACATTTTCTCAAGTTTTACTTTGTAATATTAAAAATGAAACACGTGAACGAGTGTGTAATAAATTTATACGAAACGTCTTTAATGAATTTGGAAACAAACGTGACCGATAACGGAAACTTTTGTTTTAAAAGTTGAATACGCAATTTGGTTTGTGCTTAAATTTATAGTTAGAATTGAGGTAAATTACAAATTTAAATGTCTATTGTGGATTGCCCACTCCAAAAGACGAAGCTATATAAAAGAAAGAACTTTCTGAAAATTACTTCAAACGTTTTGTGGCAAGAATGATCGATACAATATTCTGAGTGTTGCTTCTATGTGATAAATTAAACTCTTGAAAATGTCATTAATCGATCAAATTTATGAACGCATTGAAAGTGATATTGGAACTACCAGATGCAATGAAAGTGACAGTGAGATTGCGCAATACTTTGCTGGCCGAAAACTTTTTATTACTGGTGTAACAGGTTACGTAGGAAAATGTTTGTTAGAAAAGCTATTGAGAAATTGTCCGAAAGTAGAGCATATTTACGTTCTGATGCGCGAGCGAATCAAAGGTTCATTAAAGGAACAGACGAAGAAATATTTTCAAAATGAGGTATGTGGAATATTTTGTAAAACATTAGTGACGAATAACAATAAACTGATGGTCAATAACAATATCTTACATCTGTTGTAGTTTAGTTTAACATAAATTTGTTCAATTAGCCATGCCTTTTTGTAGATTTTTAATCCATTAAGAAAGAAGTATCATAATTTCGAAGAGAAAGTGACAATATTGAGAGGCGATTTAATATCTGAAAATTTGGGTTTATCTGATGAAGATAGAGACACGATAATAAACAATGTCAACGTTATATATCACAATGCAGCAAATGTGAAATTCGATATTAAAATTAGTGTATCTCTACGAGTGAATGTTCTCGGAACTAAGGAAATGTTGGATCTAGCTCGTGAATGTAAAAATCTCGATCTCTTTGTTTATGTATCGTCAGCATATTCGCAATGCTGTAGAAAAGATATTAGAGAAGAATTTTATCCGCCACCTGCCGATTTAAAGACCGTATATAAAACAATAGAGGCGGATGAAAAAGTTGAAAATGGCCTACCCGAAGAAGCTTTGAAAATCTTGGTTGGAGAACATCCAAATATTTATACTTACACAAAAGCTATAGCTGAAGATCTAATCAAGCAGTACTCCCGAAATTCAAAGTTCCCTTATGTCATTTTCAGACCAAGTATTGGTTAGTATATAATAGTAATATTTGGTGCAGTACTGTTTATTAAGATATCAATGCCAACGTATTCTCTTTTATTATTTCAGTCGTATCTGCGCTCAAAGAACCATTAGCCGGTTGGTGTGGGAATACGAATGGGCCCGTTTATATCTTCTTAGCAGCTGGTTTAGGATACATTCATACCGCATATCATCATGATTATCCCATGGATTTCATTCCATCTGATTTAACAGTAAATGCACTACTAGCAATTTCATGGGATGCCCATAATCAGTGGTAAATCAACACTTATTTTAATTTGGGATTCACGTTTGAAAATTATAAAAAATGTGTTTTTAGGAAAAATAATCAGCGACAAGGATTAGTATATAATTACGGAAGCAGTACTACAAATCCCATATCCTTAATGTCCCTTCATAAATTCTTTAATCACATGCCTCCTATGGAAAAATCTGTCAAAGCCGTATGGTTAAGTGCTATAGCAAATACTAGTCATTTATGGTTATTTTACATATTACACTTTTTTTTTCATTTTATACCATCGTGTTTGTTAGATTGTGTTCTTTCGTTGTCGGGGAAAAAACCCAGGTAATAATATATCACTGATTAAATATATTCTTTTTGAAATAATTCAATGACAAGAAAAGTGACAATATTTCCAATAATATAAATTGTTTACAGAGCCCTTTCTCTATTCTGGAGGGCATCACAGCATTTGGATAAGATCGATTATTTCGGTAACGGGAATTGGAAAATCTACATGCCTAAAACACTTGAAATGATTGATAAAATGAGCTCGACTGATAGAGAGATATTTTTCTGTGATATACGTGCAATATCGTGGGAAGAATATGTTAGAATTTTGTGGAGAGGATTAAAGTATTACATTTTGAAAGAAGACGTAATAAGTGAAGCAGGATGTCGCAAATATTATTTTCTTTGGTATATGCACTATGGATTTGTCGCAACCTGTGTTTCAATCCTCTTTTATTTTGTATTCAAATTAGCGACTTTCATATTTTAAACTTTACGTAAAAACATAATAGAATGTACTTCTAAAACGATCGATGAATTTTCAAAGTTTGTAAAGTAATAAGTTACTGTATTTACTTTATGCAATACGTACAATGTTGAGTATTTTAAGTAACTTATCGTACCATAGATGTGAAATAAATAATAATTTTTTAATGCCATTCCTGGAAAATATTTTACTGCAAAATTTTATAGGAAAAGTTTTCCCTTGAAGGTTACTCAATTCCGAAAAGGAATCTATATTTATCCATAATGAGTTTTCACATAAGATTACATGTCGAGACAATTTCGTTCTAGGATTTTTTCTAAAATTGTTATCATATTATAATTTGGAACTGGTTGTTCCGTAAATATTAATTTTTTTAGTTGTTTTTACTTTGTGTCCCATTCACAATAGAATATTTTCACAATATTTTTGTAACTAGAGAGAATGATGATTTTTGCGCTATTGTTAGTGAAACTAGTTTATTCAGCCACAAAGATGCCATTTATTAAAGTTTGGATGGCTTATAGTCACGTGAAACTTTAGCACAATCCATCATTGTACCAACTTCAGCTCCATTCATCCGAACTCTTTCCATGTTTCTATTTGATCGGTATCATATTAAGGCTCATGTACCTTTCAAAGACAATAGTTATGTGAACCTATCTACCTGAATGTTTGATGACACCATCTATTTACCCAAAAGTGTTTATTTGTCTACAAGGAAAATCTACACATAACCGGAATCAAAGTTCAATGGAAATCTTATACAGTTTCGCATGAAGTTATTTATCTTAATGGAAGAACTCGGCCGTGCGGCAACCGATATAGAGTGTATAGAGGTGTCAGGAGACATTAAAGAGACGCAACACGTGCGACCAATACGTATGTAAAGGATATATACGTTCGGCTACGTGCAACGGCTGATTTCAGCACTTATTTCTCATCCAGACTGAGTGCATCCTCGATCCACATTGCATTCAATTTCCTCTGATCGAATTGCAGTTTTCTCCGCGATCGAATTACTTCTTTTCCCTTTCCCGATGATTGCTCGAGCTGGCTATATCAATAGACATTTTGGCTGATGTATATTCGATTTCAGAATAGCCGCAGAGCTTGATTTTAAACTACATTTGACATTACGTTTTTCAGATTCTGTTACTTTTTTTTATAAGCACTATGCAGAACCGAAGGACTTTTACTTGTTTATCTCTATAAATTGTGTCATACTTTTAGCACTTGGCTTGAGCGGATTTACATACTAAAGTGTCGTGTAATAAATAGATTCGTTATACCGAAGAAACATATTTTTCTTCGTTGTGGGAATATTTCAAAATAAATATACATAGGTACATTCGCGAATTTTTATTTTCTTTTTCATTAGCCTATCATTTGCATCATCATACAATTTTCCAAATTATTTCGGAGCAACGAGTCGAGAGCTCAATTTTATCAACATTATTCATAATGTCAGTTATAAGCTGCATATGATAAGCTTATCTCATCAATCATCTAATTTATCAATCATCGCTCGTAGTTTTTGTAATAAATCTCTTGAACGCGTAAGCTTGTTACACGAATTTTCGGTATTGGGGAGGATGAGGGAATACAGGAAGCACTTCAAATTAATTAATAATTCAATTATCCAAGCGCAACGAGCTTTCGCTGCATTAATATTACAGCAGCGAAGCGTGCTAGTACTCGCACGAATTAATTTTTATTATAGAAATCCGCGATTAAACCCGCAAAGGTCTCGAATAACTGCGATTTGTATATTAATCGTCGAATTTGTCACGCGGAAAATTTCTGGAACGCTTGTGTGTTTGGGAGGGGGGGGGGGCAAAAGGTAATAGCGATTGCACAATCCATAATTTATGGTACGCTGTGAATGTCCTAAGCGCGCTTGGAATATCGAATTCTTAGGGCATTCCGTAATTTCACCGCATTCGGCAAAATTTTTCGCGTAGTACGCGTTGTCGGGAAAAAGAGAGCAAGAGGTTACGCGCAAGCTATTTTACCTTTCTTTCTCTCTGCCCTTTTAGTGAGAAGAAATATAAAACTCTTGGGGTGTATTCCTCCCTGCTAACCCCCTTTGAGAGAAAAATGCGCAAGGAATGCGCGCGCAATTACACGATTTGCCCGCGCCGTTGAAAAATCGATAACTTCGCCGTGGGGCAATTTCCAAGTTTCGCGCTGAGCTTCAACTCTCTCTCTCTCTCTCTCTTTCTCACTCTTAGCTAAAGTAAACGTCGACCCTGCGCTCAAGCGCGTAACGAGTTTATTAATTTTCAGGAGATTACTCGGGATAATTACTTTTCCCGAGAACACAAGTTTTGTGTTTTATCGGGTGTCAATTTTTATCATCGAACAAATTGAAATTTTTACATTCAACGAGGCGATGACGAAAGTTCTTGAAAGAGGAGATATAGAATCTGATGAAGTAGACAAGAGATTGGTGATGAAAATTATACGGTATACCTAAAAGTGCAATGTTTCGTGCTGTTGACGGTAATTAAGCTTTCATTAGAACTAACAGCTACATTTTTATGTGAAGCTACAATTTTCAGTTACAAGAACAAATGCTGTAATAACGCATTATCTTATATCATCCTAAAAACATCATAAACTCTCATCTTGCGTATTCATAATCAGCTGTATACTACACTCTTTGCAGAGAAAATTATCTTATATCTAGCGAATACTTGACAATACATGTAAACAAAACTTAACTCAGCCATCACGTACTTTTATGTTCCGAGATTTTCGTGATCTAGTAAGATAACAATGTGAATACCACTAATTTTTAAAATAGAATGTACCCTCAGTTTTTTTATATATGTTGTTTAAAACATGAATTTATATGACATTATTCGAGCTTCGATTCTAAGAAAAATTATTTTTAATTAGTTTATTTCTAAATTTGAAATTGTTTCGTTTAATTTTTAATTTTTTTTTTATCTCATACATACGAAAGCATTTATAGCTAGAAACTTAATCAGTCTACAAAGTTTTCGGACATGGATAATATTAAGAGCTTTTCATACATTGACATAAATCTTAACTTTAGCTGGCGAATAGCGCACGATAACGTAACTTGACTTTTGCTAACTTTAGATTTGAAACTTTCTCGATCTATTCCTAATTACGCAATATATTGTATTTCGTGTCTTTAGTAAAAACAGGATTTTTCTCCAACTGGTTATTCGATTATTTTTTTGACATCAAAAGTGCATCATACAGCTTCTTCATAGATGATTCACAAACCTTATTTAGCGACTTTCATTGTCTTGAAAATTGAAAATCTTCATCAATCTCACTGAATCGAATCTTTTTATATCTATAGACGTGATTCTCCTCGAATTGGAAAACTTCCGAAAATCCAGAAAAAGAAGGTAAAGTTTTCATCAGGGTCAGTTTCAGTTAGCCTGGGATATTGGAGTTCAGTTGCGACACCTGAGCTGTAAGAAGTTCAGTTTTTTCTGAGGGACTGTATAAGCACAATAAAAACGCCAATCGGCTGAATTAATGTACTTTTATTAGCTGAAAGCGAGATGAAATGCTTATTATAGAATTTTCTTTATTTCAATGTGCATGCGAGATTATTTTTACTGCACCCTCATTTTAATTGTAGAGTAAACGAATGTTAATTATCAAAGATAATGTATTTTCTACGCGCGTGCTTCCGATAGTACCAAAGTCACAACAATTTAGTGGCATTGTAAATTTGTATGAAATTCATATTTAAAAAAAAATATTACTCGTTGGTAATATATCTACCTAAAAAATCTCATATATCTATCTGACACTTTATTAAGGAGAGGATTCAATCGAATCTCTCTTTCCCCTTTCCCTTTTGTTTTTAACAGCTACATACTTCCATTTATTGTTTTCGTTATTTAGTACTTTGATTGTATTTTTAAAAATTTTTATTCAATTCCGAGTATCATTTTCAAGCAAATATATCGTACAGTTCCGACTACTTGCAATTGTATCATTTGAAATTAATCTAAGAACGAAAGCAATATATTCCAATGCATCCCAATGTAACGTTGGATGAAAGTCGCAAATATAACGTTTTTAATACACATGTCGATAATATACTTTCTTTGGCAGTCTGTGCGAGATATTTGCACGTCAAACGTCGAGTTTATAGCCGCGTGTGAGGTATATAACGAGCAATATAAGACGAAGCCGCCTGAGGCGCATCTTTGTGACACACGGCAATGGTATATTCTTCGGGCGGGGCGCGTTGATCGATCGATGCCGAACGATAATGCTGCTTTTTATTGAAATCAACGATTTTACTTTTTGGTCACGCTTTTCCACTTTTAAATCTGAAGTTAAATGTGACATCATAGTTTTTATTTATTTACTTTGTTCGTGTTAAAATACAATATAAGCGATGCGCCACTGGACGTTAAGAGCATCGAGACAAAATAATTCCAACCAGTGAGAGCAGAATGCGTAGCAGGATTGAAATTTTTAAGCCCGGCGATTTTTCGTTCATCTCCCCGGAGAAATAAGTACGCAGCCATCCAGTGTGACTTTACTGGATTTTTTCCAAGCGCTAATTTGTCCCCGTTCACGCGAATGAAACCAGCAGGAAAAGGGTCCTTGGTCTGTTGGTGGGCATATATTTTTTTATCACGTTATTATTTTTATTTTTGAACGAATTCATTATTTCGTTGCTCATTAGTTGCTCCGTGAAACAGGTAAAGTCAAATTCACTATAGAGACAAGGACCACTGTTTTCATCAGCTGTACGCATACGTACTATATCTATGTATAAATCGTCGATATAAAAAATGCAATCTCTAGTTGTAGAAGAATATTTAAATATGAGTTCGAACTTTGTAATTCACAGAACCCTGAAATCAGACTTCGATCCACCTAAAAATAGAAAATAACTTTTACATAGATATAATTGCAAAGAGGTAAAAGGAAACAAATTTCACATTTGACAAATCTTGATTAGAATTTAAAAAAATATTGTCGTCATACATACATTTAATTGAGAAGCTTTGCGTAGTAAGTTTTAATGCACGCTTGAGCGATAGAGTTATAAACTCACTCGCGTGTTTTTTCAGTGTGAATGTCAACGATTTCATTTGAATTTGGTAATGTTTTGAAGTATGTCGTGTGGTTCATTATTTTGCAGAGAATGGTGATGTTAGATAGCGCCAATGTAGTATGTGTGCAATTTTCTGAATTATATATGACGTTTTCCCAGTTTCTCCGAATAAACAAAATCAAAAGGCGTGTCGGATTATAGCTTGATATGAGCGGATTTATTTTTTAACAAAAACGATGGTCACTACATATGTTTAATTTTAAACGAACAGATTTCTAGCCGACCTATTTCTATATTGACGAAAGTCGCTTCCATTATTGATTTTTTTATGACTCTCTTGTTAGCTTTCTTACATTTTCGATCATAAAAGTGACAATATATAGTAGATCGGCGTGCATTTTATCGAATGGAAAGTTGCAAAGTTTTTTTACGGGCGCTTTTCCAAGGCGTATCGATTTTATAGAGCATAAATCGAATGAATACTGGCTTATGGAAATTCTTAAACAATGACTGTTTATATCAAATAAAAACTTGAATGCTCAGTTCGAATATGGTTAATGGGAAATATCAAGTTTTCACTAAAGAAAATTTCCAGTTTACATATCGGGAAAATTGCATTAATTAGAGGACAATTTTGCATTGTTTACTGCAAATACTGGCACGTGCCTCCAATGCAAGTCTTGCAACTTGCGTAGAGCTTGAGAATCATTGTAATCCGATCACGGCACGTAAATTAATGAGGGATGGCATAACCCCAGATTCAATTGATGTTTCATTAGCCTATCCTATCATAAACTGGAATTCATAATGCATATGCATGTACAAGACTATATCCTATTACTGCACACTAAGTGCAATAGTAGTCTGATAGAATGTTGAGAAAATCGAAACGGTGATGGAATTTTCTCTTTTTTTGACTTGAAAATATTTTAAAAATGTCGTGGTAACTATCTATCCCTAAATGGGATTTAGATAACTTGGAAATAGTATGGAATCAATTAATTAGGATAATATTCAAATCGCACTACTGGTAATTATTGCAACAAAGTAACAATATTCGGAAGCTATTTGAATGAACTTTACAGGTTGAGCTGATCACTACGAATACGAGGCGGAGATGTGAGATAATGATGAGCATGTGTAATGTTGATTACGACATCGGCTTTTCGCATCAATCAATCATCCATAACTGGCCTGCATAATCTACTGGGATAAGCTTCGTTCTAGCACGTCTGCAATAGGCGAATCAATCAAAACCAATGTAACGACGCTTATATAGCTGTGTGCTTTCGTTGTGTCATAACTTTAGTATTTACAAAGCGTTAGATGATAATTTCTTGACTTTTACATACATTATTTGGCAAAAATACAATTTCAAGAAATAATCATAACCCACGTCGAATAAACAGCGTTTTTATCAGAAAATCCCTTAGTCGTTATGATTTCCTAGCTCGTCTCTTTTTTCTTCTTTTTATCCCGACCTTATCTTGTCACTCTCGCGTCATTGTCCTCTGTATCTCGCGGGTAGTAATTTGTCGTGGGTGCGTGCTTTTGCACCTATCTTGATGTTGGCCACGCGCGAAGAATATTTATGCGTTGCGAGAGGAAGAGAGAGAGAGAAAGAGGTGTTTACTACACCGTGAAATGCTTTTATAATATAAATAAAAAAAACAAACAACCACTAGTTTTATCTTGGATTATCATACATAGTCATTTATTATATTTTATCTTTTCAATGCAGCGAGTGGAGATCTTAGTTGAAATCAGCATATTTCTGAATAAAAGTAGATTTTCTCAAGTGGAAGAGAAAGAAATGCGAATTGCTCGAGCGTGAGTTTCAAAAATTCAGATGTTCGCGTCTCCGCGGATTAGTTTGCTTCTTTTCGGAGAATTTCTCCGAAAGAAATGAATTAAGAAAAAGCATTAACAATGATGGGACTTTTTAGAGATGAATGCGAAATTTAGCTCCCCGCACTAGTTTTTTTTTTATTATTCTTATTAAGAATTTTTATTTTATAATAGTCGATTGGATTGTCAGATATTTTAAATCGTATAATGAATAATTGTTCGAAAAATATATCAAGATGCATTGAAAATTAATAAATTCGGATGAAAGTTAAAAATTTTCCGTCTTTTATGAAGATAATATCTATGTACATATTTACAATCGACCAGAATCGTAAAATACTGCAGAGGTAACAGTGTTTCAAAGAATAAGAATTTAACGTAATCGAAGTATAAGTATGATTATTTTGCTTTTATGAAAATAATATTTATATTTCAAATAATAATAACAGATTAATATTCAAATAAAATTTTATATTTCGGTTACTAGAAGCTATTCCGTGAATGATCAATGTATAGCACCTCATGTACGCTTCTTCAAATGTCTTTGTCACAACAATCTTTGCGTCTTTTTCCTGGATGAGCAGCTCGTTAGCGAAAATTACATCCTTGCCGCGAGTACAGTGTAATCTTCTGAACAAGGCTTTCGTATTAATGGACGTAAGGACATCTAAATTTAATGATTCGCCTGCTGCTTCGTGTAATCCTCGTAATCCTTCGCGTAAATGTTTACTTCCCATTAAGACAGCACGAGCATTCGAGTCACGCGTGTAAGTAAAGCTTTCTTGTTTAAAGATAATGTTTTCAGTATTTATGATTAAAAAATTCGCGTAAAAACTACGGTTGCGAAAGAATTATATTGTATATTTGATGTTGATTCTGGTCTGGATGTGAACTAGTTTATGGAAAAATGTATTCATTGAAATAGATGTTAGACTTATACGAGCAACGGGCTTTGCGGCGGGAGTTAATTGGGTCACAATGGTAAAGATTCATATCCAGACTAACAGTCTATACTATATATGTATATATGCTTCTATGCATTAGAGAGTTATCGAATACGAATTTCTGATACTTTTCTTAGTAATAAATAAATAGAAAAATACATATTGATAATAGTGCTTAAATTCTTGAAATTTAAATAACTCTCGAAAACTACATCTCTTGAAATGAAAGTTTAAATATTTTATCAAAATCTGGGTTTTTTTATCTAATGTATAATTAGATGATTGTAGAAATTATCATTTAGTAAGATACAAGCTTACTTTGTATGTACCATGCAAAATTGACGTGTTTTTAGGAAACTATAGTTTTGTGAACATTCTAATTGAATCAAAATCGATCATTTTCTGACGACAATCGCAAAGATTTATTTTTTTTCAAGGAGTTTGTTTTAAATGACTTTTCTATTCCCTAGTGAAATTCTCATTATCTAATATCATTTTAAACTTTTATACATTTGTCACCATATCCACTTATTTCACACCAACGATTTCTCAATCACTAACTAAATTTTTTTTTGATTTATTGAAAAATAACGTAGAGCATACAAATTCAAAAAATTTTCAATCTGAGCAAAAGTAACATCAGTATACGAGTAACGTCGTAGCAAGCTTCACGTGGCATCACTTCCTGTGAAATATCCATTCCAACCACGATTATACTTCACCGCGGGAGAGCGGCGATTTATCAGTCAAGACGCGCGCCGCACACGCGTACTTACGATCCTAGTTCTTGAGAGTCAACTCCCGGACGAGCAATTATCCCATTCAAAATCCAACTTATTTCCTTCGTGTTCCTCCAAAGCCAAGGGCTGCTCGACGATTACCTTTTTCGTGATTTATGTTTTTTTGGATACGAAATAAATGGCGTTGTACAACAAGTTTGTATTATGACGTTCTGAGTGTAATGGAGAAAAATACATAAATAATATAATTGGCATACATAAAAGCAATATTTTAGAAATACTATTGAAATATATACAAATTTCGATGAAGTTAAATCGATCGACATTGGAAGTTTCGAATATATAGGATTAAAAGCAAATAGAAGAACGATATATTGGTAGGTGTCAAGCTGACACGAGATCTCACTCATAGCGCGCCAAGTTCTCGACTGTGCCATTGCTCGCATGTCTACTGCTTGAAATGGATTGTGCCACTAGGTGGCAAAACATTGAGCTATGCTGTTTCTCTCTATGTTTTTTGTTCTTGTAAGATTACATTTGCGCTAGTATAGTGAATTGTCAAAGTGAGTTGCGTTATGTGCTCACGTTCATTTTTTTCGCTATATTTTTATTCGAGTCAGTAGAGTAAATTTTTATTATAACAAATCCATGTGCTGAGCACGTTTTGAGCATTTTATTTTATTTCGAAAAAGAACGTTTTATTAAGAATATAAAGATATAGAAACGATTTGAATTCATAAAATCTTATCGACGTGAGCAATAATCTATCATTTAATTTAATGTCAGCTCCGGCGAAAAGATATTTACAAATCAAGGATTCATTGTCCTCGATATGACATATTTCTGTAATGCTTTCAATTTGTAATCGTATTTCCAGACAATTCATTTCGAATTATCTGAAGCTATCGACTCATTGACTTTTTATCCGAGAAAAATAGTTTATCAGACAACATCGACCACTCGTCGAGAATAGCCTCCCTCTCGCATCGATTTATATAGCCTATAGTATACATGCAACGAAGGATATTCTTCTCTTTTTTTTGTTTCGCATCCATCTCCCAAAGCTATATAACTTTGAGAAACGAGAGAATACCAAAAGCGGGAGTTTGATGTATTTTTGATCTTTTCCGCTTCATTTAGCAGTCTTTTCACTTGAACAGCCAAAAACCATTTGCCTTACTCACATGTTTATTCAAAGCAACATTTAAAAAAAAAGCAATCACTTTCGCTTTATATTTTTCGATTTATTTAATAGACATAAGTTCGAACCGATAGGTTACACTTCCGATGATATATTTTTGTAACTTCAAAGTATGTCGATCCAACATGAAAAAGGACAAAAAAAATACACCAAGAGTAAAAGAAAACCAATCTTATACGACTATATGTGTACGTGCGTGTGAGAGAAAAAGGTATTGTTCGTAGGCACCTTTACGAGGCGAGATTGCGACAGCTGTTGCAAGTTTACGCCTACGAGCATTAACGTGGAACCCGTCAATCGCGCGCCAGTTGTACTGAAGAGACGAGTGTGAGCGAAAGAGAAAGAGAGAGAGAGAGAGAGAGACAGAGTGAGGGAAGTTGCAACAATGCGCGTACGTGTTTCAGCAGTAGATTGCAATGTGCTATCTCTTTTGCACTATTTCCATTGAAGTTTAATGACTGCTCGTTGTTCGTTTCAAAGCCGCATGTATCTGAATATATATACACATACGAAAGTTCATTGAATTCGCAAAAAAAAGAAGAGGCTGTGCAGCTTAATTCAAGAAAGAGATAATAATCATTTACTAGTAGCTCAACCCCCCTTTCTCTTTCTCTCTCTCTCTCTCTCTCTCTCTCTCTCTCTCTCTCTCTCTCTCTCTTTATCTCTTGCTAGGATTTCAATAGTCGAGAGGTGATGTGTAAAAGTTTCGAAAATGTTGCACACCTGTACAAATGTGTATGGCGCGTATGTATATTGGGAACGGATTTGTGCGAGTTTTACCGTTATACTAGGCTTTAAAATCCAATGGATTTTTTTTTCAACGACACAAGCTTTTGTTAGAGAGGCCGTTTGCTTCGCTCTGGCTATCGGATCGACTAACTTTTCTCCGTTGAAATCCCACCCCTCAAGCCCATTGTGCTTTCTCAGTTTGGTTATCTCGTTCTATTGGCAACGACTACTGCTTTTTCCATCAGCAAGTATATTCCTCTGATTAATTCAATTGCCGATAATTTTTTTTCGTACAATTTTACATGTATATATTAGTAATATTTATGAAACGATGCTTCGCGTCTAAATTTACAGTGCGACAGCACTAAATTTTATTTGTGCTAAGTTAATTTACAAAGTAAAATACGTATGCTTCGAAATTTATGTAGACGTCAAATTAGCGTTCGGGAATATCAACACTACCGTTGGTATATATACATACGAGTATATGAATATGAATCCGCGTTTGTTTATTCAACGATGAAGCCATTTATAAAAATATGGTAGGTCAAACACTTCGTGTATATCCTCGCAAAGCTTCAACGATGATAAATCGTGGCACTGCGGGCTTTATCAAGACGCACGATAAATGCTCTTTTCAGCGTTGTGAAACTAACTTGAAGTACCTCACATATATGCAGTTTTTTTCTCGATAGTTCATCGTTGATCTTTTCAACCAATCTCATATCTGCATTTTGATTGACAAACTTTGTTTGTTCTGGTAATTTATGTACTTAATTACATCTTTATAATGATATACTTGGAAGTTACATGTTTACAAAATATTATATTTGAAGCTTTCAAAACACACTTACGCTTATTGCGCATGCGGTTTAAGTATGCCAGACATAGTACATTGGTCGAAATACGAAAACATGCTTTTGTTCTGTCGCAGAGTGCAAAAAAACCTTGGTTTTTTCTCTCGCCTTCCCGCAGACATTTGTCTTTTGTTCCACTCAGTCTTTTGAGTGTCACAACAGCCATTTAGCGTTATTGCATGGCTTACTCTCAAATATTAAAATATCCCGTGGCCATTCAATAATCACGCGATTGTCTACAGTGAACAATTGATCCGGTTTAATTATCTGAATTACGAAGTTTCATTCTTGGTTTACGAACATAAATGAAACTCGTGGTGCATCAAGCTATGGTGACCGTTTGAAAATTCGAATATCATTAATATGATTGAATTTAATGGAGATAATCAGCACCGGATTAATATTATTATTATTATTATTCAAGAAATTCATTAGTTTAATACGCAGGGATTATGGCGTTTATTAATGATGAAATTGTCCGATATTGATAAAATGATTACCCGGGAATCGATTGTATACGTTTTTATGAAAATTATGTAAGTTATAATAACGTTCATTGCAATTATATGACTGATATGTAAAGATAGTATTTACGGAAAAAAGTTCCACCGTAATCGAATAAAGAATGAAGAAACTAACAAAAATTTCCTAGTTAATGTGTAAAATAAGATAAGTATCACTTTCGACAGAGACGACCTTGTTTTCGTATTTTCACTTTTTGACGGGCGGTGGCAAGCAAGCGGTGTTGGTCGCGCTTTCGTCGGCCAAAGTTGCAGACTCTCTCTCTCTCTCTCTCTCTCTTTCTCTCTCACTCCCTCTCTTGTGGTGGCGCGAATGTGTGCTCGCGCGCGCGAGCCGAAAGTTTCGCTAACTGTGCTTGAGAATACCAACGAGATGTCTATTTCGAGTTGGAGCACTTCCTACTGCATGAATCAATTCGGAGTGGGGCTATTGTATCGAGACTAGTTTCTCACGCTACCATGACATTCTACACGAGTCGAATAAAAATATCGCTAGCAATTATACTTCAGATTTATTTCTTCGACTGAAATTTCAAAAGTAATGTAGGTTTAACATTAATCTGAATATAATTACTTTGATTAAGCGTAGATTCGTCTATATGTATACAGTATTCAATTTGTTCTGCGGTGTGGTTACATTTGTATCCAATTTGTGTTACTTTCTAAACTAACAAGAAGACTTTAGAGCCTTTGGGATTTCAGTTACGACAAAACTTGGTAGATAACTATCTTATGTCTTGAAATGTATTAAACAACCATCGGTATCTTTAACAAGATTATCCGAAGAGAAAGAAACAAATATATGTTAGTAATAAAAAAACCGCATAGTACATCCCTTTCTCGGATATGTTACAATTGGACTTAATTTTATAATATATGTTATTTTTTAAATCTCTCAGCGGTGGATTCAATTCGCTACTATGTCTGTGTAACGATGTGAATAATCTCGTATTTCAGACCAAGTTTAATTCCCCGCAAATAGGCAACAACAACACAGAGCGATAAGCAATTGATAGTGGGTAGGGAGGTAGGGAGGTATTAAATCGACGGGTTGAAAGCGATATAACGCTCTATGCTGCTTGTGTCGTGATAATCTCTCTAGCGCGAACATACGCGCTCGAGGGATATATATATACGTAGTGGGCGAACCTCGAAATAAGCTTTCTCGTTAAGGCGATAAGCCGCCTGAGCGTGACGCTTCGCTTTTCGCAGATATATATATACGATATGGTGGTGTCACCGCCGTGCAACGTTAGGTGACTTGTTAACGACCATTTTTCTTTTCTCAAGATGCTTTTTCTACGTGCAAACTAAAGGGGGTTAGTTTTCTTTAGGATCAAAGAAGCTTTCTTCGTTCGCTGCGCACACGCGTTGTTTAGTTATTTTATTATTGATTAGATCACATTTTTCTAAATAAATCGACGAAATAGCTCTATAAAGTTAACTGTAATGCATTAGGTCAAAGGTGGTTTATTTTTCAGAATACTTGGAAATAGACGGAGAAATTTTTATTTATCGAATTTCTTAGCGGAGCCATTTAGATGTTTGATATCGAGAACTGTTCCAATTTCTAAGTAACGAATATGAAAAATTACAAAAAAGTTTTCTTTGCAAAAGTTACGTTTCAAATTTTCAAAACGTAACTTACTAAAGAACCGAATTCACTAAAATGTAAAAGAAGCTCAAAGCTTTTATACGCATGTTTTTTTTTAAATTAGTAGATTTTCATAATTGTTTGAAACACTCAATTGATAAAGTTAACGGTACATTAATTGGAGGTGGAAACAATATGGCATATTTTATTGCGAATCAGTTACTTCGACTAAATGTAACAATGCAGAATACGGAATTCCATAGCTGGCTAATTAACTCAATTTATACTTGAGAAATTCAAAATGAAATACATGTGGCGTGTCGGAAAATTTAATTAGACTACTTTTGAAGATGTAACTAACTTGTGGTAACTCGCAAAATTGAATAAAGTTCTCTCTACGAGAACGTCAAAAAAGAAAACAATTTCTACCAAAATATAAATGGAAGGTAAGCGTTAAGATTAAAACAATTTTATTTATAACTCCATCCTTTTTGGAGTTTGACATGTTCACGATACAATGGATAGCCCAGTGGGGATATAGCTATTTTCGCATGGGATACCGATGGTATAGAACATAGCGTTGTATCAATCATTAGTTACAACCTTACAGTGTGCAATGTGTACGATGGGATCGTTATCCTAAACTGTTACTGTTGATTCGGATAGCATGGTCCGAATTCGACTTTTTACTTTTACCATATAGTTTTGTTTATGTTTTATAATTTACGTTATTCCTTACATTAATATATTCATGCGTACTTTTACATTTACTTGGTGCTTTATGAATTATTTCGAATAGTTGTCTTTCAAATTGTTTATACGTTGAGATTGATTGGATATCGAAAAATATAATAAATAAGGTAATAATATTTCAATAGCCATATCCAAAGATGTACTTTCTGAAACAAACAAAAATCGTAGAATTTTCAAGAATTTCGCAATCTTCTGTATACATTTTACAAGAAGTACTCTGGAGAAATTCGATCTCACAATTGCAGAATTCGATTGAAGAAAATGTCATCTTGCACAGCGGGAAAAATCTCTCAATCAGGTAAATGTAGGTTATTGAACGCTACAGGGATTGTTTCTTGCGAAAGCACAATGTGTGTAAGAGGAAGAAAGATGCTGTAGCGGGTACTCTAAGTAAAAAAGCTAACCACGTTATCGTCGCCGTGAAGAAAACGAGTCACGACGCGCCACCTGCAAATCCTTTTTCGTTTACATTTCACTCGACGCGCGCGTGCGGCTTAGTAGGAGAGTTGAAAGAGAAAAGAGAGCCATTGAACGTCGCTGGCAATTTACTGATTTAGAGAGAGGGGTAATCGACTTGAATAGTCGTGCTAGAGTGATTTTTTTAACAATTTTCAGAAAATGTATTATTATTTAATCGTCAAGTTGGAGTTTATACACGCGGATTTGAACTTCTGAAAATTGATAAAACTCTATATAAATTTACTATCGTACAAATATATTCGAAAAAAAATGGTATTGTTTAGATAGAAGAGTCTGTTTTTCGTGTTTTCTATGAATTTTTTGAGAAAAACTGTATAAAAAACAAAAATTTGATATCCGTTACAACTATTCAATAAAAGCCTTTTTAGATTTTACAATTGCAACTGACTTGCAAAAATGTTTATTATTTTTGATACATGATACGATGAAATATCACCTGAACTGGTTCGATATTATTACTTGACTGCCAACTTCTAGAAGTAAAAGTAAAAAATAAATGATAGTTAATCGTTGCTCCAATAACTTTCTATTTTTATTTCTAAATAACACTGCGAATAAAATTTATTTCGCACAGTGCTCACAAACTACGTAATTATTTAGTTCGACTAGTGAAATAAAAGTTTAGCATCGTAGCGTTTCCGTAAACTCGAGCAATTCGATGAAAATAACCGAGCGATTTTACCTCGGCTTGATGCACCCACACAAATATACCTGACCATAAAAAAAAAAGAAAAGTGAACTATTGAGTTTCGACGCAGCGTTGGAGCTATCGAGCGTGAAACTTTTCGAGGTAAACTGACCACATTGCACCAATTATTTGGATTCAAGCTGCTCAACTTTGCGATATCAACAGGAATTCACGGAAACTTTAATTTACAAATATTTATCTTTTTAAATAGATTCAGAAATGCATTTTGTGTTTCTAAGGCAAATAGATTTTTATTTTTTGCGTTTATAAAAAATATTATAGATGGGATGTACAGCTAATTTTACAAATTTGTTAGGCAAATATGTAACCAAAAAAGTAATAATACCTGTCCATCGTTATAGGTTATTTAGATGATCAGGAGTTAAAGTTTTCTTGAATAATTATAATGATTCCATTTTAGTATAAGCAATGTATATTGTATTCGCAAGCTATTTAAAATCTACTGAACAATCTAAAGATAATTTTCAATATTTAGAGATTTCAAGCAAGCGAAGGAAATTGCCAGTGAAATAGAAGAGAAAAGAAGGGCTGACATTTATTTGCGGAGCCAGAGGTGTATCTGGATAAATTGGAGGAAAATCCACGGCAAAAACATCGACTGTTGCTACCGATGCTGGCTTTTTTTTCTTGGTTTTGATAGCCAAGACCATTTCAATGGAGTATATTCGTTGATCGTGCCACGTTCCAACCTTTCACGCTCTTGGCGCAACGTGACTAATTTTCTTTTTGAATCAAAATGGGCGTTCAATTTTTTAGCTGCGTACCTGTAACTTGAAATTAAATTTTCTTTTTGAACGGGAATGGTAATATTGAGTTGGCGTTCATGACGGTACAAAGATCACAAAGATGGATGTACAAGTAAATCAGGATACACAATAAGCTTATAGGATTTGTGTATTTTTTTAATCATCCCTTTTGTAGATATTTCAAAGATTTTTCGTCGAATATTCTACAAAAAACTACGAGAATTCTATAAAACTGATAAATCTTGTAACATTTGATGATTTCCTCATTGAGGGTCCCGGTATAATACTTCTATCCAAACGCTTGGTTATTCTTGCTGTGCGAGAGTCAGACTCAGGTGCTTTTCCTTTAACAGTCAGCATCGGCTCTACGTCATTAAAAACTGATAAAATTAAGCTTATAAAGTGATGTGTACGCATTTATTGCGTACAAATTTTCTTCCACAATTAGATGATGCTTTGAAACCTACCACAATATTACGTTATTACTTGCAAATGATTGAAACCAACAATTTCACTCATCTAAATAAAAAATGAAAAACGAAACATACGCGACAAGGAAAAAGTCTGCTCGTAAATACATGCCTCTGCAAGAGTAATAGAGACTCGTGTTCACTGACACACACATCCGCGTACAGTTTAATCCAAACGTCGTCGCTACGATAAAAGCGCTGGCGTCGTATTCTCTTTGGCAGTTGGAGACGCGTATACCTCATAAAATTTACACAGTACCTGAAAAAAACAAGCACGCTAGCGATAATATACAGGAGGTGGAAGAAAACGAGACAGGGAGCATACACACACACACACACACACACGTACGCACGTTGCCTTTGAGGTCTAGGCAGTTCAAAAGCTGTTTTCTTTTTTTCTCATTCTTTCTCTCGGTCTTTTTCTTTTTCCCTCGCGTAAACACTTCAGACTTGCTTTTCTTCTTGTTGTTTGTCGTGATACGTCAACTGATACTAATCTTGCTGTTTCGTTTTACTTTCGGAATAATATACGTGCCATGTATCACAAACGTGTTCTAATTACAAGTATATATATATATATATATAAACGCGAACCTATATGTGTGTATGTATGTATATATGTATGTATATATATATATATATATATATATATATATATATATATAGGTTCGCGCTTAATAATTGACAATTCCGCAGTGTAATTTCTCTTTGCGCTCTCTCTAGGTCATGCGAGAAAAATGAAGTCTTTGTACGCGCGCGATCCTTTGGCGAGCTTTCTAGTTCCGAGACTTTAATAATTGATTGATACTTTGCCGCAGTGTACCCTTACCTTTGTATAACGAGGACTTTGGTTAGTTCATAGCAACAGTACTAGTAGTAGGTTGCAAGTGAGCTTTACGCCTCTCTGCGACACAGATGTTTCATTAGTCTTAACACAGGATGACTTGCGTACAAACAGCTAAGCGCGCCGGAGTATGCTGTTGAGTAATCTAGTTTGCGGATTATGTTCGTGCAAATCTTGAATGAAAATTTCTTCCTCTTGCTTTCCTTTATTACAGTTAATTCGCTTGGAAATGTTTGTTTCCTTCTTGGTAACAAAACCATTCATTGCTACGGACTAATTATTCCAATTGTTATGGTCAATAAAAGAAAAGAGAAATCAATGAGCAATACAACAGGCAAAATATCAAGACACTTGTGTGATAATCATAGATAACATATACGTCTCGTTCGGGAAAAACCTTATCGACGTTAACATGGGCAATGTATGCGTTTCGGTAGGAGGCAAACCCAGGTTATTAACGAACGTAACATAACGAAACATACTCGGACGAGATAACTATTGTGAAGATTACGTGTGTCCGAGTAATTGCATGCGCATAGAAATATGACGAACAAATGTGTGTTACTTCCCGTTCTAGTGATTTTATGTGTACCTGGGCGTGGTCTCATAGCCTCCTGCCAGAAACGCTCGGACATTGTTAAAGAAGGCTGCCAATTCCACAATGGAAAGGATTCACTTATCCTTATATAGCGGGTAGAAAGATAACAACTTTGATAGGAGGGAGTTTGTGCTATTAAGTATCGAAAGTAGCCAAGAATAGCGAAAGTGGAAAGTACCCATTCGAGGAGTGAAAGTTCGAAAGGCCCAAGTAGTAAATAACCTTTATCGATGGTGGGAGTGACATTGAGGGAGGGAAAGTGAGTGTATATCGACAAGACGTCGACAAATCGTCGAAACGAGAGAACTTTTTTTATTGCATTCTATTCATATTTCACACAGTTAAACATGACGAAAATCATGGCTTGGCATATGAAAAACAGTTGTGCGGTGCATAGTTAAAAATAATAAAATCACGAAAAGAGGTTTGGCTATGATCACATGCAAGGGATCAACACGTCGCGCATGTTTCGATGTTCTATTTTTGTTTTCTTTCCCTCAAAAAAATTGGTGCATTTCCTAGAGTAGTTAGTTGTGAGGGAATGTGTTACACGAGCTAAAAAATATACAATGAAAAAAAGGAATAAAAGTAAATGTTTTATATGAACGTCAACGAGAATGTCTTTAGTAACTGCGTGCGATGGTGTAACGCAATATTATAGTAAAATTGCAAACAAATATGTACAGATGGTAGAAATTAGCAATTAATTTCATGGTATACTAGTCATAGAGGTTGTCGAGTCGGTATGCTATTTATCGAGGCTCTTGTGACTATAGAAAAAGGGCTTTTTGGTGGTAGTTACCTTCAGCTCGGCGTCATTAAAGGACTGTGTCAGAGTCGTAGCCACACGGAGAAGGGAAGAGAGGTGAAAACGTGATCGATCTTTTGAGCCCAATACCGGTCCTCGCTCTCAGCTTGAGAGGTGCAGAAAATAGAGACTTAGACACTTATCAGATCACCGATAGGCAAGTCGCCTTCTGTCTCTGAACATTCATAAGGCATCGGTTGATTTAAATTTGCTACACAAATTGTTGTATAAACGTCGTCCGGGTGTCTATTAGTATCTAATTATATATATACATACATTATATATTCAAATGTGGTCTACAAAATAAAATACTCACCGCTTGTCGCCGTTCTTCCAATTTAACCCTCACCTAAACATTAACTGTAATTCAAAACTCTGGCGGAACGACAAGTTTGAGTTTGCGAGTGATACATGACGGCATTTTTCAGCCGAGAAACATACAGTATAATATATATATATATATATCATGTCGTTCATATTTCAAATCAGTGAACAATGGGTTACTATACAATTTCAAACGGAACAAGTTATTGGAAGGACTCGTGATCTAAAAATTGAATTAAATGAATATTATTAAACGGTATTCGTAGAAGACAGTTGTAATAGTTGCAATCATGCCTACTTACATTTTTATGCATTAAGAAATAAAAAAAAGATTTGGGTATCAAGTGCTGACGTACTTTGGCGATTGAGATCTCCCACATCCGTGCTCGTAAAAGTATATAACTTTTGCCGAGACGAGAAGAAAAGAAATGAGAAAGAGTATATAGCTTAACGATGTGTACTTAATACTTCAAAGAATTTGACACAAAGTCGAAGTCTTTTATACGTTTTCCGTTTTGAGAGTTATATAGCTTTTATAGTTCTGAAATTTAACGAACTATGACAAATAGCACAAATAGTAGAGAACTCGTTCTCGTGATAAAACGAGAATATCTAGGGACGCGTGCAATGACAATTCGAGAGGCACGAGAAAAAATAAAACGTTACTTTTGCGCGAAAGCCATCAATTATTGAACTTTGATTGCGCGTCCCTCGGCTTTTCGTTCATAGTGTCACGCCCAAATTTTAATTACATCGCGTAAAGGTCACGTTCGCTCTAATTGAGTTGTACGCTCACAAGTGAAACTGTAATTGTTAGAGTTTGAAGTTTTCAATCGAATCAAGGCTGTTGATAAAGATTCCCTTTTTATTCGGTAGCTGTCCACAAAGAATTTTACGTATACTATAACTGATGAACAAACAACGTTTCGAAAATCAATGAAATTTACGCTTGATGAACAATCAACGTTTGGCAGTTAATATGAAAGGCTAATTGGTGACAATCAATTTTAATCAAAGGGCATATCAAGATGTCAAAAGAACATTGGTGTACTGATCGATAAGAGCGAATATATAAACTGTTTATCAATTAAGTTACTTTTCTTTGTTCGTTAGATTGAAAATGAGAATTCTTTTTGCGTTGTACTATGTACAGCGGCGATATAAAAAAATACTTATTATTATCCAAAGCCTTTGATTGTTCATAGACTTATTGAGTCATAAAAAACCGATGATTGATATATTATTGATCGACTATCATCAAGAAATAGAACTTTATGAATACAAAAATCTCCATGTAATCTCGATTCCAGTAAAGGAAAAATTGTTACACAAAGAATTTGACACAAAGTCGAAGTGTTTTATCTTGCTCAATATAATATTGTATAAAAGATCCCATTTGTATGGAAAATTACACCGATACATGGAGCACTGTAATAAACCATCTGACTTGTATGATTTTTACATATCTATGGGAACGTCAGTGGTCAGTGAGTAGGCGATTGCTTGGAAAACTAATTGACTTTCTCTAACAAAATGGTAACCTTTACAGACAAATGACAATGAGTTGAAATATCTGGCAACCTTGATAACAAGACTCACAGAAATTAAGTTGACAAGTGTGATACATTTTATGAATTGTTTCATTGCGTGACAAAAAGAAATTATACCACATTCTATATTTAGAAACACAAACGTGCCTGTAACAGTATTATTTGATACGAAAAAAATGCATGAACGATAAGTATTTATTGTCCAATGTAGATATAAAAATACTAAGGTAGACAATCAGTCGAGCGATAAACTCTGCAATGAAATAATCTCTGAGAGGAACGAGCTCCGGGTCACATATTCCTCACTAGTATATTTTTATTGTTTCTCCCCCAAACAATCATAGAAGCATTTTTGTGAGCAATTATTTTTTGGTCATATTTATTGGATTCGTTTGTAAAAAATGTCTGTGAAATTCCTCTAGAAGAAAGGAGAAATCCTTGGTTTTAAAATCATGAAAAACTCGAGAGGTATTAGAGGGTATCGCGACTTTCTCTCACTTATGCGTGCTTGGTTTATCCGCCCTTGATTTTATCGTTGCCAGGACGACGATATTCCAATGAAGGTGATATTCGGACCTACGCTAAGGTGTACGTGGGCGATCGTGTATGTGTGTGTATATGTGTTCACGAGCTCCCTTGGGTGAGACAGGCTGTGTCTCTACACATGTGATAAATACAAGTATTATATGGCTTTCTTTTAGCTGATAAAACTTTCATACCTACACCACTATATTTCCAATGAATATTTTTATCGTATCCCACAAGTGTTTACGAAGAAAAAAAGAGCTACTGTTTTGATCATTTGTTTACTATCATCGCGTGTATTAGTGAAACTTAGTTGCAAACAGTTTCGAATTGAAGTCACAATGGCCGATAGAGGAGAATGTAATCCATCTAACTTTCTCTTATTTTCGAAAAACTTTTGCGGCGGCAGCAGTGTTCATCGATCAATGAGATACCATCTGTGGACTTGAAATTGAGAAAACCGGGAATGTAGCTTGATGCTATAGATCTACAAGAGAGAAAGACGAATTGAAGAAGAACCAATACACTTTACTTGTAAAAGTTTGTGATATAAAATCATTAAACGCTTGTATTTGTCGTCGAATTATAAGTCGTCACTTTCTCGCTTTTAATTTTATCGAAAAAAAATCATGAAATCACATATAATCAACTTATATTGAAACTACACTGCAATGAGCGTTATTTGATTAGCACACGTACGCACAGTATATACTACATCGACGACAAAACAAGCAAACTCGTTCATTTGCCTCGACGACCCACCAATTCTGCATAATTACGTGGCGGTTTTCAACCATTGCTCGCGGTTCGTAAAATCTATTTCGAAGTATTGTGAATCATAACTTCTAGCCACGTGTTTCGGTCTGTTGTTCAATGCCACAAAATCTCAAATTTACTAGAATAAATAAACAATAGAGTATTTTAGAATTATTCAGTAGGGATCATCGTGTGGGACTAAAAAGTGAATTTCGTAAACGATGAATTCAATAACTTCGAATTGAATTTGTTAAATTATGAAAGATTTGTTACATTATATGACAGAAAATAAATTTAGATTCTATTTTGATTCGATGAAACTGATTCCTCGTATATTTTGTTTCCTTATAAGTCATAATGTAATAAGAAAGGTAATTATCGAAATATTAATACTAAATCCTGGATTAGTTCGAGAACGTTATTATTTAGATTTTATAATATTAATTAGAGTAATATTAACTCCATATTTATTGTTCATTAACCATTCATAATTCATTAGCCTTGACAACTCCAAGATAACTGAATTTTCAATGACAAGCTGGTTAGTCATATTCAACATTGCAAGGTAGTTTAAAATAATACTGGGTATAGGGTAGCGAACTTTCAATCTAATCCGCGATCTCAAGGAGTGCCGACAATTGTAAAAAGAAGACAAATAAAAGTACTAGCTCGATTAATGTTAACGAGATACAAACAAATAAGACCAAATAGTGCACATGCAAGAGTTGTCCTCTCGTCGAACAGGTAATTGCGACAAATTGAATGCATTAGGTAGCTCGTATATCGGCCGCGCAACGAATGCAATGATCTACATGTGTATGCGTGTGTGCGTGTGCGTGTATGTGTATATATATAGGTATGCATATCTGTAGGAAACCACGAGAGAGCAAGAGAGAGGGAAAGAGAACGCGCGCGAGATAGATTGGAGGCCCGCACACGTCTCGCGAGCGCTCCTGTGCGATGCCAAGTTCGATTAGAAGCTCAGCGAAGGCTTTGTTCGGACGGAAATCTAATTTGCTCTGTTTAGGACGCAACAGAGAAAATCGATGCCTTGTCAGCAACGTAGTGCAAAGCTAAGTAATTTGCCAACTGATGCGTAATAGAATGACAGGAATAAAAAATATTCTGGATCAATTACTGTACTGTTAGATGATGTGCATATATTTTTTTCGTCTCTTCTTTCCACAAGAGAGGTAAGTTTCTTTAAAAAGTTTATACTTGTCTGTTATATAGAATAGACTTTTTCCAATTGTGTACGAATAACGGCTATAAAAGAGAAACTTTTCTGAAGTAATTGACAATTGAAAAAGCCAGATTTATACGAAATATTCATCTGTAACCTACAGAATATCATTTTATCGCGACATTTGAAGGAAAAAATTCTTATCAAATCATAAAGTTCAACTACAATACCGCACAAACTCATGCCGTAAATATCTCTAGCATTGTACAGAAAAGCGAAATATGTCGGATTGACAAAAGCCTTCTTAGTTGTAAAAATATTTGTCAATAAATAACAAAAAAGCAAAAATGTTTTATTTTGGGAATATGTCGTTTAATTTTATTGAAAAAAGAATTAATTTTATAATTGCAGGAAATACATTTATGTTAGGAAAATTGGAAAAGAGTTCTTGTCATCGTCTAGTTCAATAAGAACTTTTTCCTTTGCTACCAATAGAAATTACACAAATTAGTGATTTTACTATTATTATTCATATGAAGGTAGCAAAAATATCGATCAAACAGCGTTGAGTGTTTCGGATCTAATCGTTCAACCTGGTGAGCCAATCAGCGGTGAGCGTCTCATTTCAAATTGGTCGACTTGATCAGCCAATCACGTGACACCTCGGTAGGGTATGTAAACTCAAGCACTATAGAATAGGTCACTTGCTTTTGGCTTGCTATCCAGTCCACTAATCTCACCTCTCATTGCGTTGCAATTTAGTAAGTCACCCTGATTTGCGCGATTGGAGCAAGCTGCTCGAACTCATGATCTTAATGGCCGTTAACAACTCCGAATTCAACGTCATCGTTAAAAATCTACTACTAGAAATTTCTTAAATAACTTACAATTATCTAGACGCGTCTTTTGACAGGGGCGTTGGATTCTTCAAATCTGTCTCCACTATTAGAAAATAATTCACCATCATTGTAAAAGATCTACATACGAATATTTAGCGTTCCAACCCTCGTATACCTACCAAAGAATTAATCTTTTCTACTTCGCAACATACATAATATATCTGCTACTTCTATGCTCATCTACGTTGCTACACCTACATTCACAATTTATATTTACATAGATAAATTAAATTCTCTTCCAGAAAACTTCTTATCGATAAACGTCGAATTTTAAATATTAGTTTACTTTCAATTGTAGAGGTAAATTATTGTTATACATTATTTCATAATGATAGCTCGTGATTTTATTATTGGCGTGCTTGGTTAACTAAGACGACAAGTATGATAATTTATTATTTGAATTAACTTTGTTGATTTTTAAATTAAAAATTACAAAAGTTGAGATGGTATTTATTACTATTTAATATAAAATTATAATAATAAAAAAGTCAGTTAAACGTCACCAACATTTTTTCTAGTGCATGTTCGAAATGTAAAATGCATATTCTCAGGTTAAAAGCTGACCAAAGGATACAAGAGAGTTAGATAGAGAGAAAGCTAAGAGAATGCATTATGAATGGGATAGCTAGCAAGTTCGCCTTAATAAATGATGAGCCGTATGACTTACGGGCGATTATCTAGCACGTCACGCGAGAGCGCGAAACCTGAAATTTCCTGTCTTTCAAAACCGGGACTCTACCGCCGTGATAATGCATGTGCGCGCATTTTATGCACGGCGGGAACGCTTGTTTTAGTGTAATAAAAAATTTTCAAAGTTTTATTTTATGACTAGCAAAAAATTGATTAATTGAAAATAGTTTTGCAGGTTATTAGTATATGGATAATTAACTTTTATATCGAAATTTTTAAATTTTAATTTGATGAGAGAAGAATATAAACAATGATAATTTTGTTGTATATTTTACATTGCTTTTACTCGTATAATTTTAATTATATCAAGCTTTCTACACAAAATTCCGTTTTTTTTTGAAAAACTTGTTTTGTCAGCCACGAAAATTACAATGTAAATGCTTAAGAGGAAGCGTAACGAAAAAGCTTTCTTTTTAAGCAAAAAGACTAAAAACTATTATTCAGCGTTAAAATGCTCAAATTTGACACCGCAATATAGAAACAACTTCGAACGTTTCCATTACTAGCAGAAATGCACGATTAAACTTAAAAATATAAATATTTCTTTCTCTTCCTGTGAATGTACAATAATTATGAAAGAAAGATGTCATACATCTTATTTCAAAAGCATAATAAAGCTGGTTGCGCTTATTGTGTAGCATAAGTTGAGAATCTTTTTTGTTTTTAGTACAAGATCTATTGTGAAATTAAACCTTACATTTGAAAGCGATCTACTGCCCCATTCCCCGGTCCTTTGAAGCGAGCTCGCTTTAGCTTTAAACTGATATACGTCACAATGGAGATCCGATAGCAGCTTTTCTCCAACGCGACACCAAAAGCTCTCAGCACTTAAGCTGCAGTCAAGTAACATAGTAGAAGCATCGAATTATCCCTTCGTTCGTTGCATAATTTCATCGATAGCTCCCGACTAAGCCGAATGTTATCGAGTTGATAAAAATCTTAATACCTGCCGAGACTCATTAAAGAGCATCTACAATAGTTTTTAATGCATAAAACATTATGAGAGAATCATTAAATAAGTACCGCGTGATTGATAATTCCGTAGTAAAAAAAGATATTCCGTTAACGATGGATTTTCACTTCAGTCGTCCATTACTTAACAGCTGACTTCTTAAAAAGTGAAATAGAGAGATGAAAAGGGGAGAGAGTGTAATTTATCTACAGATTTCCAATCACACTACTCGTTTCCTTAAAATCTGTAAATAAAAGCTTCAAATAGTCATGGAATAAAGTGCTCTATAGCTATATTGTGTCCGCAAGGGGATTGGAAACATGAAAACGATCAAACGTACACAGCAGCTGTTGTCCTCCCGAGAAAAAAAAGATAATGAAAAAAAGCGAGAGAAAGAGACAGGCAAAAGGTGTAACCGGTGCGATCGCGTCACGCTGGATATTATGCGAAAACAAAAGTGATCCCCGGAGTGAAAGCGCGTTACGTGGGTGGAATTGAGAGGAAATAAAATTCTATGTCGTACACTTTGGCTTGGGTAATAAATCGTCGAAACAGATATACATGCTCGATAGATAAGAAAAACCTGTGAGAGACAAGCGATTAAATCTATTAAAACGACCGAAAATTTGTTTTCTTTTTTTGCTTCGACTCTCTTGTTTTATCCAATTTACAATAACATACTCACAAGTAATAGAGTAAAATCGTCATTGTCAACGTAGTAGCATCGTGACTTCACGCACATATACACACGCGCACACATAAACTCACGCGAAGTGTCACATAGATACAGCAGCAACAACAACAACAAAATAAATAAGCAAAGCGTATCAGCCGGGGCCACAGCCCGGCGAGACGCAACGCGAACGACTACTAGCTGCTACCGTTTGGCTGCGCTGCTGTTGCTGCTACTGTTTCTCAAAGCGCAGGCGCCTTCACCATTTGCGAGACCTGAAAATGCGAGGAAAAAGAGAGAGCATTGATCTCGACGCATGAGAGTACTACGATGTTCGCGCTAACTTGTCACACACTCTTGACTTGATCTTACCCTCATGAGCTATTAGTTGTGAATAAACAGTGCGATGAGCAGCGCGAAGTTTTATTACAATGTTGATATTAACTATACTCTTTGTTTTTTAGCCTCCACAAATATTTGTACTGGTCTAGCGAAATCAAACCTACTGTCAATGTTGATAATAGAAATTGGAATTACAGTAGTCATTGAATAAATATATCAGAAAATGTTTAATTATTCAATGTTACTATTACTTATGAAGTATTATATTTACATTTACAGCTTGGAAAATCTTGAAGTTTTTTAAGTTGTTTCTAGAGCTTTTTTTGCACGACTGGTATTGATTTTATTTGTAATTTTACTTCGTCTTATTATATGACAAGTTGACGTGAATTAGGCAAGCACTTAGTACTCAAATTGTAATAGATCACCGATAAGAAACGTCACAGTGTTTTAGGTTCGTTAAAGTGTTTCATATTTTCTTACATTTAGATTAAAATTATTTAAATAGTCAAGGAATATCAATTGTGCAAGTTGACAAGTGTAATTGAAATATGTAAAAGTTCACTAGTTGAACAATCGTTTTGATTAGAATTGAATACGCATAGAACTTAACATTAAAATTAACGATATTTTTCTAAACGAAGAAAACTTGCTATGATTACGTCATCGTTTGTCAGTTACCTGATTGAAAAACTGAAACGCAATGGCATAAATATTGAACGTTTTTGATAATATCTGCCTTAAAAAAAATCGAGTGTAAACAACGGCCACACGTTTTTACACGAAAAAAAGAGAGAGAAAAAACGATAAATAACAAGCGCAAGAAATTGAAGAAGCAACGAAGGTAAACCGAGGCGTTCCAGAATATAACCTTGCAACTAAATCGCTTGCCCATTATGAGGCTTCTCCGAGATTTCAGCAAAATATTTTCCGCCACTTTCTGCTTTATCAGGAATACGATGCCAACCTGCGAGGGAGGAGACGGAGGTCTAAAACGCTTCGTGACGTCAGCTCCGGCTTCGTTTACTCAGCAAACATCCTTGAAAAGCACGATCCGCACAATCTCTCTCTTTCTTTCTTGCTTGAATATTTTTTTATAAAGTAGAAGTTTCAAAAAGATCGAAAAACTCTGATGCTTTATACAGGAGGCTATTAGCATTACCCCTCTTGATTAGTTTCGCTGAGCAAACTAATAATGAGAATCTTTTGTAAAGAGTATGCGCGCATGTATTACTTTGCGCTTATAAAAACTTTTCTTTTTTCCCAAGTGCGCAAATGCACCAGAGCAACAATTTAAAGTTTATTGCTGACTTTGGCTTGATTTTTCACCTCAGTTACGCCAGTACTCGCCTTTCAAACTAACTTGGCGTTGTTGCTAATGAGCTTCTATTATCAATTCAATATTGACCTCGTTTCTGATATTAAATATTGAAACTTTTTTCAATACAAATTTCTTTCATAAATTAAATGACTGTGAGAATTCAATAATCTATTCAAATGGACTGCTGGTCATTATAATATTTTCCTATTCCGTCAAATCAACGTCTAGTATCCTCGAATAAAAAGTGTTCATTGGCAATTTTGGAATACGTTGATAAGAAATCATTACACGCCGGAAAGAAAAATACGGGCGCAGAAGTAATTGGCATAACGAGCTCTGCAGAAAAATTACGCAATTAGCCGTTGAGCAAGTGGATGAGGCAACGAAGGAAGCTATCTCTTTTTTTCCGCTTGCCAAGTGAAAAAGTGGAAAAGACAGACACACTCGGACTCGACTTTAGAAGGTACGGTTTAGCGTGTATATATACATATTTTGACTTGATATCCACTTGGTATGCGCGAGGGACGTTAGCTCTTGGGGTCGGAAAAGAGTTAGGAAGAGATCTGGGCCGCGCTCGAATTTCCGAATCTCATTACTGGAGGGAGCGCGCGTCTTGATGCACACAGAGCCATTAAATTACACAGCTAGCCATGGAGTCTCGGTCTCTCTCTCTCTCTCTCTCTCTCTCTCTCTCTCTCTCCCTCTCTCTTTCTGTCGTACTATCTATTTGTCCATCTTCTGCTGCAGCGTAAACGCATATCGAGTGAGTAAATCCTCTTCTCCAAGAAAGTTTTGGCTTGTAACGAGTCGTCGGATCCGCTTTTCCCTATTAATGCTGATTTTACTGAAAAAACAGATAGATAAATTGATATATGTCGTCTGTAGCTAATTGCATGATGCTTATCCGTTAATTCAGTATTATATATTTCCTGAGTGCTGGAGCTTCACTTTTCATACGAAAATGTACGTTGTCGGACGATTATTCTTTGCGCGATTCAACTTTTAATCGAGATCCAATTAAGTACGACCTTGCGTGTTATTTCTGTTTTTCTTTAATTAAACACGTCGTGTTCATATCGATTGTTTTTTTTCTTGTTTATCAGCGACGTTGTACGTAAATTTATTACGCATTTTATGTAATGCGTTGAGCAGTTACAATAAAAAATTCGTGGTTATCTATTTGGGAGACGAGCTTCATATATTGAAATGAAAAATCATACCATTATAAAATCCCAATACTGTTATAATCAATTAATTTCTCTTGCAGCGGTAATATATTATAACGTTCCATGAAAAATTAATGTCAATGTCTGAAACAGTTTATTTTTGAGCATTGTTTAAAATGTATAACGTTTTACATAAAATTCAACGAAACTGATATCGCTTATACGATTGTCGAAAAATATTGTTCATTTTATATTTATATTGAAATCGCTTTTATAAGATATAAAAGTGATTAGAGATGTGAGCTGTGAGTACAGATGGAAAAAACATTCATTTTTTCGTCCGATAGAACGAGTAATCAAAAGGCGAAATTGTTATGGTGAGCCATTGTGCGGTCGCGGTTACCCACATGAGTGCCGTGATACAGGGTTTCACAGTCAATACGTACATCAAACTCAATGACCCAGCGAATACATACAGTGAATACATGATGTTTACAAAGGAATTTTCGTTATTCATCAATCAAATATAGAATGTATTTCTTGAACGTAGTAACAATCATTAGGACAAACATCTATCAAAATTTTCCGTTTTTCCTATTTATAAAGCAGATATTTTTGAATTCTTTGTTGATGTTTTTTATTGCGATGATTGTCATTTAAAATTTGGTATACTGCACAAGATACAATTGATGTACGTAGAGCATAAATCCGAAGCAAACATGAAGCAAAATTGTCATACTTTTCCACCAGAAATAAAAGAAAGAGTCTTGAAAATTCTTTTTAGCAGCAAAGCAACTTTTAAGCTAGAACTTCGTTTTTGAAGTACAGTCTACTAGGAGAAAAAGTTGTTCTTTCAAAAACTACTCGACGCATATCTACTTTTACTGCATTCTTGGGAACTGGAGCTTATAAGTTGAAACCTACTTTCTCGAATTTTTTCCCCCAAAGCTATTGCAAATTCATACGTAAGGAATAACAAATAATCTTATTCGAATCTTTTTAATACCCATAATAAGATATTAATTTATTGAATTTTCTGAGGTCCGAATTTAAAGTATTGATCGATAAAATCCAAATATATATGAATCAAGCAACCGAAAGTGCTAAACTAAATTGTACGAAGATAAAGACGATACTGGCATCTGATCGCACTCTTCTTTTGCTGAAAGTTTCGTATATATAGTACGCTTCTGAGTTGCAACGATAATGGTGACGAAGAAAACCCGTAGAGGTATTAGATGTTAAAAGTTTCATAAAATTGTAATGCTAGTACATAAAATACAGGTGTTACGATAATATTGTCTTAGCAGTATGAAATTATGACTCTTTCACTTATCGTTAAATACAAGACGAACCGTATAGCCATAGTGTTTATACGACGGTATAAAAAAGACATATCACAACTTAAAAACGTTATTACGCTTAAGTAAAAAAATATTATTTTTATCGTAATGCTAGATAATTAGTAAACATTAATATTATAAATAAAAAAATACTTTAGTAAAATGAACAAAATCAGCATGCTATAAGTTCGTAGGTAATGTGGTCATCATTTTTTCAAGTCCCTTAACTATAGTTTGAGTATGCAACTGAGCTCGTTTACGAGTATTTTAGAAAGAAGCTTAACAAAGTTTTGAAAGTTAAACCACGTTTATAAGGCTATAGTGGAGTTAATATCGTAACAAACGCGCAATTAGTTTACTTACCTTATTGATCTAGTCATTTAAACAATTGTGAATTATAACGAAATTAAAAAGCAATTGAGTTTTGTTCTTGAAATAAATTGAAAAATAGGAGGTTTTAAAAATTACAGTTTATGATTTTCTGTTAAAGAAAATTCTATTTTATTGCTAACAATAAGAAATAGATAATGAATTAATCACAAAAATGATCCACGGAATGAAATTTTTACATTAATTGAGTATTTTATAAAGTTATTTTTATTGTAAAACCGATATATTTAACATACTTATAGATTTTTACGTTGACGTTTCTCACATATATGATCGTAATTTATTTACATATCTCGATGAATCTATTTACAAAATGTTTCATGATACATTTATGTACACGAATAAATGATTTAAAAGCATTGTAAAATAAAGTTTCAAATAATCCGTTTACCTTATATACATACAAGTGATCATTATTATATATAAAAACGTAATTCTTTTCAAACGAATTGATTAAATGTATAACTACTTTTAAACTATCTGATTCTGCAATATCAACAATACTCGAGGAAAAAATGTGAGCGATTATGAGTTTTTTTTATCGTTGTAACCGGACATCGACGGTGGAGGTGGATAGATATTTTTAATATTCAAATTTCAGTTAATATGTGAGTCAACAGTCCCGTACACGATGTCGAAACCACGTATACGATTATCTTTGGCATATAGATTCGTTATGCATTAAAATTTATCCTACAATACAGTGGCAGTTATAATGACAATAAAAATTGATCAACCCCGCGCGAAAAGTGACAAATATGCGTGAGAATTTGGAAAGTTGCAGTTACGATGTATGGCTTTATACCACTTACGAACACGTCGCTCTCTTATTTACATGTTCTTTCCTGTTGACGTATGATTCGAAGTGACAGAATTATTATTATTATTATTATTTTTATAATCGTTTTTAACGATTGTAAAAGTCAAAGAGCGTAATCAACTTTCCTTCTCTCGTTTCAGGGAGTGGATCATTCGGGTAGAGCTCATCGAACCCCAAAGTCTAGTAGTAGCAGAAGAGACAGTACAAGAAGGCAGCTGCTCTGCCGCAAGCCAGAGTTTTTACGACTTGCCGCCATCTTGTCACCTGCAATAACAGAATCATACAATATTTTTCTATCTTAAATATGTAATTTGTAAAATATTCTTATGATAATCGTCCGTTAGAAATTAATTTAAAATTATTTCTTCGAAAAACAGGTCAATCATGTCAGACTCATATATCTTTTTAAGTATTCAATTCGTTTAATATATTGAAAGCTGCACTATTTGTTACTGTTTAACGTTTGAAATTGATGAATAAATCAACAATTTCTTCAACAAGACAAGTTATAAAGCTCTCAGATTGTTTTTGCATGATATCCATCCGAGCAAAAATAACAATTCTACTTTACTTTTAGTTAGAATATAATGTTGATTTAGGTCTTGTATAAAGTGCGTCAGGGAAGTCAATTGTTTTTATTCCGGAATAATTGTTTTTTTAGGTATAAAAACTTTCTATAAAATACGTTCACATCCATATTTATTGTATAAACAATAATCTATGTTTCTATTTTTACAGGATATTATTTTCCATGTGCGTTGTGATTTTCTTTCCTCGTTTAATTCCAATTTCCTCGTTACTCGTAAACGATATCCTTCCGACCATCGTAAGATTTTTATCTCCCTTCTCTTCCAGGTTATTGATTCTTCTTTTCTATTCTCTATTTCATGTTTATTTATTCTATTATTTACTTTACTTCTTGAGGCATTTTATCAACTTTAATGTAAATGTATTCATTCGCTATTTCATCATGCACCGTATGAAGAGCACGCGTTAGCGATAGAAATCATACGTACCTTCAGTTACGAAAACGAAGATGGAAGCGGGTTTAGTGTTGGAAGCGCTGCAGGTGTAATTGCCAGTGTCAGATTCGACGGCGTTGTTGATGGTAAGTCGACTTTGCGTTGGTCCTGGTTCGGTTTGCACGGTGACGCTACCGCGCGTTATGTCGTAATTTATCATGCGGTTATTGTGGTACCAGAAGACATATTGGGGAGGCGTCGGACTCTGGAACACCATAGATAATCGAACATGTGAATTGTTTTTACTAATGAACACAGAAATGTTACTATTATTCTCTCAACGATTAGTGCATAAAGTATATATAGCTCATTGAAGCATCTTTAAGACACGGCACTTTATCCCGTTTTATTTGAATAAAAAACAATAAGTACTGTACATATATATTACTTTAAAAATAATGATTTATAAGAGAATTGACCATTGGATATCAATATTAGCCTTACTTTTCAAAATACAGAAAACTATTTCGATCCCAAATGACATACAACCAACAAAGAAAGTCGAAAGATGAATATATTCTCGTATACATTGAAGTGTATGTACCGGTATCCACGTAATGTTTCTGTGTTAATGAACAAATTTACTTTATTCAATTGTTTATAGTTAGTAAACTTTTTATGAGTTTCAATTTTCAGTTAAATATCTCGCTTCTAGTTTTACAGTGCTAAATTACTAAGTTATATATTGATTCATGAAATGCTGCGTAGATTTTCAATAGCAGAGAGAGAGCGAGAGAGAGAGAGCGACAGTGAGAGCGAGAGAGAGACAGCGACAGTGAGAGCGAGAGAAAGAGAAAGAGCAAAAGAGAGCTTTCACATTAACATTTTTATAACTAGATTTAAAAAGATTTCAATAAAGAACGTAGGAACGTTGTTAATTATATGGAAAATGGCATGAAATAATGAGTTTATTATTACGATTTTGGTCCCTATATACACGAAAAAACTTATCGCTCGAAAGAACGCCATCGAAAGTACTCGTTACACTCATAAAAATTTGCCCGTGCTCTTCTTGTTGAGTATCAGGATTACTAGGTCAAGAGCCGTTGGATGCATTCGCTGGAAAAGCTTCGAAAATCCTAGTTCCATATTGTATATGAAATACTCAACGGAGCGAGAGCAACTTTTAAAATCATACATTTTGGTGGATTTCATGGAGTCAATCATGTAGACTATTACTTTTGTTTGTGTAATCTAATCTATTTGGTTTTTGTGTTAAACGTACTCATTTTAATACAAGCGATATTCAAGTCATATAAATTTAATCGAAGACAAAATGAAGAAAAATCTAAATTACTTTTTCTATAATACAGACGAGATTGATAATAGAGCCAACATCTACGTGGTGCTCTTCACTTCCCAGTATGAATGCCTCGGGCGTCACTACTTTCAGATTGACAAAATACGACAGAATTCCCGTGCTGCGAGAAACCTGTAACAGAAATGTAATCAATTTTTAGTGCTTTCGTTACAAAGTACATTAAAAATACGTATATATATATATATATATATATATATATATATATATATATATATATATGTATATGTATATACTGGTTACAATCTAATTTAAGTATTTAAAAAAGAAAGTATCTCGCGTTCTAATATTTTCTTTTTTCGACACGTACGAGCAACCTATTCGACCGAGCGAGCGTGCTAGCCTAATCCGGGCCGTAAAATCGAGGACACGTGTGGGGAAAACTCGACTAAATATCATTCGCCTACCGGTATTTACATATTTAATTTATCATCTTTTAAGCTCTTTTGAGGAGTTTTTTATTTATTAATTATATCGTTCATGTGTTTATAAGAGTAAAAATATTAGCGTACTGAAGAAGTAGTCAATAGGTGATTTAGGTGTCTATGTCACAGCTCGAGCATGACCTATGTATTACTTCACTCCAAGAAAACCTTGGTGACTGTCGAACTCATGGGAAGCATATCGTTCCGAATATGTAGGTCACCTACGTACAAAAAGAGGAAACTGCAAAGCCAATCTTTAGCCGGTAGGCTAACGACCGATGAAAGTGAAGAGAGAAGTAGAGTAGGGAGCGGGGACGTGCGAATGCGCGCGCCGGAGGCCCAAAATTATATAATTTAGGCTATGTATTTAAGATAACGGAGGAGAGGAATTTTTGAGGATATCCAGTGGAAATGGTTAGTTTATTTTCTGACTTGCTCGTAACAAGTAGCTCAAACTATCAACGCGTTAGCGTAAAGTTCTTCAACGTATTATAATTAGTTTTTGTCAACTATCGTCATAAAATTTTTACAAGCATATGCGTGCGATCTATTAAACTATTGTGAAGGGTTTTGTCCCACGATCATTTTGTGTAATTTTTAGTAACTACATCTAAGGATTCCTTGTAGAAAAAAATAATCAAAATTAAAACAGCGATTAAAAAACAATCATTTATTTAAAATTTTTCTTTAACTTCACCTTCTTTACAAATATCCTTGTAATTATTTGTACTGTTAATTGTTCTCATACCGGCTGACTATTTTCATGGATCACTACTTAGTTATAATAAAACTTTATAATAAACTTGTAATAATGTACGTAAAGTGAGACAATGAATTCTAAAAAGAAAAGAACTAATATAAATAAATAGTGCGCGAATAAACGTTGAATACAGTCCACTGTCACCAGGTGAGCAAACAAAGTAAACTTTTCAAGCAACCGTTCTATTTTCCACGGTTATCATGCGCCAAATATTCCAAGCGGTAGTACATTTTAGCCGCATGCACAAGTTTCTCGTGGTGGAATCTCTTTCTCTTTCTCACTCCTATTCTCGCAAAATTCCGCGGTACAGTTTATTCATAGTTGATTATGCTTATAGTTTCTAGTTCACAGTGGCACGCGGCCCGTTTAATTGCCCGACGTCACGTCACGCTTTTCCTCGCACATATATACCATACGCCGCTATTTTGTACTCCTGTTCCTGACTAAAATGTCCTCCGAGTGCAGACGATTAGCATTTTCGATGAAATTTCGCGGCTTGCTGTACCTATTGTGTTGTGTGCGTGTGCGTCTGTATTTGTGTGAGTATGTAAGTGCCTCCATTATAATACTTTATAATTTGAGTTTTTTTGAAAATAAAACTATAATTCATTTTATACTACTTCGGATAATTATTACAGATTTTTCGTCTTGTTAATAATACAATTAAAAAATATATTTTTTGCTTACGGAAGCATATTTTTAATGTTGTTAAATATTTTGACTATAGCCCATTCAAAAGTTTTTAACAAACATAACATGATAACTGAGTTGTTAAATAATTAAATATTCATTTATTTTTTTTTATAAATTTTATTTTTTGTGCACGTGTGTCATGTTAATAATGTACAAAGAAGTAAATTTACATTTTGATAGGTACTTAAAACAATATAGATCGCCTTAAAAGGCATCGTCGTGTGTAGTATGAAGAGGGCTTTGATCGTACACATCAGTGTATTCAAACGGAATTTACATAAAAGAAGACCGATTACTCTTTCATCGATATACCATCCGCGCTTTTTATTTCGGAAAGCTATCGATCCGTCAATAAAAACCATTATATCGAGTCGATAGCTCTATATCTGTGTTTTTGAATATTTCAAAACATTCGTGATTTTTTGAAACTTAATGATTTTTACTTATATACTATCAAAAATGTCTAGGCCTTTTCATAATCATACAACATTTCCTGACCCAAAACTAAACATGAAACCTAGATATGAGAAAAATATGTCATTACGTCTAGACGATTATTATTTTCCATTTAACATCGTTAAATTGATTACTTATGAGTAAAGTAGTTGCTCATATATAGAATATTCAAAGAATTCTTGATAAAGTCATTTACAACATATAATTAAATACATTATTCGTTTAAATAGATTTCCATGAATATTGAGTTCGTTGAATAATGAACGAATAAGAATATTCCACAATTATTAATTGAAAAAAAATTATCAACAATTAATTACGACAAAAAAGTATTGAATCGCAATTTTTTTCAGACAATTCTCTGAATGTTCACTTGTAAGTAGTTCTTTTTCACGGCCTTATTAAAAGTATATATCCGACGGTAGATAAGAACTAATGACTTTCGTGTCTATACGCGTATAGACACGAAGGTAAACGATGCGGGCCAACGCCCTCGGTAAGTAAATCTCTATTAATCGCACTCGAACGCAATACACACGATATCTTTGATGGTTCTTCTTATTGAGCCTACGAATAGAAAGAAAAATCCCATGCTATTCAAGATAATTCAGACTTCTTTGGGGTTTATACGACCGAGTAACCTCAAGTGCTAAGTTAAGGCGCTTTTTTATACGACTGAAAGCCCGTTTATTGATATCTACAAAGAGCCATATGTGGGATTATATGTATGTATATGTGCACGCGATTTTTCTAGACGTTCGCTTGACTGCTTCATAAGATTAATTTTTTTACCTTTTGGAACGTTTTCAAGGGCTGATAAACCCTCGTCGAAAATTCCATAATTTATTGATTTTCAAGTAGATGGTTTGAAAAAGATCAGAGTCAATTTATTTCAGGATCGTATAATACTGTACGCGTATATGTACGCAATGACCTGTATTCGGAATATTTTATTTTACAAGCTTTTTATTATCAATTTGTCTTGAACTTACTTTGCGAAAACGACAGTTACCGTGTAAATAAATAAATTATTTAAATTCGGTTTATAATTTCTCAATTTTACCACATCTTCTCCGTTTAAAAACAACTTTAATTGAAACTCATCATATCGACGTCAACCTCAGAATATGAAACGAAAATGACGAGTATTTATCCAACGTATCTTAAGCATGAATTTATCCCCGAGTTCCAATCTGACTATTTTATTATTCTCGGAATTGTCTCACCTCTGGATGTTATCGTTTTTCTCTCTTTATCCTCCCACAAACGAAAAATTCAATTTTCTCACAAACCAAAGAAAACTCACGAATGAATATTCGTTGGCAAATATGAATTATTATATATATGTACACGAACAAGCAAACTAGGTTTTCAATCTCGTTGAACAGAGACGATGGCAGCTTATTTCGTATAGAAAGTATAAATTGCGCGTGCGAAGGACAGAGATAGATGTAGGAAGAAAGAAAAATCGAGAAAGAGAGAGAGAGAGAGTGCGCGGCCGGCGCTAATGAGCGTCCGGGATTAAGGTGGCTCAGTTTCGAAGAGACTCCGACGCTTGCTTTTGTTTATTGCGCTTTGAAAACTAACTGGGAAAAATGGGATCCCACAGCAACTCAGTCTCTTCGACTTATTGTACTTTATCAACATTTACCACTCGAAAGATTTTTCTTATCAAATATTGTCACCATCGAAATAAAAAAAATAAAGAGGGAAACGTGTACTTTTGTAATATTGAGATTCTTCTTTTTTATTTAATATCTAAGTACTTTTACATTTGAATGCCTGGTTTGTATTTTTGACTGTTTTTATAGTTAGATGAATAATTTTTTCAATTTTTAAAATAGTGTCTCTATTATTTATTAAAATGTGTTATCATATACTATTTGGTAATTTTTGACAAACCTGATCAATTATTAAGCTATATAAGTTATTGTCATTATTCGAATATTTAAAACGTAAGGTATTCAATACTACAATGATTGCAATAATAAAAAGATCGCCCTTGGGTATATTTTTCATTTCATTGAAATTCCAATCTTTTCAATCGATAACAGGAAGGTTACATTAGTATACAAGTAGTGAGAGCCATTGATTAGTCAGGCGGCCATAGCTGCATCGAAAGAGAACGATGTAGCTAATTTCCAAGGGTAGAGTAGCTAATGAGTGAATACCTTTGCTGCGAGCTCATCAAAAAATCGAGACGATAATGATTGAGGGACGAACTTCACATGTGTCTGTTGAACAAGTTTCTGCAAGCACACGATGCCGCCTGATATCTTTGTTTGTTATGCTTTTCGACTGAAATGATTTCAACTTGTCCTCGACACACAAAGTACCGAGTAATTGAACATTCCGATCTATCATGTAGGTGATCACGATTTGTTTCTTTCTCATAATCACACACACACACACACACACACACACACACACACACATATATACATCAATAAGTAATAGATTACAAATAACCCTCGCTCAGTCGCCAAAAAATTTTCAAAATAATACTGTGAACTTGGCAACGCTAACATAAGATTAAACAAATTGTAAAAGCTTCTTGTGCTACGTTTTTAACAAATTTTCAACAAAACTACATTGCATGCATTTTTTGGAACGTCCGCCAATTCATTGTATTCTTATATTCATACGTTGTTAAAATATATTGGACAATTATACAATTAACAAACTTTTGGACATGAATGCATTTTGTACAATATTAGTCGACTAATGAGCTAATAATTTACGATTAATTATTTAAGATAGTTTAACAATATGAATGACAACAATTTTTACATGTGCGATTTATTAGTATTTTGATAAGTACTTGAGTGAAAAGTGAACACTTAGACCAGCTGTTGAAATGAAATGGTCTGGGTGGAAAATATGAAAAGAGATCCGGAAGATTTCTATGGAAACGAGAATGGGCATTGAGAAGTACGAGTGAAAAGCACCTGATGCGCGTAGGCTTGAATACCCCCGCGGTCTCTCTTTAATATTTGCGAGCTTGTGAATTCTTCTATATAAACGCAAGCGTTTCACCAAATTTTCAGTGGCTTTAACCGAAAATTCTCAAAATGGAACATTTATTTCAATTCAAATGACGCTCGAGTGAAAAGTGCCCTTTACTATGATTTAGAGGACAGAAGTAACGAGCAGATTCTTTTAATCTTTTCACCCCAATATTTTTTTTTAAATTCGTGCTGAGTTGTGCTCGCTAATAGAAATCCCTGCTAATTATTTTACTAGCTACGCTATGATTATTATTGAAATGATACGAATGTAAAAATGATTTCTTAAATATTAGTAAACTTCTTCCTTCTTTTTATAAAATTATGAAGTTCAACTTTTCCATAGTTAAATATTGGCGAAATAAATAGCTTGCGTAGCATTACTATTAATGTTACCATAAATTATATTTCGTTTACCAAAATATTGTTTTAACTTATTCTTACAAGTTTTTTCACAATAGTATTATTAGAGTTTCGTTGATAGATGAGTTTAAGATATAAAAACGAAGAAAAAGTTTCAAAGTAGTTTCTCGATTATATATACCATATTTAAATGTTTTAAATATAATTGTTTTATATATAGGATGAAAGATTTCTATTCGAACAATGATATTTTTTTCTAATTACTTCAGACTACTGTATTACTTCAAAAAAATAATAAATACATTAACCTACCTGACACTCATAGGTCCCATTATCACGTTCCTGCACGTACTTAATTTGCAAGGTCCAGTCATCAGAGCCTTCAGGATGTAACACTTGGAATCGTTCGTCATTGGTATACGTAAAAGTTGAGCTTGTCAGTACATGCCAGTCTCGTCGTCGTATCCAAGAAACCTAAAATCCATAAATATTTCGTACATGACGTAAGACAGATGCGCGAGGAGAGAGGAAGAAAAAAGTGGATTTGCGGAAGTGAGACGTGCACAAGAGCATGACTAATCCCAACTAATTCTGACCTTGAGCAAGTGCGAGAAAAGAACACATATAAATAAAACGCGTGGGCGGTACGGAAAAACATCGTCTTCCACTTTGATGAACGCGCTTCCCTTTGTCAACGCTAACATGAAGAGTCGAATAGGAGAAACAGAAAAAGAAACCTCGATCAATCACTGTTATCTAGAAGATAATGAAAATGCCAAGCAATATTTATTACCATCAAAGTCGCTTTGCTACGTCTGGGATTCTAATTTCCACATTTATAACTACGACGCGACTCGATAATTATATTTAATTAATACGCATATCAAAATATCATAATTATCAATAATTATAGCTTCAAAAGCATTTAATCAGAGGTTCATTATTTAGCGAACACCATCATCTCTCGACTTTTATAGCAGCATGAATATCGTAGCATAAACGATCTCATTATCACGATAAAAAAAGTTTAAGCGTTTAAAGGAACACATTTGGGAAGAAAATTTTAAAAATTATTGGTAAAATGCTCGGTAGAATACTGTGTTACATTGTTGTTTGTTGATAAAAAAAGAGTCTATGTATATTCATTGAAAGACACCTTTGGCACGAAACCTATAGTCTCCAATTCGTTAGAGCTTTCAGCGTATATACTCACTGTCTATCAGAGCGTTTAACTTATAGCAAATTAGAGCATGAAATCATACTTGCGCGAACAAAATGTTATTGCAGAACGATTGAGGATGTAGCAATGCACATAGTAGTAACAGCTCGGCTTGAGCTAATGGAGTTATATTGGCTGACGCTCGAAACCCGAACAAAGGATATAACGACGGTACCGCAGAGAGTTGCCAGTGAGGGGCGACACACTCGCGATATAAACAGTCCGATGCCGCGAATTAGCACTTGCTATACCACGTTATTATCGCGTGCAAATGGAACGCTTAGATTGAAGCGATTGTTCACCATGTTCTCTGACAACTATTTCATAGATTTACTAAATAAGGATTATTATGTATATTCAAACCGAGAGTGTAGAAGTATTATGGGAAAAGAGATCTAGCGAATAATAAAGTTTACCAAATACTACGAATAACTGAGAATACTTTTATTACTCGTCGAATTTCTTGAAAAAGCATGGTCTACACGAAATTAAATTTTGTTCTGAAAACGAACGTATTTACAAAAAGATCAATTTTTAATGTACACTCCTTGTCTTATTACAATAATGGTTCGAGCTTTGCAAGTTAATAGATGTTAAAATGTAAACTGACATTTGATATTTTATTTTTGCAAAGTTTGTTGCAGACGGCTTTAAAAATAGCTGTATCAAATTTAAAAGAGTTAATTAAATAGACTCGATGTACATATACATTTTTAGACGTGTTAAATTTTAATTGAAAAAATTGATAAACCCCTGGCTTGAGGACTTCGATAAACTTATTTCGTAAGATACATGAGCGAAGATGAAAACTCAATATACAATGTTTACCTGCTATATGAAGTTATGTATCTTGTAACATATCATACATCGTTAAAACTTTGATTGCTAATGTTAAACAACAAATAGAAAATAGGCACTGATTATAAGCTTGAGTGTTCTAACGGTGAGAATCCCATCTGAATAGCACACCAATCAAGTACATAATTACCGCCCTAGCGAACACTTCACAAAGCAAGGCCGATTCCCGTTGGAGAGTCGTTAATTAGCGCATGCTATTTACGCGACTACAGTGCCAACTTCTCCAAAGAGAGAACGAGAGAGAGAGAGAGAGAGAGAGAGAGAGAACGAGAGAAAGATAGAGAGAGACCGTAGTATTACCAAAGAGCCGGTTAAGTTTCGTTCGAAATTGCCTTGATAACGACGTTCCTTTGAATATATACTTGATTGGACGCGCGTTATCTCGTTCTCACGCCTATACGCCTCTTCGTGGAATCGACCAAATTATACTAAACAAGCAAGAGTTTCCTATTTGTTTCTAAACTGTCTGATTTCCGATTCTTTCATTTGTACGTTAATTTTATTTAAATTTGTATACACGGTGATAAATATTTCGAAAAGAATTCGAAAAATATCCCGAATTATGGAATCCAATTTACTTAAGTGAGTATTTGAGATTGAATTGACAAGTGTGGATCTAATTTGATGAGATAGCCAGCAAGATCTCAAGACAAGTCAATCAAATTATAGGATAGTCGAATACTCCAGTTGCAATAGCAATTATCGAATGTAAGCAAATGGAATGGTTAGTAAATGGAGATCGTATGATATAATATTGTAAGATGCAATGACTAGATGATCCAAACTAATGTCATATCAAATTAAGAAGAAAGTTTCACTAATTATTTTTGTTGAAACATATCAATCAGTAAGAGAGAGAGAGAGAGAGAGAGAGAAGTGAAACTGTCCAGGCAACAAACAATCTAATCCGTGTTATAAGTTCATCAAGAGATAGCAGAAGCAGAAGCGATAATGAACGAACGTAACTTACCTCTGCATCGGCGACGTTTCTCTCGGCCAAACTACGGACCTTGCAGTGGAGAAAGGCAGTACCACCAAGCTGAACGGTCACGTTCGTAATGGTGTTGTTTTCGTTGGCCTCGTTTGCTCGTTGCAACTCCTCTAGGTTGCTGTACCACAACGCCTTCCAGTCCGATGGAGGGTCGTACGGTAACTGCCGCTCTAGAAAAAGGAGACAACAAGACAAACTTTCAATAAATCTTTTCATTATGAATTTGCTGTGAATTATAATTTGGTTCGAGAGTGGCGAAAGTCGTGATACAAGTACTTAATTGGGGTTTAATTTGGATTTTCGTTAAACAAAATGATGTTTTTTAAAGAATCCATAAGTTTAGACATGCTATGGGGTTGTTAATACCCTCTGGAAGATGCGAATTTAAATAAATAAATAAAAAATTAAGTTTAGAAATCATCTTTCTTCAAAGTATTCCAATTAACCGACGATTTTAAAACTGTCATCACTTTCACGATTCACTTCAACGCTGAAGAGTCTTTATAATACACCATTTTACTGCCGATTTAATTTTCAACCAAACCTGTTGGATCAAATCGTTCTGTAACTTCATGTCGTTTGAAATTTACAAAAAAATCTACTTTGGGAATAAAATCCAATTTATGCAATGATGAATAAAACTCCCAGATCTCTCATGGAACAGACATATAAAATGTAATAATGAACAGTAAAAAAAACATCTTGACTGGCTTAATGTAAAGCTTTCAATTTTTATACTTAGTTCAATTCGTAGAAACGAAACATATGTAAATGAAAAAAAAAAATAATAAATTGGATAAAAGAAACAGAAATACCAAGTGTGTGGCATAGTGGCACTCTAAAACTAGTTCCGTGCTATGGTAACTAATTCAGCTAGAAACAATTCAATGTTTTGTTGCTTGCCTGTTTACTTGCTTGCGCGCGCAAGCTCGTAATTCTCGCTTGCAAACGCAATCTGGAAATAAACTTTTAATTAAAATTCCCGCGTCGTCGACTATTGTACGATGGTTTTTATATGCATTTCAAATCGACTGCTTAATAATTGAGATTTAAAATGTCTCAGGTTTCCCATGGGTAGATGCTAAATTATATCCTTTATAGCCTTGGCAACTTTTCAACGTTATTAACGAGTTGCGTTTGTCTTGCTTGTACATCGTCAGCATTTGCGCCATAGCTTTAATTATTTATCTGTGACATTTAAATTGTATATCGTTTACGATTTGTGCTAGTATTATTAAATTTTTTGTTACTTTTGCAAACATAACGACGTAAATTTGGCCGTGCAACTTGGATTTCACTTTCTTTTATTACTTTAGTCCAACAAGTATAGTAGAAGATTCCTATCTACATTTGTTAATTGAAGTGAATCGCATGTCTTTTGTTCAACCACATCGTTCATTGTTAATCCCTCCCTCTCCTTGCTCAAACTAAACCCGCCTAAATGACGTTGACAGTCTTTAATTAAATGAGATACTCGAAAAACCAAATAAAAAAAAAGTCTTGTACAAACTTCTTAAGATCTAGCGTACATATGATGAAACTAACGACAAGCAGTTCAGTGAATATTTCTGAATCCAAATTTCGAGCGGATTCGCTTGAGCCCAATAAAAAAAAATTCAATGTCTCGTTACCGTGACGCAGTTCTGTTAAAATAATAGCTGCAGAGGAATCGGCCAACCTCATTCCTTGGGACGAAATCGAATTAGACACGCTGATAGAATATACATGCAGATATATGTATGCACGCAAGATAGATATCTAGGTGAAATTTTCGAGGCGAACGATTTGAGAGAGAGAGAGAGATAAATAGAAAAGGTACTGGGCCAACAGCTCGTTTCGTTAAAAGCCATCTACTGCAGATATGAATAAAGCCTTGCAGTACTCATTGTCGTCAGACTTACTTTTACCTATTACTATTTCTCTGGGTAATTAGGGTTTCATCTTTCTTTTTTACTGTATCTCTTTCTAGCGTAACGTTGGCTTTCCGGTACATCTCTTGATGAGCCAATTTACCTTGCTTGCTGCTCTTTTTTAAAAGTGACATACTTCGTCGAATATTTGCGAATAATTCTCAGCTTTCCGCTAGAGACATGATCTATATGAATTTATCCTTTGATCTTCAATGTATACTCTCTATAACTATCTAGAATTAATGACAAAGCTGTACCACGTCTTTTTCTTCACGTATTATTACGTGAAAACTTTTAGTTTTGAGGAAAACGAGGTGGTATTTTTTTTAAAACAAATGGTACGGAAATGGAGAGCGAAGTAATGAGTGGGAAATTTTGTTATAAAATTTCCAGTCGAACTTATTCCTCGACACGCATATGAATGTGTGTAATATGTCAACTTCTGCCGCATATCGTTAATAATGACATAATTCAGTATCTCGATGTTAGAGGATCTGAAGCCTTCATATATTTCGCATGACTAAGTAAATAGCTAGCGGAAAATGCAAATTCCCTTCAAGAGCGTTGCGCCAATCTCATTATTATTACCATTGTCGTCATAATTACTATTACATCCTTGTGCTCGCTCGTGGGCTCGAGAAGTTGTCCGTCTAAATACGCAGTCTCGAAACTTGACTATGTCCACAGTACAGTTAACTCTGTTGCAAATCGGCTTTTCATATTCAATTTCTCGTGACTTTACAGGCTTCGTTGTTGGCACAATTTTCCAATTTACGCATGCAGCGATGGTATTTTTATTTTTACACAAACAATGTTGCATGTACGGAAATTAAAAAAAATAAATAGTATTTTTGTGTCGACACTAGTTGTATATGGTATATATATTCCCAAGAGAAGTATTTACTTGCAAAATTTTCAAAATTTTGATTATTGTTTATTTTGTATGAATATTGAAGTTTGTCAATAATTTGAGTTTCCTTTTTAAGTACACATTATAGTATTGTATGTCAATCTATATTTGTATTTTTAATTTTATGGGTTTGTGAAAGTATATTTGTGTGACTGTTTTAAAGTATATCAACGTTTATCAAAACGAATGTATATAGAACGTATATAATATATATATATATATATATATATATATATATATATATATATATATATAGAACGAATGTATATGTATATATTTATTAATACAAATGTATGAAGATTCTTCTGTATCAAAAATCGATTATTTTGTCAAAAATTATACTCTACATGATAAATAATCGATATTCGTATTACACACACTTACATACAAATCTTTTCTTTTAGTTAAATCAATTACTGAATTGGATTTCAATTTTTTCCCCTATTATATTAGTAAATTTTGTTTTTAACCACTACGTATACAGCTCGATTTTCCAACGGGAAATGCTTGCACTGAGAAACAATCACCTCTCGGCGACAAACAACAATTAGAGCGCTGGGCAAACTTTGATCGAGCTCGCTGTACGAAATCCAAACTTGAAAGCCTTCTGGCTTGCCTAATTGTAGAGTATCGTTGGTACGTGGCTTGCTGTGGGTTCCAACGAGCTAGTGATAGTGAAGAAAGCTTATTGCTTGTACTGAAGAAAATTCGAGCTGAATGTTTGAAAGACATTTCCGACAATTGTTTTGTAGTTTCATTATAAATTACTTTACGTTAGATTTATTCCGTCGCTTTTTATTGAAGGCTAATATTGTAGTTTAATTGTAAAAATAGAAAGTTTTATCAAGTTTGCAGAGAGCCGGATTAGAACTTATGAAAAGTAGTCTATACAACTTAAGCACAGTTATTCGTAGTAATTCGATTCCAGATGAATCTACATGGGATTTTTTTATTTTTACAACTTCACGTAAAATCTCTGTCCCCATTTCCCATTTTTTATACATATTGTATTTCATTGCAAATTACATTTAATGATTATTTCTGTATAATAAGGTCTTAGCCAGCTTATGGGTTTTCCAGAAATATTAGAACGGATTGGCGATACCATGGAAATTATGGCACTTTCTGATTTATTCAATATTCGTACATCCCGTACAAAATCACCAATAAAGTCGAACAATTACAGCTCAAATAAGGTTTTAAACTACTAAATATGCACATGAAGTAAACGATTATTATCAAATTTCATTAATTAAAAATAGATATTTGTTTGCGTATATCGTTATATTGCAATTTGAATCATACTCTCATGTTATTAAAGATTAAAAAGAAACATTACGTTCTATGCAATTTCTAAATGGTGAATAAAAAAACAAACCGAATAAAAATGTGTGACCTAAAAGTCTTGCTGTAAATAAATAAAAGCTGATTCTGTAAAAATTTCGCGGTGGAAGATCGTTGAGATAAGCGAATGAATAAATAAAGAAATGTCGGGGGAAGTATGTTTAAAGACTACGTAAAAATACAGATGAGCTCGATTTTCTCTCAGGGTACGCACGTATGGCCTTGGACAAACTCATATGTGGCTGACCTCTTTCTACGCTACATGAGCTCCTGTCAAAAATCCACGAATAAACGCGGATGATGCCGCAGACTTTGCACTTCAAAGTAAACGAATTTCTAAAGGAAAAAGTTTCCGGATTTTGTTTTTTTCCAAAAGAAATTTCCGTACGTATTTTTTAGATAAAAAATGTAAAAGTTGAAAAAACTTATCATCCAATGGCTTTGGTCTTTGAATTTAGCACTCAATTATTTCTATCTCTTAGCTTTGATAGATTTGGTGTTTTTAAACGTAATAAAGGGGTACACGAAACGTTTTAATCCCGCATTAATGACATTATTATTTTATGTAAATAGATGTTCATATAAATATAAGAATTCAAATAAATAAAGAATGATAATGAAACCTCTCATGCGAGTTTGGAAAGCAAATTAATTGAACGAGAAAATTGAGCATATATGACACATTTCACACGCATCCATTTTTAGATAATAAATGCGGTTATATAAAACGTTCACGAAGCGATGTTATGTTCCAAGGATAACCATACACTGAAATCATGAAAAACACGAATTTTCATGAATTAAATAGGCCAAGTTTGAAAGTTGTTTGGTATGCATATATATTCCGTAAAAAATCTACATTGCAAGAACACGCAAGCGTGTGAAACCTCTTTATTCACCCTACTCAATTTCTATCCCGCCTTTATCTAGTTTCCTTATCTTGTAGTCATGGTGATTTTTTTATCTTAGAATCATTTTTATTCCGTGGAAAACAAGCTGTGGCAAGCGCGCCGTTCGTTTTCTCGCGTTATGTACGCGAGATAATCAACAAATAAAAAACAAACACACATCAACAAAATTTACATTCGTTAGATTGTTATATTTTTTGGTTTCTCACTTGTTTACATACGATATCATATTTATGAAAATGAATGTAATTACCTGTCAATGCTCGGCAGCATTGACTTGACAGCTTATATGTCAATTGATCAGATTTTTGTGTTACGTGCTTCAGCGTCGATTCGTCATTGTCTGCAAATGATGAATGCGATAATCGACCTAGATTTTTTTATTTTTGGTTTGAGAGAATAGCGTTGACAGCCTGTGCAAAGGATCAATACGCGACACAAATACAAAATTCATCGGACTTTAACCACACTAGTCAAACTGTAATTAGTCGCTTAAGTGAACTTTTCCTTGCCAGTTCTCATCGTCCGAGTTTTATTTGCATCTAATCTCCACTAATTCATATTCATGAACCACAGCTGTAAGCTCTTTACTTTTTGCCTCGCGAACGTTTTTCTGTCCTGTATGATAATTAAGGAAATGCTTCAGTTTATGCTCGATTTTCACAATTTTGTCCTACCAAATCCATTCGTTCAATTCAAAATTTATTTTGTTATGCATTTTATATTCTACGTAAATCATAATAATGAACAAAGTGATATATCTATAGAAAATATCAATGTTAGGGTCGAGGTTGAGAGAAAATAAACTTTGACGAAGGTAGATGAAAGTATGAGTATTTCTTAACACTGATGATGATAAAGTGGCACAAAAATTAACAATGAAATGATCGCGGCGAAATAAAGGTAGATTGAAAACAAAATACAAAGGACTACAAATTAATTCGAATGAGTTGCTGTAGACAATTCCAAACAAGAACAAAATATAGCGCTAGAGACAAGCTTGACTTGCTTGATTGAGAGGTCGAAAGCGTTCTGGTCGAGTTGACCTGTGTGAGAAGAACTGAAAAGTTTTCCCTCGCCCATTTTTTAAGTTGTTCCCTCTCTCGTGACTCAAAGGTCATAGGGTGCTGCTTAATTTTGCTTTGGCGCCAATGCTGGTATTTGGGCTGCTGTCCCGCACGGTCCAAGTTTTCACGATTGGCTTTCGGGGGGGGGGGGGGGACAAACCCCACCCACAACGCTTTCGACCTTCGAGTTTTTACCTCGATTGTGAGATTCGGAAATACACGTTTCCGATCTGTTGGTTCGTTCCGATCTCGCACGTGCATTTAAACTCGCTCAAAATACAGTAGCTAAGGTTCCAAAGGGTTAAAACAGCCTCTTTCGATCTTAGAAGTATTAGATAAATCTATTGGTTTCAACGCGCATTGCTCGTTATCTTACAAATCTTGCAGCTCGATCTCTCACACACATATGACGCTTTCGCCCATTTTTCGCATCGCTTTACATTACGGAGTACATAGCTACTTAAACTTAAATTAACATATTTGGTATGGCTCATTCATATCTTCTTATAAACTAGGACAATTCGAAGCATTTTTCAGCTTACATTATCTCACTCTCACAGTTTTTGTTAAGCAACCGCTCGATGTGTGCGTCATCCATGTAAGTACAACAAATCAGAACGAGACAATGTTTATTGCTTTTCTAGGAGGCTCGTGAAAACTCGAGAGAAAACATTTGTACTTCCACCAGTAACCATCAGACGTCGATTTTCTAATACGCGACACTCGGCCAAATGGTTAGAAATCCTTTTAATCGCGTTCGGGAAATTTTCAGCCCAGCGTCATAAATTTTGGATATCGAGCATGTTCAAAGGTTGTCACGTAGTTTTTTTGAATAAAAACAACAGTGACAGGAAGAGAAAGTGAAAATCAATTATGTCACGACCAACATCTTATTGCTCACACGTGTTTTACCTGGATCGTTTCGTTGCCGAAATTACGCTTCACTTTCTTTTTTTAAACCATCAAGAACAATCAATATCAACGCAGCGCAATTCAATCAGGAAATGGGATTGAAATACCGTATCACATTGATAAGAAATATAGATAAAAAACCAGATCAGCTGCAAAATATAGTGATATGTTATGTATAGATTTCATCAACACTTTTATTTTTTAAATGAAAGCCTTGAAATATGGGAGCCTTATAATAAGACATACAAAACATATACGCAATGAAATTGGAGTGCCAATATATGAGAAGGTAAATGGAAAGAAGCGCATACTCTGGAAAATATACCGATGAAGTGGGTATAAATTGTGAAATTTAGTAGGCAAGACACTACATATAAGAATTGTTTTTGGAATTAATTTTCAGTTTTTGCAAATATTTCAAAATTTTATTTTCAAAGTATTGCTTGGAAAACTTCTGTCTACACAGACATCTGCAAGAAGACTCAAGATTCAGCGTATTGCTTTAATCACAAACATATCATCCATAATAGAAAACAGTTTATAGGGGAAAATATTCAATTACATTTTATGCAAGTTTATTTTAATTAACTGGCATGTTCAATGTTTGATATTCATTTATTATTAATATAATTGATATATATATATATATATGTATATATATATACTCTACTAATATAACTGATAATGTTACGATTCCTATTTCTGATGAATTTACGTGTATCAAAGTTTGTGCTTTTTTATCAAATATACATATATTTTATTATTTCCTTACCCATTGGTACAAATTCCGTGCAAACGTAGGGAGTTTCACATAAATATTGAATTACCAACTAAAAGACTAAAGAGCATGTTCTATGTTTTAAATGTATTAATTTTTCAAGTGGCTTACTCTATTCGATACGTAGTAAATTAGAAATATTAGAACATTAGTTTAAAAATCAAATTCCGAGCAATAATTTAACCTAAATTTTGGGCCTACACTAAAATAGTATTGTAAATTCAACTTATGTAAAGTTTAGTGTAGTCGGAACTTGTTGATGAAGTTACCGATTTGCAAGGTTAATTTTACATCGTAGTAAAAGCAAAACACATTTAACGTTTATGATTAGATATACATATAAGAGTGCAACTTTCAAACTTAAAAAATGTTTAATAGATTTATGAGTTTTGTAAGATGGATTTAAATATCAAATTAAATTTATATGTTCAATATAATGAATATTACGTTGGAGAAACGGATTTAATTTAAGGATTAAGGGGATTAATATTACAGATTCCAAAAGAGAGGCATCAAGAAACTTGAATATTTCATATTTATAAAATATTAAAAGTTATATACTATTTCACGTACAATCATATAATATTAAAAAATAAATTAAACATCACCCATAAACGATGCTTTCATTTTCCGTGGTTTTTAAAACAGGAATTATACATCTAACAACGAACTTCTCAAGTCTTCTCAAGTCAATTTAGTTTGGTTTCTCAAAAATAATGACTATTAATCAAACCCGAATTTCAACTGCGACAAATGAAGAAATGTATATCTTGCGAAGCAAAAAATGCTCCTCTTTCATTTCTCACTCAAATACAATTTTGAAGCAACTTTTATGGGATTCCCACTAAATAGGCAAGCGGAAAGGCCAGTAATTCTCGCGCCATTCCTCAGCGATAAAAAAAATAATAAATAAAAACGACCGTGCGAATACTCACATAATTAATGGATACTCGTATGGCAATACAGACTCAAATACATACACACACACACACACATGTGCATAATATGATTAAACGGCACTGCACGTGTGCGCATTTCGCATAAATCATTTGGAAGCCAGGCTAAAATAATGCGCGCCCAGGCGATAACAGCCTCGTGACGGGCACGCAGCTTTTCACTGTCGGACCACAAAAATATATTCGCGACCATACCTCCCCTCCCTATCATCCTCTCCACCCTTTTTTTTTATTTTTTTTCGGTTGAGACAAGGAAAGTCCCCCTTCCTTGTGTACATGTATGAGATACGTTCGCGCGTGCTAACGCTATATTTAAATCGTTGGATTACTTTTTGATGCAAAGTAGCCTCAGGACGCGCGAATCGCAGGTGCACATATATACGCAAGTGGAATAAATTAAGTTGCAATATTTATAGTGTAGCGCGAGCTTTCTAAAAAGGCATGGAATATCGAGCGCGTGATCTGTATGCTTACTTCTTTTCTTCAGCATGTTTCAATATGTATGATATTATTTTCAAAACCCAAGTAAGAAATGTTATTAATTCTATTTATGCAACTAGAATTTCGAAAATTTTTGTAACATATCAAATTAATAGCAAATAAAAATAATTCATTCGAATGTCTGTACATTTTTAAGACATTTTAATAGTCGCCGACATAAAGGGGAGTATAAACGACCTGCGCGCGAGAAGTGGCGGCAGGCATCAGGACGTATCTCTGGCGTCGACGAGTAAGAAAAGGAAGGGGATAGCGTGAACTCATATCACGTTTGATAAACAGCGGAAAGAGCGCTAGAGCAGCCCAGAAAATGCGCTACGGAGCAATTTAAATTCTCGCGGTCGTGGCGCATTTCGTTCTCTCGCTTCCTATCAGACAAAGGAGCAAAACATTTCACTGCGACGTCAAGTGCTGCAGCCGCTTCTCCCCTCGGCGTTTTCATTCATGGCTATATACATGACTAAACGTTGCGGCTATGTTGAATATAATACTTCACTCAATTTTCAAAACGAATTTCTTAACTAATTTTCGATCTTCGTGCTTTGGTGAGTCTAGTATTACTTATGATTTGGAAAAGAAATGTTGATATTTGATGAATAAAATTCTTATTTTAACAACAGAAATGTATATTTACATTGGTATTTTAGGTTTTTTTTGCAAAACAACAATATTCTCTGAATGGAAAATAACAGAGACACGAGCTGGCAAAAGGTATAGCGTGAATTTCAACACTCTCGAAACACACAGTAGCACAAAGGTGTGGGATTAAGAGCGATATGTGTAAAATGAGAATAACTCACCTTTGTTGAGAGATCTGGCGAGCAAAATAGTGGGCAAGATGAGAAAGACCATGCACCACGAGAGCCGGTCCCGCATGCTTGCGTATTTTCAAGTCCAGCTGCAACAACAAAAGGTGTGAGATTAATTATGAGAAAAGACCGTCTCTAAGCCAAAGTGAGCGGCGTGCGCACGCACATAATAAATACGAATCAGAGAAAGAGGATGCGTTCTTGGGTTTAGTATATGTATACGCGATCATCGTGGCAAATTTGCTGCACGTAACTCTGTCGGATTTGTGTGTCTAACTTACAAATTTCACTTTATAAAAATTGGTCAAAACGTCGAGTAATTAATTTTGTGCGTATGTTGAGCAGCGTCTAGCCACTTTACTTATCATATTGTAATATAAGGATCTGCCTTATTTGAATTCGGGATAAGCCTACCGTTACATATACATATTGTTATAACTATACTTCGCAATGTTTTAAGTTTCTACACGTATTTATGTTAAATTAACTTACACTTCATGATAATTATGATCAGTTGATATTTCCAATGTTTCAATAAAATTTACCAAAACTTGTAACACAATTTAGGATTATATGAAGAACGATTTGCAACTATTCGCTATATTCAGCTCATGATTAATTTAATGCCAATTTGCTGGTTAGAGTGAAATTATTAATATTCATCATCGCAATTGCATATGATAAGTAGTAATACATACATATGAATATTGTTGCAGCAAATAATAATATCAATTATTGTTATTACTAGAATTATAAAAACGAGCACATTTATTGCACTCGTTTTATTTACTAATAAATGCAAAAATCACGAATAAATATATAAATGTACATAATTATAATTAAATCTATGAATATTTAATCGTTAAATTAGAAAATTATTTATTAAATTCAAATTATAAAAGCGACAACAAACATTAATATGAAAAACCTTAAGCGCAGGTGTAAAAATTATCATCCCTTATTCTCGGATAACCTTATATCTCAGATGAAAAACGAAGTTTACTTACACATACCCCAGAGAAAATTACGTAACCGAAGTAATTAACGAGCTTGAAAGTGAACGAAATTAGCGTCACGGCAAATCCTTTGCATTGTGTTCATGAGACCACAGTGCGCGTCAGCACAACGCCAAAAGGATTTTCTCTCTCTCTCTCTCTCTTTCTCTTTCTATCTGCTCCGTCGAGCCGAAGACGTGAGTATAGCCACTTAACTGCGCGAATTTGCAGTGTTGATTAACTTCTTATCGATCGTTTATTTTCGCTTTGCTCACCGTAGCCAATTGAAACTTATCGGTTCGTTCTTTCAATGTATTACCTTACTATGTGACGAGTATTTTTGATGTATATTTATTAAGCTATCAAATCAAACATTTATTTATCAAAAGAAGCTCTAGAACATTCGAATTCTCAATAATTATACAAGAATTACAACTACTCTATGACGTATTCCATATTCCTCAATACTATATTTGTATTATCTATAGTACATGCTTATAATATGCTATGAAACACGGCACACAAATGTAACAATGTTTAGTAGAAGGATACATTACATTTTAGCTACCAAAGTAATTAAAATCTCCATAACGTATAATAGCCGCAAAATAAAACGATTCCTCATGAATGGAATAAATGTTGTGAAATCCTTTCTAGTTATACTATCGGTATAATCCAGTAGTCCGCCAAGCCTCAAAGTTATCCAAAGAATTTCATCGCTCTTTCAACCATAGCGTGAAGATAAACCGAGTAAGTTAACCGCGATCCAAAATAAGAAAGATAAAGAGTAGTGACCCAGATAAAACTCATTCCTCATTTGTAATTCACACGATTACGTACATGTGTGTATGTGTATGTGTGTGCTCTTTTTCTCTCGTTCTCATCTAGTTCAGCTCTTGGTTCGATTTCTCTTTTACGGGCAAAGCCGGAAATTGATTCGCTGACCGAGGCCAGCCTCTCTCATGTTCTTCGTGGCTCGCTCTTTATAAAAGCAGCGATAGTCGTCGAACTGTCGAACTACTATACCTATGCTCGCATTTCTTTTCGCTGGCCCTGAACACACAAAAGGTCCAGCTGAGAATTTTTCTTTCTCTCTAAGCCATAGACTGCAGTGAGCTAGCCAGCTAAAAGAAACGGATATCTTTGCAATACTTGAGACCTGCAATAAATACTTCTTTTATCTAGTGCTTGACTTTTCAAATATTTGTGGAAGAATACGTCATTTTTCCCTTTTGTTGACCATACTTTTGGCGAGATCAATGAAACCATTAGTATTATTCTGTATAAAGCAAAACAAATCATAACAAAATAAATAGAATTCTGTAAATAAAGCATATCATACTTTCAAATGTCATGATAATCAAAATAAAAGTTTTGCTAGTTTTCCGTCACTACAATTATAAATACATTGCATCACTTGTCCTAGTTAGAATAGATATTATTTGATTGCAGCGGTGTTGATTTCGATATCCATAGCAAGCAAATGTAATTATATTTGTATTGTGGTTGGTGAACCATAATATTAACTGTAAATGTAAACCCACTCTTTAGAAATATAGAATTATTGTTTGGCCATTATAACTAGTTAGAATTCATATCGAATAATTCACCTATAAACGTACATTAATCAATTATTCAATTGAATAATCAAAACTATTCGACTTCTTATAATGCAATAATGACAATATTTCGTGTTAATGCTTTAATTAGATTTCGCTGCAATATCCATTCAATCTTGAGAATTTATATAACTTTTGAACTATTATTTATTAATAAAATCAAGTATATTTGATTGATATTAAGAAAAAAGGTCTAGCGTAGGCAACTATATCAGTTACAATTTTGGAGACTAATTGCATACATAGATCGCGGAATTTCGAGAACTTCGCTTCACCCGCAGTCCATTATCCAGCTTTGGCCGCAACATTAATTAATAATACCAAGGTCGTGAAAGCCTACTCGTGGAAGCTTTCATTATCGTGATCTATAAGTGCGAGTATGAGTTAATTATCCATTAGAAAGCCTCGTGAGAATTTGTACCTCTCCATTGTTTTCTCAAGATGTTACTACAATTAGAGAATTGGTCCATGGCGATCATTCGATTGGTTATATATTTCTTCAGATTTAGTTCAATGGGCGTGACGCATATATGATTGTATATGTACGCAATATACTGCAATAGCATTGATTTATTGATTTTTCATATAGCCTGAGGAAGGAGAAGAGAGAGAATAAGCCACTGATCATGTCGCTATATAAATCGGAGAAGTATATATTCCTAACTTCTAATGAGAAAATTTCTACACGCGAGTGAAAATTTAACTGACTTTAATCAAATCCCAACCAATGGTAATTGGCGTAGTTTGAGTTTATTTTGTGAAATTCGAATGATTAAAGATATTCTTGTTTCAAAAATTTCCTTGTAAAACTGGAATATTCTATAATATTCTTTTCAGAAGGAAAAAGGTTAAAATTTACAAATAATTAAAGGAGCAACACCCATTATCGATATTGACAATTACAGTCAGTCTAGGCAAAGCTTGTCTTTCCTATTTCGTAAATGGAATATTGGATAGAGCAGTCAATTGTTTTCGAAACTGAAATCTACGGTAGGCTCGTCCGTAGAGTGCCTATTACAACAATTACTTTTGGCACGCGCACGTACACCTCTCGTTCACGATGCACCTCGTGTTGTTAGGCAATCGATACGCGCACGACGCTGTGCTGGGTTCTATGTGCACGCAAGTCTCATTTCAAAAGGGCCACTTTCGTTTTATTTTTGTTCATAGTCGTGAACCTCAATTTTCGATCGCGTGCCCTTTCCCCCAGTGAAGTGCACACAAAAAAATAGTAACGAGGACGAAAGTTTTTTCTTTCTTTCTCGTGACGTTTTCTTTAGAAAATTCTCCCTTCACAATGAATACAATGTACGTCCGTTTTCGAAGAAAAAAGAGAAAGATAGAGAGAGAGAGAGAGACATTGTGAGTGAGAAATTCTGTTTTTATTTCAACAAGGTGCATGAGATAATTGCCAGAAATACTGTTACATCAGAGAGGCGCGTGGTTAGAGGATATAAATCAGGCGATAATTGTCGAGCACCTCGGGCTACGTTAAATTTTTGAAGGTTCAATTTGTAACGGATAACCGTTCGTTGTTTTCATTGCGCTGGCTTATATTTTGCATTGCTTCATATACTGGTAAAGTTGAATTATGTAGTAGTTACCCTGTCAATATTGAAATTATCGATATTTTTATTTTCAGTTTTTTTGCCTTAATAATTTATTAGTAAGATAATTTCCATTTGCGTCACAATGGTTCTCAAATGTAATACATTATATCTTTCATTAGGCTCGCTTGATTAAGAAAATCGTTACTATCTTGGTGTCAAAAGCTTCAACACTGCGATATAATCCTACCTAATTATTTCTTTACTAAAGTGTGCCAAATATAATGTAAATCGACCTTAGATTAGTAAACATTAACGTTTGTGATTATTATTTATTTAAAATTATGTATATGACGTGCAACATAATTAGGTCAGCAGGTGTTCTTATTATTACAAATATACGTAAAATACATGCTACATATCTCGAATATGTACCATATTTCGAAGATTTCGTACTCAGCCTTCGTCAAAACCAGTAAACGTCAATTCTTTAATGCCATAAAAAAACTCTGATGCAAATAACAATTAATTCATAAATTCAGTGAAAAAAAAGTTATTTTTGAAGGGGATATTAATTTTCGTGTATACCACATCGTAGCTGTGAAACAAGACCTCTGATCATTACCAGACACGTTCCTCTCAAACTCTACTCTCTCTCCCTCTTTACGCGTACACTGCTGCATATGTCATACGCATTATTGATTTATGCCAATATAACAGCGATGTCTCTCTCTCTCTCTCTCTCTCTCTCTCTCTGTATTTGCAGTAAGCCATCATCGGTATCTCATTGTGCATAAGCCACACCTAATGTAAGATATAGCATTGCTACATGTTGGCCTCGCATTATTTGCTACGACGCGATTGATATTTGCTAGTATATTTGTTGAAACGTTTCAGTAGAAATTAACGAACGAGTTAAATTGAATTTCCTTATTACTAAGTGAGCTATTATTGAAATAACATCATAAATCATTTAAATTTTTTACGTGAGATATTATCTTGACCATTCGTTTTTTCATCGCACAATTTATTTCCATCATCACATCGATCAGCAAAAGGTATGTGCGTATTATAATGGAGAGATATAAATCAAAAATAAAAGGAAAAAAGTTTTCTCGGTCAACAGAAACGTTATAAACGAAATCTGAGAGTTTTCGAAGACAAAAAATATGCTTATGTAGCCCGTTATATATTCGTCAGACACCTATGCGTCTCTTGAGAAAACCCGATTCGGAAACAAATTATCGTCAATTTCGATCCGAAAATTCTCTCTCTCTCCCTTTTATTGGAGGGTCTCCTTTTAGTTTAAGGCTCGTTTAAAACAGGTAGTTGATTTCGAGTGATATTCGCCTATTTTTACCTATAGTACATCATACTTTAGTTAGCTTCGTCGAGTATGCGTTTGCGCGAACTTGTTTGAGCGCGGCAACAGCGGTTATTGATTTCAGCAAACTCGCGCGATTTACGACTGGAAGTGTGCTTGAGTTCCTTCTGATCTACACTATAAAGTGAGCCATTACCGTTCTGACCACTTTCAGCACATATTTGTTTAACTTGCTAAACTTGTTTTCCTCGCTTCCCGCCCTCTTTCAATTGTGAACATACTCGCACGCGGTTTTCATTGAAAAATCATACAACTTTTTATTTTTCATCGAATAAAAGTTCGAGAGTGATTTATGGAGTTTTTTGCATTAAAACTAAATATACTCGTTTCTCACTTGACTGACGTACCAGTAAGATTGTTTGAAAGCCTCTGAGATAAAGGAGATTTCGCCGCCCGATTATGAGTGAAATATTAACGTTGCTATAGGGAGATTTTTATTTGATACTTGGACTACATGAGAGTATCAATCATGATGACTTTTGACGCGAACATCATAAATGCCACCGTAATACATACACACAACACGCAAATATGAATTGTGTATGTCAGAATAGTTGTATACATATCAAAGGATCATAATACTATTTTTCGAAAAATAACTTGTTTAACTTCTACCAAAATATTTAGTTAGTTGAGAATATTCACGCGTTAAATTAGTCGAAGTTAATAAAACTTTCGAGGAGGCGAACAAATAACGATTATTAAACGATCAACTGAATTTAACGATGTACAATATAGATTTTGGCACACTTCGCTATAAATGAATTATTTATAGAAATGTTCTTTCAATTCATGCAACTGTATCAATACCTAATATGCTATACAATACGCGAAGAAACCTGAAGATGTGTACTTTAAGAAGATTCTCTTAATGCGCAAATGAAATGACAGCAGTGCGCATTATACACGGTCGATAGCAATCGCCAGTAATATTTCATAAAATCATTGCGTGGTATACATCGAATTTCTTTGGCGAGTATAAGAAAGTCAGTTTCTCCCATTTACTAAAAATTCTCGCCTCTTGAGAGGTGAAATATAAATTCACCCTGGAAAGAAATTTCGGGCACGAGGAATAACGACTGTAGGGTTGTAAGATGAATAGCCATACTTTGTAACTTCATTAATTGTAAATTCTTTGAGCGATTAATGGCAAATTTCTAGAGAAAAAGATTCTTAAAAAAAATAAAGAAAAAAGTGCATGAAAGCCTGACGTAACACAATATACTCGTACACGTCAGTAATCAAGGGGCTGGCACGCTCGTTTGAGGATGCGGAAGCACGCGCCTGGCTCCTCTCATTTCCCTTTCCGAGCGCGTGTTACCCTCGCTGTCGCTTCGAAGATTTAGGTGTGTCGCTCGCTAGAGAGGGAGAGAACGAGAGTGAAAGAGAGACGTGTAGACCTCTATGTCTTTTATTTTTCTTTTTATCATTTTACTTTGCGTTCCTACAAAATTATTATGAGCTCCAACACCGCTGTCATTTCAATCGAATTAATGGCTTGATCTTACCGAGACTGACGTTGCAACAAGAAATAGTAGAGGCTTAAACTATAATATCTTTATTACAAAGTTATTATGCAACGGTATACAATCTTTTTCATACGATACACTCAGAAATGATTTGGTTAAGAAAATGTAGTTAGCAGCTGTTATTACGAAATTGTAGTATAATTAAAATTAAAATAGCTTTTTCCGAATATCTGCTATAACCTGTAAATACTATCGATGAAAAAGTGAATTTTGTGAACGAATCATCTATAATTCAATATCTGCAGCATCAATAGTTTTTCCAGAATATTTAGGATACATAATATTAAAAAGATAGTAGATTACAAATAAATCCGTTGTTGTGTATTTTGACACTTTATCCACTCCCTCCGTTCATACGAGTATATTTATACCTTTTCATTCGTTCATAGCTATAGATCTAAACGTATTATCGTGTTGGTAAGCCTAATTATAAAGCATACACTTTAAACACCGGTGATCGCTGTCGTAGTACGATACGAATGTGAGAACGAGTGAACGAGTAATCGAAATGGAGTATCAACTTGATGGCTTGAGGCATTAGAGAATTTCTTGGATAATGTATCGTTGTTGTTACTGCTGGCTTTCTTCCACTCCAACGACTCTTGGAAAGAGAGAGAGAGAGAGAGAGGAACAGGCCAAATTCTTTTCCTCACGGAAGATTGAACGGCGCCTCGACGATTGTATCGCAGAGTCGCGTGCGCTCGCTCGCATTATTGGGATACACGTGTACGTGAGCTTGTGGGAGCACACCGTTTGCTTAGAAAAAAAGAATGTGAAAGAGAGGATAAAAAAGGTGGCTATATATATATATATATATATAGTTGCATAGTGAACTTTTCCACGGACTATTTCTTTGAAATTGAATGCTCTCTTTCCCTCTCTCTTTTTCTCTCTGCGTACGTGGTTTGGCGTCGGTTATACTGGTCTTATCGATTATGACTTTTTTTCTTGTTACTTGTTGGTACTGCCGTTATTGTTGTTGACTTTGTAACGAAAAATTATGGAGTTGAAACAAAAAGAAAAAAAATCTGATAACACATGAACTATTATATTACTTGTAAGTCAGGACCACTGATATTATGGCTGACTAAATACGTATTTTACTACTGAACGTTGAATCGGGTAGAATTGAAACGGGAAATGAGAATCGAAATGTTGATTAACTTTCTGGCATTTCAAAAAGATTTTGTATATAAAAAATTAAAAATTAAAAATTGTATTGAATTGCTTTTTAATATTTGAACTCATAACCACTGAAAATATTACAAATTGTGTTAGTTTCACTGATACGCTTTTCAGGACGGAATTTGCTTATTTTTTTTTCGTGGCTTTGAAATTCAAATTTATTGTCGCAATATTCAAGTCGTTTAACTTCGGATTTGCATTGTGCATTATGATGACGTACAAAAGATTTATTGGGGCACCTCCCAATTCTCCAGCAATAAAATCGCCCTATACAAAATTTGAAAAATACCCAAGCCTCATCGACTGTCATAGTCGATGAAAATGATGCGAACAGAAAGTAAGGAGCACAAAGGACTAGCTTATCGAGCTCGATGCGCTAATGCGTCGCGCGGCCATTAAAGCTATAGGTGAGAGAGTTCGCGAACGACAAGCTTGGTTGTGCACTAAGCTAAACGGTAACGAGCAATAAAGTATAAGAGATCCGTAGGCGCCCGAGGCGCACATCTTTGTTACCAGTCTATGTATATACACACGCATATACACACACACACACACATACACACACCATACTTGAAAGGAGACGACGATGATGCGCGTAGGTACCCGTTGTTGGGGCGGGGCTCCATCGATCGATATACCAGATGACATTTCAACGTGCTGCCTCGATTGAAAGACGTCAAATCAGCCTGAATAATTTCCTATATAAGCCTACGTAAATACCCGACTGATTTTCAATGAGAAGCTGTTTCTTCGCTTCGCGAATATAAATCACTCTAGAGTGGCGTTTTATTTTTTTATTATTATTTTTATTTTCTTTTTTGAAAAAAAAAGTTTTTTTTTCTTGAAACGCAACGCGCTACTCTACGTTGAAAATGCCAGAGAAGAATGTCTCTTCACGTCACAGGACGAAATAATTCTGCATGCAAGCGAAAGAACTGGAATTTCGAGACTCAGCGACTTTTCGCTACGTTTTGCGCGTGGAAAATAAACCAAGTCATTGCAATCGGATTTTTCAGCATTTACGTCGTCGAATTCTTATGTTTTTTCTTTATTTGCCCATCGGAGCTTCTCTTTTCTATCATTTGGTATGTGAATCATTTTCTTACTTTCAAAGGTGGGATAAAATATTCTAAAAAAATTTACTCAGAGGTGTTATTAAGCAAGATGAGGTAGAATATGACAATGTAATGGATCTACATTTTGTCATTAGATGTACGTGAGATAAGGTTTCTTCACTCACGTGATAATGGGTATCAGCTCATACGAAGAAGTAAAAACACGGTGTCTCACCTGAAACATGTAACAAAAAAAATTAGATTATACGTACTGAATAAAACATTTTTACATCAATCATTTTCAATGGGCTGACATTTAATTTTAGTAAAATATGGTTTTACGCAACATCAGCGAAAAAGCTCGTGCTCCCGTAAAGCTCGACAGAACTTTAATACAGATTCAAATATCAAAAATATGAACTCTACCGTGTGTCTCGGTGTCTCTGGGCATAACTTTAGCGAAAGAGGGAGAGTCAGAGAGGATTCAATTTAAATTGGGTAATGTTTTCAAATGTGTCGCAAGGCTTTATTGAATTTTGGGAAATTATGGCAGATTTTATAACACCGGGATCGCGGAGAAGCAGCCATGCACTTTATGCGTATGTGTATTTGGGTGTGTGTACGCTGGGAATAACACGACCTCATTTATTCTCGGGATCGCTCGTGCGATCTCTCCGAGTGCTCTCACTTCGCGTAGAAGCATTAAATAAAAAGAAAAGAGAGCAGCCAAGCGCACCTAGACGTGAACGTGGTGGGAATACGTTACGGCTTTCTCTTCTTTTTGTTTTTTTGTCTATTTGGAAATTATGATGTATACTTGCAAAGAATTTCTGTATTGTTGATCCTACGTTGTGTACGTCAATGATGTTGCGGAAAAAAACAGATAGACATATTTCATCTATATTTAGGAAGCCATTTGAATGAGTATAATTTTCACTCATAAATTAGACAAATTCATTTGCGAGGACAAAAGGTTAGTGAAAATCAATTCTACGAAGTATAAAAAGGGATATTGGGCTCCAGCGGGTCAGAGCAGACGATTTACCCATTTAACTTCCAGATCAGCTCATTATGCGCGAGTACAGGAACGATAATTTTGGGATTGGGACGCAAGGGAATTGTATTTGCGAGTTTCCATTATACCTTCTTGCATCTTGTAAATCTACAGCCTCGATTGGGGATTTGTTATATATAGTGCAATTGCGGTCGGTAAATTGACGTGGTGCAATATAATGCCGCTTTCAATTGATGTTTCATTAGTATAACTATACCGCAGACCAGAATTTCATTCCTCACAAACATGCATCCTTATGGATGGAAAGCTGATTGATAATCTATTTTTGATAGATAATGTTTGTCGTTCTTTTTATAAAAACTGAATAATTCTTTGAGATGTCTTTTTTAGAGGTATTTTATAGATAATTTATAACAGTTGAAAACTAAAAGTTTAGGATCTTGTGATTATAAAATATTGGGTTCGGATCTTTATAATAAAAATTCATAATGAAATTATCTAAAATTATTTTGTTTTGCTTATTGCAGAAAATTGACTCACTTTATCTCATATTCATGTTTTCAAGCATTATTATATAATTTTGAATATGACGAAATAACAAATAAGATGAAACAGTATTTCTAACAGTAGATTATTCGTTGTTGCTTTCATCAAACTACATCTTTACTAGAGTAAAGTAAAATAAATTCTACATTGGCAAAACAATACATTTTTTTATATTTTCTGCAAAGATTTCATATAAACAACAATGTGCAGATGATATTTCTCGTTCTTTTTTTTCAGTGATTCTACTTCTCGACAGTAGAGAACGATGCCCTCGAGAAATGCTCCAGCTTACAGTGCTTCCGTAGGGCACCTCTCTTGTGTATAATCGTGAGTTGGTGTCGCCGCTTTACCCGGGACTTTCGCGGTATTGCCCGATAAATTTCATATAGTTTTCTCAATAACAAATCCAGTTTATTTTTTCCGGTTGTAAACATATCACTGCTGATTAAATATTCTTTCAATACGTGTTCATTACTTTAAAAAATTATTTGTTATTTTAATATTATATAATGCAAATGCTAAAACTCTTGGTGTATTTTAAACTCAAAAACAGTAAGTTCAATGGTGAACTCTATTATATAATTGAGATCCCCGTAAAATTTCTTCGTCAAATAGAGGAGTTACCAGATTACTGGTTGAAATTGAAAGATTTTTTGATATAGCAAAAAGATGTAAAAATCACCTTTGTAATTGAAGTAAATTTATCTGAGATTTGAATAGAAAATTTATGCGGAATTTATGAAATGTTTTATTCAATAAAAGTAGAGTATTAAAACGCGTAGACATTAAAATGATACAAGAGTAAGTTTAACAATTAACCTACGCATAGGAGAGCTTGTTGAGACAAATTAATTTATGCTTAGACCCAGACCTTTTATACCCTAGTGGAGATACACTCTCCCCATCCTTTCTACACTTATCTGTACATTTCCCCTTATTGGAATTTTAAGCATACTCTTGAACAGCTAGCTCCACAGCTTTGCTCTATAAATGATAATTGAAGAGCTTTTATATTTTCATGTTCTTACTGAACATGTTTCCAACTTTTGAAAATATGTTTCTCATTTTTTCGCACTGAATCACGAAACGAAACATTTGAAATTTCAAGAGGAATAGTTACAAAGATTAAGATACGTATTTTCTGGTAAAATCTGGTATTTTTCCGACACAACACGGGTCTCACGCCCTGCCTCAAGGCCTATAGAGGTCTGCAGGACAGTCTAGTCTGAGTTTACCCTCAAGAGTCTTTCTTATTAAAGATAATTTCATTGTAATAATTACATTTTCCTTATACTCTTTTCTTTAAAATATTTTGAAATTGTAATCATTTAGTCATTGGCTAACGTTACTCAGTGTATCGAACGGATTATTCTACGCTTGTGTTCAACGCATATCATGTGCCCGTAAGTAGAAATAAGATACAAGATTCCACTTTATTTTTAATTTCATTATTTGTTAGAATGAAGAAACTAACGTGAACACCTACATGATTGTCTGGACATGGTAGTCAAAGTTATGATTGTAGCCGTTGCTGTCGCTTTAATAACGTAGATAACATAGGTTCATGCGAGACAATAAATCGGTTGCTAATACGGCTTATTAAAGATAATACGCTAAATTTGATAGAAAGATGCGATACATGTATGCAAAAGATGCACAATAAATCATTGCTCGTCCTAGTTAATGCGTTAAATTTCGAAATTTCATAATTATATCATTTCCACATCACTTTATTTATCTTATTGTAACTTGCATATCAAATATAACGATAAAAATAATTAAATAAGAACATGTTCTATGTTAATCGACAAACTCTAATTAAAGATTAGACAAAATTAGCAATTAAGGATGAGTAAAAGTATATTCATTCACTTTATTTAGAATACAAATTAAAATAACAATTTTCATGATTAAACCTATATAAGTGACAAACAATTGATCCTAGAACTAATTGATCTTAATATTTAATTATATTTGGCAACAGTAGTTTTTAAAATTTGGAACAATTGATTAGGATAAGTGAAATCGAACTGAAAACATCGATAAAGTGTTTTATCATTTGAAAGAAGAATAATTGAGTAATAACAAAAAAGTTTCATTTTTACGATCAAACTTTGCTCGTCCATCCTTAGCATAATTTCTTTGAAAGATTAAATCAGAAAAATCTGTCTATATTGTTATTCTTATATTTTAAATAACATGGGATGTCACGACTGTGATGGAAAAATATATTTATTTTGAAAAACTCTACTTTGTTAATGACTCGCTTTCATTATTGCTGATAGATAACATAAAAAGACCATTATTCTGTCACAAAAGTTGCTTTCGATGAAAGTAAAATCTATTGAGCTTTCAAGCACTACCTTCCAATAAGCTCTTGCCCTTAAAAAGAAAACGTTTCTCGTTTGTCAAATGCTTTCAAATCTACTGAAAAAAATCAGTCTCTGCTTTCCGCGTTTTACGCAAGAAAAATGTCACCGAGAAGATGGAAAATAGAAGTAGCCGGATGAATTTCAATTTGAGCTTGCGCAGCATTAAGGTGACTAACGCCACATCGAACTTTTTATCTCATCACTTATCCGCACCTCCATCCAGTTTTTATCGTAGTCGCGATTATTCTTCCGATCATAAAGACTCCGCTTGCCTTTGCGAGTCAAGACACGATGCCAAACTTGTAACTGGATCAGGTCGCAACCTCAAAATTTATATTATATGTATTCTGTTTGATGTGATTTTGTTTTGTCAATTATTGTTGAAAAGGAAAGCTATTTTTCTGGATTCTTAAAGCCAAGATCGTGTAATTTCACTGTAGGTTTTTAGGATATACTCTTTTGCCTTTTACCGTAATCTTTAGATACTTAAGTACTCTTATCTCTTCGAGTAGCAAAAAAATGGGGCATTTAATTTTTAGAGCTATTAAATATTTACCGTAATATTTTATTTTGCGAGTGTAAGGTATATGCAAGAAATGATAACGACATAATCTTAATGGTATAAAAAAATCCTTCGATAAATGTTAATTTTCAATAAAGGGTAAACAACCTTCATAATATTTTTGAAGCCATAATTAAATAATACTCGTGCCTGACTAATTATTATGACTGAATTCATAAAATTACAATGGCATTGCGAGGCTAAAATGTGCGTCTGACTTAACGGAAACTATTCTACTTAGATAGCTTATGACAAAATCGTTCATTCTTGCAGCAAAATTTAGCATCACCCAGCTAAAGACAATTTTTTTTATAAATGACTGAAACGCCGAAGGCTTTATGCTCTACCCTCTTCATTTCACATTACTGTCTTTTAGGGATTCATTTGTTGTGTATCTGAACATATTCTAATAATTTGGAATTTAGGAACGAAATAGCGTCAATGCATCCCGTATCTAATGCATATAAGAAGCCTTAACAGAATAATAAATAAATGTTATTTCTTCGCCAAATATTATGTATTACTATTATACATAATTAACGTAACTACGGTGACCAATCATTCGTGAAATGTAAATAAAATGCTATTGGAATGGTTTCCTGTTTCAGCCTTTAGTTTCTATCGTATGTTCGCGTCAGATCTCCAGCGTATTGATTTCGACTGGAGAAACGTAATTAACTGAGTCTAATTAGTTGGAGAGAAGTCTCTTTGACACTCAATTCTCATTCGTTACTAATAATCGATAAAATACGAACAGCAAGGTAGAAGATAAACTCTATATAATTATATGGAAATGAATCGATCTGATCACAAGCAACGCATTCATGATCACAGTTGAAAAAAGAAGACGATTTCACAAACCTAGTTATCTGTACAAAGTTTAACTTTGAAACATTTTTCCAGTATCTTGGCTTTTGATGTAGCTGAGTTTAGCATCTTTTTTGGAAGGGTTTAACTTATCTCTTTGAAAATTAGAATCAATAGAGCGCAAGAAATACCGTTTGATGCATTTTGATCCTTCCAGCTCATTTACTAGCTTCCACCTTAAGCTCAGTTCTCTCTCTCTCTCTCTCTCTCTCCCTCTCTTTTCCTCTGTGGAAAAGTATTCCAACTCGCAAAGTTCGCTCAAAGTGACCTTTTCTCTTTTACTCTTTTTTCTTTTATCTTTTCCGCGTGAACATTCTCCAAAACAGAATTTGCGCTTCGCTTTTTTTTCTTACCGCAGCTCAAGCCTTTAATTTCGTATAATAAAAGTTCGGCAGAGTTTTACCGAGAAAAACTCCACTCTCTCTATCTCTCTCTCTCTCTCTCTCTCTCTCTCTCTCTCACTCTTCTTTCTCTCAGTTTCATGCCTATAAAAGCATTTCAGCTAAAAACGAAAAATAGCGCACACGCACAAACACAGGGAATAAATTGAACAAGACTGGAAAAAAGCACGCGTATGTTTCTTTCTCTTCCTCTCGCTCGGTATATTGTTCGAAAGTGTGAGGCTGCGTGAGAGAGAGAGAGAGAGAGAGAGAGAGAAAGAGAGAGAGGGAGAAAGAACAACAGGGAGGCGAGATTGCAACAGCTGTTGCGAGTTTACGCCTACGACTATTAACGCGAGCGCGTCAATCGCACTGCTGCTGGCTTTGAAAAGAGATGGGAGGAGAGGAAGGGATGGGACGACGACTAACGCTGTTTTCAAGCATAGATTGCAAGAGAAACAGTGGGCACGAGCTTTGTCCATTTCCTGCGATTGCACATATGTATATGTCTGTATTGGTGCTTGTACGTGTCGTGTGCATACAGATTATGTTATTTTTTTTTCAGGATCAGTACGATCCAATTGCTGAAAGGTTGCTATGGCGATAGCGATATCGTCACTGGTATAAAACCAAATGTAATGTGAAACATGCACGTTAATTTTATTCTCTCGATTAATAATGCTCACAAAATTGTATGTAAAAGAAATAATTATTATTTTTTTATATCGAATTCATAAAAATATTTTGATTTTATATTAAAAAATTAATACAAAAACCATTATCGCAATAAAATGTCATACAGTTTCATAACTATAATTAGAAAAAATTTTTCCACAAGAACGTTATAGCAATGCATTTAAATACGAGGAAAGAAAGAAGTAAAAAGAAAAGATAAAAAATAGTTTTGATACAACGCTGTAAAATGTGAAATGAATGTCAGACATAAAATAAAAAAAACGACACTGGGTCGTACGAAAGTTCTACCTATGCATCACCAAGTTTTTTTCATCCAGATAGATATCTGCTGGAGAAAAACATTGAAAAAGTGTGCCATGTTTGTTTTATTTTTATCTTCAAGCGATGCTATGATTCTATTGAAAGTTGTGTAGTCTACTGAATACGAAATAAAAGATGGGATTTTTTCTGTAACAGTGCACGTGTAACGATAGAAGCTGTTGTATAGGCTATTATATGCCGGCCATCATAAACAATTAACAGGATAAATTAATTATTCATACACTGCAGAAGCTTGAGAGCTTTTAGTGGTATAAATATTAATTTTCATAAATAGCTGTACTTTTGGTATGCATCATTTGCTTGTGTATGAATAATTAAAAAAAAACTTAGTTAGCGACGAGATATATTCAAAACACGCTATTCGCTTGATTGAACACTTGACAATATTTACAAGTCATTTTAATTACCGAAATATTGCGTATATCGATATAAAAATATTCTATCTTAAAAATTAACTCATTGATTTCGTCGTCGCTTTTAATTATTATTATTCGTTGAGTGTACATTTAAGAAGTATATATTTTACCCTTAAAAAGAATGAGCTTAATTTTGTTGCCGACTTACAAAATAATTAATTGTCGTACGAAGAGATATATTTCTATGTTCTTATACATCCACATCGGTTTGGATAAATTTATTGAACAGTTCGTAGTTTACATGTTTAAACTTTATATTTTAATAGAAAATTGACTTTGTAAAATACTAAAATGAAATATGTATGAAATATATATTATGGTATTATTTTAACACTTGTTTGTTATAATAATGTCTTTCAGGAGATGAAAAGTTATTTTTCAGAATTGTATTTGATTACTTAAAACCTATACTGTATAATTTGATTTCTTTTGTCAAAATAAAAGATATTAATTAATAATAGTATGAAAAAGAATAAAGTCAGCTTATGAAGCGTCCTTAATCGTGACTATTTAATATAAATGTATACAATTATTCAATCCGAACCATACTCGTATTGGAAAAATTATATTTGAATATGAACAGATATTGACACAAATTGTGTTACAGTATTACAAAATCGATCAAATTATTTTCCACGTTATGTACTCGTCAAACTTGTTCCGAAGAATAAAATAAAGTAAAAGACAGCGAAAAAAGAGCTACGTCCACGACTACATTGTCTGGATCCGCAAAACTTTTACCGACGTAAACTGCGAAAAAGAAAGTTCAATGACCAGAGAGAGAGAGAGAGAGAGGGAGAGAGAGAGAGAAAGAGAGACAGGAAGATAGAAAAATAAAAAGGGACAAAAATGAAAAAAGAACTAGAGAGAGGACAAGTCGAGACAGACAAGAAATTAATAGGAAACTGCGATGATGGAAATCGAGAGAAAGAGGTACCGGTGTAGACCGCTGACCTCGTTTCACTTTTTGACACAGCATCAGAGAGAAAGAGAGAAGTTGGAGACTCTCGATAAGCCGCAACGAATGTATGTATATGTGCGTGTTCACCAAAAGTTGCACTAACTGTAGCGGAGATCTCTACCTCGACGTATTGATTTCGTAGGGTATCATATGTATGGTATACGTGTGGCCTAGAACTCAACGGCGAATTGACTTTTAATCTGATTAGGGATGGACATACGCAAGCCATCGGCTCTCTCCTTCTACAAATGAAATTTCACGTGGGAACTGCTAATGTAGTTTCGCTATTGACAACCGAATGCTTGTTTTATCGCGTTCATACTTGTTTACGTCGAAAGTGATTCGTTTTGCGTTATCTTGTTAAATGTTTGATGAAATTAAAAAGTAAGCACAATAAACAGATTGATCGTAATTTTATTGAACTTTGGATCTTCGTAAAAAAACCAGCCTATGTTCAGCTTAACTAGGGAATTGTTTTTTCCTAGTCTTAAGGTGCCTTGTTAACGCTTCTTTTTCTTGCATGTCACGTTGTTCATGAGGCTGTCTTCCCTTCGAAGATGGATTGGCATGTTTGGTCGTCGTAAGGAACGAAGTCTTTTTTTCTTGATGCCAACGATGCGCTAGCCTGTTTTGTTACTCCACCTTTTTTATCGATCAATAAAAAAAGAAAACAACAAAGAAAATAACTTCTATACTATTTTGCGAAAATATAAATATTCAATGGTAAAGTAAAATTCTACAATATCAATATGTTGAATTGGATATTTTATTGCTAAATAATATAACTTAAATCTTCAGTATAAGATACTGAGTATCCAATCTTAGCTTTAGTTAAGAATTCATACTCTTGACGTTATTTCACATTCTATATTATATTCTATAGTATAATTGTTGAATATAAATAAAGTAAGAATAAATTATCCTTGTCGATTTCCCCACCAAGGAATAGTTCAATTCGTGGCTCGAATTTTTTTTTAACAAATGATTCCCAGATAATCGGATTTTGAATTTTTACGAGAGCAGCGTGGTCCAAAGAGACCAACAATTCTCATGCGGATCGTTATGTAGATCAGCGTGCGCGACAGGATCGATCATTAGTTACAAATGTCAGTGTTCACGTGGGCTTCGTTATCCGAAACTGTTTCTGCTAACTACAGATGACCTAGTTACCAATTTTTCAGCTCTCATTTGCCGATTAGCACGATTAAAATGTTACCAAGCATTAACTAAAAGCTATTCAATATCATACAATCAGTCGAAAATTACATTATGAATAGTAATGATGACTATGTTGTGATATTAGAAGATAAATGAAGATCTACTTGTGTTTAATCTTTTAGAATCTGACTGTAAATTTCAGTGAAGATATGGTTTAGATGAGTCTTCGTCAATGAAGGAACACGTGAAAATTTTTATTTTTGCAATAATTTACGGGCAATAATATACATGCAATAATCCCTGGAGGAAAGCTATCAAAGTACTCTTGTCGCTAGGAAAGTCATTTTACAAAATTCAAAAGCATCGTTAAATCGCATTTATTCAGGTTCGCACGAAAAAAGATAAACGAGATAAAATTGCTCGGACAGAAAAAAATGATGTGTCTTTCCCTAACCAACAAAGAATATACCTTCAATTTGATTCGTTAAGTTGGTCACCGTTGAAACGAGCGCTTACAAAGACGTACCATTGCAAGGGACTTGTGGTTGTAGTGAAGATTATAAAAAGAAAGAGAAGAAGAAAGGCAACGAATCTGAATTGCCTTTGTGGTATTTCAAGTCCGCGCGCGCGCGTCACGGTTTGTTGCGTAATGGACAAAAGAAAGCTGCTCGGTAATCAAGAAAAAACGATTTTCAATTTCTTTATTCCGATGCTATATTAGACTTTCTTCATTAAAGCATCCCTTCTCGTTACGGTCAATTAAGAGATTTCCCTAAAGTTTTCCGCTTGAGATTTCTTCAATTGGCTATACGAAGCCTCGTTAAATAAATCTATAATTACTGCGCTAGTTAAAGACCGATTGGCATGGAATTTAATTCGTCTTTGATCGTTGATGAACCTCTCTATAATGTTTACGTACGTTAAAATTGATTTGTGTACCTGAGTTTGTACGTGTCACAAATGTATACGTGTATATATTAGTCGGATGTCTATCGGACGACGGAGCCCCGAGTTAAGTGAATATTTGCACGAGAAAATATTCAAGAGTAAGAGAGAAAGAGCACAATTCAATTATTTAAAGCTACAAGGGCAGTGTTGACCCATTTTCACCGTCTATCGGCGACTGTCATGACTTTTCTTTTGCTAGTCACAAAGGAAGCTTTGACGTTAAAAATTGATGATGAATAGAATGCCCGCCATGATTCTACAGTTGATTGTTCAATATCATTTGACTCTTCTCGAGAACACGCCAAGTTCATCAGTTTCTTTGTCGAAAAAAGTAAAAGAAATTAAGACAAGTCTTATAGGCTTTCACAAAAAAAAATGAAAGAAGGCTCCTTTTCAGGCGAAACGTAGTTTATTATTCTCAGAAAAGGAATAAATTTGTCATGTAAGAAATTAATCATACCAACTGAGTAGTTTCTTTTGTTCTAGAATAAAAATATTGCGTGAGAATATATCCAAAAGGCACCATTTGCATGAGAGTATATGTATAAGTTATCGACCCTTTGCAGTGTAACTTGCGTGCATACCTGTTTGGCTTATCGGGTGTACATGGTAGTAAGACCATTAGAAAAACGGTATTTTATCCTACTTTTCTTGGGTATTTCATGTCTTTTAAGTTAAATTTTGTGTAAAATATTTGAAAGGGGGTGACCGCAGCTCGAATAATAGGTACTAACCTTTTTGTTTTTCTCCAAGGGAGAGATATAAAAAGAAATGTTTGTCGTGTAACTCGAAGCCATGACTCACCCTAAAACATTCGACTCACTCTGAATTTTTGTTACATCTTTATGCAGTTTTCTTTTAGAACACAGCTCCCTATTATCGTAATTAAGACGTCTCTTTGCACGAATGAACTCAAACAGATAGATCGTAAATTAATAGCGTGTATTACATGTTAATCAAGGTTTTTTAAGTTGATTGAGATGTTGTGTATCATGTATATAAATTATTAAGGAATATAATATTCGCGGTAATAAATTAGAAATTTGTAGAAGCTAAAGCGTCCTTGGTATAGACTAAATAATCTTTTGTAGATATCAGAAGGATAAAGTGGATAAACATTTTTCGATACTAAGTACGAGAAGTTCAATTTACACACGTATGTTCAAAAAATACAAACTTCACAATCCATTTTCTCACACCAGTACCAAAATTTACTGCATGAATATTAAAAATTCTATTACCTATCAAATATATTAATAACGAGCATGGGTTTTAAGCGGATTATTGGAGACGAAGTCGGATTAATATATGTAAATCGTTCTCTTTAAATGTTCGTGTTATGGATAGAAGGGACAGTCGATAGTGGTACATGGAGAGCGTCTATCCGACAGAAAGAGTTGGAGAAAACCCAAAATTGTTGTGTTAATGTATCTCCTACGGTAGGTTCTAGGTATCTGCAGCTTACATGATATGACATTGTATGCTAGCAATGTATTATTTAGCGTCAAACATATTAAAACGTAAGCAATAAAAAATGAGCTATGTATCGAAGACATATATTTATTTTTATATTTTACATGTTTAGTCAATACAATGAGTCCTATTGTCCTTCATTTCGACATAGCGATTGACGAACCAACTGTCTGTCAAGGCTATAGTGACAACGAAATAGGGCTTCATGAGGATACATCACCTTTCGACTTGATGACTGTATAAGACAGACGGTACAAGGGAGAGATAGACAGAGAGAGAGAGAGAGAGAGAGAAGAAGAGAGATAGGAAAGGAGGAAAGGGCGAAAAAGGGGACGCATCAGAAGAAAAACCAATGAGGTAAATTTGAGATTTTTCTATGCATAGCCTAATGTGTATTGTATACTCGATGTAAACAATTATTTATGATTGTATATAAGTCTGTGTATGAAAAAAATATTGATTATCTCACCAGTGATTTTTTTCAATTTTTGCTCTTCCAACCCGTAACAGTTCAATTAATACTAAAAAATAATTCATTTAATAAAGTATTATCCAACAAAATATCGCTACATCAACGAATAATTCAGTGAATAAAGGTCTCATGTGAATGGCATTTAAAAAATGTCGATTCCAAGCTATTTGCAGTAAATATATGTAAGCGAGATAAACGCCAACAGATATGTAAATATATCCAGTAAAATAGTGATCGAAATATTACAGAACACTAAGCAGTCATTTCTGAAATATCAATTTCTGTTTTAATATATTTTTGTGTGTGATCGCAGTAAACAAGTATATGATGGTCATAAAATTGTTCCTATTCAAAAGAGAGAAAGAGGCAATTTTATCTGTTGTGGCTTTTCATAGTATGACAGGCTCCAACCATAAAAATCAAGCTATCCCGCTAATTAATGTTCACATTTGAAATGAATACCAAACGGCTTTTGTCTCCTCTTCCCTCTTTCATCCTTACACCTCCACCCCCTTTTCCCCTAGTTTTAATCAAACTGAGAGATATTCACTTTTTTAGTGAATAATTGCAGACTAAAACGTCGGGCATAAAAAGTGTCACGCACGCATACTCGAATCACCGCTACATGTATAAATATGTATATATACATTGTTGATGTACACTAACACAATGGAATTTTGCCACGCAACAGAGAGGTAATTATTTTCTCTCTTATGCGATCGATAAAACAATCGCGCGGGTCAAAAGCAGAATCACAAGGAGTACCTCTAAAAATTTTATTTGGCTACGTCAACACGTATTTGATCGATTTCCCAGACGCTTGCGACCGAACAAATATGTACATTAACGTCCGAATTGTTTTCGGGACCGATACACAATATATATGTATATATGTGTCTGGAAGAGAGAGAAAGAGAGAAAGATGCCAAGAAATAAAAAGAACCAATTCTCTCTCTACGCAGGTTCGATGGCCAAAGTACCGATAGTGGGTTATCCGTACTTTTATGGTTAAGAAATTACTCTTATTGTATTTTGATTCTTATTTTTCAGTAATAGATTCTACTTTCATTATACGTTTATGATATATTTATCTATGTCATAATTGAAATTATGTGATCATAGCTTTCGAGTTCAACAAATGTATATCGTCAATGTAGTGTAAAGCAAAACAATCGATCCGAATCAGTGGAAAGGGGAAAAAGATGATTTCGTATTAGTCGTTGATTCCAAGTAAACAAAAGAATGGTATAAAGAAAGGAAGAAAAAGAAGAAAGCGAGAACGCAGCGAAGGGCTGACGTTTATTTGTGGAGCCCGAGGCGCTCATGCGCGCTTGCGCTCGGATAAATTGAAGGAAAATTCAAGACGAAACTCGACTGCTGCTGCTGCTGCTGCCTTTTCTCTCTTTTGCGCTTTCTCTCTCAGTCTCTTCTAGTCGAGCGAAACTCGAGACGATGCCAATCGAGTATACTCTTCGTCGCGCGACAGCGGCGTTGCTTCCCCAAAGCTCTACGTTTTCTTTCTCCCTCTCTATTTCCCTCTCTATCTCTCTCTCTCTCTCCTTCTCTCTCTATACACACACAATGACGAAGATTTAAACTTACGTATATACCTACTCCATCGGAAGTAGTTCCACAAGTCTTTTGATGTTTTTCTTGCTCACAGCTTCTACTTCCATTATAATCCGAGGATAGTGACGGTATCTATTGACAATAAATGGCAAAACATCTTTCCTACTGAACAGAATTCTTGTTAAATACAGATTGATGAAAATTTTTTGTTGTAATTAACAATATATCTGGAACATATCGTATCTTCAAGTATGCTTTCGTAAATTATAAAATCTATAAACGAAATACACTAGTACTTCGGAATAAAAACAAAGATCATACAAATAAAAGCATTTACTGTTGCAGTATAAAAGTCTGTATCACAAATAAAAAAACGACCTAAACTTGTATAAATGAAATCCTGACAATCGTGTATCGACTAGTATATAACTATTTGAAGTTTACATAAATATTTGAAGCTATATAAAAATCTTTGCAAGTATCCTCGAAAGTTGAGCGAATGTCAACGTTTCATTTCGATAAAATTCATGAAGCTACAAAACCCCCGACGATTGACGCTTACAAACAGCCAGACATCCACGCATCCGTAGACTTTGTCGTCGTGAAAAAATGATAAGTCAACGAGAGTAGAGAGAAAGAAAGAGAGAGAGGGAGTCGTAAATATTCCCTTTGCTTGCCGAACACGCGCATGTACCTCATAAAACTTACACTCGGCCGACCTCGAAAAAAAACAACAAGGCGGCAATGATGCGGCAAACTTTATGTTGCACTCGTGAGACGTTGGAATAGTCGGCTTTTGTGACGTTAGCGATATAGACACACACCTATGCATGCCAGGCCCCACTAGGGAATTTCAAAAGCTTCCCGGCCAAGTTTTGTCGTGTCGCGACACTCGAGGGCCACGTCTGTTTTTCTCACGATGCCTCTGTGACATTTATGAACTGCTTGATACCAAGCTAGCTTTTTTATGGCTCGAGAAATGAGCTTTTTGATGGGTTTGATCTTGTAGATGGTATCGAGGCCATAAGAGATAACGAAATGGTTTTGTCTCTGGTGACGCAAGTTAAGTCTCAATTGAGATTGAGGTTTTTAACAAACTTTGTCTTCTATATTATTATCAACTGGTGATATTTTAAAATACACGTTTGACATTATATATGTGAATTCAATTGATCATACTATCAATTAAAAAAATTATCAGCGCAGAAATAATGTAATTAGCAAAATGAATATAATTGGAATAATTCATAATTAATTATGTAATAATTACTAATGACCTCAATTCTGTTCTCAAATCGATATTAAACAATTTCTCACAAAGTATTTTCTAGCTGTTATTTTAGTATGATAGTAATGATTAATGCTGCAATTACTTCGATACGCTAGACACCTGGAATCTATTAAAATATGCGTCGCGTCATGAACCTATAGATATACTGGCAGAACCATTTTATTTACAAAGATCTATAAAATTTATTGTCTTACTAACAAGTTTTCCTATTCTCACTCACGCTTTAATGGCGACTCATTGCGTGGAAATCAAGCCAATAGTAATGAAATAAATGCACTATTAAACTAGCTATGGTATATTACCATCGATAAATTACAAGCTTTATCGGAATTTCAACCTTAGGCGTGAATGCGTTGTCTTCCTATATATATATGAAGACAACGCATATATATATATATATCTAACTCGCACTCTCGACTTTTGGTACATCGATCATTCGAGCGCGTTAATAATTGATTGATACTTTCACTGCAGTGCATCGCTTTGTTACAGACAAGCGGCAAAGCTATTCGTGCGTTTGCCAGCCGTGAAATTTTGGACGTATGCCGTCGCTAGCGCTACCCCGACTCCACCGATGTAGATGCTAATATCCGTACATATTCATTGAAATTATCGGACGCGTTAGTCTAAATTGAGGTCGACGCTTGTACATGCAAGCAATGAGTTGGACTCGTGTGCCGAACATTTACCTTCACATTGATTTTCAGCTGATTTCGAGCTTTAACATGCGCATGATTTTTCTCTGATTGAGCTATTATGGAGTACATTTTTTACTGATTTTCTTTTGAAAGACGAATTTTTTTATTTATTCTATTATTTGCAGTTTTCGTGAATTGTTTTTACTAATATTGTCAGCCGAATTTTCACGACAAAATTCTGCAGAAACGCATGAAAATAATGTATTATTAATTAAGCTTTCATACATGATATATTCACTGTTGGAACTACTTCGAATTATTTATTAAATAATGAAAGAAAAAAGAATACAGACCATATTTCATAAGATAGTCTTAAGTGATAATGCAAGCACGTAATTATAATAAAAACTATACTCATATATTGGTACAATATAACTTATTTCTGATACTATAAATATTTATTCTAGGAATATATCGCGAAAAAAAGAAAAGTATTAAATCTACTGAAAGACGCGCAGAAAAAATTAACACAGAACTTAGTATTGAAAAAAAAAGTTGTTTTTTGCGGTCCGACTAAAACCGACTTATACTACTTAAATCGATGATTACATTCCATTTTCTTATAGTTAAATAAGCATAAATTTAATGTTATTTACGCTTACTATAGTAAATTTAAAAATCAAGTGTACATGTACTTTAATAGTGTGCAGAAAATGTTAGCCACGAAATCGGGAAGTACACAAAAAGTGTATGGTTGTGGCATCCGAATAAACAGATTTTGACTTAAGGTGCACCTCAAGTGCGATAAACTCGTCCGAGGCACGTATGTAATGAGAAAATACAACCTAAGATTTGCGACAAATATTTACTTGCCTTGAAATATATTGATCTCTAATATTGACACGGACATTTTAGTGTTTTGACGTTTTTATCCATAACATTCTAAGAAATAAGGTTATGCGCTATGATTTCCCGCAGAATATTAAAACACTTCATATGCAGGTAACAGATTTATTTTTGTAATTTTTAAACATTATATTTAAATTATTTTTCACGGTTAAAATAACATTATTTGTTCACGTTTTGCACGTCAAAATATCAACATGTCAAACGTATCGGAAAATTCGAAAATAACGTGTTTTGTTAGATAGTCGATATATATGTACGCCAGCGTGATAGGGTACGTTGTACTTTTGACATTCAAGCGAGATTATATACATAATACATACATACATACATATATATATATATATATATATATATATATATATATATATATATATATATATATATATATAATTTCATATTTGTGAGTAACAAAGTTGCAACTAACAAAATCAACAACAAGTCCACCCTCTTTCCGACTAATACTTCATCTTTAGCTGAAACCAAATCTCGAGAAAGATATACGCCACGCGTATTAGGAGAAGGCCTGGGTATAATGCTCTCTTCCGACTATACAAACAGGCACACAAAGCCAAAGGGACTAGACGTGCCTGAATGGTATTGTTCGATTGATTGACACATACGCATGTGCTAAACGCGTATTTCACAAACACATACATGAGCAGACACGTGGTATTTGCAATTTAAATCACTATCCTAGCAATCTCATTAGCAATTAAATGTACGCATAATATAATTGGTCAAGAAAGGATGGAGAAGAAAAAGTGAGCTCTTAAACGTGTGCAGAGGCATGTGAATATGTATAAATATGTGTACTGCGAGAGAGAGAGAGAGAGAGAGAGAGAGAGATGTTACGTTTGATTGACGCTCGAGCGCCCACGAAATTAGGTCACGTTTCGGATATCTCACGCATGCTTGGCTGTCGATCCAGTTACAAGACGCTTTTGGCATACCAAACTTGTCTGAGTGATGGCTAGTCGTGTGCACCTCCTTTACCACTTCGTTTACTTCGATAATTCTCTTTTCCTCTTTGAACCATGAACTTTGATTATGTATCAATTTTTAGATTAACGTATGTAATACGTGAACTTCTGATATTACAATGTTAAGTCCGATATCATTGTACGAATTATATAATTCAACATTGTACATTACATTTTCATGAATGAATATGAACTATTATCTTGATGCTATAATATATGACAATTTTAAGTTAACAAATAATATCCAATAAAATAATTCAATAGAACAATGTTCAAACTAATATTTCATTAAGTGAAAATATAAATAGATATATTGATGCTTTCATCGAGCATAACGAGACCCACCGTAATAATTATCGTTATATACAACTGCGGAAAATCAGATAGCTAGGGCCTTTGCGTCATAGAAGTGGCTCCTGTCTAGACCCGAAATTACTGGGGAATAGCAAATATTATTCGATCATTAATAGTGATAAATAATACATGGAAAAAAGATGTTTGCCATACCAGGGTCGCTTTCATTAAAATAAGTAATTTTACAGCAGTGTGTCGCCTACGATAGTTTGCCTGCTATTTCACTCGTTGATCTCGAATCTTGATTGGTTTTAGCGGTGCTTTATGGTCCCGTTTTCGATACGTGCGTATCTAAAATGAGATAGAAACACATTGTTATCTATCTGCTTGTGTTAGACAACCATACAATTCTGGGAAAAGGAAATATCGGAATAAATGTCTCAGAACTTTTTATATCGAAGAACTAGTTATCGGAAAGCATAGAATTCGAAAATTCAAAAATTCGGAAACTTAACAATTCAGAATAATATAGATTCAGAATATTTTTTGTCTCGATATTGAAAATATTGGAAAAAATAATTTAATCGATACAAATATTTTACATTTCTAGAACTCAAAAATTTAAATTTGGGAAAATGAAAATTAGCAATATATAAAATTGGAAACTTAAATTTTCAATGGTAAAAGCATTAATAAAGATAAAAATTCTATTGTAGGCTAACCTTTTAACTGTAAAAGATTTAATATCACATATTAAAGCTGTTTACTGTTGCGGTACAGACATGCGCAGAATGGCGCATATAGTGAAAAATTCTTTTATAAGAAATTTTATTAACGTTTACTTGAATCACTCGTATTTTTTGTAAATAACTCCAAGTTTTTTCTATTCTTTTTTCGAATTTTTATACATTCAAATGTTGCCTTTCCGAATTTTAATTTGTCAAAATTTTCATTTTTCAGCTACAGTAATTTCGAATTTTTTATATCGATTAAATTAATTTTTCCGATCTTTTATTATCGAAACAAAGGATATTCTAAATCTATATTCTTTTGAAATATTAAGTTTCCGAATTTTTTAATTTTCGAATTCTATGTTTCCGATAATTACAACTTCGACATAAAAAGGTCTGAGAAACTTAATTCCGATATTTCCTTTTCCAGAAATTTTTGGTTGCCCGCTGTGTTTGGCTATATCCATCTGTTTGGCGATATGCATGTGCTAATAAGCTTTGAAAAAACGGCTTTATGCTCAGTATTTAAATAAGGTGAATTTTAATTCGCAGAATATAGTTCTCGATTTTATACTTTTAAAGTCCTATCAAGTGGCAGTAGAGGAACTCTACATCTTTATCTGTCACTTTATTTAAACTCTACACGTGTCAGCGCATATTATTTAGATTGCTCGCTGATTACATCGAATATTCGGTCGTTCTTATTTTCACGCTCGTGACTCACTATTTACAAGTTTATATCTTACTGCGGAACTAATGCTATGCTATAGTTATCATTCGTCTCGCTGTGCTTTGTACCTTATATTAAATCAAATTTTATCTGGTATAAAGTGCCTTCTTTTATAACAATAGTCTCATCTTTTTTCATACATTATTTGTGCTTGTTTATTTAGGTTTTTTGAACGTGTTGTTTTCCTTTTTTCAATTCAGTAACAAAAGGTTGTTTGTAACATACACTGAGGATAGCGAAATTTGAAACATCCGGGCATATGCGACTCACACGCGGGCGTTGACTTCGTCAAGAGGCACTCTTAAGCGATTGGTCGTAAATTTTCTTTTTGGACACTTTCAAGAGTCGGTAAACCATTCGATCGTAAGCAAAGTATCGATGTCATTGACTTATTATATTTTTGTGTCACAAAGAAGACGTAAAATAAAAGATATTAAAGGCGAATGTAGTTTTATTGTTTCCATTTGTTTGTATTTGAGCATCTCCTCAAAACTGTCAAACTTGTTTGTACGCGTACTATTGTAGACATCGATCAGACTTCCCCCAACTAGTATTTCTTCGTTCTAAATAAATTCTTAAAAAAGACCATTTTAATAAAATTGAGTGTTGTAATTGATATCCATGCTACCCCTTTCCTTTCATATAACTGTAAAAAAGTATTTTGACAAAGTAAATACGACGTGGAGTAATAAGTATCTCGTTTCTTAAAACTTTATTGACATTTACTCCCTTTAATTAACGATCAACATAAAACAACTCGACCGGAGTAAATGTCTATACTTTTATTGTCCAGTTTAACGTTTATGTATAGCTTTATATATATCGCAAGCAGGAAAAGTAACAAGCCCACGTTGACCCATAACTTCTAAGGTATCGAGAACGTTGGCAGACGACGTTTTTCGCAAAAAATAACTTCACAACCTAGAAATATAAGAAGCGTTTACGGCAAGTTAACGATGTGCACGTGACGCTTCGGAAGAATCAGTGCATGCAACGTCAGGGCGTCGTCGATACTCTTTTATATACACCCAGTTTAATGCTCGTTATTTATAAAACTTCAACGGTTCAACCTACTTCGTAGACGAACACAGATAGACGTGATAAAGTTATCGTCACCGCCGAGAGTTCTAAGGGCTACAAATTCAAAGTGTAACGATCGGAAAGAGCCATCAATTAACTGCAACTCTGATTACATTTCAATTTTTTTAACTTTTCTCTGTTTCAAAGCTTTTAATTGTATCGTATAAAAGTCACGCTCGGCGTTACACTGTAATTGACTGTGGTCTCTGCGATAAATGGTACTTTGATTGTTAAACTTTTGATCCGATACACGATGCGAATTTGATGTCTAATAGAGTTTATATCCCATTTTTCTTTTATTCGTTTGAATTTTTTGTTTGATGTAATATATACGTGGCGGAAATATAATCTGACACTTTAACGAAATGACAATTGATGGTAAGGATACAATTCATACAAAAAACGGATTTTAGAGGGCCTATCGAGGAAACTTAATATCTTGTTGTTTACTGTGTCTTCTTAGCACTAAATAAAACAAACAAATAAACTTTATTTTTCTACAATATGTTTGAACGAAGATATATAATTGACAGATTATAATTATAGTAACGACATTAAAAATATTCAACAGCGTATTTGTGAATGTAAACAAAACACTTTAGACGCATACAATTTCATTAAGTTCCCATTACTTATATTTATGTATAACAAAAAGAAAGAAACAAAGCTTAGGCTCGATCTTGCAAAATATCGCGATGAATCAAAAGTTTGACAAATAGAAGCCAAACTTATGCCGTTTCTCAATTAAATGTTTTGCCTTTCTTGCATAGCGTGACTGGGTTAGCCTTCTCTCGCGCACAACACGCCTTTTCTCTCTAACAACTTGAATTATCGAGCTCGAAAAAAAGTAGAAGAGAAAGAATGAGAAGAAGAAGGAAAAAAGGAGGACGAGGCAAGACTCAACTATATATAACCGCTTCACGAGGTGGAGCAGTAGCCTACGAGTAGCAGCTGAAACTTTAAATTTCTCATCTCATGGGCCGCTAACGCTGTAGCTACGCTACGTAAATTATCTCGTCGTAAATTCATAAGCTTATGCGCCTCCTCTCTCTCCAAGTTTCTCCGCTGTTATGAGACGTCTTGCTTGCACGCGCCCTGCCATTTTCAAAGGGAATTACGAAATTTTAATTTTCCATCTGACAGAAGTTCCGGCTCGCTTTTCGGGTATGACCGTCAGCACCTTTTAAATTTATCCTTTGAAATGATATGAATATTATAAAAATCATCAATAATTTCCATTAACAAATAGAGATATGATTTTTCCTCTCAAAAAATGTCTTCGTGTTACGTAAAGTACTCAATATTCGAGTAAATGTAAGAATTTCCTTTCGAGAATAAACCTTTAAGCGAGTTCGTTCACGTCTAAAATCCCATCGACCTATATGTAACATTGTAAAAGCTCCCTACCCGGTATACTGCAACGCCGAGTCACTTGAACATCAAAGAAATTACATATACGAGTCGGGAATGTATCGCTCGCTAGAGCCCTAATTACATGGTGGCTTTTTTCAAGTGCTCTCTCGACAAACATATCGATCCATATCGTTGTGTCAAAGGAAATACGACTGCATGGATTATTTTTGGAGATGGGGACCAAACTCAGTACCTCCAAATATATAAAAGCGAGAATCTGGGTCAGCTCAACGCGAATGAAATTGTCGATATTTCTTACAAAACGCTAGAATCTATTCAAAACCTGGTTATGCAATAAGGTGCCTGCTTTTTTTGTCAAAATCAATATACGACTTTACTTACGTAAGCGATACTATTCCATTAATTGGTTCAACATCTTTTAATAAGACTCGCAAAATGTATTGGAATGCTTCAAAGCATTATAAATTAATTAATAGAGTAAGAGGTTTCAATTGAAAGATACAATTTTGAGAATTTCTTCGTTATAATTTCTAATGAAAGCAAGGGCAGGACAAGTAGCGGATGGAACCTTCGGGCCCAACAGAAGATAATCATCTCAGAACTTATTGACGACCGCAGCATAAAACATAAAAGAAAAAAGAACGAGATACGAAAGAGAATCCGAAAAGGGCGTGTGCGAGGCCTGCACCACACACATACATACCGCCACCAACGAGCGATAAACTCAGGCAGAGATCGATCCTCGGGGAAATAAAGTTCTCAATAGTGGCTCACAGTTGACCTCTCTCTTTTCGTCTTGTTTTTCCTTGGCCGATATGTATGTGTTTGAACGGGCTCTCGCGTAATTTTATGTGCGCATAAGACGTGATTTAATCAAAATCGTGAGGGTAGCGAAAAACAAGACGTGGCGCTTCTTCTCTCTTTTGAATTCTGATAGGATTGCCGTCCTTTTGAGTTATTTTCTTGACTTTATCGTGTACACGTTGATGATGGCATTCAAATGCTGCTCTGGACATTTTCTCTTCTATGGATCCCTTGAAATTTCTATAAAAACTATTCCTTGATTTCCAAATATTAAGTAAATGAATGTATGTATGTATATGTATGCGTGTGTATGCGTACAGATTCTCAAATAAATGATCTTCTTGGTAGTACGTCTTTCGACCTTTTATGGAGCCACAGTCATGACATCACAAGCTAAAAGACAATTCGTAGACTAGACGCGGTTATAACTTGAGCACCCTAAAACTTGACCCACATTCGAGTATTTCTTTCGCAGGCTAATCCGTCAAATCTTCTTATATCATCTAATACCTTTTGATTTGTAGCTAGATTTTCATTATATCCCTACCGAAATTTGCATAGCAACGATATGCGAGATAGAAGTATAATCATTCATTCCAGTTTTTAGACTTCCAATTGTGAAAAAATATGGGCGGGAATGATATACAGGTTGACTTACAGCGCTTAGCTATTTTATATTTTTGATAAAAAGAAACATCTTTTTGAGTTCCATAATTACTATTTAAAACGTACAATATATTAATTTCAAAATGGTCGGACGAACGGTGAAAAAATATGATATTCAATAAATTGTATTTTAACGATAATTAAACATTTGTTAGTCATTCGTTACTTGGATTTCCGAATGATGTTTATAGTAATTGAATTGAATATAATAGTATATAATTGTATAATTTTTCAATAATTTCTCGTATACGTTATAAATTGAAGAAATTCACAAAAATCGACTCAAACCCAATTGCACATCAACAAAAGCTGTTTCCAATATTGTAATCAAACGGTAATAAAATACGAGCTTTACTAATGAAAATATCAATCAAATTATTCTCTAACGATATCCAATCCACAAGCAGGTATATATAACCAGGTGGCACACTCGGAAAACGATCCCAACTCATTAATTTATCCTCTGCTGGATAGCATGTACACAACACGATTCTGTATAATTATGCTATAGCTTTTCGGGTATTGCTGTGAAATCTATTTTACGCATACAAATCATACTATCGAAATAAAGGGATGGGGGCAGGCGGTCGATAGCGCATTTCTGCCAATTATTAGCTGTGGCAAAATGACGAAGGTACTTAAATAAATAAAACATCGAAAGCACAATTATCGAGCAGCAAAGTTCATTAAGTGCATAATAAAGAGGCTGCACCACAATGTTCTATATATACCCAATGGATCAGGAAAAAAGGAAAACTCGATAAATCTGGCGCAATTAACGCTACATTGCGGGCTTAACGAACGGATCTCGTTTTTATTTTACCCTCTTCAAACATATATCTCCCACGTGGATGGTAAACTTCGTTCATTCGTTGCGACTCTCACTCTATTTCCTCGTTTGGTATCACAAGCTGGCTTTCCGACAATCACGGAATCGCTATGGTATCCTTTTTCAGGTTCGATGCACAATTCTGGCAGTGACAATGGAACATTCGCATAGAAACAAATACGAAAAATTGCTGTTTTCGAGCATTGCGCTATGGATGCTCATTAGTGACAATCGACCAGGTAATTGCAACAAACTGAAAGCATTACGAATAGATGCGTGCGCGCGCATCGAATGCATTGAGAGCGAGATAAATAGTTAGGTCGAGGTAGTGCCGAAGCCAAGTTCGATTAGAAGCTTAACTTGGCTCTTCGTTCGTTCTTGGATATCTTGGATCGTAAACTAATTTGCTGTGTTTAGGGTGCCTCTAATGGTTCAGAGAAGTTGTTGCTCGTCAACGACGTGACTCTCGTGTAATTCATTGATGAGCAAAACCTCTTCTCTCGCTCTCGCTTTTATTTTTATCCTTTCTTTCCTTCATTAATCTCCTTCCTCTATAGCAACCCTTCTCGCTGTTTGCTCTCTTTTGGCTTGATTTCGTTCCTGGGAAAAGTTTTCGCCTTTTCTTTCTTCTTCATTTATTTACTTTTATTTATTTTTTGCCCGAGTTCGATAAAATAAGGCGCTCGATAAATTAAATGTTTGTTGTGTTATGTAAATTTGACTTTTGAGCGGATGTTTGGCAACACTAAACAAAGTATTATAAAATATTCGTTAATTAACTTCAAAACAGCGGTATAATTCAAAGAGTATAAGAAACGTCATAAGAACAAAATATTATGAAAACATCTGCTTCCAACGAATTTTACCGAAAAAATGTTTTGCGTTTCAGCAAAAAACTCAGAATTACAAAAAAGTAGCATCTAACTTAATGCAAGCTACAATTCGTAAGAAAACAGCTAATGGGTTGTTGTTACTCGTTATCTTCTTTTGCCGATAAAACTCTTTGTTCCCATTTCTTCCACTTGGGATTTTTCTTGTTTCGAGCCAATTACGATGAGATAAATGGCGATAAACTTTTTAAATTTTTCGCTTGCAGCATTACTTTTTTTTAACAACTTACAAATATTTACGCCTACTACTTATAATATTAATCTTAAAAACTATTGCAAAAAATGTTCTGTCACTGTAAATTATTTTATCAATTCACGAGCGGAGAGTAATGAAAGTATAAAACTAGCAGAGTATATATATATTTGGTCAGACAGATTGGAACTTATATTTATACCACGTTCTGTAATTGTATCCAGTGATAATATTAAGTAGAAAGTTGACGCAATACTTCTTTATAGCATACGTAGTACATATACCTATATAGATAATTAATATAGCATGAACCAGTAGAATTTTTCACTCTAATTCTAAGTTATATCAGAAACATAAACGAATTCATCCATCATTTTTCATTAGTGCATTATCTTAGTGAATGCAAGGTTAAAATAAAAAACTTTCCTAGTACTCCGTACAAAGCAGAAACCTTTTCCGCTTTTTCAAAAATGGTATATGTGGATATGACTAACATCGAGCACACTGTAAGAGATCTCGAAAATAGTGTAGTAAGCTATTTTTCGAAAGTAACAGGGGAAGACACGGTAAGCTGAATTAGTCTAGGAAAATTAATTAATTTCTGTGTCTTTGAGAAAAAGTAGAAGAAGAAGGAGAAAAAACCAATTTAAAAGAAAGTTGGAAAAGAGAGTTTTCTTTTTCGAAAGAAGAAACGTCTTTTCATTACGAAAAGCTTGAATCCGTTTCTTCTTTATTCAAAGTGGGCTACGCTCTAGTTACTCTTGGACTGATATTAAACTAGCATTACTTTTGTGTATTTTCCATGGGAGTATGTACAATTTATTCATCGCGTGAACTTTGGAACCATACCGAATAGCACGTGACATGAGTTTCTATAACGATATTACAATTTTAAAATAGAAAGGATATTTCAACAATCCCTAATTGATTTGAACAGCGAAATTAATAAGTCTCTGAGTAAGCAAGAAATATCTTCTTTCAACGAATGTAGGACGTCAGAGAATTTGACATCTCCTCCCTATTCTATCAATCTATCTCTTTTTCTCTTTCTTTCTCGTCGCAATCCAACAAGTTTGAGTATTTGATGCGCATGCGCATAAGAATGCATAAACGCGTGGTTGACTTAATAGATTAGCGGTGCTTAAAAGCGTCGACGTATCTCTTTCGAGGCAACGTCGACGGCAGCAGCAGCGAATAGAAGAGAGGGATCCTTAATGAGGGCTTAGAGCGTGTCATAACAGAGACGAGCCGATATTGCCACGAAGGCCTTTTCTGCAATCGACACCTTTCCCCCATTCTCTGCATTCATGCTTATCGATATCTGATTTCCCAAGGCTCTGTAATTAAGCGCCTGTGGAACGACCATCTATATTGTGAAATTCTTCTTTTTTTGCTTGGCGAGTCTCTTTTTACTATTAGGACGCATGAAAGATTTAAATGAGAATCCCTTCTCTAAGAAATGAAAGGATACTTTTAATGGAAACCGATAAGTATCTCGCCAAATCGGAGATTAATAAACGCCTCCAGGAAGATTTTAAAAAGTTTCCGTTATTAAGGCATTTCACTTTGGTTCCTTATCAGTTATCGGCATTTCAGACGATCAATCTGCTACTCCAGATTGACGATTAAATTTTATCGGCGACTTATTGAAGGCTTTGTTATGACAAACTCACAAGTTCTCTTGTAATCTAACATTTTACGGAATATAAATGTAAAAAATACAATTATGCTAATCGGAAAACAAGTTGTAAAGGTAAGTAATTGTGCCGCAACCTCGTTAATTTTGTATATTTTTATGTTAAGTTTGAATGTAATACTATTAAAAGTTCAAACACATAGCAAGTTCTTAAACCATGGAAAAATCCCCACAAAAGTGTTTATTTCTTATCAAGACAAGCTGAAGTATAAATCTAGCGACAATGTATTAATACAGATATTACTGAGAACAAAACTGGATCAGAACTAATTTCATACTGTCTTCTCCCAAAAACATTTTACAGTCTATTGCGACGTGCAATGTGATACATCTAATAAATGTAGCGCTAATTTACGCAGTTATTTAGTAATAAATTACCTGTCGTTACTTATGTTTGCGTTTAGAAAAAGTAGAAACAAAAATTGTACGATGAATATCGTTAATTAAAACAATTCTGATAAAAAGCTTATGTATAAATGAACAACTATATTCTTCTCTCTGCAGATCTGTAGGTCATTTTATCACGAAGCAATTACAATTTCTAATCATTTAATAAATATCGTTACAACAAAGCTAATTACATATGTGTAAATCACGAAACGTACAATAATTTTAAAGCTCACCTATATGAAGAAGTACAGACACGTAACATCGACAACGGGAACGATAGCCACCCAAGAGTAATCTACATAATGAACTTTCACAGTACGTATATCCGTAATCACTTCATACCATTGCAAATCTCAACATGATCATAAGCATTAAGCTATATAAAATCACAAGAGAAAAAGAGCACACACGCGCAGCGAAAACTGTACAAGAATTATTGGCAGGGCCCGCCTGATATGGTCACATGGTCTTCTGGCGCATAGCGGGCCACAGCCCGCGAGACACTGTGGGAGCGGTTCGTTTCTCTTTCGTTGTACTATCACTACCACCACCACCAACAACAGCAGTAGTAGCAGCAGCAGAAGCAGATGTAGGGGAAGGGCGCCGGCGCAGGCGCCCCCGAGGCATTGATCTCCTGGATTCTACGGCGCCAAAGATACTCATCGGCGACGAGCGCGATCTCGCGGATTCTTCATACCACGCGATTCTTTTTTTTTGAGAGAGAGTAAAAAGAAAGAATAACGCACTGATGAGATGATCGAGAATACGATCGATAACTTATTGATTTCCTCTTTTTTTTAGATTTTCCTTTCTGATAGCCGGGACTATGATGGAATTCGATTTTTTTTTATAGGTTTCTCGAGATGATTTTCTTATGCTTGGTGAGGAGCAAAGTAAGTAAAAAAATAAAGATGTTGAGATTGATTTTAAATGGGTCAGACTTTTAGATTTTGAATTTGAAATAATGATGAAAAATGTATATGTGAATAGTAAAACTAAGAAACCAGATTATATTTTCACAATAGGGAAATTTGTAACTTTTCAAAGTCAATAAAATTTTCAAAAAAAATCACAAAACAAAAAAGTTCGGAAAACTCGTTAATAATATTATTCAATTAAGAATGAATTGTAATCCTAAAACTAAACAAGTTCTTCGATCGGTATTTTACCTTGAAAAGGGCGAGTATTATATTATTTTTATTTTCTTCAAGTTACCCGAAATTAATACACGCTTATATATAATGTTTTCGATATGAAGATTTATAATCTCTTGTAACGTTGGAATGCCACTTTCGTATGCTCAGCTGATAAAAACAAACACTCTTGAAGAGTTACATAGTGATTTTGTTTGGCAGCCAAGATTATCTCTGATGCATGAAGGTAAACCAGGACTAGTAAAGCCCGAGTCCTTTTCGTAGTTTGCATTAATAATTTTTGCAAACAAAGATGATAAGTGTAAGTAAAAGTTATTTACTAAAACGATTAATATTCAGTAATTTGTTGCAATAATTTGACAAATAGGTCATTATACCAACAACCCAACAAAGCCAATAGCCAAGAAAAATTAGTTTCTACTGATATTATCAACTGTCTCACATTATTTTCACAAATCTATAAATTGTCTTTTTCTATTGATCCTGAAAGAAAATACGTATATAAAGTTAGGAAGCTTGGACAACAATTTTTTTCTACGGTACACTAGTTTAATAACACGACGTAGATACAAACGCTTAATAGAAATAAGAAAAAAAAGTGTCTTCTTCGAGACTTTCAAAGTTCTTGTTCAATTATGCAACCAAAAAGTTAGTTGAAGCTATCTTCTTACCACATTGGCTGTAGTTTCAATTTTAGAAGAGCTCGGGTTCCGAAGATGAAAAGAGAGAGGAAGAGAAAGAGAGACAGAGTGAGAGAGAGAGAGAGAGAGAGAACGAGAGGAAACGACGCACGATTGAAGGGTCTCGAGGAAAGAGCCGCTACTTTGTGCAAAAATTAGATTAGATATCCGTCCGCCTTTTACGAGCGTCCCTTTTCTATCCTCTTTGCAGTATCCTTTTTCCTTTGACGCGAATCTCTTATCTCGTTTTTCTACCATCTCTTACGAAATTCTTTGAATTTGTAACTCGTCACCGACGAGTTGATCATATTACTGTACCTGTGAATAGTGACGTTAATTAGCGAAGCTCGTTTGTTTATCTTTGCGTAATACTAAATTCTTTTACCGCATTTCAAAGCATAGATGCTTTTAATACTTTTAAGACTAAGCTCGTAAATGTATTTAAGAGTTCTTTTATAAGAAGCACTTTAATAAATGAGTGCATAAATTTCTTTAAACAATTAAGCCAACGTATCCGTTTAGTACATAATGCTATTTTTATATGAAAGCGTACTATTTTTGACAGATTTATACCGCGCGGGTCGTTAAAAAAATTGACTAGATACATATATCACGCTAAAAATAAGAAAAAAAGTGAAATTGCTTTTATAGGCGTGTCAATCTGTGTTACGACGTGCGAGTATTTTGCTTTATCGTGTTTTCTAAATATTGAAGAAAACTTTTGATTGTTTTCATTGTGTATTATTGGAAAAGTATTCATTATTAGGATTCAGTATTATTAGGACACAAATCAGTATTAGCAAGAGCATGAATGTGAGCTTGCCCTTTTAATAAAAATCAGTCGGATATAACTCATGTGGTGAGGTCAATGACTTCCCGCATTGCGTGGAAGTGACACGCGTGGTAATAAGGTGCCTCGAACATTTTGGACTTATAAGCTTGGCAAGGCTAATTGATTTTCAACAAATTTGAAAGTGTCATTGGCATTATTGGATAGGTACAATAATACTCGTGTGCAAGAGCAAGGCAGGGGGGATTATGCGGCACGTGTTCACTCCATATATTAGTTTCCATTACGTTAAAATTTGATTGTCTTTCATTTTTGATGACTTTCTTGAAAATTATTGGAATCCACTATATTTGCAATTTTTAGTCTAAGGTAAAACAAACATTCTTCATATTATTATACTATATCAATCATATGAGATCGATGTTGATGCGTATTATAATTAATAATTCAGTTTGCTTCGATTCTGTCCTTATAAATATTGATCTCTTGTAATATTTAATTCCTTTCATTTATCATTAGCTAATGTTCCAACCTAATAATTGCAAGGGCTAGTTTAGTAAAATCTAATTATAAGAATTTCTAAGTTTACAAAAATGAATATTTAATTTAGTTGATATTTTCACGAGTTGTATAAATTAGCATTTGTTGAAAGTTTAAACTTTTTAAATAGCTAATTACTGGTATTGACGTTTTCCTAGAGAATGTTCTCGCGGTACGTATAGTATTAAAATAATAAACACCAGTAGCAGTAGCACAGTAGCACTGATTAAACATGCCGCCTTGTAGCTAATTTCTCTAAATATATTTTGTACAATTTGACATATGCAAAAAGAGAACCTTTTTTAGAATATCCGATAGGAATAGAGGCTTGCAGTATTGATTTTTGTCTTATGAAATACTTTCGGTATTCGTACACGAACACAATTCAACAATTTTTTATCCCATTCAAACGCTTTCAATGTTATGTAAATAATATACAAGTATCAGAGTACTATAAACATTGTATCTTGATTTTTAATAGATAATTTTTTGAGTCGGACACATTGATAAGTCAAATTTCAAGCATGTCAAGAAAAAGGTCCACATTCTACTAAAAAATTGTGTATTCACTGAGTAGGCAGTTGAAAGATGACCATGACACGACACTTTCCTTTTCTCCCCCTTATTAAATTCTCGTCAGGAACAGGAAGATGGGAAAATGGCATCACAAGAAAAATGTTAATAGGCCTTGCCGTCGTTTCCCCGTGAAAACGTGTCACTGATCTCCTTGTAGGGTTTAGTGACCAATCCATCACATGAACGTCTTATGTAAGTTGTGTTTTATCGATCAACTTGCCTCAAGATGGCTGAATAATGATTTTGCATGTTTCAAGAGCAATCTAGCGTTATATGGGGCTATGGGGTCTTTTTGATACACAGTCTCGGTTTCGTTTCGTCACTTATACTTGACGGATTATATTGATAACATCTAGACGGATTATATTGATAGATAAATCGGGAAATGAATAATATGCCGTGATGGAATGAATTTTATATCAAAATAGAATAATATTTACTAAAGATCGACGGTCTTTCGTCGATCAAAAGCCTAAGATGATATTCCACTGGAATATTCTCCAATAAAAATGCGTTGGAATTGATGAGGGTAATGATGCGGATGTAACAGAATTGTGAAGACGTTTGAACGAGGTCACACCTTTTTTTATCGTATTAAAAACCTTATTTTTCCCTTTTTATTGATATTATTATAATTATTGCTTATAATATACCATATAATACAATATAGTACAAGTATTATAATATATATTCTTATTACAGCATATGCAGTATTTATATTGTGTAAACCCCATTTCATTTACTTTTTTTTAAAGATTATGTTGTATTTGCTGAATTTCAAATTTCGATTCATTTTAACTCCTAGCTCGAAGAAGTCATCTATTCTTTTATCATTACTATCCATCGCTGGTTCATGCGGTCAAAAAAGTTTTACAAAATACGTAATCTACTTCCAAGTAGATTAATTATATAGAAAGTTGCGAAACACTAAATTACCAACCTTCTATGCAAAGTCAGTTTCAGTGGTTGCAATAAGTTCCAAGCTGCTGTTCATTAATTGATATACAATGAGTAGAGGAAAAATGAAAGAATAGGGAGTTAAGGAGACAGACAAAATCAAAGCAGAAGTTGAGCGTCCAGAAGCACGCACAGAGTTAATAAGCTTCTTAAATAAGTTGTTATTTGTTTATATTCCTTGGCAAGAAAGTATTTTAAGTGTTTCCCAAGAAATACATCTTTTACTCAACTTCGACTTCTCGAGTTCTCGATAAAAATAATTCCTTGAAACATATTTGTTAAAAATATTTAATTGATCAAATTGTAAGTTTTGAAACTTGCAAATTTTTTTGACTCTTTAACTTTTGTCATTTTTAAAGCATTATTCAATATTTGTACCCAGAATATGACAAACTTCCTTCTTGGAAATTGAGACGTTCTTTTTATTAACCAGGATAGGTTTAAAATGTATAAAGTTTGCTTTTATAAAAAATACTGCGTTTTTTGAAAATGCATTTTAAAGAGTGGATACTTTAATAAAAGAATCAAAATGGAGAGTATCTGGCATCTGTTTCGGAAAATAACTCAAGCCAACCATTTGCTATTGCAATCCGCCTCTACTTTTTTCTTTAAAGAATTCTTGAATTTTTTGTTCGTGATCTTTTTCCGCTTTTCTACATATACTTTCTAGTATTTTTATTCATTTTTTGCTTTCGACCTGCATTTATGCTTACTCGGTGAGGGCATTGACTCTGTTGGTTTGGTAAATATGAAAGGCTGCTGACTGTCCGGCAGATATATCACTCTCTTCTCTAGAACATATATTTTCCTGCTCGCTTGACAACATGCTGACGTCTGGTCGTTGCTTGTTTTATTTCCTTTCTTTTTTTGCTGATTTGTCTCGATCAATGCATGCACTTCATGTAGAACAATTTCGTCGTGCTAAAAGATTTTGAACGCAAATATTTTTTTACGAATGACAATAACCAAACATATATCTGATTTGGAAATTAATAACATATTGAATATTTGTGCTGAATATTTAATTTATCCATTCTTGAACTTTTTTCATTCTTATGCACTTCTATAACTATATATTTTATTTTTGCAATTTTCAATTGGCTGTATACACACTGAAGATTTTGTTTACTTTTTCAATATAATTATCAATAAAAATGTACTACCAGTTCGAAGAGTTTTGTGTTTCAAAAGAGTTGCCATAAAACTCTCGCCGTGAAACAATGCAAGGGAATAGAATTCCGCAAAGTTTCGAAAAAACAACAACTTTAGAGCAAAGTTTTTAAAGAGGGTACTTTGAAATTAACGCAAACAATGGAAAACCAGATGTTGATAGTAGCCGGCTTCGATAGGAATAACCGTTTACACTTATTAGAGATCGAGTGAGGCGCGTGCGCGCGAAACTTGAGTATAACTTTATGCACCCGGATGGTCGACGATGTTATATACGTGCGCAAGCGGACTGATCGATGAGCCCAGAGGCTACGTTTGGAAAATTAATCACGATACAAGCTCACACTTTACATTATATAACTATATCTTCTTGTCTCGTCCTTTATCTGTCTTGCATGGTGTACATCACACTCTTTGTGGCGAGCTTTCAGTTATATGTATTTCTAACCTTGCCTTTCTTACAGATTATGGTTTCCTTTGTACTTTTTCAAATGAAATCGTCTATGAAAAATCTTATTTGATACCGATATCAAGATTATTTGGCCTTATTTAATTTATTGGTGATTATGATTCAACATGGGCAGATAACGCATTTAATTTTACAACGAATTATCGGCTTATATTATAATTATATACTACAAGTATAATTATTGATTAGAAAGTTTCAAGAAACAAATTAATGGATTGAATATTTTAAGTTGTTAACTTACGAGAAAGCAACAGTTACAACGAATTAATAAATAATCGCTTGATTGAATGCTGTGAAAGATTTATTTCATGTTAATTTGTGACTAAGTAAAAATTCTTAAAATAGGTATTTGTAGTTGAATAAAAAATAAAAGATTCGCACTCTTTCCTCGAAAGAACATTGATTGTTTTTCGACAAACGAGGTATCATTTGCAACTGAGAAAAACTTGGCTTAACTACTAACACATTTGCTTTTCACAATTCTATCGCAACTTGTACAATGTTTACTCCAGCAATGCTCGTCTTGACTCTGAGCCAAGCGCCACAAACAATACGTAAGAGCCTTCCGTGACGATGAATCGCACGACTAGAAGTTCTGTTGGCACCTCGACTAATAGTAATGGGTGGCCGTTTAATGGCGCATTCACGCGTAAGTTTGTCTTCGATCTTATGATCAATATTTCAAAGAGTTAAGGACTCAGCTAGTTCTCCACTGAATTTGTTCACGAATATCACTTCCCTCCGTATTGGTTATTCCCAACTGAACTGAATGATTTTGTTACCTATGTCAATTTCTTCTATACAATATTATAGAAGAGATTTTGAAAGAGTCTTTGACAATTTGTATCTAAATCTACAAAAAATTATAGAACCGCGTTCTAGTAGTATACATCAACACTTGGTCAGGCGTGTGTATTTAAAGTGAAGCTGACATTCTTTGTATCTCCATTCTGACAAATACAAAAACTTCTGCCAAAAAAAGTAAGTTGCTAATGAGCGGCGAGCTTTAGTAGCACACACGCGTAAACTAGTTCTGTATGTCGAGGTCTTTTTAAACGCTCAGGTTAAATAGTCACTTTGAGCGTACGTAGTTCTGCTTTGAGTTCATTGTGAAGAGAGAAACTTGCTTTAAAGGCCATTAGCACGACAGGTAAAATTATTAACAGAGCGTTTGTGCGCATATCTTTGCTTGTATTCTCCTCCACGCCGATTGTTTCCTTGCTTTTATGATTTATGCTCACACCTACTGGTCAGCCATTCTCACACATGCACTTGAATGAACATAATTTTGTTTTACTAAGAGCGTTTATTTTTATAGTCTGAATGGAAGGTCTTGATTTTACGTATACATTACAAAACATTAATAATATACGCCATATAAGAAAACAAACTCTCGAAGCCAAATATTTATTATATTTTGACATAACATTTTTCTCTCAAATAACTATTTTTTATTCGAATATTACAGAAATTACATTTATCAATAAATAATATGATTACATGCTCTATTCAATTCTTTATTAGTAGTATTTCTATAGAGCTTTCCTTTAGCAAACACAGTTACCATGGAGTCAATTATAATCTTACAAAATGTTTACCTTCATTACTGTGAAAAAGGTTAATTAATCCAATATCCATCATAGAATAAAGTAACTTTATTGGCAGATTACCATTAGACGTAATAGAGCTACATTCGAGAAAAGTGTCAAGTGAGGATTTAAAATAATACGCTTAAGGTCTCTACGAAAGAAATATAATTTCCTACCTTGTGTGTGAGATCGAGCGGAAAAGAGTATTTTCTTCTAATCCCAAGTCCCACAAGCGAGTGGAGAAAATTGTTCTGCCACTTGTGGTTTTGTCAAGACTCAAGTCAATTCCTAAGGGTTCGAAAGTCAACGGCAGAAAGAACTTGAACTATAGGTATAATCATTTTATCACAGGGATAAATATACTTAATATAACGGATTGCGCGACCTTTGCGATAGTTTATGACGATAAAAAGAACTGAAAACGTAGATAAAACATTTTACAATGCTAAATGTGGAAATATTTTCTAGAAATGTCAAAATTGATATAAAATAAAACAAAAGTTCAATATGTGTTTTATTAACCCACTAGTTAGCTATTTTATTAATTAATTGAACTAATTTCAAATTTATTTTATTGTGCGGACATTTATTATAATAAAGAATTATCTAAAATTCTGGTACACAAAAGAGTAAGGCATTACTCTTGTTTAAAAAAGAGAATCCAACCTGCCGTGATAAAGAAAAGAAAAACGTCTAAAAGACAATTTAAAATACATATCTGACGGCTATCTCAATCTTCAGGGATTACAGGAGAATACGCGCCTTTGGAAAAGAAAAAGAGAAAAGAGCACGTGCTTTTGCATTTGAGAATTATCTCGCATAAATTCTGGACAGAGTTATCGATTTTTCAACAATAACTTGGGATTGCACTTCGGAACATGATTATAAATGCACTCCCACGTCAAAGTTTTTTTATTTTATCAGAGCAATATTTTCCCGGTGAAAAATTTTCGGTCGATTTTTCGCATGTGGCATAAATGGTAGAGCACTCAGTGCGCCGGAAGAATTCGATATGCCGCGTGGTCTGCCGTAAAATATGAAGGCCGGCCGTTGTGCATGTAATGTAGCGATGAAAATTCTGTTCGATTTGGCGGTTTTTATCACGTGTGCGGAAAAAATGACCTATTTATAACAAAAGAAAATAAAATAAATAAATAAATTAAAGCTACTACTGAAAATTCATGGAACGCAAATTTGTTAAATTTTGCAATATTTATGAACATCGGACATTTAAAAAAAGTATCCCACTGTAACACGGTTTGATTCCAGCAAAAATGTTAATTTATGTTGAAATTAAAAATTGTTCTGCTACCACTTTTCTAAATAAAATAAATAAAACATGCAGAATAATAGTAATATAAATCGACATACCATACCATTTATACAAACTTCTGTAAGTTTTATTTAAAAAGTACAAATACACTTTTAATAAGATTGACCATCTCATCGAGTGCATGTATCTTGCTCTATTTCTAATCCGATTCCACGTTCCAGCAGGTCTCTGAATACCATCACTACAGAGAATAAAAAAAATTAATTGCAATACAGAACCAAGAAACAAACTGAAAAGTGACGAGCTGGTTGCTCACGTAACAGGGGAATCCAATTCGTGAGCGTGGAACCCATTCCCCGGAAGGAAGCCGTTCGGTGAGTAACGAGCTCGGCGCGTACGTGCACCGCTATCTTTCTGACCGATCTCGTTTCTGTCGTGTTTCTTTTTTTCTGCAACGATGACGAAGACGATGATGCCGTCGCATCCTCTCTTTGAAGCTCGACATTCCTATATCGACTACCTGCGCAGACTTTCCATTAGTGGAATACCGAGAAATCGGGAACGTTGCCCGATCTATATACCCATTTTATGAAGTCAACTTCCATTATATTACACGTTCCTCTCTTGTTTTTATTTTTTGTAGAATTCAATGTAGCAAAATGAAATAGCGGAAACAGACGGACAAAAAAAGTAACAAAACAGTATAGGACGTCAAAAGCGTCGTATAAAGTGTGGCGAATATCAATTAAAAAGCAAACGATATTGTGGACACCCTCGTGTCAGTTATCGAATCCTCTGTAGATGTCGTACACGAGTGAGAATTTAGAGACACGTTATTGGCACGAATCAATAATACAGACGGTTTGTGACTTCGTTAACAAGAATGACACGTTCGCTAATAATCAGAATTATGTGTATATACGTGCTAGACAACTTTTTGTTGAGTTGAGGAAGTGTTCTATAGTTTATTTTATTCGCGATTTTTTTCAAGTAAAATACGTTTAAAGTTAGTCACATATTCTCTGAATACACCATACGACTATTCTAATACTTGATCCATATAAAAAATAAAGTTCCTCTTTTCTTTACACGAAATGATCATTTTTGAATCAAACTTTTTATTTTACTTATTTTATGGTTCTACAAGTACGTATAGTGTAACTAACACTGGTAATTTATTATTAATATTGCTTTTACAACCAGAAAACGATACTTTCAGGCATTCTAATATCCCAAGGTAATGAGGGAAAATAATGGGCCATGAGGGAGAAAATGGCTGCATCTAATTACACTTGATCACCTGAAGGTACAAAGTAAAGTAGACAAATTTGTCTTCACTAAGTAGCTCACTTAAACTTTATAAAATATGCATTGTAATCAGCACGCCTGAATCAGAACAATACTAACGACGGTGAAGATATATTACATATAACTCCAACCGACGACGTGCTATTTTCGACAAGTGAATTAATTCTGATTTAAATAGCAAGACATTTTTGTGTCAAAATATAGTGGTAACAATATTCATGTAAATGTAGCATTCGCACAACCGAAAGCCGATCGCCACTGTATGCACCACATCTGAAGCAACTATGTGCTATGTGCATGTGGCAGCAATGCGTGTTTGCATGTTTACTCATCTGTACATTGCACGCGTGGACACAGAACATAGTTCCCTTTGACTTCTTTTTTTACTTTGGTGTTATAATTCGGTCAAAAAGTCAGCATCAGACATGTAGCTTATACAGATATAACAGAATTTTATGGATAATTCTAATATTTAACTTATCATTCACTTTTTATTACATACAAAAATATTGTGCGTTCAAACATTTCCAGTGATACCCTTAACAAATAATCATATGTTTTGATGACCTTTGATGAAATTGTTTTATATCTTACAATAATTAATTTTCAAGAATTGGGCACTTTTCTACAAACCAATCTTCTTTTAGTACCAAAGCTTAAGCCTTATAGTTCAGAGAGTATTACATAATTGATCAGAGACTAAAGTACTCGAAAAAAATTAATAGAACATGAAGAATAATGGAGAATGAAAAAATATGTACAGCAGGACAAGTCATTATCACGAAAAGACGCGAAATGGAAAAATAGATAGTAATTGATGGAGAGAGTGAAGAGCGTTATCAGTGTGACCGTGTTATTGCATTTTTCTTTCACACTGAAAAAATTTTTTTTTTATTTTCTGGTGCATTAATACGCACGTATAAACCAGCCTTGTTCACTACACACAAAACTTTATACTCTGTTTTAATAGCACGCAAAATAGCGTTTATCGTTAAATTTTTTCTATCCCGTTTGTTCTTTCATTTCAATAACGAAAAATAATAGACAATGAATAAAATTGGGAGCATCCCTTCAGCGTGTTAAACGCCCGGTTTAGAACAATAAAGTATAATTTATCAACCATTGTACATTAATCACGAACAAAAGCAATCGATTGTAAAGCTTTCCCTGGGAGATCCCTCTATATATACTGTGGCTCGCTAGAGACGTTCGGCAGATGCCCCTAGCGCAGTAGCTCGACTCTCTCCGCCTCTCTTGTTATCTGACCCTCGGCTGACCTCACGATGGCCGAAACGCGCGCTGCTTCGCCTTAGCTACGTGCCGGTGATTCCAGTGCAATTAGGCACGTCTCTGAAGATTCTACTTTCAACTTGACATCTCGCGCTATCAGTTTCATTAAATTGTTTATCCTTGGTAAAACAAAAAAAGGTATTCGTTGATCGATTTAATGTTTGCTTTTTTTGTTTTAAAGCATTCTCATTAATTGGGTTAATTTCGTAATCGATAACAGCTTTGAATAGATTACACAAAACCACTTGTATTAATTTAATTAATTGGATTACATATCAAAATATTCGATCTTGGTGAAACTTTCACATTTGTACATACGTGAAATGTTAATTGAAATACATTCGAATCTTTGTTAACGAGATATACGCACGTATTTAACAGGTTTAAAGTTGGATACAATAAGGAAATTCATTTTGTCGGTAAACTTTGATTTCCGATCATTGACTCTCGCAAATAATATTCTTTAGAAAAAAAACGTAATGTTTTGTCTTCCTAAATCATGGAAGGCTCATTATAAATGAAAATTAACGGAAGAAGCTTTATCTCACTTTTGACATTTTAAATAAATGTTCTAATTAAGCGTCAGTTCTATCCCCCATCATTAGCTGTTAGCTATAATAATATTACAGTATTATTAAAAACGACTCATGGCTTTCATAATTCATTCGGAAAAACTTGTGATCATCAGGAATTAATTTCAAGCTCTAAAACCTTTGTTAATTCGTCATTTATACTATCATCTACGTCGACTTATGCATCACGGTATTACTTACATGACTCATTTTATATTCTAGACAAGGGAACAAATAGTCAAATTATAATAATCTTTTATCTATATTGAAAAATCGACAAAATAAATCATTTTAGCTATCGCCACAAACATTTTCCTTACAGAGAATTTATTGTTGAAACAAAATATTACTTATTGTACTTCTGATTCTGCAATAGTGCTCTATATTAGTTGATGGAACGACAATAACTAAATTTCATGCAGACTGAAAACCCGCCTAGATACTCATAGTGTCCAAAGAGCTGAAGCAACTGGATCATCGAGATTGAGAGTACTTGCCGAGACGTAGGAATACAGGGATATACGAGTATGAGGTAGGGTCTTGAGCTCCAAGCAGATGCACGAGCCCTTTGTGTACGTCAGCGAGTACCCTCGGGCCATGTTCACTACTCATCGAGAGAGAGAGAGAGAGAGAGAGAGAGAAGAAGAAAGTGAAGGGAAGACTCTCTTACTCAAGTAAATAATGAACTCAACTATTGCACTTCTATTGCTGACGTTTATTTACTGAGACTTATCTTTTCTTTTTTTTTCTTATCATTTATATACGATGAGATGATGCCTTAGCCAACTTGTGGCATGAAGCAGTATATTCGTTTTTTAAATCAATCTATTTATCAACAGGGAGAAACTGCACACAATATTTTTAGCAATGCAAATCTATAGGACATTAGGCATTTTCCTTTCTTACCCGTGAGCGTATGTCGTAAAGTTATTCTGAATCATCGAAATTCATAGTAAGCAGGTAATTCACAATAAAAATAGCGTTGAGTTATAAAAGTCAAATAACTGTAAATTTATTGTAAGGTTAGCCACTTGATTTATTATTTGAGCTTTCGGGTATAAAGTATTGGAAAGTTATCACAAATTGCTTTAAAGTATCACGTGTTATGTATATCCATATATTTTCCTTACAGCTTTCGAAAATTCCCAAATTTTCCGATTAAAAATTTAAAAGGTTAAATTGTTCAAGTATACTACAGCTTTCGAGAGTTTGCGCCCTCTCGATACGGCACGGAATATACATTAAAACATTTGATGAATTTGAGAATTTCCTCGCAAAATTTGGTATTTTCCTGTTACAGCACGGATGGGAAGCACCACCTCGATATATAGACCATCGTGTCAACATTCTGTGACAAGTAACCGTATAATAATTATTTGTTGATCGATTTGACAAGGACATAAAAGCCGGCTTCTCTGTATAATCTTCTATAAAATTCATCTTTTATAACACAAACTTTTAAGTTACTCATGAATTATTTGTGTATATGAAACGAAAAGACAAATATTCATGTTATCTTAAATTATTACGTGCTTGAGCATTTTTCATTTTTTTAAATAAATAAATGATCTTATTACTTAATGAAAAAAAGTGACGGGAATCTATCCATAATAATTATGGACAGCGATACTCGGTGACATTTAATGACGCTGTCGATAAATTATTTTATTGAATTATTATTGTCATCTAATGTAAGCTTTATTCCATAATAGTTATTTTTCATCGATAAAGATTTTTTATTTCATGGAACAACACGGGCGATATTTTACATAAGAGAAGTGACTTTTATCGAAATAATTCTGAAAATAACCAATATTGATTGCATTGTATTATTTATTTAATGAAAAATATGGCTCCCTTCATTTTATTCCATAAAAAATCTAATCGACGATCGAAAATTGTCGGTGTTTTCGTTATTTTTTTATGATAAGTCTAATTGATGATCCAAAAATAATTATTAATATTGTAGGTAAATATTTTTTTTTGAAAATTCAGATAATATCTTTACTTAATATGGCTCTTAGTGAGTTTTAATGTTTATAATAATTCTGGAATACGAGACGAGAATATATAAGATTAATTTACTAAGAAAAATCGATACAAAAAAGGGGGTCGAGAAATATATGTGCTTGTCACTATAATGTTCTAGATATATATTTATATTTTTTTTCAAAAGTACTTCATTTTCATGCATTTTTCGGACGGACAAAAAATGCTTCTCCCGGGACAGATTCCGGTAACTCAATTATTTCGTAGATACAATTAACGTTCTAAGTTAACAAGAATAGAGGTCGCGATTCAAGTTTAATAGAATTTTTAAGTCACTTTTTAAGTAAAAGATGAACATTCGTTTTATCATAAAACACAAGAGACTATCACTCCAACGAAAGATTTTGTTATTTTTTTATCGGTGGTGTAAAATTTTTCAGCTGCATTGAATTTTTCACGTGCACCGACGAGCGATACATTTCCTCCAGGCAACGCAAGTGAATTAATAATGAAGTAGTTAACCTCGGGGATATCTCGACATCCGCGGACTGCTACGAAAAGAATGAGGTCCCAGTGCTTGGAGCACACGCCGAAATAACGTAATTACGTGTGAGTCGAGCGTAGCTTGATTAAAAAACTTTATCCCGCATCCGTCGCCGTTACTTACGCGTTATCGTGAATGTCCCCTCATTTTCGCATCGTTATATTCGTAACTTTCATCTACCTCTCTCTCCCTCTCTCTCACTTTCTCTCTCTCCCTCCTTCTCTGGCACAGATTGCGCTCCAGCAATAACCACCTTAACGTAATGCACCTTTTTCGTTTTTATTTTTTTTTTCTTACTCTTTCTTTCTACATTTACTCTGTGCTATCTAATACAATATATTACATATATTCTCTCTCTTTCTCTCATATAACTGGAAAGCTGATACTACTTGGATGCTTAACCTTCGAACCATCGTTTGTTGCCTCTTGAGAAAAACTGTTGCTAGTTACTTTACATTGAAAAGTGGTTGACATGTGCACATGGTTACAGGAAAAGCCAGATAACTTAAAAATTACATTTCATAATGGGTATTTTGTTTCTATAATTAATTAAGAAATTATCAAATCAATTAATCTTGTTTATACTTTGATGATACAAATTGATAAATAATAGTAGGTATAGATTTTTTATTTATCTAATGGTCGTCTGACATGCAAAACTTATCTGTACACCGTATGATTAATACGCTTGTCTAACAATATATTAACTCGTGTTTTCAAATCAGGGATAGAATTCTGTATAAACAATTTTTAGTAATATGTTAAATAGTTATGTACAAAATAGAACATTTTTATTAATTTTGCGTTTGCTGAACAAAACAGTTTTACTTAGTAACTGTTCGGGCGAGGAGTAGGAATAAAAGGAACTTTGAGATTTCACTTAGGACCTTTATTGCAAGAAAATGTATTGCAGTCAGATTGTAAACAAGATAAACATGTACTTAGTTATAGATGTATTTGAAAAACATTGGACTTCATACCTCGGAAAAAGGTGATCCTTTTTTTACATATTGTTTTCATAATTTTTTATCACTTACAAAGTAACGCTAAGATACAATCGTTAAGAATATATACTACTGGCGTTTAGGTAACTATAGTATTAAGACTGCAAAACGGGAAATTTGGAGCCTCCTTGTAATGAGGCAGGCGCTTTCTATTTCGGTATTGGTGTGTCAAGAATGGATTATCTGTAAATAGTATATTTTTATGGTTTTCAAATCTGGAGGTAACATTTGGTTACCTGCACGTGTAATTCTATCCGGAAAAGCACTATTTAATTAAATCAGTTATTTGAAGTTGAAAACGTTATATTCTACAAATAAGTATTCTCTGCATTGCCTGATGAATCTTGCTTTAATTTTATACGTAAAAACAGTTTAAAAAATGATTGAAACTGTACGAAGCTCACATTATACCATTGTTATACTTTTCATAAGAATAAACCAACTAACGTGTAATACGTCCATTGCATAATATTCTCGCGCCTGCTACAGCTGTTGTCATCTAATCTGTAAAGCCAATCATATTTTTCAATGTGTCAAAAATCAATGAGGGACGCACACGCGGCGTGCAATATAAGTTCGAGCTGCAGTTCCCTCAAGAACGCGAGCTCGTAGGCTAGATTACAACTCCCAAATGGTCGCCGGGCGCGCGCCATATGTCGTTCGCATAGCTTGAGCATGTGAACAAAAACACACACACATTTTCAACGATGACACTCCCGATGCCCTTTTTATCCACTTGTTTTCTTAATCATATGAATTATTCATCGTACATATGAATCATTTTTCTATCCAGTATTATTGACGCTTATGAAAATATATTTGCTGACATTAATGCAATTTATGTTAACATAGTACTTACGCGTGCAAAAGTTAAATGTGGTATATATTATCATAATTTGCTCAATGATAATTTAGTATTGCTGTAATTGATTGTGACGTATTTCTTGACTCATAAAAATCAGTTTTAATTTGGCATAACTGGAGAATCGAAAAAATGAAAACCAATCAATTTGGTTAATTGTGAAATAAAAACTATTTAGATGTCAAAATCTTATACACATGCAACTCGTGTGCGTAACAATATATATTTCTACCTAATATGTATATTACGTATACGTCTCATATTAAAATATCTTCACTTTTGAAACTTGAATCCAACCTCTCTCTCTTCCTTTCTCCCTTTAGCTCTAGAGACACACATACAGATCTTCGATAATTATTCTCGCATAAGATAACATAATGTAAATAGGTAACTAAAGCTTACTAAATACTTTTAGATTTATCTTTGACGAACAACATTAGAGTAGAAGACTTGAAGGTTACACTCCATTACGAGGGAAGAGGCTCTCCTCGCGTGAAACTTTCCAAGATTTGCTCCCCCGATGTGTTTACACGTTAGTTAGTTCTACGCGCGCGCCGTAATGGATAGCGAAGATAGGTAGCTTCTGCATAATTTGTAACGCCCAAAAGTAGTAATATGGTTTCCCTGGGACCCACCACAGTTGTGGGATTTCTTTTTTTTCAATCACCACTAAACCTCATTTTGATTTTTTTATACGAATTCTATCTATTATTTGTTCTTGCTCTCTCTCTCTCTCTTTCTATCTCTCTCTCTCTGGCCATTAAAATTTTACAAAGTAACAATAATTGTATATCGGAGCGATCCACAAACTCACAAGTGTCGCAGTAAAGTGCATAATTCGAGTTTTCACGCAGCATGGTGGAACCCGCGGTTGTCGCAGCTTCGCGTACGTGTACGTGTCGTTGCTAGCACGGAGCATTGTACGACATACTGCCATGGGTCCTGAGGGTCCAACCAATGTAAAGTGCACCCACAGGCGTGAGATTCCTTCTTAGTGCGAAGTTGCGGTATAACACGCCTCGCGGCTTCGAAGTAGCGTGAAGACTCTTTCGTTTGAAATATTTGGTTGTTTTTTTTTCTGGATGCTTCACATCTTTTGTAATTATTTTCTATTTTCAAAAACTTTTGAGTATGTGAATTTTTAATTTTTAAGGTAGTTGTGTAGCTAGGATGATGTTTACACAATATCCTAAATTTTATAGAGTTGTTAAATAAGCATTAAGCTGGATTTCTAGAAAATAGTTTTCTGCGAAATTGATACGAACATTATATTAACAAAAATATTCTATCAGCTTTTACACGAAAATATAACAAGAAAAACTTTAAATAAAATCATGTTTTGAGCACCTTTAATACAAAATTGAGTATGTTCAGATGAATCACTTATTTAGTTTCCAATATAATTTATAGTAGTAGTACACTTATTTAAGGTGATATAATTTAGTATGATAAAAAATCCGTCACGTCACGAAGTCTATATTCGTTTTATTTTAATTAAATTTCTCAACTCAGCCAATAAATTATAATAATTTTACTTGGTTGAATAGTTGGCATGTGGTGATGTAAATATACAAAATCATTGTTAATTTTCGTTAAGCAATACGAAAGAAACGACAAAAGAATACGTTAATTTGTTTCCGATTATTCGTTACTCTATGAGTAATACGCTTTTTCATTTTTCGCACATTTCTTCATTCTAGATCATCAGCGATGCTATAACTGAACCGTGATGTAGTCAACTGATAGCTCTCACTCATTGCAATCGCAAATGCAAACGACATGCGGTTGACATGCGTACGTGTCAGTCAATCGATTCTCATTCAGTTGTGCGCTCTTTCTAATAGTTACGCGAGCCCCATTGGGTTCCTCGTTTTTTTTTCATTTTCACATTCAAAAAGGTATGCTTCAGCTTACTCTATTCACAATAGAAAATCATGAACATATTGTTCAAAATTAAAATAAATTATGATAAAAAAAGAGATTCTATCTCAGTCATTACACAAATACAAACGTATAATTTTTTTTCTAATATTACTGTTTGTATTCAGCACTTTCTCTTCCATTTAAAGGTGATTACGACACGTGTATTCCAAAGAATGCACATTTGTTGGGGAAACCCATAGAACCGAACTCCAATAACACTCCAATCTGGAAAAACCCCAGTCCGATCAACTCAAAACCCCAACACGTATCACGTCGCGACCAGTAAGTAATTAGAGCGTACTTGCACGTGCCTGATGACCCAATGTACACATTTTTTTCCTTTCCCTTGATAATCAGTTAAGAGGGAGAAATCTCAGAGGTATTCCCGAGGTAAAGAAGAAGCCCAATCAGACTACGATTTAAAACGCAGTTTACAGGATCTCGCTTAAATTGTTCTCCGCCTATAACATACCATCACCAGATCGTGTTCTCAGCGATTAGTGCATGGATGAATGCAAGTGTCCTTTTTTGTTGAGTGAAGTATTCATGGCATTGACGTCACGTGTCCCAGTATTAGATTCTGTCCAATTATACGTGGCTGCAGTGTGAAACGTCCCGTACCTTTCCCGAAAGATCATCTACAACGCGGCTCCTACGCCCGTCAATTACGCAGAGGCAAGGCTTAATACCTTTCTGGAGACGTCGAGGTCGTACGCTGTAGTCTTTGAAGGTAATCTTCCCCACACGATATCTGCGGCTACTACATGCGCCCGTAAGTAAGAGAGCTCTCTGCTTATAGCGTTATAATTAGGTAATTGCTACCTCCTTGTAAATTGAGTGACTTGTAACTGTCGTTCAATATTGTAAACTCTTCTTAGTTCAATTAAGTTTATGTATGTTTTGCTATGTGACATAACATCGGCCTTTTCCCATGTTAGTACTATATTTTGCATGTCTTTGTCTAGTCACATTTGTCACAGTCTTGCTTTTGATTAAATTAAATGCATTTGTCAATTATCTTGTTTCTTTTTCATTATACTAGTCTTTATATCTTCATTAATATTCGAACTCATATTATTTCATTATTACATTATTTCATTACTAATTAATTCCAAACACAATTACTATTCAATGGATAAACGTATAATAAGAAAATAAATGCTAACATATATCAATATTTGGAAAAAATCTTTTACTATATCGCCTAAGTGCAAGTCTTTATTAAGCTCATTGAACTCATAACAACCGTCAAATTTGGATTGACTTTCCCAAATATGTTACTAATATGTATATAAACTATCCTTCTTGGTTTTCTCTCCCCCAAGCTCGAAAGTGCTCGTGACTAATATTTTTTAGTTTCTCGGTTCTTGGTCAACCGTAAGCACATTAAATTCTAGACACTACGTAGCACAATAAATAACATTACTGATTCCGCAATCACGGTTATGTAGTAACAGTAATGGAATTTATAAAAAATCGAATTATGTATTTTTATAATTTAATAAAAAATAACATATAACGCACATGATATACACATATCGAGTATAAAGAGAGAGAGAGAGAGAGAGAGAGAGAGAGAGAGAGAGAGAGAGAGAGAAAGAAAATTGAGCATCGTCAGACACGTTAATCCTAGACTTTTTATTTGATTATTCGAAGCGCCACGATATCTACATATACACATATCGCATGAATATTTAAGCCACTCTCGAAGCGCTTCATATAAATCTTCTATAAAACCCAAAAGTAAATCCCCGAAGAAGCCAAACAAATAAACGGGTAGGAGTTGTCTGATGAAAATATCTCCTTGTACATCATTTACGTGATACTTAATGCCACGTGTTTCACGTGTTCATTAATTGATATTTAAGATGAGCTTGTATTTACAATAAAGCACCATATATTAAATATGAAATATCAAAGATAATTTTTTTTTCATTTAAAGCTAAATGTAAAGTTGAGTACACAGGCCTACAGATTCGGACTAACGCGCGTCCGATAATTTCAACGAATATGTATGGACATTAACATCTACCGGCAAATTTCATGCCTGGTAAACGTGCAATATACACGCAAACGCGCGTGGACTAACAAGTGTGCACGAATTACAATGCTCTCTCGTTACAGAGCAACGCACTGCACCAAAAGTATTAATCAATTATTCACGAGAGCTGTTTCACCAGCGCAAGAACTTTACGTCCCCCCCCCCTGCTCATAATTTTAATCTGCTATATATTCAATTTTACTAAGTCATTATAACAAGCGGCATGTCTGAAATAGATAAAATTGGTATTACTCCAACAATGTAGTAATCGTAGAGATGTGGTATTTTTGTTTTATTTGTTGATAAAAGCCTGGAGAGGCGTAATTAATAAACGTTACGAAACACTTAATAGACGGGGCATAAAAGTGGAAAGTGTCAAGCATTGCGACTGTAACGATATAAAAGTCGGACACGGAGAAAAGTTTTGCGAGCTTCTGAAATTCCCTAGCGGCTTTGACGCGCGAGCGCACTTCTGCGATACCGTCTATATCCTCCATTATGTGTGTGTGTGTGTGTGTGTGTGTGCACGTTCGTATGCGTGTATAAACCTACCCCTCGCACAGGCACACACGTTATACAGTCTTACTTCTGCATTATTGCTTCATCTCGTGCTTTCTTTTTCTACAGCTTGGCAGAGTGTAAATTTTTATGAGCTGTATACACGACGTTCGAATTAGGTTGAGCCACATGTGTCTTTGGTTTATTACTTTCTTCTTTTTGTTTGTTTATGTGAAGTTATAGCTGGATTTGTTATAAGCGTTTTTTGATGGCCAACATTTATCTGTGAATTTTAGTTGTCATTGGACAAATTCACGTATAATGCTTATAATCAATGTGTTTTGACGTGTAAGAATCGTTGCCTGAGATAACATTGATATTTCCTTTACCATCGTTATAAAAACTAAGAATCAATTACGAAGATATTTAAGATAAAATAAATTAATACGCGCACATATGGGAAAAAGTTTATGACGGCATAAAAAGCCCAATTTATTTGTATGAGACATGACACAAAATGATTATTGTATAAAAAATGCGCATGCACTATTTTGTTGTTATTTATCACGCGGTAAACAAGATTTTTCGACCGCATGATAATAGAAGAATTTTGCTCACACAATTCACACTCACAGGTTTAGAAGTGCTTCTCACTGAGAAAGCACCGGTGTTGTTGCAATAACGAATACCTTTACTCTATAAATTTTTCTCGTTTAGAGAATACAAGTGTTGTTACAATGACGAACATGGAAGAATTATTATTTCTCATTAAAAGAACATAGGCGTTGTGACAAGGACAACACCTATAAAATTTAGAATGTTCAACACGTGCACATTAAATTACATCACTCTCACTCTTCCATGCACATGCAAGAAAAAAACCGAAATTACGAAAATGTATGATTTTTAATATGCAGCCCGTTATTCCGAGACTAAATAACACTACTAAAAGTTAGGATGGCAAAAATGAGATTAGGTAGGTGAAAATGCAGCACAAGACATGCACAACGTGTTATCATGAATTAGTAAAGTGCGCTAGTGACTTGAAGTGTGTTTGTATATACGAATTGACGTGCAAGACCCTTTGACGCATTGTCACGGCTGACCGTTCTTATGCGAATCGGGCGTTCGCTGACAGCATTAATGCAATCACACTTATTCATGCATACGCATTCCATTCAAACTCTGTTGCAACGCAACACAATGTTTTTATTTACAATGCTTACAGTTATATTTTGACAAACAATTAAATTTTCTGAATTAATAAATCAATTTTATTTAAACCGTTAATAATATGTTGAACTTAAATATTTAATTAAGGAAATAATCTACCTACATATGCATCATTAAGCTTCACTTGATCAAATTTCTACCTGGCAGATGGAGTTTGATTTTAAATTCTAATAATACGAGAGTCACGTCCAGTAGTAATTAATTTTAGATAATATTATGAGATAGCAGAAATTAAGATCCGTGATCAGGTAAAATAGTGAAATAATAATATAACACTTAAGATGTAAAGAAGAGAGTGATTATTATTTGGCTAATACTAACGCAGCATGGTCTCCTTTAAGATTACCTATATGGTTTTCCCTGAGACTCACTCTATTTGGTCTTCCCTAAGACTAACTCTGAGGACCATGGAAGACCCGCTCTTCCTTTCGAAAAGGCAAATCCTCATTCTTGTTCTCTCTCGCTTTTCGAGCTTTACACATTCACACCGATACTACCGCGATATTGTCATACATCAGATTAAATTAATAAGTAATTTCATTTTCATTTCAAATATTGCATAAAATTCTTATTCTTCACAGCCATATCGAATGTATGCATTCTAATGTAATAAAAATAAAGAATCTTTTTTTGTTTTACATTTTTGGGTGACAAAAAACTGCAACTCATTTAAAAATTTTAAATTGAAAACTGGCTTTTTAAATCACTCAATCTAGTTAGATAAGTGACGTAAACTACATTTCTCTTGTTCGTAACTGGGTCGCTCGTAGCACGAATTTCCATTTTGCACGCGAGAGCTTCCATCTATCTAATCGTACTAAATCGTATACGCTTTGCACAGTCAACAGTGTAATGAACCGTAAACAATTTTTGCACCAGATATTGTATTGCGAAATGAGAATAACGTCAGTGTGTTTCTATAATCATACAGAGTTTATACTACCGCAAGGTGTTTCTAAAGTGCATATTAAATTACGTAGTTTTTAGTTGTTATATTGTGCCGAAACTGAGTTCAAGGGTAACGTGTATTCTAGCTTAGTAAACTGATGCATTCAACGTATTTGACGTATTTCAGAAAATCAGAAAATAATAGGGAAAACATAAAAATTCATTGTATTAAGCGCTACCATTTGCTTACTAAAGCAGCCTAATTTTCAAGAACACGCATATATGAGTTTTCTACACAATCAATAAGTTTTGCACGCAATGCACTTTTTAAACGCTTGAGATTTTTTTATTCTTGGATTTTGATGATAGTAAACTCTGAAAGAAAATAAACTAGACGAGTGAAATGAAAAAATTATTATAAAATTTCGAGGTCGTAGAATTGAGTTCTCATTCCTATATGTTCAAGTTCATTATCGTAATAAAATAAAATCTATAATTTTAAATAACCTCACGACACAAAAAATGTGAAAAGAAATACACAAGTTTTACTTGATGAAGAAGTATTGGCTTCTTATATTTCTCAAAATTACTTACATATAATCAACATTGATTCAGCAGAAAATTGATTCAAAATAGATGAATCGTTTTTTATTATATTTCAACAGAATGTTAGTTTTATGTAACTATTTTCAATCTAGTACAGACCAATGTTAAATTTTACGTAAAACTAAACAATTTTTTGCAAAAGGATCCAATTATGCTGTTAGTTTTTTTCCACTTAGCTACACCGTGAGTAAGAACTTACAACTAGTTTATTCCAGGTACAGATATCACATTATTTTACCAATCTATGCGAATTTTTAAGTGTAGTAGACCCCGATCGAGCCCCCAATTTATAGGACTCATTGTAGACAGGGTATAGAAATATCAATTAATTCCGATACTATTACTTCACACTGATGTTTATTGGCTTTAATGGTTTCAGGCTAACTTATAACTAATAGAGGACGTATTATAAGTCACATGAGAGAAACGATCATAAGTTCGATATGAAATTTCGTTGAAATTTTTATGAAACCTACGTTTATAAAAAATGTACAATTATTTTCGGCAACGCCTACTATAAAATAATAGGATAAGGAATGAGCCGCAGTTACCGAATCAAGACGAAACAAAAGTGCAATCAATAAAAAATAGCAAAACCATTTAGCAGTAGTGACAGACTATTAACCAGATAGTCACCGCTTCGTTAGAGCTCGTCTCACGTGGCTGATTCGATTAGAGTCAAACTCGAGCTTGCGACACTTGCAGTGATAAACGTCCACGAATTGGGCCGTACGTGAGCTTTCCTTACAGCGAGCGCCATGGCATGACGCTGAAACAGTCTTGTTGCATAGAGCCAAATTGCGTTACATATACTCGCGGAATTTTGATTTGAAATTGGAAGTGCGTGTTGGCACAAAGATTTCAATGTCAGATATGCGTTGATTGGACACTTTTAAAAGTGAGTTACGAAGGGAGATAAAAGCTCCATTGCACGTGATATTTATTTGAAAAAAATGCATTTTTCATACGTGTCAGTTAGTTGATTTACTGCTGCTGAACTCTCGTGCGGCTTTGGAATAAAGATTAAAAAAGATACATCTCGCTTGATTGCTTTATTAAAAAAGAAATCCAATTATTATGTCTACAAAATTGTGTAATTATAGCCCGACGATAAACTTTGAATGAAGCTCGCAAATACTTGAATGAATATTTTTCACATACCTTTTCATTAATTGACATAATTTAATTACAATTATTTATTACAATCTGTCATTTATATAGCCATATTTGATCATCGATCAAAAAGGTCATTAAGTTTGGTTGACCATCAAATATTTTTCCGACTGAATAAATTAATATAATTTTTGTAGGTAATAATGTAAGATATCAAAACAAATCAGTCGTTTTTTCCTCTAGGCGATTTCTTTCCTTGTTTGGTGAAATTCATACTTTGTATTTTAATTAAAAATTAGATCAACTATAAATAATTGACATACAGGTGTAAGTTAGTTTACAGTGCTTAATAAAACATAAAATGTATTTCAAGTTGATTATAGTTAACATAGATTTCGAATAAAGTACTTCGTTATATACACGATGTAAAAAAACGTCATTACATACGGAGTTAACTCTTCACAAACGCGTCCCGTAAGAACAATCGGAGCTCTTCTCTCGTGCACTCATATTAAAGTCACGTGCTATTCCCTGATCCCTACTTCTTGGAATATCATTGACACGTAACGTCTTAGCATTGGCATCTCGGAGACCAACCATTCACGAACTTTGTTTTAAGAATCGTTGATTTTATGAATTACCTTCTACAGGCTTTGAAATTCTTAGATTTTCCTGCCAAATCTTCAAAGGTCAATTTTTTCAATGATATACTACTTCTTTTCGAGAGCTCCAGCTCTCCTGGCACGGCATGTAATAAACTGTTACTATGGTAAGAGATAATATATTGTTCAATATGAAGAGCGTTAATAAATTTAGTTTGTCTCACTAAAAGAATATTTTAAGTAATTCTAAAGTTATTCAAGTATATGCCATTATTTATTAATAAATTTATCATAAAAGTCACGTCACTTAAAAATAAGTCAACCGTACATTAGGTTAACACAATTAGCTCAAGTAGTAATAAATTTACACGAGTAGGCTTGTTCGGCCAACTGCTGTTATCAGAAACGAGATTCTAACTAGAGAGAATAGCTCTCGGCATCAAGAGAAAAGTTAGTCGATCGCCCAGCTGGAACTAACTTTCCCATTAACATCCGAAAACAAAGCCTTCGCTCTTCACTCAAATAGTTAGAAAATCCATCCAAGCCAAAGAATATTGATTAAACCTACTAACTTGTACGGGAGTATTGAAACCAAATCCACAGACGGTACCCGCACATTTAGTTCATGTCATTTTCACTGGTCAAACTTTAATACAGCAGGTTCTAAGCTATCAAACAATTTTATATTAGATAACGCCTACTGTTCAAAGGCAGAAGTTCATTTACAAACAGATTATTTCTAAATTGTTTGTGTTTAAAAATTAATCAAAAGCATACTGGTGTATATCCTAGTTTTTAAAAACTTGTATGACTTTCTGGTGTTTATTTATGGTGAAATAACAAAATATTTCCAGAGCTATCAATATTCAGATATGACTTCTAATTTGGAGAGAAATAAAAAAAAATTGTCAAAGTCCGTCAGATATATTAATTACTCATTTGATTGTCTGGTCATATGCGTGAGTCTAGTAATTAAAAACTGGATAAGATAACTTTGGCTTTGCGAACGCGCAACCCAATTTTCTCTTTAAAAGATGAATTAAGGATTCATCAAAGAGATGTCTACTTAGCTGATTGGGTCAAGACGTTGTTTCAAATTAAAATCAATTTTCTATTATATACATGGACTATCGAATATGATTCGCTAAAATGTATTCTGGGTTAATAAAATAAGAATTGAAGAAAATATTTAAAAATAATTTACTATTTGCTCCATACCAATTAAAAAAAAATTTATTAACTGGTAACAACAATTCTTTCTTATTACGAAAAACATCCCGCCATTATATTATAACGTCTTAGCCTCTTAAGGATTTCTCGCGGCATCTTACTTACACAGATAGGTAAATTAACAACAGCGAAATGCAGTATAATAAGTAATATACTTTCAATGAGTAGTGAAAATGAGCTCCTGATACACATGACATTAATTTCTACTTGATAATTTACTTGAAACATTCCATGTATTGTAATTTTATAATAATCATTTGCGATCAGCTGTCAGCAAAGCCGGTTTCTCAAAAACATAAGACGGCGATAATCAAATCTTTCTTTGAGAAATAGGTAACTTCTTTAAAATAAAAACATTATTCGAGTAAAGTGATTTATAAATTATTTATTTATATTAACAGGAAAAACAAATTCTCTTATTACTAATTATTATTTGTTTGGACATTTTTCGTTTCTGAAAATACAGAAGTTATCTTAATATTTAATAAAATAAAAATTATGCAAATCTTTTTTCTAAAGTAGAAATCACAATTTTTAGTATTTAAATTTATTTTATTGACTTTGTTAAGAATGATAATTTGATAAGTCTTAAGGTTATTCGCACACAATGTAACAATTATATTCAGTTAGTGATTGACTTTCGATTTATGCAAGAACTTAAGCGATGATATTTTTACTGACAAAGTTTTACTGATCTCCAATTTTATTAGACAGCTTAAACAGGAAACTTTACAGCGCATAATAAATGAGCGCAGGTGCCGAGTACATAACTTTTTTATTATCCAACTGCATTCGAATTATTGAGGTTATCATTTGAGAATTAAAAAATGAATATATAGCTGTTGCATAATATTGAATTTTACCATTAAAATTCTGTGGAGTCGAGAGGACTAAATGTTTGAACTTTTCGTACATTCATAAATGACATTAATGGTCAGCATAAAAGATGTCAGTCCACCTACATGCACATATAGCACGTCTGATAAATCACGACTTGAACGTGTGAGGACGATCCGCTTACGATCGGAAGAGTAATTGAGGTCGCGATAGGGCTGGATAGTGATTCTGGAAAAGGACAAGTGATGAGAAGAAATATTATTGGCCCTATATCTCATTGTAATGTTAGATTCAAAGTGATATATGTAGTTTTAATACTATTATTTTTACAACAACTCTAATAATCAAGAGCAAATATTACAATAAAGGATGTTTTGATTATTTGAAGTTATTAGTAAAATTATATGTTCATAACTATCATCATATAATGGCGACATATTACTTAATGATAATATAATTACTGGCAAAAATTACCAAGTTCATAGCTGAATGAAGTCACCTTCACAATTCTTCGTTAAATATATTAAAGGACTATTAAAAGTGATTTGTAGTTTAGACACTTGAAGTAACGCCATTTTTAACGTTTTATTGCTGAGTGTTGCACTCTACACTAAAATGCAAAAGTAAAAAAGAATGTGACAATGCGAAGCTCTATAAACGAGATCCATAACAGTAATACATAAAGTATAGGTCTTACTGATATGCAGACGTCGTAGTAAAAATGATCTGGATGATAGCGTTCGTAAACGTATACATAATATGTTAAACGATAAGCACATGTTGTCTGATAAAGAATCGATTATATGAGAGCCATTTAAGTTATTTAAAAATAAAGTCAGATGCATACAAGTAGAACTAGTAATAAAAGATTTTTAAATCAATGTCTGTTATTATTAAATTAAACCATCCAAAAATAAAGTGAAATGTTAAAATGGATAACTTCATTGTAATGAAGAAAATTCAATAATGAAATAAAAAATGAAATTATTGCTATACAAATTAGATGCAACTCTAAATATTTATTTAGAATTAAAAAATGTATTTATTCTAAAGACTTATTCTAAACCTACTTGTAAAAATACATTAGCAATGCAATAACTGCATTCAGAAATACGAAGTTCATTACTTACCGAATTTGATCTCTGACTTTTTACGTAACTTCTTCAAGCATGTACGTCAAAATATAATTGAATAACAATTTATTTAGGATTAATTAATTATATCAATTAAAATAATAAAGCTCAAGATGTATTGTTTATTATATAATTTTTATTGAAAAAACTATCAATTCATGTTTTATGGCGAAAAATTACTTTATTGTAACAGGCAAAGGGATTTATTGAAATATCGATATTTACAAAAATATTATAATTTAAGGTAACACTGCCATATATCCCTATGATATTTCAAAGATATACGTCATTTATCATGTGCATATCAATTTTATTTACATTGATTAATTATATTTACAGATTCTTGAAATATTTAAATTGACATTTTTTTTGTTACGAGTATATATTCTACAAAACGTTCATACACGCAAATCTTGTAAAATCAAGTTAAAATAAAATATTGTACTAGATTAATTCTACGATTCAGAATAACAAGCGATGCTGAAAATTGTAAGAGCTTTCTTCTTTCATAATGCTTGCAGCAGTACTATTTTATATTCAGGTCTGTAATAACGTTTCTTGTTACGGCCACAAGTATAATATGAAAGCGTCAAATCAAGTGTTATAAATTATTTGATGAACGTTTATAATTACTTTATATAATACGTCGAAGAGCATATCTATGAAAAAAAGTTTAGTTTAAGTATTATGAAATCATTGTAAAAGTTAACGTTACTCATTAACAGTTCCAAACATTACCAAGTAAGCTCATTATTTCATCACAATAGTAATGTGAGTATGATTTTTTAAATCTTGATTGATAGATGTCAACTTACTTGTCTAATGTAGGAAAAATAAATGTTTATTTTAATTTAACTAAATAAGTTTAAGATGTTACTTATTCTTATCTCAAATACATCTTTAGTCATTTAAAAAAAGAAGTCGCATTCAGATTAGAGGGCCAGTATTAGTAGAACACTAAAAGTTAAAGGATAAACTTTATGTCGCAAGCCTGAATTCTTACGGCGCAATATTGCTGCCATTTTGTCACCTGTAACAGTAAAAAGATTATATACTTGAATGAATCAATACATTTGTAAAAAGGTTATTATAATAAGTACATGCTCTATCTCATAAATGATCGATGAAATGAAATTTATTGTGATCGATGATGTATTCATGGTTGGAAATGTATAATTAATTGTCAATTGATGGATTATTATATATGTTGTGATATGGAAGTTTTCATCATTAAATACGTAAATACAAGTCAAAATCATATTAAACATCTGTATTCCTTATCCTCATATACAAAATTAATTGCCTGTGAAGTAGTCATTTTATTAGTTATCTGATTGGATAAAAATAGTCGACGTGATAATACTGCTATGTGGCATCACTTACGTAGATATCGACACACGTTGTTGTGTTTCGTTATTTTAAAAACTATATCCAAAATATTTATATAAAATTGTTATTCTAACCGTTACTAGAAACTTTAAAATCGTTGGCGTATTTAAAAAAGTAGAATAAGTAAATAAAAAATGCATGTTATCTTTTTAACATTAAACATGTACAATAATAACAAATATAACTTTTGTAACACGAATCACAAGATTTCATGCTGAATTCGAATATAACCTGTGTTACACTTAAATACTTATTTTACGATAAAAGTAGATATAGGATAGCCTTGTGTCGACTTAAATTTTGTTTAAACGATAAAACTATCACGTTGCCGTTTCGATTCTTTTCTCTCTAGAAAGTCAAATTACTTCTATTAAAGTCCCGTGGGGCACGAAACTTTCGCATAACTTTCTACTGCCCGAGATACACGTGCTTGATCGATGAAATGGCCTTCAAGCTATCCTTAGAAATTAATCAAGACGTGAGAGCTTTTTTTTACGTTATTGTTTTTCTGTAGTTACCCATTTCCGCAATGAGGATTAGTAAAAATGTCAATTTTCCAATTATATAATTATACAGTAATATCCAATTATCAGAAACTGTGAATGCAAAAGAAGAATAAGCGCGTTTCATAATTGATAAATAATAACAAAACTAAAAATCTTATGAAACAAACTTTTCTTACATTCATCAAGCCAGAGTGATTTACTATAGCAAAATTGAATGTAAACCTTATTAAAAAATTTTCGATTGCAGATAGTGTTCGAACACTATTAAAGTATTTAGTTACCTTCAGTAACAAAAACAAATATGGAAGCCGGTCTAGTATTGGAAGCACTGCAAGTGTAATTGCCAGTATCCGATTCAATCGCATTATGAATTGACAATCGACTCTGCGTTGGTCCCGGTTCATTTTGTACGGTAACACTACCTCGTGTAGTATCATAATTTATCATGCGATTATTATGATACCAAAAAACGTATTGAGGTGGAGTTGGACTCTGAAACATAAAGTTTACAAAATGATACGTATTTATATGATTATTAAGTAATAAGTTCAGAAGTATAATTTTAATTTTTGTTGTATGATCAGATTGTCGTAGCAATAATAGGCATTATATAAATGGTAATAATCGCATCTGACATATCATCAATTGATTAAAATTCTTTTATCAACAAAATTTAACAAAAAATTAGACAAGTACAGGTATACAAGTTAAAGATAATTAATATTTTCAATAACTCTAATTAACATTGAAGTAAATAAATATATGTTTACTTGTTTGAAATAACACTATACGTTCCATGTACTATATTTGAACTTCTGAAATTTATAGTACTGAAAGTCGAATCATTGTATACGTAATAACTCATAAATTTGATTATTTGGAAAATGTTCAGGCTGGTTTATTTATTGATAATCATACTGTCAATGTACTATATACATATAAATAACAGTTTATTAAAGTAAATATATACCTAATAATTTTATTCTACGTACGGAAAAATAAAGATGCAGCTCACTTTGGCAATTGTTATTTATCCTATGTTAACTGCATGTATATAATTTTGCAGAACTCAGCATTATGATCAATAAATAAAGATTACCTTTTCTATTATGCAAATTAGATTGATGATAGACCCAACGTCAACATGATGTTCTTCACTTCCTAAAATAAAAGCCTCTGGTGTCACGATTTTTAAACTAACAAAGTATGATATAATTCCTGTACTTCTAGAAATCTGCAACAGAAAATTAATTTCCATGTAAATTAGTTACAAAAAATAGACTGTATCTAAGAAATGTATCTGTACTCAAGAGATAAAAGAGAGATGTTTGTTTTAAAATATGTAAATTTTATGACAAAGAGATACAGCGATATGAGAATCGTCAAATCTGACAAATCGCGAGCTAAACATAGAATAAACGAAAATATGAGTCTTTTTATTGTATATATCAGCTCTTTCCTGGACACGAAAAAAGCAATAAATTTACATGTTGATGGATAAAAAAGGGTATGCCATCGTATATATACTTTTAATATCGAAAGATCCTTTGAAACAACGTCTCCATGTATTTACATACAAAATACTGTCCGCTTGCTCGACCCTTCGTAATACTTCGTCTCTGGGGAAGTTATTGGTTTGATAACGAAAACATCACTCAGAATCGATATTTTCATACCCCTTTTCCGTACAGTTTTCGTTTTATTTTTGATATGCTATTTTTTCGATGTCCTATACACGTTTATATTTGTAATAGAAAAATGTCCTATTAGTTTTAAACAAAAACTAGATCATCTTCATCTGATTTTCTTATCGATATTTTCATTGTACAGTAGTAATGATTATCTGTAAATACCGGTCAAGTCAATCGTAAATAAAAATATGTAGATTTTTCAAAAATAGAACATTTCGTATTTGAAAAATTAATTTACTATAACATCTCATGGGTATGCAATTAAAAATCACCGAATATGCTTCATCGTAGAATTAATGAGATTCCATAGAGAAAAGGTCAAGAGGCCAACTCGAAAGAAGACCACTTGAAGCTAGCCAAGTTTATACAAGCCGTCGCAAATTTTGAGCGCCACTCGCGAGCTCTTCTTCATTAAGATAATACTCTGTATAAAATGATGATCCTTAGGGGTAAAAGTTTGCTTTATGACTCTTCTTTGTGCAAGAGGTTCCGAATAATTTCCTCTTTATTACCTCAATTCTTCTTTTATCTATTCGTCGCCTCATCATATACTAAGCAAACATACTGGTGTTCCGAGATTAGGACACGGTGTAGCATTTATTTATTTTACGATTAATTACATACAAATTAATTATCAACTTATCAAACAGCCGTGGTAATGGTTCTGTTAAAAATTTTCTTTCGATAACGAGGCTTTGTTTAGCTCCATTAAAATCAGATGACCATTATTACAAGCAATTACGAGAGTAGTTGAATTTGAAAGCAAACAGAATGAAGAAAGCACATAAGCTCCGGTAAGCAAAGCCGACATAGGATTGTAACGAGTATCGCAACTGAAGAAGCGTTGAGGATCAAAGGGAGTGTATAGCGGCTATAGGCATGTTGAGGTTTCGCGCAGCATGGGTTAAAGCGCGAGACTTACCAGTATAGTATCTTAGCTGTATGTGCGTTAACAAGAGGCCTCATTGCGCGCTTTAGCATAATCCGTTTCGTCCGGATAATCCCTTCATTATGTGCAGCTCTGAGAGTTAGTGGTAAGAAAATAGCACTGTGCTACCTTTTACTTGTAAGTCAGCTGCCTTTCAATCCAGAAACCTAACATTATTAGACTCTGCGCCGGATAGTTTAACCCCAGCAGTAATGATTAAATATGTACTTGCGCTGTTAGCTCTCGTTAAGAATTTTCGCAGGTTTTTTTTATTCGAGACTCTGCGGTATTTCGCCAATTAGATGGTTGGCTTGAAGAAATAGTAAAATATTTAAACTAAATACACTATATTTTTGTTCTTTCTTATCCATTGTGCATTTAAGCACTTATTTCAGTCATTAAAATTTTCTATGTACTAACAATTGATACAGTCTAATTAATATAAATCTTTTTTTCTTTTGATGACTCACAATATGCAATCTTACTAATATTGATTCAGTAGTCTTCATTAATTAACTACGAATTTCAGCCAACCTAATAAATGAAACCCAAATATTTAAAATATTTACCAAATTGAATGAATAAACTTTAAACTTTAGCTCAATGCACACCCTCCAGTGGGTGAACTAATGCAGCGAGATTGGGCAACACCTCAGAAAAACGGGGTACGTCCTCTGCTAGTATACTAGTAATCCAGTCGCTAACCCCTTTGACAAGCGCCACCAGTTCGTAAAGTAAAAACGCATGCATGCACGTAACTAATTATAGTTCGATTATAATACACAGAAACTGGCTCAGAAAACAACATAAAAACGGAGACTAAGTAAATGGCACGGTAGGACCATTGGTGGGTCGCAACTCAGTAGATTCTCAAGAGAGTAAAACATACTCTCGTTATTTTTTCAAGGATTAAGAGGAAAAAAGTAAAAGAATTTCCTCTCCCAACTTGGGCCTTCAAGCGGATTCAATCAGTTACCTGGTAGTAGTCGGTGCGGACCCTTTATTTGTGACACAACGCAGTCATAGATAACTACGGATTTCCCGCATATTTTGAAAGGGAAAGTGGAGAAGTAATATATGTACGTTTAAATCGCATACATTCGCGACGCAGACAATGAAAGCATTATTGTCAGAGAAAAACAGAGAATTACAAATCACTCACAACTTAAACATAATGAGCGCATGTGGCGCGAAGACAAAGTTTGAAATCCATTCTATAAGGGTAGGCCCAAAAGTATCAGACCTAATAATCAAAATACAAAATATTTGGGAAAAAATATTTAGTTCTCTACGTTCTTTTAGCTCGATACATTTTTTCCATTGATGTTCGAAAGCAGACTCCACCTATTCATCGTTGGCAAATTTGTTACGACCAAGCCATTTTCTCAAGTTTGAAAATAGAAAATAATCTGCAGGAGTCAAAACTGGTGAATAGGGTTCGCGAAAAAGCAATTCGAATGTTAACTTTTTGATTTTTGTTATCGCAATAACGGATGTGCGAGCCGGCGCATTGTCTTGATGAAACAAACTTTTCTTTTCGCTAAATGCGGCCGTTTTTTCGTAATTTCGTCACTCAAACTCTGCATTAAATTAACATAATACTCGCTGTTAATGATCCTGTCCCAAAACACTGACACCATGACCATTCTTGCAGTCAGAACTGTCTTCACCTCTTTTGAAGGTGATTCCCCATTGTTTTGATTGTTCATTCGTATCAGGTGTAAAATAATAGGTCCACGTTTCATCAACAGTTATGAATCACAGCGTTTCATATCCAAATTTTCATTTAAATACGATGTACAGCTCTTTTTGAATTTATACCTACCACATCTGCTAGCTCGCACATTTTTAGTCGACGGATATCCAATACCATTTTATGATTTTTTTGTCACCTTCTTTAGTTGACCACTATGATATTTGTTTTGACAGCTCATACGTCTTCGTATAAACTCTGATGTCCACAAGTTTACTGTTATAAATGAAGAAGCGGACTTAGCCAAAATGGAATCTAGATCCGCTATGATATCAGTTGGACAGAGACCTTTCAAATTAAAGCATTTTTATCACACAACAATGACTAATTTTTTCCATTTTTAATAATTCACTGAAAGCTTTCACTATTGATGGCTGCTAAATAAATATTGAAACTTTAAACTTGCGCTTTGTAAAATTAGTACTTTTTATCATTCTTTTCAAACAACAATCAACATTTATATGTCAGGTTGGGTAATTCTGGGACTACCCTCGTAGTAACGCTTTTAATTATGATGGAAATAATATAAAATTGAAATGCCATACTTCAATTCTCACTAAAAGAAATTGCATGCATAAATTCTAAAAAATACAATTTAAGTATGGATACATTACGTGTAAATGTTACTATGCAAACTGTATTTTCAATCTAACCAAGCAACTCATTTCACTGAAAGCAGAGATTCACGTATACTACATAATGAGAGAAGATGCTTGCATAGCTTTTAATGTCAGTTTCACTAATTAATCCTGTGGATGTATATTGATAGTGTAAAACTTGTGAAGAAATACGAAATTTATCAATTTAATCATTGAAATAGTTCAAATTTGATCTTGTACTTGTAGATAACTTAGAAATAATTATGAGGCAAGTATGTCATTTTAAAGTTTTGTAAAATTCGAAATTCTAACTGTAGTTCAAGATTGGTGAGAAGTCGCATAACGGTTTGAAATCCTTACACGTGTACGAGCTTATACTTGGTGGAAATTCCAGGCGCTAATTTCATATTCATGAAACGTACGTTTATATAGCAGTATTCATTTCGATTAAAATTGCCTCAACTTAAAACATTCATCATGAATGAAATCTACATATGATATGATTGGAAAGAGCATATCACCTGGCATTCATAGGTCCCATTATCGCGTTCTTGCACGTACTTAATCTGGAGGATCCAGTCGTCCGAGCCTTCCGAATGCAGTATTTGGAAGCGTTCGTCGTTGGTATAAGTGAACATCGAACTCGTAAGTACGTGCCAATCACGTTTTCGAATCCATGAGATCTGAAAACATTCCAAAAAAAAAAGAATGGCGCGTTACAAGTAATGATGTATCAAATCACTTACAATATAATTCTGAGAAAATCATCTTTATACAAATTACGTCGAAGTTCTTAATTTGTATATGTTTTTATAGCCTAGGTGGATGTATTCGAGTTAATGCATGCAGAGGACACTCAATCGGTAAATAGGTGGCATGCGCGCGAGGAGCTTCGCGACTGTATAGAAATCCCCTCCACTGCTTCCCCGGTTGTATAGACGTCTATACAACCGGGGAAGCAGTGGAGCGGATGGTTACTGAGCTGTACACAGTCGAATGCAGCTGTGCTGCCCCTTGGTATACCGGCCTACCACATGAATCACATATTAGCAAAAAGGATAATACAACGGTTAGAATTGTCAACTTTGTGTGCAGTTGCGTCGTATACTACCCATTTACCAATTGAGTACCACCTGCACGCAACTCCAACACGTCTTCGTCAAGATTATAACATTTTTTAAGCGCTAAACGGCATGGCAAGGATGTTCATAGAGCGAGATAATATAATAATTTTTTTGTTATATTCTTATAGTTTATATTATATTATAATATATTATATTATAGTAATGATTACACTATTCCACACTACAAATATTTTCTCATACGGTATTGGCGCTTGGCTCACCGAAAGCACATAAATAACTAATAAAGTCCTATTACTTAGAAACATCCTTATTTAAAGGAAATAATATATGAGCAATTGCACTTTACACGGCAAATGTACTAACTACAAGATGTCTCTTGAGAAATAAGCGTAGTATCAATATTATTGATTTAATTTGACCAATATCAACGTGTCTTTGAATAATTGTGTATAGAAGTGCAACATAATGAGTAATTATTAATTAGTTCTGGACTATAAAAGAGGTATATCAGTCAAAAATAAACTAAAAACCATACAACAAATAATAACATTTATAACTTACTTCGGTATCGGGAATAGTTCTCTCAACTGAATTTCGAATCTTGCAGTGTAAAAAAGCAGTGCCGCCAAGTTGCACTGTAACGTTCGTGATGGTATTGTTTTGACTGATCTCGTTCACTTTCTGCAATTCTTCAAGATTACTGTACCATGATTCCTTCCATTCCGATGGTGGATTGTTTGCTGCTTGTCTTTCTGAAATTATTATTACAAAAAAAAAAATGCTAGAGGATATTTTTACGAATATCTATCAAACTACTTATTCATATGTATCTGTTTATATATATTACAATAATGTTAATTATTGTAGTGGGCTATGAAAGAGTGTGGCCAAATTGTATAAGGTGAAATAACGATACACGCTTTTTTTAAACAAATAAAGAATGGAAAACATTTTTTTTTGAGCCAAACGAAATTGTAATAACATTATAATAATTTCTAACAGAGCTTAAAGTTGCAGAATCTCGTTATTAGTATATCGAAGATAAAAGTAACTCAGTAACTGCCTCTTTGGTTTATCTTTCTGGCTGATTGATGGATAAGATAAAAGAACATTTTATTTTTACGACGTGAGTAGAAGTTCGATATTCGCAAGCTTAAACCCCACAGAACAATGAAAAAATTCGTCTCCCGTGACGAAGGGATGTCTATCTTTACATTCACTCTGCTCAATTTTTATCTTTGCGTTTTGCGTAACTCGTGTCTTAAGGGTGATTATTCTCTTTTTTTTCAAAATCAGAATATCAATCAAAGGTTCATAACGAGTGATAAAAGTCCTGGCTATATACATATCGTTATTGTAAAATTATCGTCGACCTAATTCACTTGACACTTTGACAGCGATTTGTTTGAAATCGAGTTTGGAATGTGTCGATAAATGCAGTATTCACATTTTTGTATCAATTTGTCATCCCTGGGAAAATGATGAATGCGATGATTGACAACATGTATAAATTTTTTAGTTTTATTTCGAGTGCGAAAGAGTAAACGATGCATCCACGTACCAAAGATCAATATACGGCATAGATACAAAATTCATCGAGGTTCGACTGCCAGTCAGGCGACCGTTAACCACTTCATACATGAGACTGAGCATCTCTTTTATTTTTCATAAGTGAATTTCATCTTTGCGGATATTCCTCTACCATTGTTAATTCATATTCATGACTTTATCTTCAAGTTTTTTGTTTATCTGTGCTTTCGTATTCATGAACGTATTTTTTTCCTCAATTGCAGACTGGACTGATTTCAATCAGTCGGAAATTCATGAAAATATTTTATTGTTATATCCTCATTAAGATGAGCTCGTTTATCCTTACTACATTAGTTAGAGTAATTTATTTTCTTTTCTTTTACTGAAAAATCACTTGCAAACTTGCCGTGAAATACAATATCACGTGGCTTGCACTTTCATTTTTCCATTCGTGTAGCGGCTTTATCAGATCGTTTCTCATTTATCACGAGCCTTAGGGGGAAAAGAGAAACCAAGCCAGACAAATAGAACGAGATAAATTGGAATATAGCGAAGGGGTAAGGGCTATGGAAGAAAGAGTGTGGCGAAAATGTATGAGGTGACAGGTTTGTGTGGTTTAGATTCCAATCGGATTTCCGTTTTTCATCATGTTGAACGTTATTTGAAAGCTTTATCAAATATCCTTGGTTTTAACAACAATTTTTGATAATTCAAAAACGCCAAACATTAAGTGTTTGATAAAATATATTTTATTTGTTCTACTAAACTAATATTCAGTTATTTTCAAACTGTATTAAGTAATTTTTCGATATAAAAGTTAAATTATAAAAGTTTATTGAGGTGATCATAATAGATCAATAATCTATAAATCGAATACTTACACCCTATTTTCAATATGTATGATGCACCAAAGAAAAAAGCATTGCAAATATTGTACAAAGATAGAAGTTCACTGTTCCATATTTATACATTTCGATAGATGGGATAGCCAATATATAGAATCAGAATACGGAAGCTTAGAAATCCATAGTATTACTGATACTGCAAGAGTACTTAAGCACTCAATAGTAAAATATCCGCAGATCGTGATGCTATGTGTATCTACATTTCAATCTATGTTCAGTAGTATGAGTGTTGTTAAAAATGGAATAAGAGCGATCAATTGGTTCTACGTTTTATTGTTTCTGTTTTTGTTTGAGTATTGCGAGCAGATCTTCTGGTGACATGTATCGTGGAAAACCCAACACATGAGCCAAGACCACCATGGGATTTCTCCGCGCGAATGTACCGCATGTGTCGGAAATATGGCTTATTGTTTTTATCACACGTTTTGGAATTTTTGTGATTGGTAACAAACATAACCTATGTAACGGGAAAGTTATCGAGCGAATAAAATCACCTGTTTAATCAATTTTTTGAAAATGTACAAGGGTTTTCGAGGCTCTCGAGGGCAAACTCCATCTAGACAGTCCTACGGACCTTGACGCACCTCGAGACCGGATGAAAAATCCGTGCAAGGACGGAAAAAACTTACCTTTGTTAAATGACCGGGCCAGTAAAATTGTCGGCAGAATGAGAAAAACCACGTACCATGTCCATCGATCCCGCATAACTGTTTTTATTGAAATATTTCCTGTAAGCATACAGAAAATTTTTTATTTCATATTTGATTGTTTCTATTTATATCACATACAAATGTTTTATTTTTATAATTTCAGATTTATTAATACATTCTTGTATCTCCATATCCATATAGATATATTCAGTCTAAATCTAAAGGACCCTTGTTAGCAAAATGCAGGTTGCAAATCAAATTAACAATTTCATTTTAAATTGTACAGAAAGTATTTAATTGATTAATAAATTTCTGTTTATTTGCCACTTTCTCTCAAACGGTGCAGCTTGAATAAACATGTGGTTTACTCGTATACGTGGCCCAGCACTCGAGATAGCGTGTCAGTTCTCGCGTATAAGTTATCTTGCAAGCATTGCTTTATTCGTCTTACGAAACCTCGTAAAAACACATAAATCGAGGAATAAGTCCCAATAGCAGTAAACGTAGTTCTTTGAAATAAAAAGTAATCTAGTTAGCTATTATCGGGTGAGCAAACATAAAAGTAAGAAATTCGTGTCTTGTTTTGTTCAAACGAAACATAGTCTTTTTTTCATACTCAATTCTCAATAAAGTCTTTTAATTGGCTCTATTTATTTCATCTTCTCTTTCGCATTTCTTCTTAGATGACACGAAAATAAAATCGAATTCACCCCTTCGTTCTACTCAAACCTACTGTAACAGCTTTGGTAGGAAGTAGAAAGAAAACAAATAAGAACTCTGGCTGGTAGATATTTTTAATTCAAAAGAAAAAAGAACTATTCATTATCAGCACGACTATTTTCAGTTATTGGCAATGCGTTAGTTTTCTCAACGGTTTATAGTAATCCTAAATATTTGTAAGCAATTATTCAAAATGAAATATATTTACTGAAAATGAAGCTTTAAATGTGAGAAACTAGAACATTTTTTATTCTTTTTTTTCTCAGAAACAGTATCGTACCAATTCGTAAGCTTAACCCTGTTCAACGTGACAATTACCATGATTACTTTCTTCTGTGCATACTCTATAGTCGACCCTACTTATGCTTTATTGAGAAATCGATATATGGTCCACGTGCACGCGATCCATTTTAAAAGCTCGTTCTATACTCTTGCGAGGGTTAAGGTATTGAAGACTTTTTGTAGTGAGTTTCAATTTACGTATATTTCTCAGTAAGAATTTTCGCAACCCAAAAAATGTTGACATAGTAATTTTCTTTTTCAGTTTTTATTTTCATTATTATCATAAATTAAGAATAGTAATTATGCGTTTTTTTACATGTAGTCAACAATTATCCTAAATATTTCTTCATATTTAAAATGTGAATACAATTCTCAAATTATTAATGACAGCAATCTTACAGTGAGTTTTCTTCAAGGTTTTGCTAATATTTTCTTAGATAATTTAAAAAAAAGAGAGAGCATTTAAATAACGCGAACCTTTTTTCGACGCGAGTGAAAACGAGCGGATCATTGTTTTCAGGAATTATGAAAATAATACGTTTAAAGATATTTTACGAGATGAATAATTAACTAGTGTTGCAAAATTTTCCATTATAAGCAATAATTTATCTGAAGTCTTGATTTTTACATTTTCATTATTGTTGCTGGAACTTCATTTTGTATTTTATATTCGAATATTTTATGATAGAGATATAATTGAAAATGACTGGAATGTAGAAAGTAAGCGAAAAATCCTTTAATTAATTATGAGTTGAAAAGCTAAATTGATACTCCCAAGTCTCTCGTTGATAAATAAAAACATTTTTTTAAAGATTCCGAGTATATTAAAGTACGTCGGAGGTACCGATCAATTTCCATGGATGAAATTGCAATAATGTCGATATTACGAGGAAAAATGTCGATACGTAATAGTAGCTTGTCTCTCCTCAATAAGGACTTATGAAAGAGGATTGTCATGAAGATTTTAATCATGTGATTAGGGGAGTACGAAATTATGCAATACTGCAACTCCGGGGTTTAATGTAAGCGGATTTGAATGAACGTGCGAGAATACGGAAGATAGAGTATTAATAATTATGTAGAAGTAAATGATTCTTCAGATGATTACAGCATATTCATTCAAATTGATCATAATAAAATTTTTTACAGACATATTGCAGTCATATTGACTTCATGTAATAGAAAATATTTTATTGAGAAATGGAATTGATTTTCTGCTACTATATTGTTCACCGTATGAGTACATTCTTCATTACTAAAAATATAATATTTTTTATACGATTTACTTATTGAATTATTTTATTACGAAATAATCATTTTTACGGCTCATTTCATTATAAAAAAATGTTACCAGGTTATTTTCACTTGATTTTGTAATTTTTTATTTTGCACAAAAAATGGTAGCAGACCTGCGATTTTATAAACAAGTTTAGGACGACTGTTCACCTTCCTAGTTTTTATCGTAATCGTGTTACCAACTAAAATTATATAAATGTTGGTTTTTTCAACACTGTAAAATCCGCCATATGAATTAGTACTTTTTCGTTATTTAATAAAATTTCAACTAGTTTTCATTGAAAATTGTTCCAATTGGCGAAGTTGTCAATGGCATGCCAAAAATATTTACGTGAAACCGGTCAAATTTTAAAAAGGTGGAAATAAATATCCATTTATTTCCACCTACGAAAGCTATGAAGCCGAGTGCAAATCTTATCGACCTATGGTTTCGCGATAATGCCCATAAATATTTATCAAATAGAGATTGAAACTCTAGATAAATTTGAAATACAGTGATGCACGTGGAAGAATGGATTTTGGTGTGTGTTTTGAACAAAAAATTCAATTTGACATGTGCACTGTACGAAACGTAAGCTACGGATTTTTAATGATTGCAGATAAAACATTTTGGTGAATCAAAATCACGATGGAATTCATTCATCGAAGTTTCAAATCATTATTCTGATGTAGCTCATACATTCGGAAATTTAAAGTATTAAATCGAAAGTAAACGAATGAATTTGTTACGACATAGTTCGCAGAAGAGCGATGAAATTGCGTGGAAAAAACTTGTTCGAGATCCTCAAAATGCAATTTTTCTCGCGTAAAACCGAGTTACGTGAATGTTACAAATCAGAAGTTTGATAAGACGATGACCAACTTATGCAGTAGTTCTATTAACTGGTTTTTACCAGCATGACGGATAAAATTATTGCACCATGTCTCTTTGTTTTATTTGATTTATTTTTTGTCAAGATAGGATGAACTATCGAACTCAAAAAAGTCGGGATAGAAACGAAAGAAAAAGAAGACGAAATGGAGCTGGCTTTCTAAGAAGAAAGCTCGGCTAGCGTGAAAGTGCTGGTTGAAACTTTAAATCTCGTATCTCACAGAACCCTTATGCTCTCCGCAAAGTGCAGTATTGCGCTAGTCGTAAGTTATCTTGCCGTAAATTCATAAGCGCGCACGGCCAGCGTCTCTCGTATGTGTGAGCTTTGGGCAAACATTATGTGGCTACCAATTTGATGGCATTACTGCTTGCAGAAAAGTTGCGAACTGAAAAGATTTAATAACACATTTTACTTTTTTTTCGATATAGATTTTGTATATAGTAATTTTTAATTTTTCTTTTTACATTTTAAATACAAATAACTGTAAAAATTGTTGGAAATTTAAAAAATATCTGCATCACATAATTCAATTTTATGAAATGAATTACTATTATTTAATCATAGTATTGGGAAATATTATTTCTGATAAAATATTATCACTAAAACAATTCAGAAACGTTGAAATTACTGTCGTAATGTTAAAAACTCACACTTCATAATTTTTTTCAAATTGATGAATAAATGGAAATGTAATATTCAATGCGTAATGTATTTCGTATTTCAATTTGAACTAACTATTAGTGCCTTTGGAACAGGTAAGATGTAATTGTACTGACACTGTGAATCGATAGAATCGATATGGCAAATAAAACGCTGAATCATATTTTAACGTGAAGATTTATTCTTATTATCGTTATACGTTATTACAAGTCATATACGACAATATTATACATTTTAGAGAATTCGAAGTCTCCTCGGTAAAATATTCAGAATGCTACTTCAATTTCTACGGCAATAAAAAAAGTAGAATTTAAATTCAATAAAATATTTCATAAGCGATTCCGCTCACGTGGAAAATTGCATCGACATGCATGTGGAAGACCTGCAATATAACTCGTCTGCAAAAGCGCACTGCGTAAGATTCTGATATACATCGAAGAAGGTATAACGTGTAAAGATATCGTTGGCTGAACGTCTGATTATATGCGAGCTCTCTTTTTCCTGTGTATATATGTGAGTGTGCAAGCGCATCCGACAAATTCATCGATTTGTTCCTATTACAAACAAAAAATGCGATCGTTTCTATTCCGTATGAATTCGAGTTCCGAGCTCGATGTTCCCATTTGAATCGACATAAAAGAGGGAATGAGAATTTAGGTTACTTTCACGCAAATAAAAACCGTCGATACCTCGCTTTTATACCATCAAACTCTCTAAGAAGAATTCTATTATCTTCTCTCCATAATTCTAACGCGAAATAGCTAATGTTTCGTAAAGCTGTAAAATAACATACGATCATTTCAAGTTTTCGTAGCAAACAAAATTATCATTTCAAAACCGGACGCTATAAGAGCTACGTCATGCAATGTAAAGTAATAGAAAAGTAAATGTAAGTTCTCAGCTCGTAAAGCAAAAACAATTTTATTTCTTATTGCTGATACTATCACCATATTTGTGGATTCAGAATTCGGTAATAACGCGCAAACTAATAATAAAAGAGATAAAAGTACGCGTGCAAATCCTGATGAAGTAATAAATTATGTATATATAAGGATAAGGGAAATGGGTGATCTCTTGAGATAGTAAAGTTTTGTATTTAACAATTGACATTCCTTATTCTTTCTTCTTTCGATTAACAAATATACGACCATTATGTATATATACTCGCTAAGACGCATTTTTATCAGCAACCATTCTAGCCAGTGTCATATACTTTTGTGTCACTTCCTCATTATCTTTTATTTCGTAGTGAAAACTTGATAATAGTACTGTGAGAGTGACACTTGTTTGAGAGATGAGTGCAGAACAAAAACAACATTTCCCAGATTCACATTGTATTGCCTTATAAGAACCCTGTAGCGGTTTTTTTCAACTACTTTTTCTTTTCCACCTGCGCTCTTTTCAATTTTGATGCCTCTGATTTTTCGAACTGCTTAAAAGTAAGTGAGCGAAAGAGAGGAATAGAGAGAACGATAGAAAGAGAGAGAGAGAGAGAGAGAGAGAGAGAGGCAGACAGAGAGAAAGAGTGCGGAAAGAAAAAGGGGATTACTGGCAAGCCAAATCTGTCTTCCCTGAGCATTTTGACTTATCCCCTCGTGATTTTATCGTTGCCACGACAACGGTATTCAAATGGAGAGACGATACTTGGAGCCTATCTCTTGAGGTGCGTTACGCCTCCCATGGGTCGATGACTACTTTGGCTACTGCGTTCCGGAATGCGTCCTATGTGTATACACTTGATAAATGATAAATCTACAGTCATCTCACGCCCCCTCCCCCTTTTTCCATCTTTTTCCCATGATTCCTTTTTATTTTTACGTATCCAAGCAGCCCTGATAATAGCATCATGCATCATTTTTTAATTAAAAGACTTCACAACGTTGCTTCTGCTCGTAGTAATAACTGAGTATGCTGAGAGAAGATGACCTACATATACGGAGCTTTCAACCAAAAACGTCTAATCATGTCCTCTATTCTCATGCAAATTCCTGGGAAATACAGCGAAAGTCCCGGCCACAAATCAAAGAGCATTAGATCTTACAATGAACGACAAAAGAAAGCTATAATCCACTTCTATCTTTTCTTTCTTCCGAAGTTGGAGATGAGGGTTTTGGCGCAACGAAAAGTCATTGACGATCGATTTTCGGCTATTTCTTCAATGTGCGTAAAATCGTGAAACTATATGTAGTTATCGAATAAAAAAGATATATTGCGATATCTTACATGTATATATGCATAATAAAATAGACCTATCACGAAGTGCTACCCATATGTTTACGATATTTTTTAATTCAAACGACACGTTTACATTGTAACGAAGAAAAATTCGTTAATTTAAATACTAAAACACATGCCCGCGATGTAACTATGTGTATATACTCCTATCTAAAGGTACGATAGTTATTTCAAGAATGACGGAATTAAATTAATAAGAGATTGGAAATGAAAGTAATAAAGATCGAAGCATTCGGAAAGCTGACACTTGCGATAATTAAATTACTTTCAGTTTTCGAATGAAGAAGTAATATTCGATTATCCTGCATTATATAGGCTCGTTTTGGAAAACGCTTACGGCATAATATTCATTTATCGCTCTGATGACACACACACGCACACACATAGACAGAGCATCAGTTGTGCATAATTACGCGGTATATAGCTCTGAAATCTATTTTGCGCGGTCGCGATCACATCCACTGGGCGTGTTGTTTCTGTCGTCGAGCCGATTATATTGCTAGCGACGGGCATCGACAAAATTCCTCGCGCCGCCTGAATAAATAATTGCTGTGGGGTTGGGGGTAGAAGTTGTGTGCAAGATAATTGCATGCGACGCCAACTTCGTTAAGCACGGATAATAAAGGGCAGTATAGCTCTAAAAATGAATGGGATTGGAAGAAGCGCGAGGGCGGTAATGCGAGCCGAAAAATTCGCGATAAATTTGCGCAATTAACGCCCACCACGGATACTTCGTTAACGGTAACAAATGGGGATGGCTGTTCCTCTACGTTTTGTTGTTATTTTTTTCATCTCTCACGCTTTATTTCTCGAGCGTAAATTCCACTTGCCCAGTCAGCTTTCATCGTCAGCTGTAACTTTTCTAGCGCATCATGGCAACAGCATCGAGTTTTATTCGAGAAATTTAATGGTATAGTGCTTATTTCTATCTCTCGTTTTTTGGTACGTACTATCTCTTTATCCGTCGGATTTTTTACTGGAATATTATGAGGCTGGTAATTACAAAATTAGAACGCGGAGGCGCCACCGTCCTATCGTGATTTTTCCGTTGCAATGCTTTGACGTCATCCAAGTAATTCACATACGGATAAGAATATTAGACTAAAGTACATCGAATAATCCCGTAGAGAAAAAAAGTTGCTCGTTTAAGTTACGTACTCGGTAATAACGAATGAACTCAACAATTAAATTAAATTGAAAGTTTTATATCGTACGCTTTAAAATTATGTGCTGTGGTACCAAATACTTTGCAATACAGCACTAATATGCCGAAAAATGTGCAATATAAGACTCGACAATGTACGTTTCTTGTATATACTTGGTGTGCTCAAGAATTATTCAGTTTGGTCAAAAAATGTCTTTATTCCACTTTGGTATTTTATTACCCGTCAAAAAATTACGGCATGTTATATATTTGAACGAGAATCAATTTTGACAGATTAGTAATTTGTCTAAGGTATAAACTTATAACTTTAGATCCATATCAAAGCATAGATTCAGAATATTAATCATGTTTTGTCATGTAAGTAAACGACATTAATTGAAGATTGGTACAATTATAGTTACGTCAACTTTGATTAAAAGTTTAGTGTAGCTTTGTTCATTTTGAACTGGTATCTAATTTTCGTTGATTAAAAAAGTTGGAAAATACCATTCCTTTAATTTTTGCGGTTAAAGTAATTAATCCTAACGTATTATAATTGTACATGCCCCCTTGGATTTTATTGATGTGAATTAAAATAATTCAAATATATATTAGTTCTTTAACTGAAGTAATTTATTACTGAATATGACGATACAAAGCAAATTAATATAACCTTGCAGATTTTCATAGCAACAATAGATTTATAATTTATCAAATATTATTTTAGATTATTGCCTTTTGGTAGACGAAATCGAAGATAGTATAAAGATTCTAATTATACATTAGTAGATGCATGTGGACGTGCAGTTCTTTTAAAATGCATCAATAAAATTCGTTTTGTTATTTAGTATGGGAATAATGAACATTTTTATTAAAAAATAACAACAAAATTGTGTTTTCTGTCATGTATTCAAATGGAGGTATAAAGATAGTATAAAGATTCTAATTATACATTAGTAGATGCATGTAGACGTGCAGTTCTTTTAAAATGCATCAATAAAATTCGTTTTGTTATTTAGTATGGGAATAATGAACATTTTTATTAAAAAATAACAACAAAATTGTGTTTTCTGTCATGTAGAAGAGAAAACGAGAATCGACTTAATTCAATTAAAAACGCAATTAATGTGTAATTCCGATAAGCAAGGGGACGTCCAGTTTTCTTAAGAGAAGTTGAAAATAGAGTCTGTTCACGAGAAAGTTTTCAGTGCAGAAAGATGAAATTTCTCTGAGTACTATCAAAATTACGCTTTACACTCTTTAACAATGAAATACGGCTATATCTTAATGTTTTTAAATTATTAAAATGTTTTTTTATATGTATACAATACGTATTGTTTTCATATTAGTTAATTTTTGAATTCAAAGAAAGTTTATAATCGATAGATTTTGTAAATTAAAAGTTAAAGAGAATATTGAGAAAACCTGTTGACGTATATCAAATAAGGTAATAGTTTTATATTACAAATACAAAATATGATATTACGTAAATTACACAGAAGTTATAGCATTTGTGTATGGAATCGTAAACAATAATGAAAAAGAAGGGATTAATGAGGGCTCAAATAGCTACATTCAGGATATTTAGCCGATATTGCTTCTTTGTGGCTCGGATTGCATCTCTATTGCGGTACCCCAGCTGCTTGTCATCGCTTGATTGACACCGTTTGTGTGCTAGATGCTTTTCTGCGAGAAAATGGTAGCAATTGAAAAGAATTGCTTTGGACAAAGAATAATAACGAGAGGAATTGATCGACATAACAATGAGCGCTAAAGATAATCACAGAAATCTACGAAACTATAAACAAATAAATAAAAGAGAATGAATTGCAAAGCAGAGAAATTTCGTCGGCTCATAAATACAATTCAAATATCAAGTATTGTAGCGAACAACGCGAAGACAGCGCGCAGGAAAGTTGAATGTATTATTAAAACTGGCACTCGGACGGAAGCTCATCGTAGTAAATTTGCCAGAGGCTCATATTTTATAAAACAACAACTCACCTGCGTCGGGATGCGCGGCAGTAGTAGCGCATCAAGGATGCGGCGTGTTTCCTGAAAAGCGCTTTTCCGACTGCTGAACTTAAACACAAGGAGAAGGCTCCGTCCGATAATGTATATTATTTACTCGAGCATTACTTTCTTGAAAAGTATAGAAAAAGTAAATATAGCACTTAATAAAGTTCATAACCAAATTCGAAATACAAGTTAATTATTATTTAACAAACAAGAAGGAACAATATCATCCACGCTCATGTTTACTATGACAATCATCACCACACCGTTCGCCACGCACTTGAGGAGTACCACGAGGCATGTTTAGTTGCTTGCGAACGTATTAAAAAAAGCTACATATGCAATACGCCGTAACCGTGTCAGCACAGCGACTGGCACAAATCCGGGGGAGCGGCTTGTGTACTATCCCGTGTCATTTGTACGCGCAGGCGCCAACTGCTCCACCGATGTATATCTTGTAACGGGCTACACATTACATATTACCGACCAGATATTTCGTTTTCTATATTATCTGGAAATTTATAAATAAGACTAGGGTAATATGGGGCCATTTCTCACAGCGACCTGATCTCTCTACTCCTTTTTTATTGTGATGCTTTTCAGAGATACAGTGCTGATTATTTTTCGTCATTTTGGAATTTATTCGATGCGTGCGTTTGAACAGCTCAATCCTATGTGTATAGATAGGCGTACCAGTTTCTTACAGCTATTGTTACTCAACTGTAGAATTGCACCAATTTGAATGAATCTATACTAACTAATGTATGTTACTAAACTCAAGTAAAAAAAACAACAATTAAGAAATACTTTTAGGTAATAATTTAGAAAAGACTTCTTCATCATAATAAGTATCTAGAGCACCTCTTAAAGTCTCTCAATGATTGTGCTAAAAATAAAAATTTATTGGAGATTTGTCAAAATAATTAGATCTTTTTAATGTATGAAATTGTTATTCTTGGCCTCATTTAATAACGTATTTTTCGAAAGAAATTACGAGTTCACAGGCAAGTTTTGCTTTGCATTATTAATTCAAGATATTTGACAGTAACATATTACATTCCCGTCTTGTAAACTTCACGCATTTAAATTACAAAGTCATTTGCACTTGAACGAACCAAATTTATGTAGGATTGAAAACCCATTTAACTTGGATATAAATATAAATAGTAAATCAAAATGAGCTTGCAATCACGTATATCCTCTTTCATGTCTACTTGGTATGCAAGGAAATAAGCGCGTCGAGGTGGAAAAGGGTTAGGAAAAGATCGAGGTCGTGTACTTGAGTTTCCGAGTTTCATTACAGCTTGGATGCTAAATTATGTGCGAGAGAGAGAGAGAGAGAGAGAGAGAGGAAGAGGAAGAGAGAGAGAGAGAGAAAGATGGAGAGAGAGAGAGAAAGTACAGATGCTACTGTGCGCGTCTATCTATCCACTTTCTCATGAGCGTAACTAGATGGTGCACAGTGTAAACGCATTGCGCGCGCAAGCGAGCGAGTTTTCAAAGTTCGCTGCACGTAGCCAAGAGCCTCGTAATGGAGTGTATCTTTCTGGAGCCTTCTCTATTAAATAGCGCTTGTTCACCCGATAAATATATTTATGTATATATTTATCTATTTGTTTATTTATGTATTTATTTATTAAAAAGTAGACGAGTTCAGGCGAGACGCACAAACACAACCGAAAATATATAAAATGTACAAAATATTTGATTAATGTTTTGTAAATTTAATAAGATAAATACATTTTTCTTACCATGGATTTGTTAATATTTACAAATAATATTTTTTCCAGTAACTTTTTCAATAATTTAGAGTAGTAAAAGCACGAAGATCCATACAATGATAAAAGAAAAACTGACTATTTCTTCGTAACATTCGCTAAACAAGCATTGAGGAATTCTTCAATTTTTTTCTACGTCAACTAATCGTATGATGTCATTTGCGTAAAAGAGAACGAAAAAAGGAAAAGCGTTAAAATGAAAGCCACTAAAAATGTTATTAGCCTGAAACGGAAAAAAGATTTATCTACATTTACATTTATGGATCTTGCTAATTTTATGTGTTTAGTGTAAACAAAACATGCATACAGGTAATATCATCGATAAAGCTGTACAAAGTATTATGCAAAAATGATATTATTTAGGATTCGACATTATGAATTTTAACCACAAAAGTATTTTTCAATAAAATGCGTTATTTATATAACTTTAAACGATAGTGGTTGTGACAAAAAAATCGTAATGCAGTAAAACTAATATGATACATACAATACATTTCGTTTTATAAATATAATATAAAGCTACAAAGTACGTATCTATGCGCTAAAACCAATAGAGAAAGGAAGAATTATCTACGAATGACTATCGTCACAGTGTCATAGTGTAAGAAATTTTATATTTTCGAGAAGGCAAGTAAATAAAAGGCAAACGGTTATGGCAAAGCATTATGTGGTCACACTTGCGTAGTCCCCATGCATGGAACCGAATGAGAGTACTTACCTTCATACAACTGTGCTTCTACATATGCGACGTGCGACATACGTACGTATACGTACTTACAATGCGAGCCGTCTGATAAATTTATTGTCTCCCTATCTCTTTCTCTCTTTTTCTTTCTCTATCTCTCACTTTTTCTATTCACTATACAAACACGAAGGGGGCGCGAGGAAACTACTTTCCCTTTTCGTGTAGCAAGTGCAGCACGACATATGGTGCGCGGTGTGTGAGCGTATAGTTCGCTTTTGGGAGTCGTATAATCCCAAGCAAGACTCCTTTGGGGGATCCAATGCTCGCACGCGTGCGACCCTAATTGATTTTTGACATGTTAAGAAAAACGTCCACTGTCCGGTTCCCATTGACTATGGCTTGAGCCACGCGTACAATACATTTCGTTTTATTTTTCTAATAGAATTTTAATTAATTACGTTATTTGATTAGGTACGTTGATATTAAATCTTTTAAAGACGAAGTTCTCGATTGACTGAACTTGTATTTTTAGTTTTTGATAAGAATGTTGTAGGCATTATATATTATAAAGCCTGTGATGCTTTCATATGACAGATAACTGAAAATATAGAAAGTGTTTACAAAAGCTATGACAACGTAATAATATAAACTTCATTATCATAAACTGTAATGTTAAAAATTCTGTTTCATTGACGGTTGTCATTTCGTGAATGTAAATTTTAAATAAGAATTTCGAAAAGCATAAATGAGTTGCTGATTATAATATACCTATAAAATATATACTAGTATGTCCAATACACACACAATAGAAAAATATCATTTTAATGAAAGAACAAAGATCTTCTAACAAAAATATTTTAACGAATATGCCAATGGCAATTTTAACATTTTCATTAGCAAATATTTTTCCCGGGAATGAGTGATAAAAATTGAAGTGTGTCGAAACACACGAGCTTCATAAAATATTCCTCTTGAAAGTATGTAAAGTAGCCTAACAAAGTGAGCCAAATTCAGTTGAAGTGTAAGGCTAAACAAGAGCGAATAATATGCGTCTGTAAACACCTTAGTTTTTTCATACTTGATTTAAACAACACGTATAATAGATGTTAGGAACGCAGTGAGTAGGAATAATTACACTTCTATTTAATGAAGACAAAGAAATATTTATTTCAATAAACGAGAGGTGTACAAATTCCCAATGGGGGAAAAGCCGGAAAATGAAATATTAACATTGCATTAATAAGCCAAACGCAGCCAAAAAAACAACGTTCGCAGACAAGTTAAGAAGCGAATTATTTGTAGATAAAGGTTCAAGTGCGCGATGGCAAGAGTGATCCGCCTATCTCGACTACAAAACTCTGAGCAAGTTCCAAAGAGAGTCACAGCGCATCATCCCTTCTTGCTGCCGCGACAGCTTTTCGAGGAGGGTCTCCCACATTGGGCCTTACGCGCTGCATGCAATTAGACATTCCTCCGCATATTCTCACATGCTCTCTCACTCATTCTCACGCTAGCCAGTCTACCGGACCATATGTCAGCTTTGCAGTTTCCCTGTCCCGTATCTGGGTGACTTAGAAAACCCGAAAGCCGAACTTCCCGCGAGGTCTAACGGCCTCCAAGAGTAAAGCTCTGGAGTCAGGAATCGGTTTCATGACACCGCCTTCGCACTCGTGCACGTTACTGGGCTTGTGGAGCAAGAGAGAGAGAGAGAGAGAGAGACATGATTGAAAATATACAAATATAAGAATTTAACTATTTAAATTGCATTCCAAATACAGGCATGTCATTCCTGCGCTTACAATCAATTTGCACGCATACTTATTGCTGACATCGCAAATGCATATATTTTTGCCTATTCTAATTTCATCTACATCTATTCTTAAATTATGTCGCGCACGATAGAAGACAGGCTGGCTTTCATGGGCAACTTGATAAACAGGCATGTTTATCAAATTTTTCTTTATGTGCCTAATGGCACACATGTGCGTTCGGGTTTTTTCGGACACTACGACAATGGCGGTGACAGCAAGACGGGTCCTCGGTTTTTCCGAACCTAGCGAAATTTATACCTACCAATATAGATACTCACATACGCATCATCGAACGATTTTTCTAAAAAGTATGGACACGAAGCTCTTTCATCCACCTTATTACTTAATTGTAGAACTTACGCAAGAATGCTATAAGACACTAGAGAGATGCTTGCAGAAAAAATTATAGCAGTTAAACAATTCGAGATTAACTTAATTAATAATATAAGGTAATAATATATGGTAGATTTAAGGCGAATTAAATAAGCTCTCGGATTACCATATTTTAAAACATGTATTATGTAATTCATGAATACCCCCATTGTTAGATGCGAATAAGTTTTTCTAGTTTTGTAGTGTGCACCAACAATACCGTACAGTACAATACCTTAGTCAAGAGATCCTTATGATAGTGAGGACTTTATGTTAGTCTAGAATGGAACTTTTCTGCTACCCAATTTTCTCTATAGCTGCCTCTTCTTTCCGTCAACTTGTTACAGTGTTGTGGCGTAACAACGTCGCGTACATGTGTACTTTAAAATTCGTTACCATCATGCCTTGCTCATCCTTTTACTTTCTATATTCACGTTAAATATTTGTTAATTTTTCATGGAGCATTACTGAATTATAATTTGAAGAAATTATGTTTTGTATAAAGTATTATTCTTGTAACGACATATGTAACGGCGAAACCCGGCTATCACGCAACACGAATAACCGGGATATAACACTTATACCGGTACGTTCAATCAGGGAATTGTTACATTCTTTAGATTGGCATTCAACAAAACAAAATTGAAACCTGAATTACAGTGTGAATTGATTAAATTATTCCAATAAAAAATACTGAAAAATTGATTTTGTTTTGAACTACTTTGGCGAAAGGCAATATTCGTTTCACATTTAATTTAAACATGAACAAGCTTGTACAAATACTAAGAATACTTTAAATTGTTTTCTGAGGAACTTTATAAAAACATTATTTTATCTTACTCACGCTCTGAAGAACTTAATCTCTGCTGTTATAGACACTTAATCGATTTGGTATAATTACGGTTATAAGACGCGATCAGGTTACTAATATGTACAAGATAATTTTATCGGCTTTCCATGACATAATTATTTTAAAGAGTAAGTTTACATAATTTTTATTCTTCGCATATTTCTCTAACTTCTCAGAGTTAAGAAAACGAAAATGTATTATTCTGATAAAACGATAAAACGATTCATTGAAATAATAAGCCGAGAGTCCGTTTAAATTGATATTAAATTATTTTTTATTTTGAAAGAGACATCTTTAACGAAGAAATTAAGATCTGCTTGTATCCACCATCTAAACTTACATTTTTGCGTTTACGATAAGCCGACTTTGATGTGAATGTGAAAAACGATCTCTGAATGAATAATGTAAGATTACTTGTCACAGGATATTTAGAATAAGTTAGCAGGCATAAATGCGTGTACCATGAATTTATTGTCATCAATCAACAATGTTATATTACAGCCGCCATTGATAGATAAGTCGACGAATTAGCCTTTTACGTGCTCAACCAAGTTTCGAGGCCATGCTCTCCATTCACGTTGTAACGAGAAAATACTGGATTTTCTCAGAAAAATCTTAAAGTAATCAAATGTTCAAGTGTATAAACCATACCATGTCGGAGGGCACATGAAAATTACATTTGAACAATTTGATCATTGACGATTTTAACCGAAAAATTAGGGAATTTTCGAAAACTGTACGGGGAATCCACAAGTGTTATCAATCCAATTTTGAGTATCACAGGGCTATGAGAATACCGCACCAAGGCGGCTTACATTACTACTCATAATCAAGGAGTAGGAATTGCAGATAACGGAGCGTCAAGCTTGAGATTTTTCAGACTCTCTTTCAATACTCTTTTGACAGGTTAGTCATTTAAATGTCATATGCATCTTCGAGATTTTGTGTCCAAGATAAATTCAAATTTATGTTATTTTTAATTCAATTTACTCGGTGGTTTTTTTCTGTCTCTCTCTCTCTCTCTCTCTCTCTCTCTCTACGTTTACAATTATTCATTAAAATAACTTCAATAATTATTTATCTTCAAAAAAATTTGGATTAATCAAAGTCCAAACAGTGACCCGATTAAAAAAATTTAATAATGTAATATTTTAATACACAGTAAATATTGTGCGTATTATTGCAGACATTTATAAATAATAAGATATTGAATATCTTGGTAAAAATAAAACAACTTTTGTACATATCATTTTCTTGATAATAAGATTATCTCCGTCAATTTAAACATACTCATACATGCAGTGAAAACATAATTAATATACGACTTCTTTGTTATTACAGACGGACTTGAAAATGAACCATGATTATAATTCTGCCAGCTAAATCCTTCAAAATTACCAAGTCCAGCTACTTTCAATTTCGCGAATCATTTGAGAGCGTTACTGTGAATTGTATAACAATCGCTTGAATTTCTACAGTATTATTTCTCACACTACACTTTTATATAAATTTTACTATTATCAAACGATACATTTCAATGAGTACATAAAATGACTTGAGGAATCGAATGTATAGAGAAGATTGTCCTTAAAAAAAGGAATAAAATGGTCTTTTTTTCTATACGAGTGCGCTTTTCCATGGAAAATCTCTGATAGACAAGATAAGAGAGCAATTTTTACGCGCCGATATAAAAATCCTGCACAGAATTTTAATAGGTGCAGTGGCAAAGTCTGATCGATATGCTTGTATATACGTGTGTTACAGCCTGAAACGCAGGTTTGACGCATTCGTTTAGCTGGTGCGGCCATATCCTACGCGTAAAAGCACTTGACTCTCTCTCTTTCTTTATTTTTCATTCTCTTTCTCTCGGTGAAACGCTTTTTGGGCTCTGTTTACATACACGTAGAATGGTCGGAGATGTACGATTTGAAAGTTGAGATGCCCAAAGGCTTTCAATAGCTTTCAGGTTATAAATATAGTTCATGTGTTGTGTGTTAGGGACGGGGTGAGCAGAAATAATTACACTTTTATCTGACGAAGACAAAGAAATATTTATTTTGCTAAGTGAGAGGTGTAATAACTCCTCGTGAGAAAGGCCGGAAAACGAAGTAGGATTATGGCATCAACAAGCCAAAACACCGCCAAATATAACGCTCGCAGGCGACTTAACAAAGATATCTGCGCGGACAAAGTTTCGAGTGCGCGATGGCAAGAGTGACCCGCCTGTCTCGACAGCAAAACTCTTCATGAGCCAAAAAAAAAGAATCGAAAACCGTCACAGCGCATCACTCTTGCCAGTTTTCCGGGGAGGGCATCCCTCATTGGGCCTTACGCGCCGCACGCGATTAGTCACACCCCCGCGTACTCTCATATGCTCTCTCGCTCGTTCTCACGCTAGCCAGCCTACCGGACCACATGTCAGCTTTGCAGCTTCCCTGTCCCGTATCTGGGTGACCTACAAAACCCGGAAGCCGAACTTCCAGCGACATGATTGAAAATATATAAATATAAGAATTTAACTATTTAAATTGCATTCCAAATACAGGCATGTCATTCCTGCGCTTACAATCAATTTGCACGCATACTTATTGCTGACATCTCAAGTACATATATTTTTGCCTATTCTAATTTCATCTACATCTATTCTTAAATTATGTCGCGCACGATAGAAGACAGGCTGGCTTTCAAGTACTCACGCATGTTTATCAAATTTTTCTTTATGTGCCTAATGGCACACATGTGCGTTCGGGTTTTTTCGGACACTACGACAATGGCGGTGACAGCAAGACGGGTTCTTTGTTACATGTGAGCCTCGATTTTTCCCAAAGGCGGGTTTTTCCAAACCTAGCGCGATTTAGATCTACCAACGTTTCGAACAGTTGCGTTTGTATTATCTTCAGATTTTTTTCTTTGGGTTTAATATAGTTGTTTTAGTACAAGGATTGAACAAATATTTTGATGGAAAGTAAAACATTTTTTGTAAAATCAAGAAACTGAGAAACGAATACAACACTATGTTATAACATAGGCAACCATTCAATAACATTTATTAAAAACCCTATAAATATATATTTTTGGAGAGAAACAACGATTCAATAGTAACGAATCAGTATTCGCAGAAAATTGAAGTAAAATATTAAAATGGTGATGCATAAAATAAAGAATTGGAAAATCAAATTAAGATGGCTATGAATAAGGTACACATTTTTGCCCCTAAATTGAGAAATAGCTAAAAATAGATCATCTCAAAAATAGGCAGAAAATAGTAAAAAGAGACTAAAAATTATTTTTTCATATTTGAGCACAGGGTTTATGTATCAGAACGCTATGGATTTAATTTTAAATACAAACAAATTTAAATAAGTTTCTTATAAAAATATCCATTCCATTGAACATTTTGAATTTCTGAAAATAAAATTTATACTAAACTTTTTTGAAATAAAAAATGCCCATTCAATCATGATATTACAATCATCAAAATATTTCATACACATTTCATTATTTCAATACTAAATAGGCATAATAACTGAATCGGCAGTAAGTGATCGTCACTTGGAATCATTTCTCTAAACTAGGTCGTCCTGAAGTTTAATAGAATTTTATAGGTTGCATGCGCTTTTGTATGTATGTGAATGAGCAAAGCGAGCGAAGGAGCAGAGATAATACGAGGGCACGGAAAGAAATTCGATAGCAAGCTTGGAGTTTTTCTCCGGAAGGTGCCGTCATTATCTCGCCGAGGCCCTCCTCAGCCAGAAAAAAAGCTGGGGAGCTCGGAATTCTCGCGCGCGGTGGCGGCGTCTCGTTAAAACGATCTCACGCGCTGGCTTTTGTTTTCTCTGCGTTTGAACTTTTTTCTTTTTTTTTTTGTTTTTGCCTGGGTATTTTGTGCACTAAATTCAGCGTTTCACATTCATTACTGTACGAATCTTTTTGTTCGTTATTGGTAGTAGTTGTTCACTGCGAATGCTTGTAAGTTTTTATTTCGCATTCTTTAACGATTTCATCCAAAAACTAGAATTGATTGTCTATATTCACAAATTTAAAGCTAATGGTTTCATTGTAATCTAACGAGTCTACTAAATTACGTTATTTATATAAATAGAATTATAATGGATCTGTTTATTAAAACCACCAAAAAACGGGAACAAAGTAACTAAAGAAATAATTAATAAAATAAAAAGCTAGATATAACCCGAGATAACGATTCTTAGAACAAGGTAAGATAAACTTGCAAAGAAATCATTCCAAAACTTCTTTAGTGATCTCTTTTTCAATTCCACCGCCTAATCAGAGCGTGATATAGTGTCTGCTTTTTCAATCCTTACAGAGATAGGATACAGAATAGAAACAGAAATCGAGTAGTAAAAGTAAGATAAAACAGTAGATTGTGGGTTACCAGAAAAAGCAGCAAAAGCAGTTTTAAGTTTTTTGAAAGTTGCAGGTGTTTTTACGAATTCCAAACTTCTACTTTTTCAAATTCAATAGATTTAGTCCAGGATTTACTGCGCATTTTACATATTTCATTTTTCATCTGTCACTAGTTGTAAATATTTTCATACCAACATTTGATTGTACTGTATTGTAATAAGATTTAGTTTGTTATTTAACAGAAATACTTACATTTGTTTATTTTTACAAACGCAGTCTCTGTTTGGGAGAAAACTTGAAGTAGAACACTTTAGTGTTGAAAACCGTCGAGGCTATAGCGACAACTCACTTTTATACATGTGCCACGTTCTGCTGCTTACAATTTTTACACGCGCAGCCATTTCGTTGTTGCTCGTTGCTCAAAACCACTCGCCAACTCTCTCGATACAAATCTCTTAGTTGTTGTCCAGCGTACAACTATACAAAGCCTCAGTTGCAGAAAGTTTTCTTCTACGATTGCTTTCAATTCTTGAGGATACTTCAATCTTGACAAAACCACATGCAGAGGTGAGTTGATAACTGAACTTATACCTTCGGTTAAAGATAGATTTTCAGTCGAAAAGAGAACGTGGAATACGTGTACATATGCGACGCGAAAGCGTAAATCATAATAAAAACAACGGAGCTTCCAAATTACCGAGACGCGTTTAAACCCGAATTTCAAATTATAAAATAAATGTTATTTCAGACAATGAAAATTAATTGCTAGCCTCCATCGGTCATTGTAACTAACAATCATCCGCAATAAATCGAGGGGACGGCGATACTCGACCAAACAATAGGGTAAAGAGGGAGAAACGTCCACTAATTTTTTTTTCTGATTTTTTTAAATTTAAGATGGCAATAGATTCTAAGATTATTAATTGTTAAATCTAAGAGTATTCGATAATATGCGACATTAAATTTAAAAATATGGAAGAATATGCGAGCGAGGATTGATATATGTAAATATGGCGTGTGCGTATTTTGAGTACAATGCAAAAATTATAAATCTGGATGCGTGAGTGGTAAGAAAGAGGTGTTATTGCAGTTTCTAGCTATAAAGTAACAGGGTTCAGAAAATGCTTGAAATTACAGTCGACCCCGCAACGAAAAAGTATATTTTTGCGTTGCAAATCATAGTGTACACGGGGATACCAAAAGGGTTAAATCGAGGCCGATCGGCAGTCAAGTGTCCATAAGAAAGAGATAAAAAGAGATAAAAAGGAGGAAGATGATCCTTTTCTGCTGAGGCCCAATGGGCTTCGCCCCGCTGCTAACAGGGTTGAAAGTTGGAAGGGAGGAAAAAGACGACGCGTTGAAGAAGCGGCGGTTGCGGTATTTGACTTTTCCGAGCACGCTGACAGGCAAGTTTCTTCTTAACTGTATAACCAGCGTATGTTGTAACCTATAATTCTTGCGACTCGTCTTTGTGATTCAAATAAATAACGACTTTTAATTACTTCAACCTAACTTAATTTTTCTTCTGAACTATATTACCCTACCCGAACACCTTCATACTTTTTGTTTACCTGTATTGTCAATTACGAAAATGTTCTTGTTTTGTAGTATTCATTTTTTATGCCTTTGATACAGTCTTAAGAAAAACCTATTTCCATTTATAAATAACTAAAAGTTTTGAATAGAAAGTTCTTTGTTAACCGGCAAGTGCTATACAAAGTGATTACAACGCCCATAAGAGCTATCTTAAAATACAAAAATTAAATCACTGAATATATACATACATATCGGCATAAGATTGTACACTGTAATTATCAAGTATAGGCTTTATCCGCTTACTTGCAGAAACCCTTTTCCTTTTAAGAGCAGAAGCAGCTAGCAGCGGAAATTTTCAATCGCTCGCGGTTCAGAAAACCTCTTTAACGCTTGCATGCACTTTCGGTGGAGAGTGGTTCGGTGCAGCTGTCGAGTAGTGAATTGTTTTATTCGATTTTTCTTTGCCACTCCTATACACTCTCCTCTTTGAATTCTCGTGAGATGAAAAAATCAATATTCTTCCACGACACGTTTTTACCAATATTGTTAAAATAAGATAAAAAAAGATACGGCGATTTTTCAACGGTAAGCTTGTTCTCAGTATTGTCTTCAAAATAATATAGTATTAGCAAATTTTATTTTTATATACATGCGACAATTTAAGCCTATGATAATTTTCGTATAATTATCTATTTTATATACATTTGTATTCTAATAATATATGACTTTATCTGACATTCATAGCATTCATATGCTTGTAACTAAAATGTAGTAATTGACTATCTCAACAAGACTAATAGAATAAAAGTTCATCGAAGGATGCAGATGGACATTGACATACTAATCGTTTAGATACAGTACGAAAAAAAATGTATTCAACATTCACATCCAATGTTTTGCATTGAGCCCGACTAAACGTACACTCGCACTACTAACATATTTTCGACCTGTGTGTTTTTATTTCATTGTTGAAAAAACAATTCTTTTATTTTCTTTACTTCTCTCCAATAAAAACCACTCCATAGTTTTACTAAATTTTTGTTGGTAAAATTGAGTACTTTTTATCAATACTGAACAATTATAATTAAATCCCTTTCCAGTATCACGTTTGCACTCATCAGATGTAAGGCAAGGTAGGCATAAGCGCGTGCAATATGCTACATATATATGTAACCGAGAAAGTCTGATTGTACGTTTCCCATAGTCATTCTGTGGATTGACACGCGCGATACAGTGATATTTGCTTTTACATTACCTCAGCTTACAGTACACGTTTTGAAAGGAAATGAGGAAGGATTGAAAGAAAAGAGAGGCCTTCTAGAGCAGAATGGAGTTGACTCGAAGCATGAGATACTTGAAGCGATTGCTTGCTTTCCTCCAAAGTTCGCCCATGTGTGTGTGTGTGTGTGTGTGTGTGTGTGTGTGTGTGTGTGTGTGTGTGTGTGTGAAGAGATACGACGGTGTACTTCGCTAATGGATAGCCCGCGCGCTCTCACGAGCAATCGATAAAGCCCGGCGTATAGAGACGTTCAACTTCCAAGTGTAAAGAATCCGATATCCTCTCGAGATAAGAACGGAAACGAGATTGACCGTCACATCACTAACATAAATACAAAGCTTCTTATGTATTTACATATGCAATATATGGTTTTCTGACCTGACTAATGAATTGTCTTCCTGGTTATCGTGTTTTGTCTAACTCTTCTCAAATGAGATATTTTATTACTAGATGTAAAATTCTTTTAAATAACTTCGTAATTAATTGTTTAGAATAAATAATTTTCTTGTTTTTTCCCGAAATACTTGTGTAAAATTAATGTTTACCTATTATATTATAATTATCGATTATAAGTATTATCTTCAATAGTTTACTCTTTGGTATGCATTTTTGTAGATTATTTAGTATACAATTTTATTCACTATTTTCTACTAAAGGCATAGCCGTATGTTCTCGGCACGCAAAACTCCAAGTTAAACTTTATAAAATGTCAAAGTTCAAAATTGTCAAGTTTAATTGCCGTTTATATAAGTGTGACACACCGGAAACTCGCGTGAAATAGCAACGTAAATATCAATAATAGAAAGTTTTGGGGGATCTCTAATTTAAAATTAATTACCCTGAAGCGCGCGGAGAAGTCTAACTTGAGCAACTTTGGAGTTGGCCAAATCCCCAGAACGCCGAGCGAGTGCGGAATACAAATTTCGCTGCATTGCATGCACGTTCAGGGATTGTACAAACGTCGTCCCCGGTTTCGACTAACGCGTTCTATAATTTCAATGAATATGTACGGACATTAGCATCTGTACCGCTGTGCGCAGCCAAATTTTGCGGCTGCCAGCTATGCAACACAGCGATCGTTATATACCAATGTATTGACTGATGAGCGGGTCTGGATAATGATAATTCTTTTCTATTCTGTAAATCGATAATTTACTGTAAATCTTTCTGGTCGCTTATGACCGTTTGTATATAAAAACTGTGAAATTCTAATAGAGTTTAAATGAAACAAACTCAGACATCAAAACTATTAATTTAATTTTGTAAAATGTAAATCGCGTCACAGAGAATTGGTGGTAATAGCGAATCTCTAGGCAACTTGGATAGTAAACACGAAATGAAAATGGTTATTTATTGAGTAAAGCAAATTGAATCTTTTAGGTAAAAATACTCTATCTCTGTGCGCGTTTGCATACACACAGGCATCCGAACTGCGATCTCACTTTTTCTCGCTCAACTCTATAAATATTCATTAAAGTATTATCGAAAAACCAAACGACCATATAGTGTTTTTTTCTTATCGACCTATTTTAACTCTCTATCCCATTTTTTGCATATTTTGTTTTTATTCAAACCATAAAGATTACGGAAATTTTTTTGCATTAGTATGTAGAAAAAGAACGAAACGAAAAAGATACAATTGATGAGATAACAATTACCTTTATTGTTAAAAAATAAAAAACTTTAAAGTCTCTACAATATTTTTCTATCGCTTCTAAACTGACGTTGATTGACATATACTAGTCTATACTAAAGCTTGTGCATGTCAGTAGTTTTAACATGGACATACATTTGTAACGGCTGTCAGATAATCTCACTTCGTACACTCTTGTTGTATGCAAATTTCATACGCCTTACAAAAGTACTTAAGTATTTTGTTGTTTTTACGATTTTTTGTTGCGTTATGTTTATATTTGCAAGAAATTACCTATATTTAGATCTTCTAGTTAGTTTAGTTTTAAGGAGAAACACACAAGTTAAATTTATATCTAAACCAAAGCGTAGCAATGAAATTTAAGTCACGCATTTAAACTGATTCAAAATAAATAAATTAACGAATAAATCGCAACGTCTCGCGAAAGATAAAGGTGCATCAGCGATTACAAATCCTCGGCAATAGAAACCTTAAAAGATTAGTTCTCAATCGGAAGCATCTCATTCATCGGATTACGCGAGGTAAAGCAATTTTTCCAAGAGCCACGTCTATGCGCGCCTTCTCTTGGAAAATGCATTAAATGCGATTGAAATTGTAGAGAATCTGTGATTGCATTACTTTGACGTTTGTGAATCTTGAATATTCTACAATCAGCTCGTTTGACAATCGAAAATCCGGTTGATTTCGAGTGACAACCGTAAGACGAGGCAGCTATACGCGAATCTTCATTCCACTTGACGGAGCAGCTGTTAAAGCTAAAAAGGAGGGCGTGAGACAGTGAGAGAAGGAGAGAGAGAATCTGCGGCGTACGTTTCCGAGAACTGACGAGAGAAAATCGTTTCTAGCACGACTGCACATACAAACCTGTGTATCCTCATTTTGTTAGCTCAGTTTGTGACAGTGGCAAAATACACTATATTTTAATGTGACCAAAGAGCAACAATAAAGTAATTTTAATTAGCGACTTAGAAAGTTATTTATATAAAAATTACTCCTCACGAAATTTTCATTTAGAGTTTAGTACTAAAATCTATGTTATTCCATCCTCAAAGTATATTCGAGTAATAGTAAAAGTTTGTTTTATTTAACAATCTTCAGGACAGATGTCATTTAATGGAGATTACTTCTACTGATTTACAAAAATATTCTTTCTTTAAAACTTAGTGTCAAGATAGTGTTCGGATGGATGGGAAAAGTACAAATCGATCCATAAACTCCCTAGAAATTCTTGCAGATCACCCTTTTTAATCACAAATCTTGTCTAAATCATCACGAGATATCATAAGTGATAATGCTTATGATATGCGTACACGTGACCAGAATATTTGAGATTTTAGTAGAAAGTAAACATTTACGTTGAGAATTTCAAGCATTATCCAAGCGAATCATGGTAATTTTATACTTCTTCTGTATAAGTCGTAGAAAAGAGGATAACATGGGAATTGACTTTTTAGTTAAAAAATGTTTGAATCATATTCAATCATTTAATGGTTATAATGTTACAAAAATGTTTATAGCATGGGGAATATAAAAATAAAAAAAAGTAAGACTGATGATCATTGTATTGGCACATACGGAAGTCTTATTGATGAAGAAAAAGCAAGGATGAACTAGTTAAGAGGAAGTATATCTCTATAGCATCACGAGGGTGCCGTTCATTTACGAGCAAACAAAGAAAAAATCTCCAGGCGAAAATGTTAGAGATCGTCGGTGTTCTCTGTATTACCGCGAGGTGGTTATTGCGCGGCGAATCCCTCGAACGCAATCTGCTCGGAGAAGAGTAAAACGTCACGAGACAAAGGCAATATCGTTGTATCACGTAGTGAAAATGAGTTGCCGAGGATATAGGCGTTAAAATTTTTTAATCAAGGTTTCGCTCTTCTGCCGGAGGTAATACGTGCAAAAATCTTTTTTTATTTTTTTTTCGGTGTTGGTTAAATGAAAATTTACGTTCATAGATACTTGCACGCATGCACCAAATAGAATGCCAACGACTTCGCTCTATTTTTCAAGAATACTTTCTTCGCAGAAGAGAAAGAGGAAGAGAAAGAGGTGAAAATAGCATCTGTACACAGATCCGATCTCAAGGCAACGAATACTCATCACTAATTCAGAGCGCTTGAAAATGTATCACGTTGACGCTTCGCAATGGATTACGTTCTGGAAAATTCATGAAAGTTCATGAAAAATTCCCGAGTTCAAAGGTGTATACGTAATGCTAAATTGAGCAGGTTGTGTCACTCGGATATGCGATGTAATGGAAGTTTTTGGTACCAAACTTCGCAAAATTGCTTTCTTCTTTGTTAGATACATGTATTTCCACCTTGGATATCATCCGTATCGAAAATTCCACGACTGAAACAGATTCTATCTCTTTCTTTCTCTTGCTGTATTTCACTTGGTTTTATTGCCTCCTGCCGTTCAAGCTTTCCTCTCGGGCACTCGCACACCTGCTGTCATACACGTTCCTTAATATGCGAATGTACGCGCAAGGGATTCCTTGTATTTCGCATTATAACTTGATCATGCTCATCTGGTTTTGCAACTATTTCAAAAGTAATCATTTGCAATATTTTCATTTATATTTCTGATTGATTATAGTTGTAACAGATAATAGAAAAAGTTATTTCTTAATTAAACCTTTTTTTTTAAAATACGAATTGAACAAAAAGTAATCGCCATCAACAACATATTTTATTTATTTAATATAATAATTCAATATGACATTTTAACTTTTAATGCGACCATCAGCGTGTTTGGGCAATAATTCTGAGCCATACATGTCGTCGGCTTGCGATGTGTTCACACACGTATGCGTGAGTAGGCATGGACGTATACTCCATTGCTGTTTCCCTATCCTCCTCTTTTAGTCGATGATAAGTATGCGCATCCGATCGAACGATGTCTAGCATCTCTACTTTAATGTATACGTGGCTACTAGTATCTATTATCATTATTATACCTTATCTTAACTAATTGCAAATTTGAATGAGAATCAAAGTGAAACTTGTAATAATAAACAATCACATATAGTGCTATATAAACAATGCATATAGTTGCATTTCGCGAATAAAAATTAAAATTGATTTTTAAAATACCCTTTATAAAAATAAATACTCTTTCTTATATATGTTTTAATATCATAATTTTTCTTTGTATATTTATTATAATAACATATTAAATATACAGTTGAAAAAAAAGCATCCATTTTTTCTAAAAACTTACACCCATAAAATCATACTTGTTTGTGGTTAATAAAAATAAAGCGCTAATTTATTATGTTAAATAAAAATACTTTTATTTGTCACTTATTTTATTTGTAATTCTAAATTCAAAATAAGTATGCAGTGCATTTATAGAGATGTCTAAATGTGAAACTTTTCACTAAACTCTATGTACAAACGAAAATCTTAACAAAATAGGTCTTAATGCAACGAAAATTTACAAGAAGTAATTGCACATGAGTTCAAATGTTTGCCAAGTAGCCAAGTTCTCAAAATTATCACTAGTGACCAAGCGTACGAGCTCATAATTTTTCTTGCGCACTGGTGCTGCACGCAGCGAGAACTTTTTTTCTTTAGATTAAACGTACTTTTATATTGCCCCTTGAAAACTATATATAAAGTACTTTAAGAGTTTAGAAGTTGAGTAAAAAATAATACTATTTTTCCGGAGAAACAACCTGCCATGGACGTTCTTTCTCTATTTTCGAAATAAATGCTTATTATTTTGTTCAAATGACTTTTTTCTTGATTAAGCTTGTTTTACAATTAGGAAAATTGAGAAATATCACCGAAGGTTAATAACCATTTAATTTTATAAAATTCTCACGGGTTTCACTTTTAGACAGTATTTATTTAATTCATAAAAACTAATTCTAATTAAATATGTACTTATACAAGTTTACAATAGTAGTATGAGTTATAAACTACTAAACAAGTGGAACATTTTTAATGAAACGAAAAGAATCAAGAGCTCTTAAACTCATGTCGAGAAATCTAGTCTTAAACTGCAAATATAAATAATGAAGCAAAACAACAAACTTACATGCTCACAACTCGTTCATGCGAATTGTGAATAACGCATTTGTACTTGTCATGTAAACATAGTTTATTTGTGTTTCCTTAGCTTAACGCAACATGTTAGTAACCAGTAAACATCGCTATATTTTTTATATTTAAGTTCTACTTTTTCAATTGGAAGCATTTAATAATTTTATTATAAAAGATCGTAAAAGATATTTTGAACTTTTCTTTGAAAATAGAGATTACGAGAATAAGCAAATATGAAAAAAATCATTACCAATCATATTTTAGTAGTACGAAGATTTATAATGGCTCCAAACTTCTTTTTAGTTATGCTTAATTATCTACCCTTGACATAATTCTATTCTTCAATTAATGTTTACATCATAAATTGGTAAGAAATTACAACAGCTCTTCGTTAAATCAACATTATTAGTTAAGTTAAAAAAATTGGATTAAAAGCTTTATCACTTTAAAAATCTGCCGAAAAATAAGGAAATGTCGCTTAATTAAAGTGCAGTGTCATATCGTGTGTGAATAGCCTCACAGTACTCGCGTTGTGAATAGACGACGGAGACAAGTGGCGCGTCGACACCCTACTTCTATGAATTTTAACGAAACTTGAGCGATAGTTGTGTATATGAAAATTTCCCTATTGTTGGTATTAGTGGTATTCAAACTTCTGAGCATTCATTCCTTTTACTTGTAAGTTTTTTTCTTTTCAAGATATTTGATGAAGCTTTTTCTTCACAGTAATCAAAGTATAACGATTTTCATGACTACAGAATACTCTACAATTAATCTCACACATGATGATAAAACTTTAAACGATCTATATTATAAAATTTTATTAATTCTATCAATTTTTTATCGTGAACATTCATAGCATGATTTTTATTTGATAATAACATATCCATTATTTAGAATGAAATCGTTGCTATACAAATGCCTAAACAAGAAACAAAAGACAAAATAGAAAGTAAAAAAATAGCAAAATAACTGGTGGGTAAAGTTAGTGAGCAGATTTGTTTGTTTTTTTTCAACCATAAAAACATTAAAATTCAGAAAGTCGAGAGATTCCAAATAGGAAAATACGTCAGATTTATTCGGCAACATTTGGGCGACGACACATTTTTCAGGCGTGGCTTGCATTAAAATTGCTAATACCTCGAGTCGGCGCGCACGAGGCTAGCTCTTAATGAATTTCACAACGCCCCCTTCTCTTCACCGCTTTGCGCCACCATCTTTTTGCTTGTGTGCTCCGCGAAAATTTCTCGGAAGGCTATACATGCACGCGTTGGGAGACAAAAGGACGCCGCTTAAAATTCAGGCTATAATTCAGGCGCGCCTCGTCGGCGCGATTCGAATCTGTGTCAGCGGCACGGCAGTAGCGTCAAGACAAAGCTGGCGCAGCGCGAAAAAAAAGAAAACAAAAAAAGAGAAGAGAGAAAAAGAAAAAAACACTCACGTCTATTCAACAGGCACAATGAATACGTTAATTAATTCCGTTCGTTTAAAAGACGAACTAGCACAACGCAACGCTTCGCTTTTTCTATTATATTTCTTCACTGTAAGCTTTAGTAATTAATTGTCATTCTACTTCGCAAAACTGACATCCTAAAGTTCCTTGTTACAAAGTCGACTTATTAACTGGCATTGCCTTTCAACTCTGTCGCAGCGGCGCATTCTATTCATTTAACATTAGCTTAATTACCACAAAAGAAATAGTAGTTAATAGTGATCGCAATGAAAAGGACTGGAGAGTGCAATTTATTAATATTATTGTGCGAGTACTTTACTGGCTGTACTAGCATTTGTATAACGACCTGTTATCAAAACCCTTTCTAGTAGTGACAACAGCGTACTAGAGAGTGAGCCAAAACGTGTCACAGCAGATTTAAACGTTTAGACAATAATGTAAAGCAAAATTTAATAATGTTGTGAAACAATTGTCGCTTTTGATATTTAGAGTACACTTTGAAGTAAAGATTCTCACTTTCAAATAAACATTACAAAAAAGTATGCAGTCAGTGCTGGATGGATCAATGTAATACATTTATGTAATAGTTTACTAGTGTAAAGAATAATAACATTATATTTTTAATTTGTTAATTCTCGAAGGTGACATCTGTTAATACTTCAACTTATGTCTGTTTGAAAAAACGCTGTTTTTTTGCTACTGATTATACAGAATATTGATTGTGGAATATACGTATTATCTTCATTTAATTAGACAATTAATAATCTTATACTGCTTAAGATTATTTTTATAAGATTATTATTAATAATCTTATACTATCATTTATTGTTATATTTTTAAATAAATTGATTTACGTAAAAAGTGTACTTATATATGTGTTTTAACTATTTTACAAACGTATGGTAACCTCCAGAAAATAAATTTACAAAATTTGGGGCATTAAATACTGTATGAAATGGTTGCTAGTCAATTGATGTGCTAATCATCAAAGCATAATAAAGAAAAAAAGAACCTGTAAATTACGAAGAAAAAAAGAGTCTGTAAATTAAGCCACCTAATTCCGCGTGCTCATTAGCGTGAGACCACATCAAGAGGTTACTCAAGCTTCTTACCGTACAGCACATGGGATAATATCTGAATGTGCCACAGTGTATTTTCTAAGAAATGCGCATAACACAAGAATTGACACAGGTATAGATGGACTATTTAGCATTTAATATAACGTATATTCATTTTCGCAAAGTAAGTTGGATGATTTATTAGTTTGAAGATACTATTGGATATCATGAATGCAGGATGCAATTAAATACTATTAGAATTTGATTCAATGTTTCCTACTTAAATGGTTATTACGGAATTTACAAATGTGGTTCTCCATTACATCAATAAATATTATTACCAAGTCAGCGTCCATAGGAATATATGCCGAAAACTCGAGGTTGCTTGATAATATAGAGAAATTGCGAATAGGATGTCGCATAGGAGTGGGGGAGAGGATCAATAACTAACATAAGTACGAGTGGTCTACTAAACGGTTAACCGTTACAATTAGTCGCACTGTCAGCGGAACTTCCGGGTACACGATAAATTGTCCCGGCCAAGCTCTCACATTATTTGTGGCTCTTGGCACTGAGACTTGGGTAAGACAAATATCATTTAGTTATAGCATGTAAGAAAATAAAAATCATTTACTAGAAGACGATCGCTGTACTTTTGTCGAATTCTCACTCAACACTGTATGACGAAAATACTTCACCGTGACTAAAAAAACATAGCAGTAGCTCAGTAAGTAAACGATTTTGAACTTTCATTACAAGTGGGCTATGTTTGAACATTTATCCGATCAATATCAATTCCTTAGGAAGAAAAGAAACTGTATTCTGTAAAATAATCAAACCAAAATCTTTGCACACCACGTTTATCTGATTATAGGTAGCGATAAACGTGCACACACAATAGGGTGCCAAGGATCGATGAACAGTATCAAACGGGTATAAAAATAAGTATGTTCAGGACATACACTTCATTAAAGAGTAAAGGGCAAGGAAAGGAGCCGAAAATTCCCTAAATACCGTAACTTTTACGCTCGGCTCACGCGACGATCGCGATAAGAAGGGCCATTAAGAGTGTCGTCCGCGCGTCGCACTCGAGCGCGATTAATGGAGATTTATTTGCCTTGGGCGTTGGTCCGCATTGTTTGCTTGACACTATAGGCTAAACTTCGCCGCACGCAAGCAAACACTATGTCCCTATATGTAAAGTTTTTCAAAGGTCACGTAAAAAACCATGTAAAAAATGTATTAGTTAATTTAACAAAAATTAACGGTGTTATTGATGTCCTAAGTTCGAAGTTTTTAGCGAAAAATTGTTTCGTGTTCAATATCAGTAAAAAATATACGAAACTATATGTAGCTGTAATGTGTAATAAAAAAGTGTCGTACGGACAATGTTCCAACGAAAACTATCGCGCTTTTCATTAAATCTTATAATATTTACCGTAGCATAATCCCTTCCTAATGCATTGCAACACGAAGCACCACCAGCAAAGATTTTTTCCATTACCCTGTTGACGCCTCAAGCATCGTATTGCTAATCTCAGCTAAAGTCGCGAGCAAAAGCAGCCTGAAGGTGTATCCGCCTAAGTGGATGTCGAGACGCGGTAGCGCCGCTATCACGCGTAAGAGAGAGAGGGAGCGAGCCAGCTCCAAGATGACGTCGGGTACAACCATCGCCCGCGTTATCGACTCCTTCGTTTTACTCGTTGATTCTCGCCGAGAGCGGAATGGCTTCAGCCTTATGTAATACAGATATATTACTGAGGCTTTGGGTATGCTACTTGGAAAATTAATCGGTTATAAGGGTTTTCTTGAAAGTACAAAGTGTAAAAGTTTCATTGTCGCTCATTTTCACACCGTGGGATTGTTAAGAAGTATAACAATAAAAAAATTACGACAATGAAAGCTATGCAAAAATAGAAATATCTTGCTTGATTTATATAGACAATTCATAATTGATTCATTTTTTAATTTGTCGGTAATTCATACACGATGCAACTATTGAAACATTTAGCAGCGAATCTTTTTGTAAAAATGAATAGAAAAGCAGTTCATTGATGCTGCATATCCTATCCTGAGCTTTAGTAATGTGAGCTTTTTAAACTACATACTTGAAAAAAATTGTAAAGCACTTTGACAGCAAACTCAGCGCTTTCAAAGTTGAATATTTTCCTTTATTTCGAGTAAAATTGTTCATTCGCTAGAGCAGCAGCGTACATGAATATTCATTTTTCCTCAGGCACCGAGTAGATTATTAAGTGAAAAAGCTATCTGGGCAATCTGAAGAATTTAAATTCGTGTCTGCTTTAGAGTTCAATTTCTTTGTAATTTTTTGATAATTCATTACATTCTTAAGAATAAAAAAATTATTAAAAGAATACCGAGTTATTTGGTTGCTTGACTCATTTTATATCGACAATCATTATCGGTAGTGTAATAATTAAAAGTAATTAGTTATTAGCTAATTTTACATAATTTATCAAGAAAAATGTATGTAAGTATATTTAGAAATAGTGTTTTTGTGAAAATTATAATTTGTTTTATGTTTTATAAGTATGTTTAATACAGTTTGGTAGATTCAGAGCTATATTTTGAGCTAAGCATATCCATATAGCGATCGAAGCAACGTAAAAACAATCGTAAAAAAATAACTTTCAAAGTTTATTGAGCATAGTACTTTACAATTCAAAGAACAACGGTAGTGAGAAAAGTCATACTGAAGTACTTGTTGAAAGTTTGCGTGAAATGTACTTTTTTATATGATCCATAGAATTATGTCTATTAGGTCAAACAGACAGTCGTATAAATGTTGATGAAAAAACTAAAACCAAACTTTATTGATTGAAGTTTAAGATACGTTCCCGTATAATGATTGAATAAATAAAAACTATAATTACTATGCACTGCGTTGGTAGTAGACTATTACGTACAAAAAGTACCAGTAAAACAGTAAATAATAATTTTTTCATCAAAAAATTAATTCATTTTTACTTTACAATTTTTTTTGACAATATATTTCACACATTATTTTTTTAATACCCTAATTTTCAGTTTCTTATATGGTCATTGAAACTAATACTTTTGATTTATTTCCACTCCATGTTATGTATTAGCAGGCGATAGTGAAATATATTATCAAAAAGTTCTTCATACCAAGTATAAGGTAATGGATTTATAATGATAAATTTATAAATCACGCAAATTGGAAATTAAGAAAGCATGTAGTATTATCAGTAATGGATAGCAGCTTAATTAAGTTTAGTAGGAGGACTTGATCATACAACGAAATCATCACTGATGTCCATCAAACTTGGCGTGAAATTCACGTTAGTCGGTTATGGAAAGCGAAAGTCCATTTTCAGATTGTCTTTCCTGTTACCAACGAGTTCGATAGCGTATTAATAAAAGTTCAAAATCAAGTGGAGAAATTATGCGTACAAATTACAGATGCTAAAGTAATTTAAACTTAAAGAGACAATTGTTGAATAAATTTTTCATGAATGCTGAATGAATATCAATGAATTTCTTCGAATGCAATTTTCGATGGATGGAAAATAATATTTATCAATCTGTGAATGTATTATTATTTCAATCAATGCATAATATTGAAGAAGCTGTGTATCTCACTTGAGGATTATACTATTCAAAGCACCCAACGTATTTCAGTTTAAGTTGACTCAGTCTAATTAACCTGGTATATCTGCATCCGGGCACAGAAGTAATACAGAGAGTCTATTGTTCGTAAACATTGAATTAAGCAATACACTCATAAGGTAGCCTAAGCTTCTAGAAATTAATTTCTTATCAATAAAATTATTAATGTTTTATAATAAATCACTATATTGTGACAGTTTTGCATAAAAATAAGTTGATTATTAGAGTTATATTAATACGATATGACTGTTTTATAATATTCAAAATAATATTTAAGACCAAATATATCTACTAATATTTATTACGAATACATGGTGAGACTAGAGGCAATACTAGTACATTCGTTGGATCTATATTAGAGAGATATCATAGTATGCAATTAAAGGCGGTAGAAATCGAATTTTCATAGTTGATGATATATGTATACATCTCTTCAAACCATAAAATGTTCGTCTGAGCGTGCTCAGATACCTAAACGATATACGAACTCGTTGGGTGGAAAGGTGCACTTTCTCCAATGATATTTGCTTTACCCTCTTCAAGTGTGCAACAGACGTGAGCAAGAGAAACTCAAAAGTCTCGGCGATAGACGTTCAGCGAAAGATCAAAGGTTGCCCTTTCGTAAGTTGGCTTACCTGTCATATGTGTATGGATGTATGTAGAGAATGCATTCACTTTGCCTATATCATTAGCGTGTACATCATAGCAATCGAATAGATTACGTTGTTACAGTAAATTTATTTCTATTTTCCGTACAATCGTATTTTATGTATTTAATAATGTTATTAAACTACACATTCATCACTATAAGGTAATTGATGAATATATTTTTCATGAAATAAAATACTTATGCTATTAAACTGTAAAAATAACTGTTAGAAAAAAATCAATTATCCATGTGTATAATAATATTCGATAGCTTTCTATTTATAGTATCAAATCTTTATTAAAGTCAATTACATAGTATTCAACATCTTTAAAATAATTCTTGATATCACAGAAACTTTTACATCTGATCCAGATGTACAGCAGTCAGCGAGATAATCTCATTATATACAGGCTTGCCATTTCTATTGACAAGCTATCACCGTATGCCTGAAACCAAATCATCAAATATTTTTGTTACCTAAAATAATTCTACGTAATTAATTTTTTGACGTGGGTTTTAATAATGAAGTTAACTAAACAGTTCATTTATAAAATGCTATCTTTTGTGAAATCAAATGAAAATAAGTTTTGTGAAAAACTATAATTGAATATGAGCCAGGCAATTCAATACAAACATTAAATGTAAGCAAAAAGTATCGTAATCTTGGTGTTAATTTTTTTAGTAGATCCTGTGTTAATTAAATAAAATATCTTGTAAAGGTTAATGAGTATACCTACCTATGTAACATACACACGTAGAATTTGTATGCTATTGGCTGGTCCAATCCGTGCATGAAAACGTTAATAAACCAGTCATCGATTCAGGCCAATAACATTACTTGTTCTATACTTTGGCTTTGTGTGCGTAAACTTTTCCTTTATAAATAAACTTAGTGTACCCACAATTGAAACATTAGAAGAAGAGTCATTAATATTTGACAACTATTCCACTGGAAACCAGAATTCAAACTGCGTAAAATCGCTGCCATGTTATTTCCTGTAACAAAAAAAATGTTGAGAACATCTGGGTCTATTAAACGTTCTATTCAATATTACGGAACGTGGTAATTTTTTATTTATTTGTACGTTTTTTTATGTATTGATAAACTCAATTTAACTTTCAAAATGTATAACAATATTGTTTAGGTTGCCTAAGCGTGTGTGGGTGGCGGGAATGTGTTGCCGTGCACGTGTGACATAAAACGAGCCTCTTTTTTCTTTTTTTCGGCGGGAGATTCTCCAAAATAAATAAAAAGCATAAGATTGCCGGTCTGAGATCGGGAGACAGGAAGAAGAGCCTCGCTGGCCGCTGAGGGTCCGGTTTCCCAGGGAGGAGCGTGCGATTCTCTCCCCTCTACCCAGGCCACGCAGCACGGATGCCGATGGGGGGTGTTGCAACACTTGGTCGAGAATGCCTAGTTGGAGCCTGAGGTAGCCTAGATGGATAGGCATTTTCGATGCGTCAGACCCACCTTAGTTTTGTGGTCGAATCAGGCTGGGGAGAATGGCACTCTCCGGCTGAATACGGCGGGGACGGAGGTGGGTCGGGTGAGCGACAGAACCGTTCATGCACACAGGATTTCCCTCCCGACATACCTTTTGGGCACTCATCTCAGAGGTGTGTCGGGAGGGACGGATGGCTGGCCCTTGCGGCACGCGAGGCTTCACATCCACTCGTTTTTTATCCTTCTACACGCTCACAACTCAGACTGGCAAAGAGTGAAGTAGTGTAAAAGCTAAAGAGGAGATATTTACAATAAAAAAATATAAATTCGTGTGATTGATGTTTCTTTTTACGCAACCACCCATTACATGACCGTATCCCGAACAAATATACTATAAATATTCGTAAATATTCTTTTTGAAAACAAAAAAGAATTTTTTATTACTTTACGTGTATTGTCGAGTGTGATTTCTGTTACATAATAATGGACTATAATCGATCTCAATTGTACTCACCTTCCGTGACAAAAACGAAGATTGACGCAGGTTTTGTATTTGAAGCACTGCATGTGTAATTACCCGTATCCGATTCAACCGCATGGTGAATTGTAAGTCGGCTCTGCGTTGGTCCGGGTTCACTTTGTACAACAACGCTCCCTCGGGTTGTGTCATAATTTATCATGCGATTATTATGATACCAAAATACATACTGAGGTGGTGTTGGGCTCTGAAAAACATCCGATTTTCGTTTTTGAGAATAGAATAAATGATTTTCCGTGTAAAGCAGTATTGATTATAAGTGTTGTGTAAATGTTGTACATCATATGCTGACTGAAAATTTGAACAAGAAAAAGCTGTGTGCAAGATGGGTGCCATGATTACTCACAATGAAATAGTGTCAAGAGGATGTTGCAGTCGATGTTTAGTGATTTGAGAAAGTCGAAATATCAATTGGGTATACTCATTCGAAACCGTATGACTTATATTATAATATAACATTGTATTTTTAAACAATTAAACAGTATATTTTATAATTCTCGCACAATATTTATGAATTACAGAATTCAACGCTTAAAATAATTTAATGGATCGTACGATAAATTAAATCAATCCTAAAGGAAGAAAATAAATATAGCGACAATTACTGAAACCATACGTAGCTACAGCTTATGATTCTTACCTTTTCTATGATACAGACAAGATTTATGATAGACCCTACGTCAACATGGTGTTCTTCGCTTCCCAATATAAAAGCTTCAGGAATAACAATGTTTAAGTTAACAAAGTGGGATATTATTCCGGTACTTCTAGACACCTGCAACATCACGAATGAAAAAAATGTGTTTTTTTTTAATCAAAAAGCTTACATAATGGATTCAATTTGATGATGTGAACTACATTCTTAATTTATGCGAACGATGTTATAAAATGGAAATTATAATCTTATCATATGTGATAATAAACTAAATTGATTTTTAATGCATTTATTGAAGCTTTTAACTTTTGAAATATACAAATAATAAAACTATATTTTATCATCAAGGTTCTGATGTGTTTTGTATTTTACACAGCATTTATTCCATCACAAAATTTTACCGATAGTAACTATTCGTTATTCTACGTATAAGGATAATTAATTACAAATGAAGTATAGTATTAAAATGAATGAATTTTCATAATTCGCATTTTATGTAATTTGTGAACTCTTCATTTATTTCAAAATTTATTGAAGAAAAAGTGTTGGAAAGATATACACTTCTGAGGTCATAAAAAACCAATAATTTTAAAAGAATATAACTATTAATATGATGGTAGTCCATATCAAAGAATTTTTTCGTTATAAAATAAGTTTTGGAATATTTGATTTATATAATATATACAGAAACTTACCTGACATTCGTACGTTCCATTGTCTCTTTTTTGCGCGTACTTAATCTGTAGTGTCCAATCATCAGAGCCCTCCGGGTGCAACACTTGGAAGCGTTCGTCGTTCGTATACGTGAACGTTGAACTTGTCAGTACGTGCCAATCACGTCTTCGAATCCATGAAACCTGAAAGTAAAAAAAAGCCAAAAAGATCGGATTGTAGATATGTCTTTTTTATTAGTATTATTGTAAAAAATGACGTTTTTTTTGAATATGCAGTGATTTGTTAAAAATTAGTACAAATATTCGAGGGTAGTCCCAAAAATAACCGATCTGAAGTATAGATGTTGATCTTCGTTTGAAAAGAATGACGGTAATAGAAAAGACCATCTTATAAAGCTCAATTTTAAAGTTTCGCAATGCTATATTGTTTAGAATTTGTTGGTAGCTATTGATAGTAAACATTATTAGTGAATTCTTAAGAACGGACAAAATCGGTTATTGTTATGTGACACACTACTTTCATTTAGACAAATTCAGTTCAACTCATATCAAAGCGGAGCTACATTTCACTTTTGGTAAGTCTGCTTCTTTATTCATAACCATAAAATATTGCTTAACAGAGTTTAAACGACGACGTATGAGTTACCAAGACAAACATCGTAGTGGCCGACCAAATAAGGTGACAACACTAGAAATGGTGAAAAAATGTCCATTGATTAATCGTGAGCGAGCCAACAGATAAACATAGTAGAGATTTCAAAAAGTGTTGTACATCATGTACTGACTGAAAATTTGGACAAGAAAATGCTGTACGCAAGATGGGTGCCATGATTACTCACAATGAAACAGTGTCGAGAGGATGTTGGAGTCGAGTCTTTCATGAAGTTTCACAGCAATAAAATAGAGTTTTTACGTCGATTCATAACCGTAAATAAAACATAGACCCATCACTATACACCTGAGATGAAGGATCAGTAAAAAAATGAACTTCAAGGGAGAAAATAAATCCGACAAAGACTAAGACAGTTCCAATTGCTAGCATGGCGTTGGCGTTAGTTGTTTGAGAAGGGCGTGAGATTATTTTCATCGATTGTCTTTGAAAAGGAAAAACGATCAACAACGAGTATTATGTAATATAAAATGAAAAAACGATCGTACTAAGTGAAAAAGAATATTTTGTTTCATCAAGACAATGCACGGATTCACACATCCGTTATTGCAATAGCCAAAATCAAGGAGTTAAACTTGGAATTGTTTCCCGTGTATCCTATTCATCAGCTTTGATTTATTTGTATGCTAATAGGTTTTTCTTCAGACTTTTAGAATTTTCAGTAATCCCTTCAGATTATTTTCCATTTTCAAACTTGAAAATATAGCTCGATGATAAAATATTTATCAACGGCGGAAAGGTGAACTCTGCTGTTGATGGTTATTCTGAGAAGCTCGACGATTCTCAGTACAAACAAGATATTGAAGATATTGAACATCGCTGGGAAAGGTGTATCGAATTAAAAGAGAAATAAAGATACTTTTTTCCAAATGTTTTGTGTTTTCATTATTAGGTCAAGTATTTCTGTGATTATCCTTCGTAATCAATAGGCCCTTGAGGTGGAATTTGCTTATACTCAAAACTATTCGTATGTAATTGTAAAAATGTAATTTACGTGGAAAATCAATACGATAAATTTCATAAAGTTGAACTTACTTCGGTGTCAGAGACAGTTCTCTCAGCTAAATTGCGAAGCTTACAGTGCAAGAAGGCAGTACCGCCTAACTGGACCGTTACGTTCGATATAGTGTTATTTTCACTTGCTTCATTCACACGATCAATTTCTTCGGGATTAATGTAATATAGCGCTTTCCACTCTGAATGCGAGCTATAACGCATTTGTTTCCCTGAAATACAAATGAACAATATTTTATACGCATTTTTTAAATTGTTTCGGTATCAGCTAGATTCGACGATATTATTTTTATTATAATCTACAGTGAAATATATATAAATGAATAATCATATACAGCATTCCGTTAGTTAAAAAATTCTTGTAATCATTTGTTTGAATGGTTTTCAAGTCCTCGTGATTAATATTATCATTCTGTACATACAAACAACAATATTTTAATCAACATGCATTTTGTAAAGATACGTTAGAACATAGAAAGGTACATATTTTTTGTGACAATTACTATTCTATCACAGAAAATACAATGTATAGATGACATTTCAAAAAAGAAAGAAACGTTTGAATAATAATGAACAAAATGAAAATAAAAATGAAAATATAATACAAATAATCAAGTACACAATTGCGTATAAATAAATGTTATTATAAATAATAAGTTGTACCCATTTTCAGAGTTGTAGCTGATAAAACTGTTGGTAAAATAAGTAACAGCATGTACCGCGAGAGTTTGTCTGTCATTCTATTAAACTGGACGTTTTACCTGAAACGACAAAAAGTTGGGTAGATATTAATTAAATGTATGGCAATGGACAATCTCATAGAAAATCATGATATTTTTTACCAATATAATAGTGAATGTACCATTGTTTAAAGTACAATGGTAATTTTACTGGATAATCATTAAAATGAAATAATCGGAGGGTTCTGAATAATGTTAAAGTACAACTTATCAATGTAAGTAACGAGTAAATAGTTGTTTCATTAGATGAAGCTGCTAATAAATATGCTTTTATTATGTAAATATTTTGATTAACTATTCGAGATCAAACTTTATTTATGAATCTAATTTAAAACATAGAAGTTAATATTTGTATTGAAGAAATGAACTTAAAGAAGAGTTACTCAACCAACAAAAATAAATAGAATCTATATTCATGGGTATTACATAAGATATTTACATAAACAAGTTTTCTTGTTAACCCGAAAGATTACATCTCCGACGAGTGCATTTATACGAGTAATGTACAGTACTAATTTTTACATTAATGATACGAAGGAGATAAATAATTGTAGCGCAAGGTATAGTAAATAATAATGTAGCTATCCATATTATAGATAAACAAAAATAAGCTTGCTTTAATACTTGAATTTAATTCGCCCCAGATTCAAATTAAGTTTTCTGGTTTTACAAGTAGCATATTTTATATTTATATACTAAGTTTACAGTAAAAAAATTTGGTGTTTATACTTGTGGTAAACATTTTATTTTAATACATAATTTCGAGCTGTGATTTGCTCTTTTTTTTCGGGAAAATTGCACATTTATAAAAAAGTCTTGCGATTCTAGAATTCAACTTTTTATTATTACGTGTATAAAATAAGTGATATATTTAATATATACTAAAAAGCTATTCATTTTATGAAGTATTTTTCTATTTATAAATTTATGGTTAACAATTTGAGTCACAATAAGCCATACTATAATCAGTCACCATAATTTACAAATGATGAAAATTACCTTAAAGAATCTCAGATTTTGTGATAAAAGATACTTTTATTTGAAATTTGCAACTATGCATGAATAAATTTATCGTAAGGTATTTATCATTTTACAATCAATTCTTTCATTTTTGACCATGTTTATCCAAACAAATAACAATTTAAAAATGAGTATAAGAATAACAGTTTTTTATTTATAATATTTGTATCGTGTAGCATCAGTCGAATTAAAATTATCCATATTGATTAAGATTAAAGTTTCGTATGAAAATATTTACAGTTTCAATGAAGAACGGAACTAATTTCCGTTGATCATTTTGTATTTATGCGACAGCCAACAAGCATAATAAATTTGATCAACTATAGAAGACATGATTCAGTAGATAAGTTTCTTATAAAAACAATACACTGACTTACTTTCGATAAAAAGAGATTTTCTTTTGATTCAAAGAATTATGAATGATCAATTCAGAATTCAACTAATAATCGTCGCAATCTATTGACCAACAGTAAATCACTGATATTCGGAAAATAACAGATCACATTTATGTCACTACACTTATAAACTATATCCTCGATATTACAGAGAAAAAGATGTGGCACACGCGAACACTGTTTACTCTTGTCACGAATACGTGCGGCTCCAAACAGAAGAGGCGGACGACTACTACCCCTGAGAAAGCGAACGAGGAGAGAAAGCACTGTACGCTCCCCTCTTCATTTTCTGGTGCGGCGCAGGCGTTTTGCCGCATCCCGCCAGCGCCATTGATCCCGGGAATTCGTCCGTTGTGAGGTGAAGCTGCCCCAAGAATTGCATGTGAAGTTAGGTTCTACTTCGCAAAATTGTAGTTTTCTTTTAGGTAAACAACTGCATCGGTACAGTAAATTATGCGGTAAAGAGTTTCACATTGTCCATTCTATATTCGTCAATTACAATCTGACAAAAAAATGACTTTCGATTTTTTAGCGTCTATTAATCAATCGTTAATACGATATTTAACAATTTATCCATTTTTTCGAATTGCAAATGAGAGAACACAATTTCATTTTATTAATATAATCTCAGAACTATCCAAGCTGATTATTAGTTTTAGTTAATAAATAGATTCCAACACTTTGAAATCGCGAAAATATAAGAAGGTTTTCAATTTCAACTGAGAAAAGTCCATAAACACGGTAGTGTCTTTTGCTTCAATCATTTGTACAGTAGTTTTGCCAATGATCCTTTTCAGAAGCTTTCTGTCGAGATTTTGAAGAGGAATCTCTCTAAAAAGTCAAGACCTTTTCTTCTCTCTAGGTTTTATATACAAAGAATCACAAACTGAATCAAAAAATTTGGAGAACATAAGGTTTTTTGCTCTGTTTCTTTACTTTACAGAGGATTTTATCATAATATGTCGGATTTCTTACATTGAAATTCCAGATTTGCTTCAAACTTTATTTTAAATTCACACTGAAGTAGTTACTAACAAATATAGAATTTAAAATATCGAAACAACTAGCAAAATACAATTTATTTTAGTAAGATAGATTTTTATATCATTATCGATATTATCTGATTAAATACGAGTGTTTCATTAATTAGTGCCATTTACTGATATATTTTGCAGAAACAAGTATACTTTAATACACAGTTTTAACTATAAACTCGTTACATCAAAGCTTTGTGATTGTCTTTGTATTTGAAAGAAAAAACACTGACGTTGATACGGAAGTAGAATAATTCTGTGACTTTGAATAAATGAGCTAGTCCCAGTGAATATTTTCTTATGCAAATATTCATTCTGTTCTTTGCGTGTGATACTATCTATTCAAAGCAGTGCTGTGTCTACACTCAGCAAACGCATACTAACGAACTCTAAAGGTTTTTTTGGTCACGAAACAAAAGCTTATTAGTAAGTATATCCTACAGTCGTATATTTCGAGACAAGTTTTTATTTTATTGATAAATTCATTTCCATCATTTATTATAATAAAACTAAAATAATCATCTGAAAAATAACATTGCGCCATAAACTCACTGTTATACACACCTATGTACCTGATATAAAAATGGACGAATTAGACTACATAATATATTTTTATCGGTTTCGATGGAACGTTACTCTGGATAAGTCAAGATAACTGAGCATATAAAATGATCAAATACCAATAATGACTACATTAATACATCAAGGTAATGTATCAAGAATATCATGTACGTACGAACATAAACATTTTTAAATAAAAATATAAAACAATTGTAACATAAATAAAGTTTTGAATATTAAAAACCGACTGTAAAATTAAAAAATTTAAAAAGATTCTATATCAAGATACGCGATATAGAGAGGCCAAAATAGTACAATCTACCTAAGATAGTCGTATTTCCTCGTGTAAGTATGTAGGAGTATATAAGTAGTACGGTAACTGTTGCGACGGTTATTTCATGCTTGCATGGAATTCAAAAGGTAGTCTGTGCAAGCTCGTACGTCTGCACGTGTAAATTCTAAAGTAAATAAGAAGACTTTACAGACGATAGTGCGCTAGGAGGAATAGAAAAGGGAGGAGGCTTAAAAGAGCCCCACCGCAAGATAAAATACTGTAAAGCAAACCATATACTTTGTGGATTGTCGCGCCAAGTTCAAAGTATCTCTTTCGGCTTTATTCTTGGGCTGGGTTAGTGTCGACAATGAAGGAGAATTTTTAATGAGAGTTAGTGGACGCGTCAAAATAACAACTCACCCTCCTTTTGTTGGGTATTTGAATTGGAGGAATAGAATTTTCCCATTAACGTGGCTATTATTAACGCTTTAATTATTTATTTTCCAAAATTTCACAAGAATTCAATGCAAGAGATTTTTATTTGTAAATTCTCTTATATAGTATTTCTAAATTGACTTATAATTGTGAAATTAACTAAAAGATAAAGTCTATTCATCATAAATGACTAATTTTAAATAACACCTCAAGCTATATACTGATAAATAAAATAACAATGGTTTTTAGAGTTCGAATTTCGGAAAACGAATTACGTGCATGTTGCATAAGTATGCCTTGGTGGTGGGCATGTATGCCGGGTACGTGTGATACATGTAAGTCATTATAGATATCGCGAATCCTTTTTGTCTTCTTTCGGCTGGGCAACCGCCAATAATATATAGAAATCATGTGATTACCTGTCTGAGAACGGGAGACAGGGAGAAAAGCCTCGCAGCCCGCTGAGGGTCCTGTTTCCCAGGGAGGAGCGTGTAGTCCTGCTTCCTTTACCCAGGCCTCGCAGCACGGATACCGATGAGGCGTGCTGCAGCCATCGGTCGAGAATGCCTGGTTGGAGCCCGAAATAACCCAGATGAACAGGCGTTCTCGATGCGTCAGAACCACCTTAGTTTTTCGGTCGAATCAGACTGGGGAATGTTATATTCTCCGGCTGGGTACGAGTCGGGCGAGCGATAGAACCGTTCACGCATCCAAAATATTCCTCTCGACACGACTTTTGGGTATTTGTCTTGAGGGTGTGTCGCTAGGAGTGGATAACACGCGAGGCCTCACGCGGAGACGTTTTTTACCCTCCGGCACACTCACAACTGAGACTAGCAAAAATCGAAGTGGTGTAAAAGATAAAGAGGAGACATTTACAAAAATAAAAATATATATTTATGTGATTTTGTATTTCTTTTGTGCCGTCACCTACTATACGACCGTATCCCGAACACATATGTGGAGTGACTATATAGCATATTAAAGACACGATAAGTTTCACGATCACAAACTGTATGATGGACAATTAATTATGTCAAGTCCATTTAAAGGCACTAATCGACGCCAGAGATAGATATGCAATTGTACTAACGAGATTTAAAAAATCACCAAATAACGACGCATACCGATGTACTCTAGATTACAAAGCAAGAATAATCTTCTTCCATCAAGCTGTCAAACGTACCTGACTCCTCAATCCCCGCGCTGTTTACTTGAGACTTCTTTTCCTCTCTCTTTTTCACTCACACCACCGACAAAGAACATTATCTATTTTGGGACTTCCTATCACTGTACTCGCACCTCTCTACGCACTGGATACCTTCTGCGCCTGTCAGTATCAACTCCCTCCATCGAGGTTACTGGCCTGGTAACTCGTTAGACAAAGGTGGACACCCTTTTATAGTGGAGTTGACAGCCTCCGAAGATGAGATCCGTGCTTATCTATTCCTCCTGATGATTAATTTTTAATTCCAGTTAACAATTTTCGAGGGATGCAAAAACACGCGCTTTCCCTAGCACGTAGAGATCTACTTTTCTTATATCACAGATAGCAATTTTAACGCATAAACACATTCAACATCAACGCATACTTTTCGCAGTTTCATTGTCATTTACAGATTCATAGCCAATTACACAAAATTTACATTACTGTGCCTCGCAAAAAGTTATGCATCTAATCTCGCTTGGTCATCTTTTTCTCTCAATAGGCGTATCTTGTTTGTAAAAACTAGGTAAGCGAACAATGGCCCTTATTGTTACGGGCCAACGCTCACGTAGTTTTTCCAGAAAATTTTCCCACCCTTGATTTTTCCAAGAACGTAAACTTCAGTCACTACAAACTCTATTTCATTGGCGGTTTATGAGTGGTAATGAGCATCGAAACCAAGTTGATTATATTTTGATGAAGCAACCTGTCATCGAGTTACAGTCATAGAATGAGTCTTGTACTTTTACAGTGAGTAGAAGCAGTTGGGTCTCCCTTAATACGTGACATTAAAAGAGCGCACTTTTCTAGTAAATAGAGTTTATGAAGTGCTTCCTACGAGAGTGTGTAAGGGGTTAATGAAATGACCATAATTTAATTGTAGAGCCACTCCAACAGGAGCGTACGCGTGTTTACTCGCGTAAAAATGTCTCGTTTGCACGTTCACCCTTCTCTTTCTCTCTCGCTCTAGCTGTACTAGCTGCACAAGGTATTGCAAGCTTTGGTAGCTCCTGCGAGGCACAAAAGAAAAATGTAATGTCAACAGATTCATGGTATCAGTACAACTTAACATTTCTGTAGTATTTACCGTTATTGTTGAAAATGAAATATAAAAAATGCATTACAAAATAAGAAATATGTATCGTATTACTGTATGAATTACTAAATTTATCATATGTACAAATATTATATTTAACAAATTCAAATCCGTCATTGAAAATTAAATGTTATAATCTTTTTCTCATACTGCCCTTTATAAAAACATTTTTCAATTATAAATGAAAAAATGTCGTTAGAACACTTTCCTTACCATGATTCCCAGAAAAAGATCTATTTATATTTTATTTTTATTTATATGAAACTAATCTTTTGGAAGGTAGGTCGACTTGATGGAAGTGTATTAGAAAAGGTATAACCAATACGTGTCGTTTTATAAGCTCTCAAATATGTGGGTATGATAGCGTTGTTAGATTAAAATAGGACATATTTGTATACAATAATAATTTGAGTTAAAAAATATTCGAGAATAGTTTAGAAAATGTTTGCATCGTACGATCAAACTATCAAATTATTATTGCATAGTTTTCAAAGTCTCCGCCACCATGTGATTAAGTCAGTGAATTTTGGTTATTGCAAAAAACAATATAATACAAACGTGTCACTATAGCAAATATATATTGAAATTTTTGAAACAATCGTGCTGAAAGTAAACAAGGATCAATCTTAAAGCCTTTACGAAACAGACAGAGTGAACATCTCCGACAGGAAATTAATTTCTAGCTGTGCTGGCTTGCAAATGCACAGCATCAGAGCACGCACGAACAATGCCGTCATATAACAATGCAAGCGCGGTTACCTATTTTGGGTGACGAACACACGTGGTCAATTAGGCTGAGTAAACATACACAGTATTTCGTATTCTGCTTCCCATTAACTAATGAAGTTATCGAGTACACCAATAATAAACTTTTATTCATTAAATTTCTAATGATTATTATTTTCCAATATTCAATTACTAGGCATACGTATAGAATGTCAAGTATACGCGCTACTATAAGTGTGATATCTAAAACAACAATTTCATTCAACGCGTTTGACATAACATGATTCGTGCCACTAGTCGATATTTTTAAGAAAAACCTTATGAATATTATTGATCTTTCATATTTATAAAGGTTTATATCTCAAAAACGACTTAGTTTAAAAAATGTATTTTTGTTGAAAAAAAAGCAAACACGAAAATTGCATAGCACATAGTGGTCAACCATAAAGATAAGTCGCCTTGTCGGCAAAGCATCTAGCGATTAATTGTAACGTTATGTGACCAGTCCATATTATTTCTTGCTTGAAGTCTTGCGTACACCGAGAGAAATATCGTTATGCAAGCATTGTACAAGTTACAGCTTACACAAACATAAGCGCCAGGGAGCAAGATGAATACTACTACAATCTCGTAAACCAACTGTTTACGCATTTGATACAAAAATAAGTCGGAAAAATTTTGAGAAAAAAGATTATGAATTTTATGTAATTCAATCTTTTTGTCCGTATATATCTTAATATCTGTTGTCACCTTGTCACTTTATTATGTTTGCATGTTAAAACGTACGATTTCAAAGTAAAATGGAATTTTGCAAGAAAAATATTTAAATATTCAGTGATCCAAGTCAGATATTTAATAAATTGAATAATTTAATTACAGAATTGTCACTTATGCTTACAAGCATGCTCGTTTTATTGCACGTACAGAATGTTCAGTTTAATTAAATTGAAACGGGTTCAATGTGATATGTAGCGCTGAAATATTTTTACTGTATAAAACAATTATAAATTAGCAAAAATTAAAAAGGATTTTATTATGACTGGTCAAATTAAAACGAACATTTAATAAAATAATTGAAGCGGAAAAATCGCAATAGAATATAATTTCTAGATAGACCGAGTGACTGTGAGCGATAGATCGATTCATAAACAAATGCACCTAGTATTTTATTACATAGGTAATTTAGTAACTTTATCTTTCTACGATGATACATTACCGCCGAGCTTTATAAGATGTGAACATGTAATTCTTTAAAAAAAGGTATTTTCTACAATTTATATTAAAAACAAAAAAATTAATTTTTTTTATCAATTTTATCCAGAATTTAACGCTAATTTTAAAATGTCAAAACGAGTACTGGGTAAATATTTGCAAAGGGTAAAAACCATTTGAAAAGCAAGAACTAGATAGCTAAGTTTCCCATTTAAACTGAGTTCTCACTCACGAAACTCCTCACAAAGGATACTTACATCACCTGAGGGCTTCGACGCGAAACTCGCGAGATTTCTCTCTGCCTCCCAAACGTTTATTGACATAGCGCGAAACTCGTTGCCGACAGGAAGCGCGAAAATGGACTTTCGCTTCCCTGACTATCTAACGAGAATTCAACATCTAGTTTGATCACTCTCGATCATAATTTCCTCATACTAGAGATCAATTTCTCGAGTCCACTCTAATTGATCGACTTTTACTTAACATGTTCAGATTATTGGCTTTGGTTATATATATACAGTAGATACATTTTCTTTCCACCGGTAATTTCATTTCGTATCCGAAAACAATTCACTAATAAATTTTATTCTGTAAACATAGGATACATTTATTTCTTCATAGAACTTTACTTTATCTCATATAATCGCGATAATGGTGTGGAAAATCTAAGACGGTTAGATCATAACAAAGTGATCGAAATCCGCTAAAGCGAATTATTGAGTCATAGTAGTGGTCCTTCAAGAGTTTCCTTCAATCTTGCGATGTGCTTGAAAACAAAGTATCTAAATCCCATTTCGTGGAACTAGTAGAACGCTTTGATCTTCAACGAACAAGAAGTTCGATACTTAATTCTGCGGTTCGCGGAACCTTCTAATCGTCATAGAAAATTTTTGACAAGCGTCTATAATGTATCTAACTAATATATAAATCCATCGAAAGTATCGAAATCAATGCACGAAGAAATATTTTTGGAATATTAGTTTTTATCTCTATCATGGAAGGTGAATTTTCTTACGTCATACATTTAAACGACAAAGGAAAAGGAAATATAAATAAATATTTTTAGAAGTAAAATTTGCCATAAGAAGTAGGTCGGTTGTGAGAGCAAAATTTTATGAAACTATACTACGTATATGCGCTATAAAACAAAATGTATCTGTTACATGTCTATATACGTGGACACAAAACAAAGTTTGTACAAAATATTCTTCTCAATTTTCTAATTTTTAAGTCTATAGCTTCAAATTGGTGAATAGAATGAAGTGTATTGTAATATAAAAATATTTATACATGAGAAGACGTGTTTTCAATCTTTCAGTTTTATAAAAACCGTTAGGAATTGCCAAAGATTAAGATTATCGAAACGAACGTTATCATATTGCTTTTGTCAATTAATCATTATTTAATTTTATTTAATATTCGTTCGGAAACTTTACAAGTACATATTAGTAAGAAAGTGAACTTAAAAGACAAAAAAAGGAAAATTCACACCTGCAGCTATGTATATCCGTACAGTAACGCTAGGTTCAAGGGTCAATGCGCTGAAGAGTAGTGAAACGCCTGCGCGGTGGCCCCGAGAAAGAGTGGGGATTGCGCCACCCTCGGTTCTTTCGCTTGTCACTCGCGGGGGAACCAGTGAACTGGTGTGCACAAGCTTGAAGAGACATAACATGCGAATTAGCTTTCTTCGAGCAATTACAAGCACATTAGTGACAATCATCGTGTTTCCTACAATAATTTAGCGAAAGTGGTATTAATTAGAAAAAACAAGTGTGTGGATATAATACATTAATTAAGTGTCAATCAGGCTATAAGCTAAGTGTACTTGTGAGTAATAAGCAGTAAATATCAAATATAGTCCAACAACATTGTCAAGATTACTAAGAATGATAGATTTGATTTCGAAATGTATTGCAAAAAACAATTTAGTGCTAGATATGAACTGGGATTTGTTGTGATGATTACTGGATCAGCAAGCAGTATTGTGTGATCCGCTTTGCCCACTGAATAAAGTAAGTAGCCACCGCTAAAATATATTCTGGGTCATCGACAAGTTTTTCTTTTAGCTAACTCAAATTTATATTTCTAGTATTAAGTTTTGTCGTACAATTTTATATACAGTACTTATAATATTTGATTAACACATAATACTAATAGCGCTTATTTGTGGTAATGACAAATTTTGCTTGCATACCTTATTAACGTATGACGTTAGGTAGTTATTTATCCAAACTCAGATGGAAGTTATTATTTTCCTGCATTTTTAAAGTAGGAACAAAAGTGTCTGCAGTATACAGTTTCATTTTCTCTAATAACAATGGAATATATATAAAATTAGACGATGGAAATGAGTTGGAAAATACCTACTACTGAAATTATTAATCATACGTATAAGTTGATGCTTTTATTATTTAAACACTCTCGGTGTTTTCGTTCTTACGCGATGAAGGTTCACAAAATCGTGGGCTTTATTTATTCATATTTTTATTATAATTTATAGTAGTTATAATTAAAAAATGAAGTAGTTTCAAAAATAAAAATGGTTATACTTTAAAATTCCTTATTATATGTAAATTTTAGGTAAATTTAATTACTTACAATTCTCTAATAATATACAAATAGTTACAATTTCATTTGATGCTAATACCACATTGCATATTTTTTTGAACGTATAATAATAAACTAATTTAACTTTAAGGGATGCAAATGCAGCGTACATTGCTGACGAATCGAGACTTCTTTGTTAGTAAAGACACTATAAACAGAGCAAATTAAATTTCTATCCATGAACGCACAAAGCCTCGTTGAGCTTCTAATCGAGCTTGGCATCGTATATAGCATCAACTTGTTTTCTACTCTGGATTCGTATAGGCAAGTGCGCTAATAGAGCTTCACTCTGATACTTCCAATTTGTTACGAGTATAAGCTCTTTATTTACTAAATACTACAACGTAAATTATTTTATTTTCTATTAATATACCGATTGGCATTGTTAAATACCGAAATCATTAACACCTTTAACTTGAAAGCTTTAGACCAAAATTTGATTTCATTTATATAAATAGATATTATTTTCGACTAAATACAGATAAATGTAGTGCTTAGTTTAGCAGATTATAGATAGTACCGCATGTCTTTCTCCAGTAAGTAATTAACAGATAATAGCACTCTTTATAAAATGTCTATCTCACAAAATGATTTTCCAAGTTGTATAAAAAAAATGTTAGTGTTAAAAAAAATAAACGCTTGTAGAAATCTCTCTTTCACTATCAAAGGTATTATATTCTTCCTTCTATCCTCAACTACTGACCAACTACTTTCCCAATTTTCCCAGTTACAGAAGCGGAGTAAGATGATCACGAGGATCGATTATGACCCACGTCATTCTTTTGAGTAAAAGAATGGAAAGAAGTAAAGATAGATTCCATGTTGTTTTCTTTCTACAGTTGGTCCTTTTCAACGATGGATTAGCTCGCATTGTATATTTATGAATTACATGACAAATATTGATTTGATTTGCCACAAGATTTGCATCTGAAAATAATCTACATTACTTTTAAAATTATAGATAATTTCGTAACAAAAATGACTTCGTATTTATAAGCATTAATACATCAATTATTTATAATTCTTTCTATTTGCATAAGTCCTTGTGCTATGTAGTTAAAAATTTCAAATCCGACATTTTTTAATTCAAGTTTTAACGCAGAATAGAAGAACAAATTTCACTTCAATTTTCAGAGTAAATCATTAATGATATTTTTCCAAAATCAACAATTTTTAATAATACTCTTTGAAGTTATTTAGTATTGGAATGGATTTAAGCAGAAACGATACGTAACATTGTATATATACACAGTATTACACCAATGGAATTACCCGAACGTTTCCTGTCGCTATTTTTTTTATGTTGTTCTACCAGAGGTATTATTTTTTGAAGTTAGCTAGTAACAGAAAACTAATTTTATCGAAAACATGATAAACTACAACCTTTATCAACATGGTTATGGCAAATAGATCATAGACGCCGTTTTGATTAATATAACATTAAAATATTTTACTTATTCACCTTGAACTAAATCCCGTTCGGTTATTCGTTGACCTCTTCGCTTCATATTTCGTCACAGAAAGAAATTTTTCCTTTCTAGCCCTTACAAACTGATCCCATTAGTATCGGCAAGCCTTCCTGTGCCCAAACCGAAGTCTTTTTTTATTAATCTGAAGTCGCACGCATTCATAGCTTACTAGCCGGGACAGTTATACTGAATTTACGCCTCAAATTTCTCTTCCATTATTATCGCTGTATCTATTGGCTAGAAATATTAATTTTCATGCTTAAAATTTCTTGAAAGCCTCCAAGAATAAAATATCTCCATCGATAACATTAAGATACCTCAGGCGCAATTCCTGTTCGATCCAAATCTACAAAGAATAGAGTTGTGGGGATTCCGCCGATCGATTTTTGTAATCAATTTGTTCGTGAGACGTATTTTAATTGCTTGTCAGCCAAAGATTTCTCTCCGCCTAACTTTGACAATTAACCTACAAAGTTTCACCCTTAAAGGGGACGATGGCAGTGTTTGCTTCGTGATCCCCTCAAAAGTTAACAAAGGGTCGGTGAAAGGATTTTATAGCTATCGATTGAAAAATACGCAATTTTCGCGTTTGAAAGTATTTGATTATTTATAGTGGAATTATACAATTTCTGAGCAAACTACGCGCAAACCTTTATTAAAGTTTCTTTTAAGAAAAATCTATTAGTGAGGCAATAACAATTATTAAATTTTCAAAAAGTTTATTGAATTCCACCAAATATTAATTACATTTCATTGCTGATTATGATGGCTTATACTTTTTTGTTAAATGACGGTAAAGTAATATTATTAAAAAGTTGAATAATATTAAGCCCAAAATATTTGGATTTAATATTTCGAACCAGTTAGATAATATTCTTCTCAAAATCTTTATAGTATAATAAATAATTAATAATACATATACACGTTGTTATAAAAAATAAATACGATCAGGTCAAAGTAAACTGACACAATCTGATCAGAAAATGATCAACGTTATTTATTGAGATCGAAAGTTGTGAGTGACAGAAATCCAACTGAAATAGATGATTCAATTTTCTTGATAATCTGTTATGAAATACACGATTTATGACGTAAGACTTTTTTTGTGCAAATCTACTGGTCCACTAATTCAGCACATAACTACTGCTGTCGACGTAATATTGGAACGGCCAGCTGATAGCCTTTCGCGCTCATTGCAATTGCAAATACCGAATGCGATCGACACGTTGCGTGCACGAATGCATAAATATGAATGCAAGGCCTGCGGTTGATCGGTTCAATTTCCAACCGTGCTTATTTTTTTTCTGTTGGTGAATTGTAGTTTTGAATAAAAAAAATGTAATGTACAATGCATGTATTTAACGCCAAAGATAGGTAGTATGAAAATCTGCAATCTAATACGTAAAATAATACTTTGATCATTTTATTCAAATGTTTGAATTAACAACTCCAAATATTAATTTGTTTCCGTTTATTTCTGTTTTGTTTGTTATTATATAGTAATAATCAGGTTAAAAAGGAGCGGATTCAAATATTTGTCTAACTACATATTAGATAATTTGTTAGATTATAGACAAAGTTCAACAGTATGGTATACGGCATAAACACTACCAATACGTAATATATATTAATACTATATATTCCTTAAGTACATAGAAAATGTGTGTAAATAGGTTGACTCGTGAAATGAGAATACTATATACCAGAAGGTATACATGTTTCAAAGGGCGCTGAAACAATTAATAAACGTCAGCGGGCCGTGACATTGGTGCAAAGCGGTCACACGTAATAGACCGCACGCGCGTAAAGTATATATATATAATATAGAGTATATTGTATCGACTGCGACATTTTATGAAGCTCGGCGATCGAAAATAGTTCGGTACAATTCCGGGAATTCTTTTGTGAAGTTCAGTTCACGTTTAATTCATCCTTGTGAAATTTAACCTCGACTGTTTTGATGAATCTAAAATGTTAATAATAGTTTTATCTAAATTATTGTTCGCAAAATATTCAAATCACAGTTTACTCGTTTACCTATTGATACGATACAATAATTTTTTTATTGTGAAGTATTTCAAGTGCCAATGAACGGTACCATTTTCATTGATAGACAGTCATATATGAGATGATTTGCAAGTTTCTTTTATTTCTTTTTAGAAAATTTAAGAAAACCACAATAATTTTGTGCATATATTCGGCTCTAGGAGGACTCATGAATATTACTTTTCCTTACGAAATAAGAACGGAATATTTTAATGAAAATTCATTTTACAAATCGCAAAACGAAAATGTTCAATCAAAAATCTATAAAGACCAAATTAAATCCGGGTCAATCAAGTTATTAATGTACGTAGCCATTAAGTTGCAACTTTGACAAGCTTATTTATTTTAGCGACATTTAAAATGCTTTAAGATAGGTTTCTGCGAATAAAATTAAAATGGGATTAGTATTGAATTTATGGGAATTTATTTTTTCTGATGTGAAATTAAAGACGCTTTATGCAAACTAAACTTAAAGTAATAATGACTTTTCAAAAAAAGTACTTAATCGATATAATGATTATATAGATTACTTCCTTGAAACTGTAATGTTCATCAAGTATATTATTCATAACTCGATTAAATAATTTAGTAGATTGTTTCAATTTCTACTTTACTGTATAAAGAAAAGAAATAATGTCCTGCAATCAATCTATTCAGGGCCCTGTTCCATAAACTTTTTAAGTAAATCTTGCTCTTCCAATGTCGAACTATCAGAGTCCCGGGTAACTTTTGAAGTCAAACAAAACTTTCACGTTGTATCTCTTTCCTCAACGCACACGGTTGGTTCAAAAACGATTCTACTGTAAAAGTACATATTTACTCTACCGTCGGTGTCTATTGCCGACGGGAAATCGATCAAACACGCGTGTTGACACGTCCAAATGAAATCGTATAGTCACACACTTTTCTTCTTTATTGATTTGCTGAATAATTGTCATTCATCACGAGAGCTTGTTTTCAGCCTTGCTACTTTGATCATCATTCATTCTTTTAATTTGATATATTTTTTTCGAGGAATGTACTATGAAACTTTTCATTCTGTTTACTTAAGCCGTGATCATTTGCGATTATTTACGATAACGATAGGATAGAAAAGTTGGTAAAATAGAAAAGTAGGAAGTATTTACGGTTTTGGAATTCACTATTTTTACCACTCGCTTCATAAATTATTTCCTAATATATTCTGCACATACAATATCGATACAAAATCCAGCACCTCATAGTCTAAATCAGAGCTGCACTTTAGCATTAATAAAGTTTTCGTTTACTGCACCCTAGAATCTTGCATTTTACCTTCTTAATACAACCCATCTCATACAGTACTCATTTTCACCCGAGTTTTTTTTTGGTCCCCTTCCGCTTATATCCCGTCAGATTGCGTTTGAGAATTTCGTGCAATAACCACCTAGAAGGTAATATACGCGACTCTTTCCCTCTCACCTCCATCTTTTTCCCCTCCGCTACGCTTGTGACGAGCTGCTACTCCCACTTGACCTCTTACTTTTCGCTTTCTGCTTCTCGGTTTTGTCTCTTGAAAACAGGAGTTCCCTATATCTTCCATTCGTATGTTTGTACACGTTATCCAAGAGTTTTGTCTGCTCAAGAACAGAGTGTTTTCAAATGTTAACAAGAGGTTGATTTATACATTTATTTCATTTTAATGAAAATACACCTCCCAACTAAAATTCTTGTTGCTTAATTTTTAACCTCAACATTGTAAAATAAATATGACGTCTGTTTACTTAATGTCAGTCTATTTATTTCACCAAATGGATTGATTACAAGAATAGAATTCCTACACGGTGAAGTAATAAATGTACTCGTAATGCCATTAATATTGATAATCAGAGACGCCGAGATTGAATGATCCCCATACGTTTAATCCTTGAAAGCCTATGCGTAAATGTGTTATCTGACCATTAAGGGCTCAAGCATTCGAGTCACGTACACTTGCCGTTAATACTGCGTATATGGGCTCATAAATAGATGTAGGCTTGTAGGTATATATCGCATTTGTATACGATACTCCCAGGCTCAAGCTGAGTATACAATGTTGTCACGGACGACAATGAGATGTGTGATGCACATGCGTTTGAGCCAAAACCAACGTCTCACCTGTGCTAAATATACACGAAAGCTAACTAACTTGGCGTAAGATGAAAGAAACAGGATTAATATGGAGTGATTTACTCGGTCGTCACCTCATACCAGAATCGCTCGTCTAACGTACATGCGCGCTTAGTTTTTCTATGCAGACGCAGGGCCAAGCATCCTGGCAGATCTATTCGCACGAAGAAGAGGCAATAGACGATGCGCTATTGATGAAAAACGAAAAATAAATTTAAAAATAGAGGGTGACACTCTGTTCCCGAGGCCTACAGAGAGAAACAGAAAAGTGGCAGAGGAAAAAAACTTTTAGGCTCGTTTCGCGCGACATTTTTCTACGAGTGAATAAAAAGCTCCGAGTCTTCGAATGCTTTTCCAATTAAACGTGCGATAGTATTTAAGATCTATAAACTTGTGTATATGACCTTATTTGTAAAAAAAAAGTATTAAAACATACTTCAGTGACCCTGATCTATTATTCCTCCTTCTCATCCCCAACAACCATGATATGTAATTTTCCTTTTTAAAATTTGATGTTATCATAGTTTTTTTATCGGAAACAGTTCAGGAAACATTCACAGCTATATCAAATGGATGCATTTCACATTCCGTTTTTACTCCATTTTACCATAAATTATGATTGATAATAAAAAGTTAGTTTACGATGTGAGATATAGTATACTTGAATGAATTGAAAATATCAAAATTTGATGAAAATTGTAGAAAAGAAGAATTAAATAATAATTTACCATTTCCATTAAGATCACTGATATAAATCCACACTTACCTGCCATTATTAAATGTATATATAACTAAATGTTAGAGTTCCATTTTTAATAGCTTTCAGATCTATTTTATAACTAAAATTATTAATATTCTTATACATAGTGATGATTTATGAAATGACTGGCTTAATATGAATTCTACTATAGGACAAATTTGGTACAATCATCGAAGTGTTGTTTTGGAAATATTTGCAAACAACGTTTTTATCATTAAATAGCTCAATAAATAACTGTATCATTTAATTATAGTAATAATTACTGTAATATATAGATTTATTTTCACATACTACAACTTTCTACGTATAGTACTGAAATATAGTCTCACGGGTTTACTCCTTACATTTGTTTTTATTTTATCATAAAAGTTATAAAGAACTTTTCTGATAGTTTTCCCCCCATAAAGTGCACTGCACGATATTTATGGAGTAAATAGAAAAAGTTCAAAAAGCGTAGGATTGATATCAAATGAATGAATGACAAACGAGTTTGCAACAAAAATAGAAAACTGTCTTTTCGCATTTTATTTTTCATTTTTATTGGAATTTACGTATATGGGTCAACTGAATGTTATACATACAGTTTTTTTGTTAAAATTAGAATATTATAACCATTTGAAGTTTATTTTTATTATAATTTACTCGACATTTTTCTACGAATAATTGACCTTTTTATCGTTTGAAACGAAGTTATACTTATCGTTGACAAAACGAAAACTACTTTATCTTACAGCTCAGTGATGAATGAAATTAGATTAATCAACCATTATAAACCACCATCGCAGTCATCGAAATTTCTAATCTATTTTCATGATTTAGTATTATATCCACTTTATCACGTTTTCTTTTAAATTACTTCCTTTGATAAGTTAAGTTATAAGTATAAATTTCTCTATATATAAATACGAAAATACATGTAAATGAATCTAATATTTAAAAATATTTTTAATTGAAGACAAAAATATAGGGTAGTAACAGGATATAGTTCGGACATGATTGAGATGAGATTTACTTTTCCAAGAATACAGAAGTTTGGATCAACAAGGAAAGAAAAAAATACGTTGAAAAATTGTAGATAGAAAATTGGAAAAAGTTTGAATCAAAAGTGACCTCTGGCTAGTAACCACCAATAATATTTCAATAAATATTTATCACGCGAAAGAAATAGAGTTAATAAAAAAACTCCAAACTCGGAATGCCAAAATATTTCTATGCATATTTTTTTGAAATGAGTTTAATTTACTTTATTCGAATACTTTTCTGATGAAAATATCGCCGGAAAGATTTTAAAATAAAATTTGTTAAATCTATTAGACAAAAACACGATGCAAAATTCTGGTTAGAAAATAAAAAAAACACTCATTGAATAAGTATAAAAAATCAATAATCTTATTTGATAATTAAATTTATGACAATGAGCGATTGAGACCTAAACATTTTCCCTAAATGTTATAAATAAAGTATCATTACTATATTATATTAAACAAAAATATTATCTTTGTACATTTAATTAAATACATCCAGAGTTATTGAAATTCATATAAATAATCAATTTACCAATTTATAAGGAATCACAGAAAAATGGATTTATTTATCAAGTCTTGACATTGACTTTCTTTAGTTTTTTATACTAGTCCGAATATTTTTAAATGATTTAAATTTGCTACTAAATCAAAAAAACTTATCGTTTTCTTTGGCTCTTCGCAGAGGGCTCTAAAAAGTCAAAAACGCAATGCATTTTCATCAATAGCCGATAAAGCAAGCAGGCTTGAATATGTCTCTTTTTTGCAACAGTAATCAATAAATCAAGATCACTGAACGATTCGAAGACGAATTGCAATCTTTGCGTGAAAGTATGTGTTTCGAGAAAAGAGCGAGAGGGAAAACTATTAACAAGTTGATATATTATTCAGTCACTGGTATGAGAGAACTGACCGGAGGTCATTAGACATCGTACGTCTCACTTGGGCGCGCCTGGAATTAATTCAGCGACGTAACCAGAAGGAGGGCTCGAAAATTCCAGAGGGAAGGGAGCATTGCGTGAAGTATTTATCGATTACGCCTTGAAGCAAAATTCGCATGTAAACTGCTTTATAAGGCGCTTGTTACAATGAATGTCAGGTAAGTATTTCTACATAGTTCCATAAATTAGATTTTTTTTCTTTATTTTTATTTTTAGACGTATGTTGGAAACTTCCCTTCGGTACCATTACTTAACCGAATGTCATTGCTAATAAAAACAATAACCTTTCTATGGTAAAGATTTAAAATCCTACTGGTTCATTCCTCTTCATATTTATTCATTATTTTGTATATTATATATAGTATTATTTATATATTTGTATATTTTTTATAGTATTTGTATGTTTATATTTGTTATTAAATGACATTAAGTTTCTGTTAATTATTTTACAAGACTTTGGGGAATATTGCTGTTGCAAACAATCTATTTACTTATCACATTTTTATTTGTACAAACAAACTTGAACATGATTTTGTATAAATTCAATAATAAAATTTATACGTGACAAAACATTTTAAATATTAGAAATCGTAGAAAAAATGACCAAAAATACAAAGCTATTTACTGATGGAAATTTGAAATGTCTCGATTGAAATTGGAAACATAAATGATGTCTACGTATATGCAGAATATGAAATTCAGTTTGCGGTTCATAGCTAATGAGCCATTGATTACGTAAGCCGTTAAATCACGTGGTTAAGCAATGATACCGCGATGATAACGAATCCTAGTTTCACGGCAATTTACAAGAACAGCATGATGGAAGCTTACAAATGTTTATTAGAAATGAAATTATCGTTCTCTATGCGCGTAATATGGGTCTGTAATTTTCACAGATAAACGGCAACAGCGCGACATACATCTGTGTATAATAAAATTTGAGTTTTACAGAGGATATTCTGTGCTTTTAAAATAAACAATACTTTATATTTTCTTAAAAACTGCCATTATATCGTAGCTGTAGTTTAAAATAATTAGGGCCACTCGGAACTTCGGATTTTTCCTGTAAATAAATTCGAACGTAATTTCAGTTCTCTAGAAGTCACATCATTTTTCAGTTCTTTTCAAGAGCAAAAAAAAATGAAGACCATAACGAATCACCATTCAGCAGCAATACACGTTGGAAGTTAGGCCATTTGAGAAGAATCATTTAACGTGTTGAGCGCACACTAACTTTTGAACTTTATAATCGCTGAGTTACGTGTCGTAAAAATTGATTTAATCCTAAAAACTACTTTTACAGAAAACTTTACGATCTTCCCGTTTAATGAAACGCATGTCCAATTCCTATATATCATCATTTTTACGAGCTGTAACGTACAAAAAAAATGAAAAGGAAGTCGGCAAAAAGTAGCATGAACGTAACTCTCAAGAACCATCCGTCAGGTGTGCGCATAGACAGGTATTACTTCGAATGAATTATACGCATAAAAGTTTAGTACGAGCATGCATCATCACTTGTTTTGCCTCGAATATTAGCCTCATTTTCTTCGATGCGTATTTTGTTCACTTTTATAAACTTGAAATTCTAAAAGAAACGCGTTGGAAGATGTTAATAACACATTCTTCTTCAGATATATATATGCTGTATTAGCTAATTGGTAAGGTGATTTTTGTTTACAGAAATTAGAGGTGCGTGCCGCTGTAGTAACCAAAAAGGTAATACATACCGAATTGGTTACTTGTTATCGTGTAAAGATCAAGGCTTTAAAAGTTGAAATTAAATATATTAGAAACAATACTATCGAAAATCTTGGATTTATTATTCATTTATCGATTATTTTCCTGCTTGTCTTCTTTCCGTACAATGTAAAATCCTGTCTTGAAAAAAAATAATACAGAATCGCACAGCCGTCGGTGAATAACCCACTATTGTCCAACAGTCGAAGCGAGAATATCCATTGGTCATGTATGCATAGGTACAAAACTGGAGAGCACTAAGGGATTTCAATAGCTCCCGCTAGAGAGTGAGAGAAATAGAGAAAGACAGAAAGAGAAAAAGACAGAGACATCGGGAGAAAGAAGGAATATCTCGTGTTATTGACAGAAATCAATAATACTAGTGACGCGTGCAGGGACTTTGTTAATGCGAGAGACGTCTGGTAATGATCGAGAATACGCGTCTACGCAGATGTTGTGTATGTCACCCTTGTCACGTGTCTAAAAATATTCAACAAATGTAATATAAAGACTCATCACTTCGGGCGTGAACATTGTGCTTTATGTGATGAAAGTAGTACAAAATTTACCTTTTTTCTAATCTTATCGTGTAAATATATTTCATGTTTCAATCAATAAGGAATTATAGGTGTATTATTCTAAAGGAAGGTTATAATTTGGAAGAATATAATATTACGTGGAATTAAAACAGATACATGCTTTCATCAGATCATCAATGCCCTTTGTTGCAGAAATATCCCGATGGTTATTTCTTCCACATTATCGCGTATATAACATTGCCGTTTCACGAAGACTGAATAAACAAGATATAACAAAGCCATGTTATATTTGTTTACGCTTTGTGAAGGAGTTGCCGCTTTGAAGTATCCCACTGCTCGTTAACGTACCCCAGCTGTGGATCTTGTAATTACATTTTGTGCACGAGGCAATGTTCACGTGTTCCGTTAATTTCCATCTAAAGTTGGACTTTAGCTTTCATTTCCCACACTCTTTTGAGTTAACAACGGGTATAACGTTATAGTAGTGAAATATTCCTTTTCATTATTCAGTAAAATATCTAGTATCATCTTTATAAAATTAATTCTTTCAAATAGTCACGGATCTGTAAGTAATAAAATATTATCTATCAAATTTACATTTTTTAACATTGCAAATCTGGTATGTAAATCAATAAGCATACCGTGAATCAGCTTTCGATCAAAATAAATAATTTTTGGTAATAAGCAATAATTGATGAATATTATACTTTTATTGTTGCAGGTGGTCCTTAACAATTTTGTAAATGATGCGCGATCGACTCTCGTGGTGCACGCTTTTTTTCATCTTACCGACGATTCTGCTAGCCAGATCGCTCGACAAAGGTAAGTCGGTTCACTATCTCCGCACTTTCAATTCACGCCATATTCATCTACCGTTTCTTTGTAAAATCCTTTAATCCTTGCGCGTAAAGCTCGTGCGTATCTTTAAGAGTTTTAGAGCTCTTTTTGGGTTAAACTCGGTTTTCATTAACTCAATTACACTTTGAAAAATATTTTCCTACATAATTATTCGTTTTATCCATAATTTTTCTTATAATATCTCAAAAATTAAACGGGATTTATGTAAAAGTATTCCATACGATTAAATAGAGCTCATTTTTGGGTGTCACAAGTGTTTGCGTGATTTTCACAGAACAACGTCGAACTGTAATTTACGCGATCGATACTCGCACATATGTAAATGGTGATGAGTTCAGCGCGTAAAAGCACTCGCTGAAGTGAAATCCTTTGTCTGCAAGTGTGATATTTGTAGGAAAAAGGTCTATGAAACTTAAGTGGAAGAGCACGCGTATTGCTTATTGCTCTTTTTGACGAATGTAATTCATTTTTTCTACAAGTTCCTTTTTACAAAATATTATGCGAATTTTTCAACGTACAATTATCATTAGAACAATCGCTTCTATTCAAATTTAATACGAAATAAAACGTTATAATCATGTATATGTATACATTTCCATAGAGAAACTTCAATCGGATAAAACTCTCAACGAGGATCTCTTTTATTTTCAACGGTAATAATACACGTTTGACATTTTTCAACAACATTTTTGTTCGAACCAACAAAATATGTGTTAACGAAAGCTTTCAGTGGGTTTAAATTTTACACTCTAAAAGCTCAAAGCAATTCAACGAATTTCACAATAGAATACAAAAAATTCCAATAACAGTTGGAACACTGTGAAGGCGCATAGCACATACATAGCTGGATAATACCCCCGACCCACATGCATTTTCAAATGCACGTGGATTCAGGAGCTGTCAGTCTACGAAAATCTGCTTCTCTTTTCTTTTCCCGCGCGCGCGCGTGAAAAGGGAAGGTTGTAAGAGGGAGGGAGAGAGAGAAAGAGAGCATTTTTGCGACAGTGAAATGCTGTTGACTTCTCGTAGCGTCGTACCCTCGTACACGCTCACGATAGCCGCCTGTTATATATTATTCAAGCTGTGTTTTCAGATTTATGTGACACGAGCAAATGTCGTATATAAATCATTCTACGCCTATGAATTATGCGAATTTTCCCACGTTTAACTTGTTTAATTATGCTTGTTGAAACAAGCGCTTTCCATGAAATGCTGTCTTTGGACAAGTATTACATGAAACGATCAATTTGAAAATCGGTTTTGAATACTCATCATGATATTAAGTTACATTTACTTCAAAACATTTCAATAATTTGATAGTACAATTAAATATTTAATTGTAAGTTTCACATACAATGATTACAAACACAATAATCGATATTATTAAGAATTTCAACTGTAAAGCTCGAGAAATGTCATATTTTTCAGATAGATTTCTGCTTGAAATAGTAAATATAAAATCACTGTTTCTAATCATCTAGCCTATACATCCCTTGTTTTGGAAATATGGATATCTGTAATAGATATCCATATGGTTTGGAAATATGGCTACACGCGTCACGTGAGCTAAGCGTGATTATTAAACGCCTCTGTATGCACAGCGCATATATGCCTGAAGTGCGGATATTTCATATATATGTGTAACCGAGCAAATCTAGTTTGTATGGTACACACTCATATATATATGCCTTACGATTGCTATACATGAAAGAGTATGTGAAAAAAAAACAGAAAGAGAACAGAGAAAGAGCGAGAGAGTGAGAGGAAAGACCGAGAGAATGTTAGTTGGCGGCTACGTCCTTTATTCTCCACTTCATCCCCGATCTCTGATATACTTTTTCCCTCTTCACGGTTACACGTCTGTCGCTCTCATCACACGTCGAGATTACTGATAGTACATGCACGGGTTTTATTTGTTAGCTTTCTACACACTAGGCTGCGCGATGTTTGCTGCTACACTACAGACGTATATATCTGTCTAACGTGTGAGAGTTTGATTTTTTATTTCTCAACTTAATGATTCATTTCTTTTTTTTATTTCCGAAAAGGTCTTTTAACGTCGATATTTTACCATATATTCATTAATAGAGTAAACACGTATGTGTCATGTTTACACTGACCATGTCCCTAAAATAGTCAAATTCATTTGCCCAGCAAAAATAGCTATGTTTAGCATTTTCAATTACTCACCAACTATTGAAGTAAGGCAAGATACTTTCTTGTTTTTTTTTATTTCCTTTGTGTTGAGAATATAAAAATTGCTACAATTGCATTTTAGACAACTAACATTCGTGGAATTTTCTTTTTTTATGTTTCTCCACACTTGCCCGCTTGATCAATTGTAACTGTTTATACGTGTATTTCGTAAGATTTTATTTTGTTTATTTACTTACTCTAACTTTAATAAAACATGATATTTAAACATTTTAAAATTATAAGCTGAATAATAAATGTTATTCTTTTCGGAATGATTATAGTGAATAATAATTGTATACCCACTTGTTGCCATCAATAGGAATAAAAGACAATAGATACATTTTTATTTACCAATAAATTGTATTCATTATTAACGTTCACGTGGCAATTAGTGTTTTTCTCTCTTTAGCCAAGTTATCCAAGCGAGTTTAATTCGTTGAAACTGACGTTTGACGGGACACTAGCCAGGGAAGGGTTTCAAGACTGACGAGTTAGTTGGCGTCCTCATTACGCGCGGATTATTTAGCGAGAGCGACGTTTCTCGCGTGTACTCTGGCATATACACGCGTGACCCGCTCAACGGGCCGCTGCTGCTTCTACTGCCGCTAGTGCTGCTCTGTGTAGCGTATCGACGACGACGATCAACCACACGCAATTTAGTCTCACGATGCGAAACAATATACGCCCCTCTGACGATATGTTTTTACTCATTCGATATGGGCTCTTTGGCACACACGTACATGTGATTTATTAAGACAATTATTCTGCGGAAAAAAACTGAATGATGTTGCTTTAGTTTCCAGAAAAGTTTCTTTGTGATTCACAGTGTGGTGATTTTTCTGAGAGTTTCCTGATTTATGTGACATTGTCACATGCGAAATTCATTGTGATACAGGTGACAACGAATGGAACAATATAACATAAAAATTATTTTCTTTTATGAAAACAATGCTATAACATAGAAATCAATTTCATTAGATTAATTATGAATAGCGTAATTGCTAAAACCTATCATATATAATTCATACAATGAGTGCGCACACATAGTGCTTTATGAATTTAAATGAACTTCGAAGATTAAATGTGCAAAGCGTGTATATATTATACATACAAAATTTATAAAAACGCTTGTTTTTATTTCCCTTTGTCATTTTAAAGTTACAAAGTTTTTTTGTTTCCAATTTCGTAGTATTGATTTTCAAGGAAAAAGTTTAATTTTTACTGAGTATTATTTTAGAACACTTACGGTATTGATTGCTTTAACGAATGTAATTAACTAGATGAACAAGTAAAAGTTTTCCTTTCACTTTGTATACTCGGCTCTCCACTAAAAAAAACCTAACAACGCAGTACTCGTCGTCATATGAAGCTTTGACCGTCCTTGACTTTTTCTTGGGAACAAAGTGCGCTGTACTCTACAAGCAACAATTAGACAAAGAATAGCTATTTTTCTGAAGCATCAACTACAGTAAACTTTGCTGATATTTATCAAAAGCACTGACTATCTATAAATAACTTGGCTAAAATTTATTATCTATTGCTTTCTGCTATACAATTGTTTCTCGATAGCGAAAGTAGCCTTATCTTAAGTCGAGATCAGAAGGTAGTAAAAGTTGTAGTTACCCTCGTAAATTCATTAAGTACCGAAAAGTAGTAAAACAAATCGTTGTCTGCCATCGGTAAATTTTTCTTATCACTGTTTGGAAGTAGAAAACGGAAAGTACTGCAAAAACATAAAGAAAACCTTGGAATTGAGACGGTAAATTCAATGGATGCTCAGCAATTGCGCAAATCGGATACCCTGTTTTTATCGTAGGACGATCGGCAGTGAAAGGATAAGTGGATTTTGCAAAAATTCATGGAAAAGTTCGAGGAGCGATTGGGAAAGAAAAAAACAAGAGGCGCAGTTGGTCGTTTAATAATCCAAGGGGAACTCAGCTTATTCTTCTAGTGAGAACAAAAAGCACTCGTCCGAAAGCTCAACGCTCTGTCTCAAGAGTCTTCTTGTACTATACTTCACTAATCTCTTTCTCTGCACGTATTTTCTCCGTCTTTTTCGTGCAGTATTATAAGCTTATTAAGAATTCACTGTATTTTTCTAATATAATATTATCAATTTTAACCATTTCTTTGTATACTTTCATAGGAAAAAAGTAAATAAAATACTACGCTTCTTTGAAAGTAGAAATAGTCTTTTGTGTAAACCAAAGAGAAGTCTTTTTTATAACGAATATTTTACGGAGTGAATATCATCACCATGCAAACGTCATTCATGTATTCAGGCACAAGTCGGAAATTAGACAGTACCTTCGTTAGATCCCTCTCTGTCTGTCTCTCTCTCTCTCTCTCTCTAGCTGCACTTGACTCAGCGTCGAAATTCAAACGCATCTCGAACTGTGATTGATTAGCCTCCTAACGTTTACGAACGCAATTCCGATGACCTATATCGCCACTAATTTCAGTTGTCCGTGTCCGTCAATAACTAAACAGATCATTTTATTGACCGTATTTATGCTAAGATATTCATGAATAAGTGAAATAAAATCCAATTATTGTTCTCGCGAAATTATCAGATTCAAATTCATATAGTAATCACTAATTGTTGATAAGTTTGCTAAATGTTGTTAAGATCATAACTTATATTCCATTCTTAGAGCCATGCATAATATACAACATTGGTATTTTCTTGTATGAGGAAAAAATGTTTGCTGTTTTTTATACGAGACAAGTTTTTTCGAGGTTCAATTATAAGATGAGAATTCTTATAAGGAAAAAGTAGTAGTCCGATCGCCATACAATTTTTTTTGCGATTCGATCGTCATTAATCAAACTGAAGAATGAACAAAAGATAAGACAATGATAAATGTAGTAAATAAAAGAATTTTTTCATTATAATTCCAGAGCGGCAAGTGCAGTTCAGTCCTCCCTCAGAATGGAAGGCGTTATATTACAGCAACCTAGAGGATCTGCAGCGCGCGAACGAGGCCAACGAGAACAACACCATATCGAACGTGACGGTGCAGCTGGGCGGCACCGCCTTCCTCCACTGCAAACTCCGCAATCCGGTCGAGAGAACCGTCGCCGATGCAGAGGTATAAGTTTTGCAGCTGCGCATTTCATCCTTTTCGTCTTATGTAATTTAATTTTATGGAAATTCAGTAATCGAATTCATCTCATCTTTATAAGTACTATTTTTTTTAATATAGACACGCTCACTTACATATTTTTTTTCTTTGAGAAGCTCAATTGACAAAACCGCTGCGCTATCAATAATTCCTCACAAATCCCGTAAAAGTACTCCGATATTATTACCAGTGAATTTCCGAGAAAAATAAATCAGGAAATCAATATACAATGTGTGGACGAAGCGGAGAACTATAAGTTTCACTTAATTATATCATCAAAACGAAGCAAATAAAATTGCTACTACATTCATGGTATAGACAATTTCTCTGCGTGTGTATACAATCAATGACACAACTAAGATTGATATACATATACTATCTCGAAAAGACTTTCTATGTATTCAAAGGGATGTTATCAAATCAATTTAACCAACCTCGGGCTTCCTAATCACGCGCTCGATAATTTGGCGCGCCACTGGTTTCCTAATTTGGTATTCTGCTATTCTTACACGCTATAAAGCTTATTCATGCTGTCTATATTTCACCGGAATACTTGTAGAATTAGCTGATTACTTAGTCGACGTTGATAACAGATAAAAGAGATATTTGTTTTTTTTTTAAAGCGAGATTTGAAAATTTACTATACCTACTATATCAAGTATACATGGTTGAAATTGTCGCTGAATTAATATGAAAATTCCTGAAATCTTAAATGTATTACGATAGCGATAATAGTAGGAGATTATTGCTTTTCATTGACCGAAATATTTTGTTTGAGCATTCAAAACAGATCTCTTGCCTCAACGCACGGATACTTTCAATGTTATCAATGGTATAGACGAACCAAATACTTCATGATTTCATTTCAAATCTGTAGGCAGCTTATCTTTGAAAATGCTGGAAGCGCGCTCGGCATAGGAATGCAGCCAAACACCAAAGTTTGATTGCCCTTTAAGTGGCAATCACATGCTACTACATGATTTCTAACTTTCGCTTCTCTGAAAGTGAAAAGAGAGTGCAATTAAGTACAAAATTACTTCTCATTGTTCGTTGTTTTCTTATATCTCTTGGGATTTAACCCGTTTCGTAATCAATTTTCAGTTTACTTCTTTTTTTTACGATATTATCGATTTTTCATATAAGTTTGCTCAACTCTTTACCACATTTAATATTAACGAGAACTTCTAGAAAGATCTCACTAATTAATATGGTTTTATACATTTTATTTTAGTCGTAATATGTGAGTTATTTGACAATACTCATTAATTTAAAAGTGATTATCATAATTGCCCATCTATTAACTCATAACTTAGTGAATAATACCCAATACTACGGATACTATTGCAATACAACAATACCATTTACTACTAGCACGGATATTATTTATAATACAACATGAATACGAATATCGATATTACAGAAATGTTCCTGCAATTAAATTACAAGTTCTTTTATATAAGAAGTCATTATGATACGCATATTATGTTGGAGTGCATTCTTTAGTGAATTTAATTTCACCTACAACGCATATATACCATTCGTCATATTAAAGCGATAGCACAGAAAATGCATTTATATAAAAAAATTCTGTTTCTCCTGCATCGATATGTCGCTAAAAGAAATAACATACATTCAATTTTAACTCTTTTCAGGTGTCATGGATAAGACGACGTGATTGGCACGTTTTGACAAGCTCAACATTTACGTATACAAATGATGAACGCTTCCAGGTTTTGCATCCCGAGGGTACAGAAGACTGGACCCTGCAGATTAAATATGTACAGGAGCGCGATAACGGAACCTATGAATGCCAGGTAAAATATGTTTTTATTTATTAAATAACTAGCCTACATGCAACTGCGACTCAAGATCGTATCGTTGGCATTTGAATCTGTGTTAGCAATTTGGTATAGTTCTTGAAAAAGTACTTCGGCAGACAACATTTTATTCGATTGAAATCTATATAAAATATCAAAGAAAATCAAAGAAAGATAATTTAATTATATTAAAGAGTTTAGTATGTCAAAAATTGGAATCGTACAATGTGGAATTTTAATTATTGTAACTATTGATGTAAGAGTATAGTTGGATATTGCTGAATCATTTTTACGGATAAATACAAATAAATACACGACTTTCAAAACAGCGACAATAAATAAAAAAAGGGTCTAGATTTGACATACTCGACTACACCGAGTGACTATCATGTACCTACAATTTTCTACACGCAAAAATACCTACTCTCTTTTGTCGTGTCAAGTGTGCGTATTTGACACTCATTAACACCTCTGTACGCGACTCACTTTATTTTGTAGTTTTACACGGCAAAAGAAAAGTGAGGCTGCTCGTTAAAGCGCGTGAACTTTGAGTGAATTAGTGCTCAACCTCTTTTTTTCTAGAAAATAGCTGGATCTGACCAAGCGTTGACATAAACTACTGACACGAATTACTGACACTTTCACTCTGTTTCACATAATAGAAGCATACGCTTATATGTTGTAGATTGTACTATTTTATAAAAAGAACTGTTGGAATTTTTGAAAAATAATCAAGATGTACTTCTCTACAAAAACATAATATCTAAAAATGCAACTAAAATTGTATGATCTATAATGAAAAATTACAAATCAAAACTTTTATGTATTGGTCCTTTTTCAGATAAGGTATTAAAATGTTTACAATGTCAGGTCAACAAATAAAAGAACAAGTATGATTGAAAGTTCATACTGAATAGTGTCGACGAATATTCAAATTAATTTCTTTTGTGTTACAGGTTTCTCGAAGTACAGGGATTTTGTCACATTTTGTCAATTTAAATGTAGTTATACCTGAAGCTTTCATACTTGGAAGCGAAGAGCATCATGTTGATGTAGGCTCCATCATCAACCTCGTCTGTATTATAGAAAAAGTTAATTAACATATTATTTTATATATTATTTAATTACAAAGTTAATTAACGTATTGTTTACATACATCCTACCATACCCATCAATTTATTGTTATTGAAATATGTCAATCACTCTAAGATAAGGTATTTATTAATAGCGTACATATATTATACCTGAGTTAACCCGAGGATGTTTAAACTCAGTGTGTTGCGCAATAGTATTGCAACTTTAATTGCAATTATTATTGATATTCAGTGTGTGCAAGAGCAAGTAGTAATCACACAAACATATTGTTATATAGCCATCCATTCCAAAATTATTAGATCAATACATCAATATATTTAAAGTATTGATCATAAAACATGAAGTCAAAAAACAAACTAATTTAACATGTTTTAACGATACTAAGAACCTCCTTAAAAATTATTCTATGGAATTGAAAAAATACATGTGAATTCGTAAAACCATGGAATACCATGTACCAATAATTAATAAAGCATAACATTAAATTATTATTAACAAAAGTTGGTCATCGATAGATTATGAAAAATTTCAATCATAAATTTATTTTATTTAATTACTTTAGTACTTTGTGTCGCATATTCTTTGTACCCTTGGAATCTGGTGATTCGTAGACTATGAAAAGGCAGTTCATTTTTCAATCCTCATTATAAATTAATATGATGTGCCCGCGCGAGAATTCGATTTCAGAAAACCCTTCTAAATACCACAATGCAAACGACAATCTTTGCTATCCTTTTTCATTTTTATCTGAAAGGTAACTTTTTATAAAAGTTGTTTGATAAAAGTGCGACATTTTAAAGCTATTAAAATTAGAAAATCCAGTGAATAATTATTTAAACATCTAATACCTCAAAAGTCTCTTAACTGCATTTTAATAGATGATATGTTGATAATTAATGATACCATTTTTTTGTGGAAAGTCTTATAAAATAATCAAATATGCTGTAAATTCTATTAGACTTTTTTCATGATTTTCTTCTGAAAGACTAAATAAGTCATCAATAAAATAGATAAGTAGTACTTATCTTTCAAAACTTAACATTACGAACGATTACTGACCTAATCGCTGCTTTCTACGTGCGTGTTTCTTATTGCTGCGCATATAGTCTATAACTTCTGGAACTATAATATGTAAGTAGCGGGTTTTCTACAGACTTGTAGTTTATACAAATACTTAAATTAAGATCAATAACAGAATAAAGTGATAAATTTACTCGGCTAATGGACATCTAATATCGAAGTGTCGTTAAATACTGATTACAGTATATATCATTTGGATATTGACGCCAGACATCCAATGCATTATTCATAATAGCAATGGCAATTAAAGTAAACAAATTCATTGATTGAAACGCGTAAATTGATTCTACGTCAATAATATCAAATTTCACGTTTAACAAAAAAATTACATCTTAACTTCCAAAATAATCGCCACTCTTCATTAAAACAGATATAAAACTACGTATTTAGTTAATGACATGAAGATATTTCATATAAACATCTTCCTTCGACTCACTTCTTTTATGCGTGAAACAAGGTAGCATTATCATAAATTCAAGTATCTCTTTGTTTTGCAGAGCCCAACACCACCTCAGTATGTTTTCTGGTATCACAATAACCGCATGATAAATTACGACACTACGCGTGGCAGCGTCACCGTGCAAACGGAACCAGGACCAACGCAGAGTCGACTGACCATACACCACGCGCTTGAATCGGATACAGGCAATTATACGTGCAGCGCGTCCAACACCAAACCAGCTTCTATTTTTGTTTTTGTTACCGAGGGCAAGTATATATATATTTTTTTTTTATTTATTCGTGAAAATGGAAGTTATTTTCAGTATATTTTTATGGTTTTGTTGGTATGATTACTTGTTATTTTTTGTTTTATGTTAAGAAATACAAATATTTGATGAGAATAAGAATTTAAAATCGTTATTATAAGATTACTGTCACAATGAAAATTAATGTAAATAAATTCTATAAAAAAATTTTCTCTACAAAAACATTGAGTACCAAATCCTTATTATCATCAAATTTTCTTAAAAATCATTTTTCTAACGTCTTTGATACAAATTATAACTCTCATTGTAGGTGACAATATGGCGGCTATTTTACGACGTAAAAATTCCGGGTCAAGGTTAACTGCTTCTTTCTTTATGATAATCGTTATACTACTACTCGAATTCAAAGCTCAATAAGTCAAGTGAATATTCTCGACACGAAGACGGAAGGTCGAATGAGACATGTCCAATTCATTAATCAATCGATCTTTGACGGAATGCGATGCTATCTATCATCATTTCAGGCCACGTTTGGGATAACAATATACATTGTGATTCGCATTGTCGTACTGGACGTGTATATGTACAGGTAAATACATTGATCACATTCAAGAAATTTGCATCTGAAATTGTACCTATCACAACATACGAGTCTTCTTCTATTAAACACATTATATTACGACAAAATATATTGTAAACGGAATCAATATTTATATTTTTTTCGTGGTAAAAAATATATCAATAATCATTTGCAAAATTTACTTAGCTTATTGATGTAATTTCATAAAACTGACTTGTTTTAATGAACAAAAATTTGTAGACCAGCTAAAAAATAATCACACGTTTATCGAATTGAATTTAAAAATTACAAAATCATAATATATTACGAGAAATATTAAACTACTTTATATAAGTATATTTTTATCATACCATTTACGTATAAATTTTACTATGCAAACATGAAAACATTCTATCTACGAAATAATATTTGCAAATCGAAATTAATCAAATTATTTTGTCTGCTTCTTCGTAGATAAACATTCTGGATCACTATTGTTCTGTTTATGGTCTGAAAGAATTATAGTCATCTCGTCGAACATCTAATACCTATATGTTCGAGCTAACTGTGATAGTAATAATAATTTGTAATTTCCAAATAATGTATAACTCTGTATATAACCGACGTGGATATATTTCAATAACTACATCATAACTTTTAAGTACTTTGAAATATGTTATTCTGCTCATCTATTTTTAATCTTAAATGTTAAAAATTTTCTATTAATAAATATCTTATTTTGACCAAAAAATATTATATGGACGTATTTTATTACCTCATATCTTATGTTCTTCCACAATGATATTTATGTGCGAAATAGGTGTTTCGAATATAACAGTCAATAAATCGCCCAAGACTGGACAAAGGGTATAGGAAGTTTATTGAAGCACAATATCAAAAACATTTATAAAAATGTAATGAAACAAATATTATATTACCAAGACAATTACTCTCTACCGTTAGTTTCATATCTTATATTTAATAAAACCTATTGCAATTTATCAACTGCCAAAATTTTGCTATCGTTGACAAGAATCAACTCTTTCTCGTCGATTGAACTTTTTCAGACAAAGAAAATTGGATTTCTATTGAAGAACAAACACAGTCGTTGCTGTGCTTCTAATCAAACTTGGTATAGTATCGTATAAAGGCATTATCTTGTTCGCTCGCTTCTCTGGATTATTTCCGCGACGTAGGCGTGAGCAATCTTGAAATGTTCGATTTCATGGTTTCAATTTACTGCTATTACAGAACCAATTGTCGCTAACAGGCATAAAATGTATTTTTAGATATTATTCCATCGATTTCATGACGCTGCCTATTATGTTTCAATAACTACATTATTCTATTAATCACCAAATTCATCTGGCATAATTATTAATTATGTTATTGTTGTTTACTTATTTTATTATTTTTTTCGTAATAATCATTTTCATTTAAGTCATACCTGCAAATGATATTATTTTAATAGTACGAAACATCATTGCTTACCTTTTTTCATAATTAAGTCGCGTTATGAAATAAACATAGGATAATCCAATTCCAATGTAAATAATTGATTATGCTTTTTGAATATCACCACCAACAATTTTTTCAACAAGCATCTTATTATTTTATGCTAACAAAAAATTATCAACCATTGACCTCAATCTATTCATTAATATCGTTAATATTTAATGTTCTATCAGGCATGAAGTTTCTCGAGCTTCCAACAGTACCATTTCAAACTGAATAAGTGCTCATTATTCGTACTTCACGATACGCATTCTATATTTCCCGAAGTATGTTAAATGCTTTCACCAACTAACACTTTCATATCGCAACGTATATCATCATATATCTGCAATTATTATCCGCTGTTAGTGGTGGATGAAAGTTAATAATTTTGATGAATGGGTATATTTATTAGTATTTATTTTATTTTACCTAATCAACAATTTTTCGAAAATCATACATAAACATATACTTTACACACCAAAAGTTCATTGGATTTCTAGAGCAGATCTACAAAAGCTATGGCTTTTTTAAATGACCTGAATCGAAATACAATATGCGTGTATTTGATGGTTAGTCAAATTGGGCGCGCTCAGTTTATTCTGAGCAGTTCTCACGATTCATGTAACTCTACTGAAACGAGACTATGCGATTTTCTACAGTATGCATTTGTTTTTACCGTTATTTTATTCCAATTCTTATTATTCTTGAAAATCTGTTTATGATCCCGAAAGAACAAAAAAAAACTTGATTATCGTTCATTACATTAATCGTGTAGTAGATGCATTATTGTTTCATTACTATACGAAATAACAATATTTCAATAAAAATGCCAAAACACAAAACTAAACTGCCATCATATTTGAGACAATGACTTTTTATGTCATTTAAATAAAATCCTACAGAATGTCGGTCACAATGGGAATCACGTTCAAGCAATGATTTATCAGTTAAGACGCGCTGCTGAGCTTCTAAGCCACGAACGCAAAGGCAATCTAACTTTGGTGCAACCAAGATATATTCAACGGGATCTCTTGTACAGCAGCGGACGTAATTATCCCAAGGCAACCACGTCGCGTCGCGTGCCATTCAAAAGGAAAATTCCCTCGGGCCAATGCTCAAAGCCAAGGTCGCCAAGCGCGTAAATTGCGGTTTTTTAATTTGCCCGTCCTTTCTTTTTTAACGACGTAGTCGCAACTTTCGACAGCCATAAACGCTTCAGACAAAGCATCGCTTAAGCCAAGTATTGTTCTTCGTTGAAGTAGTTATTTCAATGTGTAGCAAAATAAAAGGCAAAAAAATATGCTCAATTTGAATAGTGTTGGATTATTCGAGTATGATTGATATGCACTGGATATAAGTAAATTAAAAATGCAGAGACAATAGAAATAGTTAACGAATTATGGAAAGTAAAGATTCTGATTATATGTAAAGAAAGCTTAATGAAATCGTTCAACCATCCGAGAAAATATTATATTTCACAATCGTGAAATATAATAGTGGGAAGCGTTGCAAAAGTTAAATAAAAAGTTAAATAATTACCCAAACCTAGTTATTCTTTTAAGCATTAGTGCAACTATGAATATAGCTGCATAGCTTTATATCACATTAGTTCAGCTCATAGTTAGTACGTTTAAAGTCAACAAACACTTAAAAGTAAAGCATTACATGTCTGACCTAATAGCGAGTTTACTACTGGATATGGGCATGATTACTTGAACAGTTTTTCTAAAATCGGCAGTTAATGATATACTAGGTAATATTGTTAGTAGTACAAACTGCTTGAGTCAAACTGGTAATCATTTCAAATTAATAAAATATATTATTGGTTGATCGTGATTATTATGATAAACTAAAGCCAAGAATTTACTGCATCTCTAATAAAATAAACGAGCATTTTGTTTCGTTGATAATTTTAAAAATTAGTTTTATGAATGTTTGTATCTCAGCTGTACACCTTTTTATTGTGTAAACAGACATTTTCCTTTCGACTTCCATACATATTATCATGATTTGACCAATATCGCTCGGTTATAGATCATCTTTCAAAGTCAAGGTTAGTAGAGTCGTTGTCTTGTAATGTGTCTATGCATCGATAATTTTATAAAAGTTCTTAATCTAAAGATATTTTCCTTATGACTTCCATACATATACTCATTATCATGATTTGACCAATATCGCTCGGTTATAGATCATCTTTCAAAGTCAAGGTTAGTATAGCCGTTGTCTCATAATGTGTCTATGCATCGATAATTTTATAAAAGTAGAGTCTTTCGAATACGTACTTATCTCTGAAGTATATTCATAAAAGGTGTATCTATTTTTATATCATTTTTGCATGAATTTAATTTAATGATATTACTTATGATTTGATCTCCCATATAAGCAAGTAACAAGTAATAGTTTTCGCTATTTTCCACAAAGTAAAAATGTCATGGCAATATAAATTTTCCTATGCATTCTTTTTGATTATATAGTAAAAACTACGTAGTTATTCACTAATAGTTCTTTTGTGCGAAGTGTTAACATTGTAATTTGAATGTAAATTTACTCTAACTGATAAAATACAATTGACATTATTACCTTACCGATATTGATTACGATACCTGTAGTTTAATAGAAAACGTCAAAGCAAATTGTCATTATTATATTTAACAGAATTTCTTCAAAATTAATCTGACTTTTCGAGTATTTTTTTAATACAAAAGTGCACAACATAACATTTACACAAAAAAACACTTATTAGCAAAGCAAAGAGGAATGCTAGAGAAAACAATACAAAACAAGGTAAACTAAAACAAAATCAAAAATAATTTTCTCTGCATTGTTTTTAATATGTATTTTTTCGAAGTTAATATAAGGAGACTTCTTGGACCCTAAAATTCTATAGCTTTTTCCCGCCCATACTTCGATATTACACCTACAAGTTTCAATATAGAAAATGTTACGTGTTATTAATAGTTTTTATATTGGCATATAATGATAATTAATAAAATTTTAAAGTAATACTTGAAACGCTGCAGGTAGATAATTAAAACTCAAAAATAAGTTACCACAGCTTATACTTAGATATTATGTATGAATTAAATTTTAGAACAGTAGGCAAATACTTTTTATGCATTTAAGTAAACGGATTAAGATTAAAAGAAAGAATAACAAATGTGAAAGTTAATTCAAATCTAAATTAAGATATAGAGATGTGTACAATTAGAAAAAAAGAAATTAATCAAAGCTTAACATAAGATAAAGAGTTCGGATATAAGTGTGTGGGTTGTTTAAATAGTAAAGAAGTATATATAAAATTAGTAATTTAATGGCATAAAAATAAACATGAATGTAACCAAGGAGCAAAACGAGGGTCGCGTAGACCTTGTAAAATCAAATAGCCAATACGAGTGCGTCTTTAGAGCTCTCTTTTCTGAGTATATACCTAATGACGCTTGGACAAGAGCACAGAGACGAAAGGTGTTCCCAGGCATGAAAGGCACGTGCAATTCCGATTTCTCGGAGACTGGGATAGTCGTCACTGAAATGCTATCAAGTTTAACGAACAGAGCGCAAAAGGGTTTTAGCAACATCCCAAATGAGCCGACATGTCATCGACTAGCGCAGCAGGCAATCCTGTCTCTAGCCCTTTTTGATTACGTCGTAGACTCACAAAGCGCATGTGGCGATGCAGTAAGGATTTTTATCACGCACACGCGCTCGTAAGAGGTCAAAAAGACACTTAAAGATGCGCACATGAAAAGTACAAGTAGAAAATTAAGATAAAAACATAAGACGAAGGTTTCCCCTTTGTGATCGAAACACAGCGGATTCTGTTGCAAGTCTGACTGTCCGAGCGCGTCAATTTTTTGAAGACAGCGAGAGGTAAAGTGGGAAAATGTCTCTCTTTCTCTCTCTCTTTTGGACCGTTGCAAAGCCCATCCAATCAGTTAGCTGCCGAGTGGTGAGCGCAGATCCGTGTATGAAATGCACCGGGCAAGAGTTGGGTTTCCCCGTACGTGCCAAAGTTTGAAAATATTCACATCCTTGTTCGCGCTCTCGGCTAGTAGAGAAAAATAAGTAACGTTATGTACAAAGGCAAGCCGCATATTTTGTCCATAAGGTGAGAGTATATTTCAGCTTGACAGATTAAAAAGAGAGAAAGTGACGATTTATAGCATAAGCCGCGCATCTATCCGAAACATATCCGACCTATTAGAAAGATCGCTAGCGTCTAGTATAAAGAGGCAAAAAGCCGATTTCAATCCATATTACTTTATATAAATTGATATTAATTAAAACGAATTTACAAATACTATAGAGGCTATGAAGACAAAATCGTTCCATTCATTAATCAATTTGTGGTAGAACAATTAGAACGCAGAGAATAAAGATAGAGTTACGCGAACACGCACTGTTAGGCAGAAAAACAGCTCAAGCGAGATATTAAAGGTAGTGGCTCAAATCGAATACTTAATGGTAGAACTTTCCTTCCTAGAGGATGCATCTAAATGTCCTCTCTCTGCACTTGTCGACAAGAGAGAGGAAAAGAACGTGTGTACATTGGGTCACCTGACCTGCGCAGGTACGTGCTTGTTCATTGGTGAGTGCGTGGCACATGTCGGGGCACGTGTCTTAGTGTTTTGGTAGGGCATTATAACTTAAAATATATTTTTCTTTAATTCCATTTATTAAAATTCCTTTAGATTCACCTTTAGAACTCGTAATATCTTTATGAAAAAATAAACAAATTTAAATCAAAATCATACAAAGGTTATCGAAATAAGAAAAATAGCTTCATGCAAAGTTTGTCGAGGAAGAATAAGGAGAAAAGATGAAGAAAAAGAAATCAGCAAAAGTGACGCGGCGAAATACATGGTTATTTATTAAAATTCCAGTCACGCGCGCGCATTACCAAGTTCCTCGGTTAACAGTATAGTGCCCGCGGCATGACGATTATGACCAAGTGTGGCCCGCTTGAGAAATACCTAAAGGTACCTTTTGTTTCTCGTATAAATATTGCTGCAAGCTTTTTTTCCTCCCTTTGTTGGCGTAGCGTTGCGACTTGAATTCGCTTGTCAGTTTTGACTCAAATTTCTGCACAAACGTGATTTTCTTACACCGTAGTCTTGCAACAGCAGTAACAACAACTCACTTCAAAATATCAAAACTGCTAAGCGACCGCACATAGCGATTATGCTATTTCGTAATTAGTACGGTTAATTATTCGTACTTTATGAAGTATAATGTGCATGTGCATTTGAACTACTTGTTTTTCATGAAACTATTGTTTCTCTCTTTGGTATGACAAATTTTAACATGCTTAATGGATTTTATAGAACGTAGTACGTTTAATAGATATTGTCGCTATAATTAAATATCAAGAGCCGTTACATTCAGGATCTAATTACTGTAGTTGCGTGTACTAACTAAAGGTCTGTATTATAATGCTAATAATTTCAAAATGACTGTTCGCCTGTTTAAATGTGGAAAATAAATGACTAAAAGTTTGAAAGCACAAACATCCACATTCTGTATTAACAATCCCGCAGCAGTGATATTTGTAATATTATATTTACATATCCCCTAGATTTTTTAACGAAATAACAACGCTGTAGAAATGAAAAAAAAATTTAATTAACTGGAATCAGAATAGTCAAGTGATTAATGCATAAACAATAGATCTCAAGAAAAGATGAGAAAAAACGAGAAAGAGATGGAATTTTTCTTCAAGAAAGAAATAAAATGGGAGCTATATTTAGATGCGCTTGGTAGATAACGACCGAGCGCTAACCTCATTTTCTTCTCTCTCTCTCTTCTTCGAAGAGTGAAATCCAGATACATTTGTATAGTGACGCGATGCTCACGAAAGTTGAGTCAGTCGCATATCGTATTGGGAACCTCCATCCTCCCCCTCCTTCTCTCTCACAAAAGAAAATCTGCCGATAATCGTATTCGGAAAGCATTAATAAGCACAAAGATCTCATATACATATGAATATATATGAGACCAGTCTCTTACGCGCAGAGATACGTGTTGGGTCTCCCGATCTTCATCTAGTAAAGTCGCCACTGCACACAACACGCGCAGAATTAACTTCTAATCTGATTAGCTATACGCTTGCTGCTTCAGGACTATACATACACGCACGCGCGCACGCGCGCGCTCTGTTTCCGTTTTAATCGTATTACTAATGAAATTTTACTTATTAGCTGTTTCATTTACTTGCAGGAATTAGAATAATGTTATTTTAATTACAAACCCACGATATTTCCATGTACTTTGGTAAGTTGCAGCTCTACTTACTTATTACGAGTATTAAAGTTGATGGTTAAACTAATTTACACTCGCTGAAAGTTTCAAGGAAAGCCCTATAAAGTACAGAGAACATATGTATATGTTCAATTTTTCTGTCAACGTCAAAAATTTGAAAGCACTATGAGAAAATTAAAAGTTGATATAAACGAAAAATATCATAACTACGTAGGAAAGAAAATGCAACTTTCTCAGTAATTATAGAGTTTGATTCCCCTCGTATTTTACTTATAGACACCTAACGACAACGAAATATTACGATTGGTTGTATACCTTCGAGGTCGAATACATTAATACGAAGGTATTAAATTGGAACGGAGAGAAACAACGGGTGTGCGATAACCGAGTTACGAGTATATACACATTGTACACCGTGGCCACAATAATATGACGCGGCTCAGCCATACGCGCACTGGAAATGAGCGTTCTCGTTAGACGATAAGCCACGCAACGTTATCCTTCGTTGGTTCGAAGCTTATAAAAGCATGATACGTTCTGTTAAAATATTATACTTTTTGTAACAATTATTAGTATTTATTAAAATGGACAAGACGAGCCCTGTTATTGTTAATTTTTATTCTCATGAGAGAAATAATCGTATAAGTATTTTTATCTATAAGGATCAAATAGTAGAAGCAAAATAATATGTCCATTGTAGTGTCTAAAGTAATTTCGTTTCTTGAGATTATTATTGAAGCTTATTACGCTTATTTGACGCATTTACATTTATAAAGTACGATAATACTCTGCAAAAATGTGAAAGTATCTGAGTTAAACGCTGGTGAAGATGTAAGTAAATATAGCAGCAATATGATATGCACATGCAGGTCGACATGGGGAGTTGAGAGAGGGAGTATAGAGAGAAAGCCACACGCGCTCGGAAAGGGAAATGAGAGGAAGGCGTGCTACCGCATCCTCAAGTACGTAGTCGAAAGCTGCGTGATTACGTAGAGCAAGCATAGCGTGAGAGCTAGGCACTGTTTACTCATGCGTTTAGTAATTGTGAAAACTCAAGGATCTCTTGCAAAACTTGCTCTTTCACTTTTTCTCTTCTTCATCTCATCTTCGTTTTTCCTGCGTCTCTCAGACATCTGTTTGTATTTATGCTTAATTTATCTGTCGTTTAATTAAATGCATTATATTTATTAGTACAATTACATTTATACGCTTATAGATTAATTTTGAACTTTAGTTCGTATCGAAAAGAATCATGATCAATGAAAAGAGTATAATGTCAAATTTTGGGGTTGTTAGTTTTGAAACGTACATACGCTAAGACTCTCGAATTAACTTGGTTCATGCATTCACAGTAAACAAGAAGTACCCACTTTTCTTCAACACGGGTTTATACATAGAAACTAATATGAAACTTGACACAAATTTTGAGTTCCTAACTTAGACTGAGGGTCTATTTTTATAACATTGAAGGAATGAATGGAAGTGAGTAACTTGACATTTTGCATAAAATTGTAACAAGGAATTCGTTTTTTTATCCTTAAAAGACTTTTTTACCAAGCTGCATTCCCGCGTGCAACGATCCCTATTTTCATAAAAACTATCGAATGGACGTACATTATGATCAAAACGTCAGTATTTGTAGCAGCTGTTTTTCGTTCTGCTCCTATAATAGCTTAACCTCCACGCTGAGATATTAATACGTTGTCTATTTTAGTAATCAAACAATTGGCAATAAACAAACCGAATCACTATTTTAGAGTGTTGAAAGCAGTTGAGATTTAAGTGAGTACAGCAGCCGCAACGTTTGTAGTGGAAAGCCGGTGCAGGAAAGCAGGTGTTAAACAAGACGAATTGGCAGGCGTTCTCAAAATGAGCTGTAATACACGCTGAGCTACAACGGCAACGGCTATAAACAAAGGGTAGGACGCGAGCTTGCACGCAATTACGGCGCGCGCCTCGCATAACAACGAAATCCAATTCGCCGACGTAAATCCATCACTATGCACAGTACGTCGGAAGGAGGTAGCACACTGAGTAACGAGCTTCCCATGCAATTGAATTCTTTTTATGTCTTTTTTTAAGAAAAGAATATTTCAACTTTTTATGAGGATTACAAATGACGCAATTGTAAAGAATTATTCCGATGAAATTTTTTTTTTCAGAATATAAACAGAACTTTGCATTGTGTTTCAAGTTTATTTAATGACAAGCTTTTAATACAAAAAACAATTTTTAACCATCTCTAATTGTACAATTGTTGATAAATCTTGCATAATTGTACACAAAATGAACTACGTCATCATAGTTTTCATATTACGATTTTCCAAGTTAGACTATATTGTACATAGAATTTTCATTATTATTCTTTCACACTCAACACATTATACAATGAATTTTTGGTAAACGCAATCAATGCGATTCAATGTAGCTATAATAACTTACCGATTCAATTAATGAAACAAATACATAAAACGTACACTACATCACAAAATCGTTATCAAAATCTCGTTCTTTTTTATTTTTTAGCAACGATATCCCATCATTTTTTTAAATTGCTGTTCAAGCGTGAATCACGCCAATGGTAAAGACGACACGTAAATTGAAGTGGATGATGGATATAGACAAACAAAAGCATACTATAGTAGGTATCAATTGACTGAGCGCTATATGGAAGACAAACAATTGCGCGAGCAAAAAAAAGAGCCAAAGGTACATTGTCTATGCACGTATGTACCAAGTACACACTACTAAAAACTCCAAGTGATTCTATACACATATCTTTTCTGTGCAAAGTGAGAGAGAGATAGGAATATATATATATAGTGAGAGAGAGAGAGAGAGAGAGAGAGAGAGAGAGTTTGGGTTTGTAGAATAAAAAGGAAGTGCGTGCTATTGACAGAAATCAATAATGTAAACAAACAACTGTAACCATGTGCTTGGTGCTTCGTTAACGAAACTGATGCTTGGTAATGACCGACGGTACTTGTGCCTCTAGATGGTTGTCCTTTGCTATTGTTCCTGCTAACAAAATGCACGCGATGTGTATTTTGGTCTTTTGAATGTAACTTACTTTTTTTATATCCAATGAGATCATTTTTTTATATTATATCCATGATATTTATTCGTAGAAATGACATACATTTCTTTTAAACAATACTTCTAAGGCATCCATCGATCAATTTAAAATCATTATTTGATTTCAATAATTGCAGAAAAAGACACATGTAATCGAAATTGAAAATGTTAAATATTTATTGTAAATAAAGGTCGATACAGTTTTTTAGTCGTTAAATACTATTCATTTAGCCAATCTTGTATATTTTATTCTAAATAGGGACGAATTTTCGTCAATGAAGGTTTAAGATACAGAAATAATCTGAAAAAAGTAAATATATAAATATATGTATATATTTGATATATTTGATATGTACAATATGTCCTTCAATTTTCTGAAAGAAAAATAATTAAGTTAATAAATTGTCTTTTAATTTACTAGTGTGATTATTTTATAACAATTCAATTTACTTATTATCAGTTTCAGTTTGATTTCACAGGCATTCCAATAAATTGAGCATATTAACAATAAAAATAACTTATTCAAAGTACCTACGAAATAACTCGATGAAACAAACCAACGTCCACTCGAAAATTTACAGTTTTATAGAAAAAATATACGAGAATGCAACAGCAAAGCGACGGCATCCTCGCAGGATTTAAGGCTAGACAGAAAATCGAGAAATAACGATGTTAGGGTAACGACCATGACAAAGTAACGACCGATAGAAAATGCATAATTTTGCATCTATTTAACTTACGCGAGACTCTCTAATGTGCCGAGCGACGCGCTAGCAACTGTCACTTGTACTCAACCTGAGTTATATCGTAGAGTGACGACTAAGTGCTTCGGCCTCGGACTGGCTCAGCTTCTTTATATAATCCTTTCATCATTTTATTTTCTCCCAGACAACGCTACAGATTTTCATCGGTGCCGCAAATCCTGTTTGCCTTTTCTTCTGGAGCACTCATAAATTATTTCTGCATTACGACTCCTCATTCTTTTCAACAATGAATAGGTCGACTTTCTTGTCCAGAAAGTGATGATGTTTTATGTCTGAGTATGTCACTTCACATACCATCAATCCTTAATTTGTCTGCAGTTTTACCATTAAAGATACGAAGGGCACTTTCTCGACCCAAACAAAAGGCCAAGAATAATAATAACGAGAATGAGCTATCATTAAGCTTTGTCAATGTATTCTTGTGATTGAATATTCCACAACATACCGTAATTTACAATTAGAAAAAAAGATCGTATACCATGACCAAATACAAGTAATCAAATATCACTACTTCATTAAAATAAAATCTCTATTTCGACAAAGTGCTCAGATTACCAGGACTACCGCGTTTATTATTGTTTATTTTTTGTGGAATATGTTTACATAGTAGGGTTTGTTGCCACCACCACCACCTTTGGCACACAGGAAAACAGAAACAAATAGAATAGCAGCAACGAGAAACAAGTACGAACCGATATTACGTTTTATTCAGTTTCACGCTACAAGAGACTTGTCGCTTTGAAGTATTCCGCCGCTCGTTAACTTTACTCAGGCTTGAGGTCTCGTAATTACATTTACATTCAGCACCAAGCGCGCGCGTGCTCTCGCGCTACGCGTGTCCCTTAATTTTCAACTCCAGTTAGGCAACGGGCTTCCCTTTTTAGCGAGAGCGTGCACGCCACCCACGCGCCGACCGGCTTGATGATGATCGTCGTCACCACAGCAAGGAAATTAGGATGATTAGAGGCACTATTCCGATGCCAGTGTGAAATTACGTCTATTCTACGTCCTTTTGGACAGAGCAAAAGCTTCTTTTTTGTCTAGAGAGAAAGAGGTGAGGGAGGAGGGAGAACGAACTTTAATCATCTCGTACCTCGAGAAGATTAATTGGCCAGGGCGTAATTGAAGTTATGAAGCATAATAGCTCAGACCGATCTGACAATTTCATTGACTTGCTGTCACTTACTTTGCCAAGAAGGTACATTCTTATCAACGCCAAGGATACTTAAGTCCGCAAGCTACAAACGTTCATTCGGCTAAGTATTTAATCTTTGGATGGAAGAGATGACTTCTTCATTACACAGCGAGTATTGTACCGTCTTTTCAGTTGAATCTGTACTTAAAACAAGCCGTTATAAAGTGTTCGTTTCCTTTTGGTTTATTCAGCATCAAATTTTGGTTCTTAACTATACATAATTCGTATATTGTTATTATAAAACTTTTGTATGCGCCATATGCGCTTCTTCTTTAGAATAGGGTATAATTGTAGCTCTATCAATTAGGAGTCCGGCAATATTAGCCCCATCACATGCCCACCTCGTAAAGGACGAGTGAAAGGAGATGACAAAAAGGTGATAGTTGCAGGCTGCAACGCGTTAGTACTCGAACGAATACCCACGTACACTCGATTCTGAGGGTCTGTGGGGCACGTGTGGTGAAAACCCAACGTGTACTCCCCACATGTCCGGCATGCTCTTCGCGTGTAACCATAACCGGGAAAATACGGGTTGCACGGTAGACCCTAAATGGCTACGCCCTCGCGTTTCGCGGATTGGGCCACCAATGATATAAAGAGTAGGGACAGTACGTTGCGGGCTCCTCTCCGTTCCTTCTTTGATTGTATGCGACTGTGTCCGCTTCATTTACGCGTTCCATTTTCATATCGCGACTTGCGCGCATTTGTGTGTGTTTGTGCGGTTGAGTGTGCGCTAGTGCAGACGTGCATTTATTCAGTTACTCGATACAACCAGCGGAGCCTTCCTGCAGAGCTAAGGAGAGGGGTGCCTGCTACCTTAGCAGAGGAAGCGCAGCTTCCTCTGGGGTGTCTTTTGCCTTTTCTTTTGAATCACTGCAGCTAGGAACGTTAGCGAGGGCTGTCCCCGTTTGAGCTACGTTCGCGCTATCAAGGCAGGAACACTTCTCTTCCTCTCTACATACCTTCTTATCGATGAGATCATGCGTGCATCATACTGGTAAGCAAGCAACTCTATTTTATATTGAATAGCCATTCATTCATTCATTCCTACCGAAAACCTATATTTGTACAGGTTAAGCGAACCTTATCTACCTCACCGTGTTGCACTGTAATCGATTTGTCTTGTTTCGTGCATTGAGATTCATGTATTGATTCCTTTATATAACTTATTATGTAATGCATTGTATTTAGAAGACTTTTCCCCACTCATGTCTGGGGTTTTTATGCCGGATGAATAGTATATGCTATTAAATACTTATCCCGTCTAAACGATTTCTGTGCTTATTTGTAATATATCACACCCTATTCAATCGTTTGGAATTACGTCTAAACGAACTCCAGCACTTTAAGGTGAGACTTATTTCACTTCTTTACCTAGTTTATCATGATCTTACCATCTAAGCTAAACAACTTTGATGTCACAATTACTAATTCAGTCAAAACTTTTCTTCTCCACAAAAATTACTTGACGTTCATATTTATTTATATTTGTGTTTGATGAGATTTTGTTATTATTGGTATATACGAGTATAAACTTCAATTAAAATTCACTATATTTATTAGTTCGAGTGTAAGAGGCAATTTCCGAGGAAGCACAGCGCAGTCAATTCTCGCGTTACGCGCTGTTTCTCATTTTCCCAACAAGTCCACTGGCCAGATCCCTCGACAAAGGTGAGTCTGTGCACCTCCGTCCCTTTCAATTCGCGCCCGTTTTCATTTGCCTTTTCCGTAATCCCTGCGCGTAAAGCTCGTACGTCTCTTTAAGAGCTTTATATAGAGATTCGCTTGTTGCTTTTCATGTTACTCTCTGCTGACATTATGCAATCTGAATTGAAAATAAAACTACTAGAGTATGATTTTTGTAAAATAATTTTCAAAACAGTATTTCACAATTTTTCTTTGTGAACCATTTCTCTGTAGATTGTATTCAACATTATGTTACTAACTAACAAAAATTATTTTTTTTATTAAAAAGAATGATAAAGAATTATTTCTTTTTGTTAAAAAGAATGATAAAGAAACCTGTATAAAAAAGAACGTCCATACGTTTCATTTAATTTCTTTCACGAAAGTAATCTCGTTGAAAAAAGTCAAACATACTGAACAAGATTTTTCACAAATTCATGAAGCATGCACGAATCGTAAAAACCTTTTCTTAGTAACGTTCTTGGCGTAATAAACAAGCAAGCGAACGATTTTTACGCGTCGATATAAAAGTTGCGCGTGGAATCTCAAACGTTCGCCGATCGATAACGACAGAGCGCATACGTGCAATGGAGATGCATCCGGTACCGTAAAAGCACTTGCCGTAGCGAAAACGCTCTTTACTCTTTGTACCGTTGTGTTCTATATATGCGAGAATTTTCCAGCCGGAGAAAGGATCTGCATTGCACTTTCAGAAATATTCTTGGATCGTTGCTTTATAAACGCTGATAACGTCGACGCAGCTTTTGCTCTCTCGCATGTGACAAAAAAATACAAAAAAAGAAGTCAAGGTATCCAACTGTCACGTATGGGAGTGCACAATTTCTTCCCTTTCTTCAGCATTATTAAAGTGTCTTCGTAAGCTCTTTTTGCCTTTCTCATTTCATATGCTTTGTGCCCACGTTTTATTTCACACTATGTCTGTTATTCGGTCTTTTTTGGAGCATGTCTCAAGATTAAAATATGGTGTAGATTATTTCGTCGCTGAACACTGTTGCGAAAGATTCTATCATTGAAGTTGACAAGTATTTTTCTATAAAATCGTACGTTCTCATCAATATTCATTCTCGCTAACATTTTAATACTGTTTGTCTTGAAATTGCTACTCTTACAAATAATAAATTGTTGTTTTAAATGCCAACCGACACATTTATCAAAAACATACTTTGATTTTGAAATTCCAATAAAAATAGAGGTAATATTGTGAGAAATGCATTTCACCCTAAAATATTGATCACTCATATAAAGAAAATCTCTTTCACGCACGTACCGTTATAATTACCATATATATGTAGGTACAAATAGGAACCTTTGATTTTCCCTTGCAATTCATTCGAAGTTTTTTTAGACTTTCATTTCCTTTCATGTCTGGAGTAGAAATGCAATATTATTGAGATAACTCGGGTAAACGCGCTTGACAGCGCAGAGTTAGAGAGAGAGAGAGAGAGAGAGAGATAGAGGCAAGTTTTCGTCCTCTCTCTATCTGCTTCCCTCCCTCCTTTTTTCTTGGGTATATACACGAAGGCTGAAAATTTATTTTTCAGCTTCCCTTCGTGCTTTTTTTATGTAATATCCCCACCCTTCAATTTATACATCTATGCATTATTAAGAGCTACTAAACTTTGCAAATCTCGCATCTATATACGTTTATTTATTTATCATTGAAGCAGACATTTGTTTATTCCGTTAGGCTGATTTAATGATCTTTTCTACATACTGAATCATGATAAATAGGGAACAGATATGATGTCAAATAATACAATCGATCAGCTATTGGGCCGAACGTTTAATAATCAAATATTATCATTTCAAAATTTGTAGATTATCGTACCAAAAATAGTAGATAAAGATTTCGAAAACCCAACGATTGAAAGTTTACCTGTAAACGGATTGGAAATATTTCTATCATCCCCGAGCAATAAAAATGTGTTGTAGCATAGAAACAAATGTACGTTTATATAGACATTTGTCCTAATGGACACCATATTTGTGCATCTAACTGGCAACAATTTCAAATATAATTGATAAAGTCGACGTTTAAAAAAATTAAAAAAATTTTATGTTTTACATTACTGTATAAATTAACTTCCATTTTCAGAAAAAAATCATATGAAAAATCCTTCTGTTCTCTATTACTCTATTGTGTGAGTTTTGGAAAGCGCTTTGTAATACAATTAAAAAAAACAAAGAACTTAATGCGTACATGCTAAATGCAAGAAGATATGAATCAAAATAACACGTTTAATACATTTCAAATTATATCAATATTATATGAACAATAAAAACTATTCGCAGAATAACATACTTTTAAGGTGTGAAAAAGACATACCAATAAAAGTTAAAGTTACCGCAGGCGGTGGTAAATATAAATTAAAATAGATATGCTATAAGTTGAATGTTGTTAATATTAAACTTTCATCGTGTAACGAAAGTGAGTTAATCTTATATTCTCTACATCGTAGAAGAATTTATCGTTCTCTACTTTAATTCGAATTCTTTATAACCAACGATTTATTTCGGAAATTTATATTATTATACTAAATACTAAACCAAAAACTGTCAATATTTATGTATTTTATGTTTTCTGAAAACGTTAACAATCAACAATTATAACTAACGCAATCCCATTTAGCAACAAATTATTGTCGAGTTACGATCACGACCTGCGTAAATTCCAAAGGAAACCGCAAGAGCAACTTTGCGCAAAGTTTTTTTTTGGACGTAAGAAGAAATGAAAACCGAGACATTTTACGGCGAGGCTAAGAAAACAGTCGCCACTGTATTTTCAGACTGCCTTAAACGTGCTCCACCAACTTTTCTTCTTTATTTATTCGTCCACTTATCCACGGCCCTAGTAGAAACTACCGACTTTGCGAGTCACTGCTTTACAGGATCAAGATTTTTATATTTATAGAAGGGCAACGTGCGTGCAGCGCATAGCATTTATGCGATTATTCACATTTTGTTTCCATTTTACTGCCATCTTATTCATGCTTTGCTTCTTCTTGTTTCGGATACTTCTACGTCTAGTTAGCTAAGTTATACTTTTAAATCATAAACATCTTCGTTCTGATTTTATTGTAAGTATACAACAGCAGTTTATCTTACAAAACTGAGCTCATTCATTATTAATGAATCTAAAAATACAGTTTTTATTAAACGAAAGTTCAACGTAATGAAATGAAGAGAAAAGAAAACAAGAAATTGTCGCATAAAACCAAACATACTTTTTTGTTACACAAAGTTTACATCAATATTGATTTTTTAGGTTATTTTTGCTAAAAATAAGTCATATCCCCAGACACTACGATATTGTCTAGCCTTTCAAACACCTTTCAACCCTCCTCATTCGACGAGCTATACCAGACACAATAAAGAAAGTTTTTTTCCCTACCTTTCTTGACGCGTACCTCGTAATAGCCATCAAGTAGACAACAAGTTTATAATTCTTTTTTTATAACTCACGCACTTTAAAACATTTTCATTAATTATTGACATACACGTCTAAAAGACGACTGACGTTTGGTGACCTCATTACACGCATATTATTTAGCGAGCACGTTACAAGGAGGCGATCGCGTGCTTATGGGCGTATTAGCTTATGCACAGCTATATCATAGATCTGCATGCACGCAATGGCAACTATGACTTTGAGACGATATGTACTGCCGATGTAATGTTTTTACCTTCTCGTGATTCATGTGTATAATTTACCGTGACGTTTCGGGGAGAAAAATCAACCACTTCATATTTCACCGTATTTGAGTATGTAGTAATTTATCAATGATGCCATTTTTTTTCTTCTTCTTTGTGGTAGTATCAGATTTTATATTTTATTACTGCTTATATTGTTTCTACTGTATTGCTACACTACAATTATGTTGTAAATGATATAAATACTTTACTATGAATTAGCGAAAAAATAACCATACAAAATAATTTTTATTCACAGCAGTTTTATGATCCATATCACGAGGTAATATTCAAAAACCTAAGCTCTGTTTATTAACATCCAATGGTTTATTCGACCGTTAAAATTATCTTTCGGAAAAGCTCGCTTGACCACAAAACGCGATGTTTCGAGTGCAACTCGGAAACAAGTGTGCGAGTACTCTTCGGTCGAATGGAGGGTGAACGCAAGTATTACTTTTTCAACGATCATTATCGTGGTACGCGAAATGGAAGAATGAAATGTAATTGATGGACCGCGTTAAATGCGAAGGGTGTTATCGGTACGCCCGCGCTACCATCCCATTTATCTCTGGATTTTCACACACGCTTGCAAAATGTGAGTGTGTATGTGTACGCATTGCCTTTCTCTTTCTCTCTCTCTCTCTCTCTCTCTCTTTCCCTCTCTCTTTATTCCCTCCATTCGATTGCTCTTTCAAAATGATATATTAAAAATTTTATCTTGAAAAATGTCGGTATTTATTGGCTAGATTGTACTGCAATATCATCTTTATTAATTCGATATTTCATATCGAATGCTTACAACGATAGTATAACGATTTCTATTTTTCTATTTTAAAATGAGAAAATCGTTTTCACTTTACTAATCAATTGGAACTAATCGTTAAAAGAATTTTAGATTAAAAAAAACTTGCATTAAGTATATATTTATAAGATTGTTATATTTTAAAATCGAGCACTTAAACTAGTTGTTTTTGAGTACAATTCGACGTTTGTTAAGATAAATTTGTCTTTGTATAATTGTATCTAAAAATTAAAATTGTGTGAAGAAAATGTATAAATTATCGATTGTTACAGAACTTCCCCTATTATGACTAAAAATATTAAAAAATCTACTACCGGTCCTCAAAGTAAATTTGCTGAATGAGCGTTAATAAATGCTATCGTATCCTTGAAAAAATAGAAAGCAATGGAGGGAGCGAGCCCTCACAGAAAGGCTATCAGGAATGAGAAGATAAGTGGATTTCATAAAAATCCGTACAGCGTTCAAGAGGCAATTGGAAGGCGCAGTCGGGCGTTTACTTGTTGGTAGGAGACTTGGGCTTATTCTTCTTCCACCGAGACAAAAAGCGCGTTCGCCTCCCTATCTCGAAAGCTTTAAACCCTGTCTCGAGCGGCTTCTTGTGCAGTACTTTACACCCTCCATTTCCTCTTCTTTGCCTGCATTTCTCTCTCTCTCTCTCTCTCTCTCTCTCTCCTCTCCTCTCTTCTTTTCTTTCTTTCTCTCTCTCTCTTGCTTCTGTTGTATTCAACATCAGCATCGGATTACTGGAAATTTAATAATGCATTAACCATGAATTTAATCATTCGTGAAAAAATCTGCTCCAATCTATTGAATGATGGTCGACATTTTTCTGTCATATAAAAGATTAAATTATAGGTAAAATGAAACTGCCTAGAAAATATAGTTGTGAAATACAAGTAATATCGAAATTCGGTTTAAAAAATTCAGAAAAAATCGTTTGAATAGTATCTTTTCCATTCGGTGTCAAATTTAAAAGCGGCACACCATTTTCGAAAGTAATACTCGCTCATGAATTTCAATAGCACCCAAACGATATTCATGAATGCAGAGGCAAGTTGAAAATTAGAGCAAGCTTAAACTCGGCATTTGGACTTGGCTCGAAGGTAGAATCTTGATGTACTTCGAACTTTGATTGATTGGTCTCAAACTCCTGCTACAGCATTTCCACTGACCTACATGTCGGCTTATTTCTGTCATCTGATCAAATCAATGACCATGCAAATACCATATTGACATTCGGAGGAAATATTATTCATATAAAATAAACTTTTTTCTGACCAATTTTGAAGCATTTTAGATTTAAATAAATCAAGTTAAATAAATTTGTGATATATTTTGAGTAAACCTTAATGTTTAGAGTTTCGAAAAATATTATATCTAATATGATTTTCTTACCATTGACTATAGCTAAATTTGAAAATAAAAAAAGAAAATACACGAAACCAAAGAGGAAACAAGACTAAGAGCTGAAACTTTTCACTGTGGTGCTTTCACGGCAAAAAGTACGACATAGCTGCCGGAGTTGAAGGCACTCTATTACACAGTAGCATCGAGAGAAGCTGAAGTGGGCGAAGGAGACCAAAGAAAACAACATATATGCCATATCGAAGGTGATAGTGCAGCTCGCCGTGCGGTATCCGCCCTTCTGCGCTTTGAAATCCGCAATTTGACCAAAAGAAAACCGTCCACAATGGCGAGGTTAGTCCGCAGCTTTGCGTTTTACATTTTACTTTCGGATACAAAACTCTTGGTAAAATCCTTGAACTGATCCTTCTCAATATTTGCTCAAATATTGTGATTAGGCATTTTTCGTGAATTTCAAGCAGTATGTTTTTCTAAATGACTATTCGAGATATTATAGCTACTATTTTTATCATGTGCGTCCATTATTATTTTAGTCAAGCGTATCGATATTAATTAAGCATAATATCGTCCAGTTAACCTACCATTAATATTTTTATCTTTATAGTATTTAAAGTTTTCATAAAAATTCCTAAATTATCATGGAAAATTGAAAATATTGTACAATATAAGATTAACAAAAGCACATTGTTACGTTCAATAATGATGTAGAGTCGAGAACAAACCTAATCTTGCGCATCAAGCATTAATTTCACAAGCACACAGGTGTTTATTGCGTAGCCACCGATGCCTTAATCTCTACGGTACTCTACATCTCTGTCCTCTGTTGGTCAGTGTAACACCATCAACACGATAACAATCGGATTATGTAATAACATTCTCCTTCTCAGCAACGCACAAGATTTTATGCAAGTCAATCTACGGGTGCGTGAAAGAGAGCGTTCTCGCCGTTGGAGCTACGCCAGAGCACGATTGCTTTTTGAGTGGCAATCGAGAGAGGAATATCGAGTTTCGAAATTGAGCTTCCGCTAGAAAGAGAGAGAACCTGAAAACGCATGCAATTAAATGGAGAACCGTTTTTCATCGATGCGCGCTTTATTCTGTAGAGAGAAAAAGCCGCGATAAATTTTCCACGCACGGTCAGTTCATTTCTCGGGTCACGCGCGAGTTATTGATTTTCATACGCGACCGTATGAGGACTATTTATTCTTCTGTATTATAATAAGATCGTCGACCTCGTACAACATTTTTATTGATTATAATATGTTGTACGCGCAATTTTCTTGAATGATAGCTGAATGAAAATAATGAAATTTTTTTTAAATAAAAAAATGTTTTTGTTTCACTTAAATTAGATAAATCTACTTACTTTTAATATAAGAAATAAAAACTATAAGCCGACCAATCAAATTATATCAAATTAACTTTCCTCAATTCACAGATTTTTCGATTTTAAAAATATTGATCTACATATGGGTATGCAACATTGAGATACATGTGATATGTCGATCTGATCAGATTAGTGGCATTTTTTTCTGGTAAAAGTAACCATCGTATCACATAGAAGATTTCATTCACTGTTCAAAGACAGTTTATATAAATAAAAAATAAAGACTTCTTTAAAATAACTTGATAACAAAGGTTTTTATCATTGAATCGTTTCAAAGAATTATTAGAAAATTATTATTATTATTGACAACTTCAGATTTTCCCTTTCACGAGATCCTACTCACTTTAATATGATAATCGAAATAAATCATATACTCTGAAGCTACTTTCAAAGGCAACTCAGAAAGTTTATTTAACGAATAATTTACGTTTACAATTAGTTCATTAAAACGAACTGTAACAACTCCTGCCGAATAGTAATCGTAAACGAGTAGAGCAAATGTCATTGTGCAAAAAAGCGCAAATCGTGTAAATATGTAATCTGCATCTTTGTGCTTATAAATATTTAGTTATTAACTATCAACCTATCAACGAAATGTTAAACAAAATTTTGTCTTCTTGAGAAAGCGGTTAATAGATTTAATCCAAATTTAAATAAGTTTTGCTTTTCAGCTTGTGTATGATCTTAGAAATAATCCCCTGCACATTTTTTTGGAGATCGGTTCACTGTCTAAATATAAATGAATTATATATAAGGAAAAGTAAAAAATATTATACGATAATCATTAAAGAACAAAAAGAATTATTGCTATATTTAAATTGCCTCATTTAGTTGTATAATTTTACGAATTGTATTAGAAAAATAGTAACATAAAAGGTGTTTAATAAATTGTAAACTACCATCAAATAGCACATCTTTTTTATACAATTTCATAATTTAGTTTTCTAACCCATGAGTGCAAGACTCAAATTATGTTATTGTGACGAATACTTCCCATTTTTTAGAGCTTACACATATGCAACGCAACATACATAATGTAACACAAATCATAATATTTATATAAACACAAAGATCTACACAGATTTACCACAATAAACAAAATACCCAATCATCTATTTATTGCCTTATTTGGAACAATACGTTATCACAATATATAGATATACCAGAAAATTTTAATGGAAGACGAAAATATTATTTTCAATAAATTTAAAGGGTTTAACAGTGAACAAAGAAGCAAATTTTTTTTTAGGTATTACATTTAGGCATCTATTGATCACAATCATGTTTTCACTGGGTTTCATAGAAAACATTTAATCCGAGATTTTAATTAATTATTAATCCATTATAAACAATTATAATTATTAATTCAATTATGCTTAAATAGTCTATACGATTATCTTTTCAATTATATAAATTAATTCTCAATCGAACCATTAGTTAATAAGTTATTAAGTTCATAATATTACTTTATTTACAATTAATAAATAAAATCATTATATACGATCATGATACATCAAATTGAAGTTATTTTGTTGTTGTTCCAATTTAAACAAATTCTGTTTAAATTGGATATTGGATCGATGCATCCTACGCGGGGTTATTAAAATTCATAAATATTTTATATATAACAGAAAAAAAGGAGAGTCTTTCTCAAATACAATGCCAAATCTCTGGTATAAATAGACCCATTTTGCACTGCGAAAATCAGAAGCTGAAAAGTGGTAGAGCTAAGCAGGTCTCTATACTGGTCTGAAATAAACACGATTCGTTCAATACGGACTTTTTTATTTAAACCTTGCTACACTTCTTACTCTCATTGAGATATGTTATAAGATCAACTTTTAAGGTTAATCCCTCTAAAGCTAAGAGTAACTTAGAATACTTCTTCCCACCTCCTCCTGCTGTTAAATTCAACTTTTGAGCCCAGTTCCTCAAAAGCTAAAAGTAATTAAAAGCTATCCTTTCCTAATAAAATTATTCTGTAGTTCAACTCGGTGAGCCCAATCCTTCTTGAGCTAAAAGTAATACGAAGTATTTTTTGCCTATCCTTATTATCCTTTCGGTACTATCTCAATTATAAAATGTATCAACACCATACGAAACTCAACAAATACTGTGATAATTTTAAAATTGGAACCGCAATGCATTCAAGAAGTTCCAACTCTGAACTCGGCAATACGGCAAAACTCTGAACTCAAAAATACAGCGCACCCAGATAATATAAATAATTGTGTAATACGTAATAAAATTAAAAAATTTACTTAAACAATGACAAAATCATTTTCGTTATCCTGCTGTTTTTCAAATTAACACATTTCCGAAAAGTTAGGTTATGTTGCAAGTACATCTGTATATTGGAAATAACAATTTCTATGATACATAACATTGAAGAACTAATTAAACCAATAAATATAACTAAGAGATGTGACGCAAACTCGTTAATTTCAATACTAGAAGAACTCAAAATGTCTTTTCGACAACGTAGTGTCTTGTATTTCCACCTTTTCATTTGTCGAAAACGTAGACCAACTTCAAAAAGTCTCGCTGTCCTAAAGATCATATGTAAAGATTTATTTGTTGTATCATTGTACTAAATAATAACTATTATTGCGAAAGTAGATCGTTTAATATTACAAGTTAAATTATATTAATAAACAACTAAATTTCAATTAACTGTTTTCTATCCCTGATAAATAATCATGCATCATATGTTTGAACAACTAAATAGCGGCATCAAACAATCAAAAAATATATTAAAAATTACTTGTTAGTTTAAAATTCAATACCTATAAAATTTATAAATCGAATAAAGTAGAATATTTTCAATATGCCCGAACATTATTGATCTACCTCCACGTGAAATTCAATCATTTTAATGTTGATAATAATTGAGAGCTTACCCGTATCTCACCAATTCAACAATAGTACTATTGGCTTTAACAGCAAAACTGGCCAATGTTGGTTTTATGAGATGTACTTCCATTAATTCGCAGAGTTCTCGATGATTGAAATATGTATCTATAAAAGGATAGGCAACATCTGGACTCGTATGATAAGCAAACCCACCATGCCTTATTAGATGCAGACCTTCTTCCAAAGGAATGAAACGTTTGCTTTCTGATAGCGAACTCCATCGCTTTTCATAAAATGTTTTAGTTTCCCAATCTTCTTTCTAAAAATTAAATAATAGTCCGTTCAACCTTATTAGTCATAACAGTAAAAAGACACATTCCTCGCGCGCTTTTTCTCTCACAATGAAAAAGATATAAAAAAAATTATTAATATTTAACATTTTTTAAATTTGTGATTGAAATACAAACATTTATTTTTACAATTACGATAGTTGAGCACGCATTAAAAAAATATAAATATTTTGTTTTAGAGAGTCACTTACTTTGATATAATATGGGAAAAAAGGTAAGTTTTCTGAAGCTACCTCAACTGGCAATTTGGCTAGCTCGCTTAAAGAATCATTAATTTTTGTAATAGGCTCATTAAATCGAGCTGAAACTACACTACTCGAATAATAATTATAGATAAGAAGGCCAAATGTGATAATGGAAAAGAATACAATACGCGTGGAAATGTGCGTCATGTTGGCATTTGTACCTGAAAAATTGAAATAAATAACTAGGTAAAAAAAATACATCAGTGAGCTTACCTTGTTGGCAAATAGCTCCAATCATTAAGATGAACGATTGAGATAACCTCATCGTACTTGATCCTGCCCAATCGAATCGTGCAGCAAATGCTAGAATAGCAGTGGCTACACAGATGATAATTGCTATGAAATACCACACATGATCGTCAAAAGGTCGAAATAATTCATAAATTTTAATATTTGTAGGTTGTGGATTCCGAAATATGAAGCACGTTCTGTGTTAATTTAATTGGCGATTGATATGGATCATTATTTATTGACTAGGTAAGGTATAATTTTGGGAACGAAAATACAAAACCAACTTGCCTAGTGGGCCATATTTGAGGCAAAAACTTTATCCAGTAAGTTCTTGGAACATTTATGGCCATAGCACTACCTGCTATATCCGCATCGTTATTGACTAAAGAACGCACTAATGGCCCCATACGATCACCTGCTTCCCACTTAGGTATTATTACACATTTTAACCTGTATAACGATTATTTTTCTATTATCTTGAAATTAACTTATCGGCGATACAATTGACTATGAATTTTTTAATTTAATATAATGAAGCATCAACTATAAATTATATCCATATAAATGCATCTACAGTGACATATTAATACTAATATTTTACAATTATATGGTTGTATATTTTATAATGTACAATGATCATTCATTTATTGGAAGGTGGTTAGTTTTATTAGTAAAGTTTTGTGGTAATATAATTATTCTTTTAAATAAGTATTTTTAAAATTATAAGCCTAATACTATGCACATTGAAATTCAATTTAGCTCACCTAAAATTGAAAAGCTCTGACAAGTGCGTTAATAAACTAAATCCAAATTTAGGTAAACCTTCTTTTTTTGTGGTTGTATAAGTCTGAAAATAATCTTCAACGGTCATATTCAATGGTTTATACGCCGTCTGAGAATATTATGATAAAAAGAAGTTTTGTAGATATGATCATAAATTACATTACGTTGTTGGTAAAATAATATATCTTTATCAACCTACCTTAAAAAATGAAACACGTAAGATTAAACCATGTAAATTGAATCTTCTATGTAACTTTGGTTGAGTAAGAATTATATTAAATATTCTTTTCTTGTTCCAGGCTCCTAAAAAAGTTATGTTCAAAATTCCTCCGTTATATTTTGCAATATTGAATACATCGTAGAGCAAATAATCTTCGTTATTCTCGGATGGAACTGCAATGACAAAATCTGTCGAAATTCCAAATGCTTGATCGTCAATTTTGTTCACAATATTATTCACATTGTACCCAATGATTAACCATGAGTGGAGCTCATCATACATACTACCATTCGTGGCCTAAGGTATACAATTTATTCAAATAACTTTTCGTCTTTTTATATAATATTTTATTTCAGTTTACCTCTAAAAAAATTGAACTTATATAAGTTATATTGTAACAACGTGTGTCTAAAAGGATGCCAAGTTTATAGTAATTTGCTTTTCCAAAAGATTTGATCATAGATAGATTGGTCAGTTTATTTAGCGCTACAGTGATTCCATTCTCGTTAAAATTTTTCAGCAATAACGAATCATCTAAGGAATACAACATAAATAGCTCGTATCGAAGATGTACAGAACATCGTTATATTTTAATGAGTCATATATTACCAATAAAATCATTGCAAGAATATCCTACGATGCCAGATACTTTTTTATAATAAAAATAATCAATAATTAAATCATTAGTTACAGTGCTAAGCACGTACGTTATTGACAAATATATATATAAAAGTCGAAAATTCATCTCTTACTGGAAAAATTAATATTGAATTTGTTATGTAATGTATTATTGACATTATTTTTCGTTTCAGTTTATATAAACAAGAAATTAAGCCCAATATTGTCTACTGATCACATAATTTACTTACGTGAGGTACATGACCATTAGGTTCGATTTAATATACCAATTGAAATTCAATTTAAATCTGAAATGTTTTCACAATTTTATGGTGTTAATAAGTGTTCATCTTATATCCACATAGTTCACGGATTGATTTATTACGCTACCATTAATACTGTTAGTATCGGTATGGATATTAACATGTGTAGCGTCTGACTTGATTGTGATTGATTTTCTATGTAACTTGCTGCATTCAATGTAAATAAATATAATAGTCTAATCAATGAAAATAATCATGTAAAGATAATAGCAATGCTTCAATAAATCAAATGATGGACAATAGTAAACAAGAATCCAATAAACCGCAATAATTTTTTTAGCTATACAATTAACTTCTTAAAAAACGATATCTTCAATTGCTGTATAAAAATCAATCGTAATTATTTATTTGGATTCTAATCAATCTAAGTAACTACATAAATGCCTAATTTCATAAGATACGTATAAATTTATGAAATATTTCAATTTTAGCGAAGCGTGAAATGTTTATAGATACATTAATAATTAAACTAATAATATTACCATAGTATTTATCAGTTGAATGTACCAAGATATATTCAGGTATTTATTAAAAAATCTGAAAAATTGTTAAATCAATAAATTGTTACTTTTTTTTAAAAGTTTTGAGTGCAAAATAAATCAATTTTAAACGACTTTGAAAGATGTATTGTTCTATTATATGTTTTATATTATCTAGCCTGTTTTAACGCTGGAATGGGAAGCATCTATTATCATTGATGTAACTACACCTATAAATCATGTATGTTGATGCAAGAGTGAAATCGCAAGAATGAGAGACTCATATATTTCATTTAGTCATTCATTAAAGTTATGAATTTTACTTAAGCGCTCGTTAATTTATCGATAAATTGACTATACTCACGAGATTTTCACCAAAAAGGAAAGGTTTGCGTGTGATCTGACAAATGCGCTGTCAAAAATCTTTATACAATTATCATTAGCTAATTATTTCAAAGGTAAATAATTAAAAGGATAAGTTTTTTTGCAATATCACACACAATTTATTTTATTTTCCGATATATTCTTTAAAATGTATAACTGTAAGGAGATATTGCGTTGAAATCAAATGCATATTCTTTCGTAATCCATTATAACAATTTTGAACTTTCGGTGAATGCATTATTAAACACGTTGATGAAATTATATACAGCCATTATGGTGCTAAATGCATCAAAACATTAGGTTTCAACATTCTAACTTCTAAATCGAACTTTCATCGCTTGTTTCCGGATCTCATGCGGAAAATATTGTCCCTTACTAATACGAAAAAGTGTTTTGACGAAACTCGATATTGTACTTGTTTCCAGCTCATTTCGTAAACCTCTCGTTTAGTCAAAAAAACTTTTCGCAATTGTTAAGAAATGCATTATTCCCAACAAATGTTTGTAAGTAATGATTTTATTTCTTTCTATATACTTATCGTTTAACAGATTTTCATCATTATTTCAGTGATATTAGAGAAATAAATATGCGTTTAATATTTCATCAGAAATATTCCATATTTAAGGAAGTATCAGTCATAATTTCACATCTAAAATACCATTTCTTATTAACAGTGATCATTTCTATAATACAAATCAACATAGAAGTAATATAGCCAATTAACAAAAGTAAAAGGTGTGGTGCGAACTCATAGATATCAATACTAGTAACACTTAAAATATCTTTTCTGCATTTTAGAGTTCTATATTTCCATTTTTTCACTTGTCGATAACGTAGGCCTACTTCGGAAAGTTTTACAAACCTATAATATACATATTTATTATATAATTATTAAAGATTTTTAAAATGTAATTTATATCTTTTCCTAATAATACAATTTTATACTCATACGAAACATAATAAAATCATAACAGAATAAATGGTAGTGAAACTTCAATGTTCTAATGTGATATTTAGAAAAAAAATTATTCTTAATATTAATTGAACATAAGTTTGAAGCTTTAACTCATCAACGTTTTAATAATGATTTTGACGGATAATATATGAAAAGAATCCAGAACTTTGGGAGACTGATGTGAAAATGTCAAATTAATGTTCAAATATTTCAAACTTTTCATGTGAATCTTGACATGATCAGTCGTGTATGCTTACCCAAATCTCATCAGTTCGACGATGGTGCTATTCATTTTAACAGCAAAGCTGCCAAAAGTTGGTCGTATGAGATGAACTTCCGTTAATTCACAGAGTTCGCGATGATCAAAGTATTTATCAATATAAGGATAGGCAACGTCAGGACTTGTATGATATGCAAAACCACCATCTCTCATAAGCCTTAAACCTTCTTCTGGAGGAATAAAACGTGTATTTTCTGGTACACTCAACCAGCGCTTCTCATAGAATAACTTTGTCTCCCAATCATCTCGCTAAATATAAGTAAATCATACATTTATCAAAATTGATTACTAGTTATAAACTGAATGATTATTTAAAAAAATATATTATTCTTATAAACACGAATTCTATCCTGCTTGATATCGTGGTATCCAATTAGAAGATTCAGGTTTAATCACTTACGGTTATATAAAAGACAAACCAGGGTATGAACTCTGCCCCTAATTTCAATGGCAACTTAGATAGTTCACTTAGAGAATCATTAATTTTTGTAATTGGTTCACTAAATCGAGCTGAAACTACACTAGTTGAATAATAATTATAAATAAGTAAACCAAACATCGTTATGGAGAAAAAAGCGATTCTAGTGGAAATATAGGACATCTGAGCGTTGCTACCTACAAAAATTAAAAGAACGCAGGAAAACATTTTTTAAATAGGATGTTTACTATTTATAACAGATATACCTTGTTGACATATAGCTCCAATCATTACTATAGAAGATTGTGATATTCTCATCGATTGAGAATCTATCCAATCAAATCGGGCAACAAATGCTAGAATCGCGATACCAATCCCAACAAGGACTATCATCAGATACCAAACATTAGCAGCAAACGGACGAAGAATTTCTTTGAATTTTATTTTGTTTGCTTGTGGGTTACGAAACATAAAGCAAGTCCTAGACGTGTTCAATTAAATTTTAAATAATTTTTGACAACTACATCGGAAAAAAACTTCAACTGTAGGTCAAAAAATAAATGATTCTTTATTATCAACTAACAATATTTTCTTATCATAAATTAATTATTATTAAAGTAATTCTAAAATATGATTGGCAAAAGATTTCATAATGAGTATTTAAAAAAATTAATTTTATTAAATTCCTCAACACTTATGAATGTTTTCGATATAGCGGATTTTTATTACAAAAAAAAATTGATATCACGTTTAAAACATTGTTTCCTTAAAAGTATTATTTCAGCATTATTTTTACACTAATAATTACGTACTATTTCCTTACCAAATAATTTGGATCTTATGTTCAAACTTTTATTTTCAAGATATTTAAAAAAAATTCTAATTTTATAAAAAACGTAATGTCTTAATGTTAACATTTGAGTCAATGTTTTTGTAAATTTCTAGGAAGTATCCTTCTTTGGAAAGAAGTATTATGTAATTGAAACCTCATTTAAAATTAATCATATCGAAATCTCGTTCTTCATTAACATTTTTGTGTCAATAATTTCCCGCCACATATATTATGATAAGTGTTAATACAAACATTGACTTACCTAGTAGGGAAAGTTTCAGATACAAATGTTATCCAGTGAGTCCTTTTAACGCTCATGACCATAGCTACGCCATTTATATCAGCATCATTCTCAACTAAAGATCGAACTAACGGCCCCATTCGGTCGCCAGTCTCCCATTTCGGTATTATTATACACTTTAAGCTATATATATACGTGTAAAGTGTGTATGTAAAAGTATAAAAATAACGAAGTACACATTTTAAATATAGGATCCAATTTTATTTATCATTTCTCTATGTTGAGAAGATCTACGTACGTCTGAGTATGCAAAATTTAAATCTTGTCTTACTTACCTGAAGTTAAATAGTTGAGATAGGTCTACTAACATATTGTATCCATATTTAGCTGTTCCTTCTTTTTTTGTCGTAGAATAGGTCTGAAAATAATCTTCCACCGACATTTCCTTTGATCTATAGACTGTCTGAATATAATAAACGTATAATAATGTTTGAAGAAATTTATATTCTATGATTTAAAAATCTTAATGTTTTTGAAAATGATATTGTTTCTCAACAAATTAGAGAATGTATTAAATAGTAACCTTATATCTCAAATGAAGCTGAACCACAAATTTTTAAATTTAATACTAATTAATACAAGTAATAAAAACACCTACTTTAAAAAATGAAGCTTGTAATACTAAACCATGTAAATTCGCTCTTCTAAACATTTTCGGTTGTGTCAAAGTAATATTCAATTTGCTGTTCACTTCCCAATTTCCCGTATACGTAAAATTTAAAGTGCCACCTTTATCTTTAGCAATATTATAAACGTCATATAGTTGATAATATTCTTCTTTCTCAGAGGAAATCGCTATAACAAAATCCGTTGAGGTTCCAAATGCTTCATCATTAATGTTGTACCAAAAATAAGTGAGATTATATCCTATTAACAACCAATATCGGAGTTCATCATACATTCTATAGTTTGTCGCCTGAAATTTTGAAAATTTGATATAAGAGTTTTGCCATTTTTGTAATATTTAGTAAATATTTGAGTTACGTCTAGAAATATGGAATTCATTTCAGTCAAACTATGACAGCGAGTATCCAAAATAATCCCAAGTTTATAAAAATCGGTGTAACCAAAAGTATTTATTGCAAATCCATCAATTTTTTTTTGTAAAGCTACGGTAATACCTTTATTATTAAAATTTTTGAGTAACTGGACATCTTCTAAATAAAACATGTCACATAGTACAAATTTGTACACATGGAGAGAATCATATGATTTTATGTTATGTTATACCTGTTATATCGTTACAAGAATATCCTATCACACTAGAAGCTTTTTTATAGTAGAAATAATCAACAATAAAATCATTTGTAATTTTGGCATGCGCATATGTAATAAAGGAAAACATATACATAATTGAACAGTGCATCTTATTCTGGAAAATAATAATTAAATACAAATATTTATTAAATTTATTCAATATAATATAAAACTCTACTACTTAATAAAAAAATTAGGGTAATTCAATTAAAACACAAATTTTTAACATAAAGTTATAGTAGATGTATTGCCCAACTATGAATAATTTTTTTACAAGGTTAACTTAAATCATTCTATTCCATTTATTTTCAACGATTTAAGGTTGGAATGCATTTTTTCGACATCAGTAATATAGACAATGGGCGTATTCAATTGTGAATCTAGGCTTGTGGGCAATACATGATTATTAATATATTAAATTTCTATACATTACCATGTTCCACATTTAAAAACGTAGTATCAAAATTTATTTAATATTAGTGATATTTCTTATTAATGAAATAATGGATCAAGGAAATTGATATTTAATACAAGTTTATTATTTTATACGAAATATTTTCTTTTAATATTTTTACGCTCTTTTTGAGAAATAGAAAACGGTAAGTATTCAAGTTAGTGCATCACTTTTACAAGACAGATTGTTCTTGACATTGTATTCGTATATAACCAGTTCGGCCGGTTTAGCTATTAACTAACATGCATACTTAATAAAGGTCTTTATATCGATTTCTGTTCATAATTGCCTATATCAGTCTATGAAAGTAATTTTTCTAATATAGATTAATTTTCTTGCTTTTCAACGAATATTTGATCATCTTTTATACAAAAAATTATAATATATTAAGAATCGTTTTTGTAAATTAATAATCTCTTTTCGAAAAAATTGTATAAACAAACAACTTTGTGAGCCTCATATTATATAAAAATACTACAATTTTCTTATAGATATATAACTCGTATTTTTTTTAAACATAATTTAAAATTTCAAACGCATTATTCAAAATATAGTATTTCCGTTTATTTTTATATTTCCATTTTTCCATTTTTTGACTTAAATTACAATTTACTACTCTGGTTAGCTTATGATTAATTGTTTTGGAAATTATTTACACTTTATGAATTTTTAAATTTGAATATACGAAATATACTTAAAAAGAGTTTGATGTGCTATTTTAGAGTTAATTCATGCATATAGATATGGATTGTACATCCTCTTGAGTTCGTAAAATCAATTACGAAGTCTAAAATTTATGAATAAAACACTAACCTATACATTGTTTCACAATGCTCCATTTTAGTTGTAGTGTTGTTTATATTCATGGTAATTTGCACATATGCTGTTCTTATTACATGCATTTCCAATAAAGTTTAAGCATCAGGAGTAGATGGATTTTTGACAGATTTACTTGTAAAAATCTCATGGGTTTTATATGATCTGATTTTTACTTGTCTTGTAAGCCAACTTTCATACATGATTTTTACATTATAATGTTCATGAGTATTCGGAAATTAAAATTAATTTGAACGAAGCCCTATATTTATTATGCTAATCTTGTAATTATTTCACGTGAAATATTTATATTTCAAATTAGATAGATAAATTAACAGTACGCTAATATACATAAATATTTTTAACGTTATTAACAGAAAATATAAAAATCTATAATTTTTACATATAATTGAGAAAAAAATGTAAACTGTTTATAAAAATATTTGTTATAATACAATTCGAGCAAATTTAGAATTTTTATATTTTTCCTAAAGAGCTTAAAAATAAGATATAGCTACTTAATTTTCATAATTTAAGATCACTAGGTATCTTAATTATTGCGTACTCCTAGGTAATGCTTTTTCTATTGTATCGACAAAATAATACTCAATTCTATTTACCGCTACTTCAATCTGATTTAGTGAAATGTTTGAATCATGTACATTCTATTTATTGAAGTATTACGTCTTCATATTATTATTAATAACATTTTATCTGTCACACAAATGAGAAAAGAATAATGCAAGAGCTAAAAATGTGTCGTAAATCAAATATTAAGAAAGTATTGAAACTCAATTACTATTTATAAATTATTAATAATTATGTGCGTAACTTCAATGCAGGATTATAATTTTATTTCTACTTACTGTCATTTATCTATGAGAAAATAATGATGATTTTGAATGCTCTAGAAGTAATATACGATGAATAACGAATCATTAGTAGTACCCGAAGAATAAATTATCAATGCAATTAATGTTTAAACCTTTTTATTAATAACTAATTAAATTTGTTGATTCGACCGAATTATAGTCATTCATAGTGCAAAAGGTTAGTACATGATAAATACATGAATTTATTGAATACGTTGAATTTGAATGTTAGTTTTGATAGAAAATATTTTAATGTGGTTCTTAAAAATACAAAAAATAAAAGGGAGTTAAAACAATTGATAATTCATTAATGAATTAAATAAAATTGTAGGTATTCTATCTTTTTTATTTGTTTCTATAAAAAAAGTAAATTAAAAGATAAAACTACTTTCCACATATTAATTATTCTTTCATTAACATTTGTCTGATTCAAGTAACTTCAACTAGTAATTTTCGTAAAATATCTTCCTCTTCTGAAATTATTCCCACGAAATAATTAAAATTCATCCGCAATAATGTTTTCGATGGTGCATACGATAAGAGCAACTAATAAACCAATAATAACTAAAACAAGGAAAGGAACAATCTTGTAGATATTGGTGCTATAGACACTTAGAATGTCTTAGCAGTAACATGACTTCCTATATTGTTATCTTGTGACCTGATGCGCTCGTATACTAACTTTTCCTATTTTTCAAACCAATTATTTGCAGAATATTTTATGTATACGACTGTCATTACTTTGTCATTATCAATTGCTACCATTAAAATAGTAGCAGTAATTTGTACCTCCGAAAACATGTTTAAAGTATGATTTGAGCTATGAGAAGGAGTATATAAAAATACTCCGAGGTTATACCAGTTTATGCCCCAATAATATTGGTTCGATTTCACTTTCACTCAAACTTTTCAACAGTGGTGGGATTTCTTAAAAAAAACTGAAACTCACCCAATATTCACGTACTCTAAATTTACCAAGAATTAAAAAGCTAAATTAAGTAAATTTTATATTTACTCTTATCAATAACGTTATTGCATTAATATGCCTCAACGCTGGCCATTGTCTTATATTTAAAATATTCTACTATCGTATCGTTTACAATATTATCATGTTCATATATTGCCAGTTAATTAATATACGTAAATTACATTAAAGACGGACAAAATTTGTAATTTTATAAATGCAGCACTACAGAAATAAGATATCATAAATAGAAATATTAAATTATTTTTCGTTTTATTATTTATTGATGTCAAAACCTTACATATTTTAAATCTCTTTTATCCAATGTAAATGTGGAATGGAATTTTGATTACAAACTTTGAATTTATGACTTCAATAATATATATAACAAATGATAATAGTATTCCCAGAAGTAGGGGAATTAAATTCGGGACGAACTCATGAATGGTTAGACTAGATATGCTCAAATCGTCTTCAAAGCAGAAAGGCTTTCTAGAAACCCATTTTAATAGCTGGCGACGACGGAGTCCGGTTTCTGATATTTTCATTAGCCTAAATCCAAATTAAAAATAATGATTGTTGTATTCGATAATAAACAACTTCTTTACGTTAAAAAGTAGAAATTTATTGAACATACCCTACTCTAACTAGTTCTGTAAGAGTTGAATTATTTGTTACCCCAAACATTAACATCGTTGGTCGAGTCAAGTGAACCTCTGCCAATTCACAAATTTCAAGATTAGTAAATGACCTTTCAATAAATGCGTAACCGACATCTGGAAGAACATGATATGCAAACCCCCCTTTTTTGACCAACATTAAACCTGTTTCTGGTGCCATAAATCTTTCTGATTCAGGCAACTTCAACCAGTAATTTTCGTAAAATATCTTCGTCTCCCAAAATGATTCCTACGAAACAATAAAAACTAGTTGATTACATATTATTTATTAACTTTTCTTTGTGTCAATTTTTAACTGTATTTTATAAATACTTTTAAAAAATATTCAATGTAACTAATATTTTCTGAAGCCATTTTTAACTGGAGTTTAGCCAATTCAACTAAAGAATCATTAATTTTGTAAATGGCTTCGTCTAAACGAGCAGAAGTAACATATGCTGAATAAAAATTATACATTAGCAAACTAAATATCATGATGGAAATAAAAACGATTCGAGCTGAATATTGCCTTATATAAAGATCTGTACCTGCAATGTATAATTAATTGCTTTAAGATTATAGTAATTTCAAAGTAGTTATAAGTGTGGGATATAATTGAAAGATTTATTTTCCTACCCTGCTGACATATAGCACCAAGGGTTGCCATAAACGAGTTAGATACCACTCTAGTATTACTTTCGCTCTCATTATTATATAATGTTATGCTTAAAAGTAATGTACTTAATCCAATTATCAGACATTTTGAGAACCAAACGTTGTTAGTAAATGGGAAAAATATCTTTTTTATCTTGAGCACCTTTGGCTGAGGATTTCGAAAAATAAAACATGTCCTAAAATTTGTAGAATTTTGGTATTTCTGTTAAGCTTATAAGATATAATATAAAGTATAAAATGAAGTAATTATAATTTATATACAATACATTTTGAAGGTTATTTTTAAATTAAAAATATATTACAAGTAACGAGAATTTTTAGCATTAACGGTTCTAATTTGCTAATTAAAGACTCTGAATAACCAGAACAATTTATTAAATGAATAGTGAGGTTTCTTAAAGGTTACGACATGTCTTGAGCTGCAATAAAGATAACAAAAAGATATCCAATGAAAATAATTTAATCTAAAGAAGGTAAAACTAATACATGATTTACCTGTATGGCAATCCCATGTGCACATATTTTAAAAGGTTGACTCTTTCATGAAAAATATGAAATGGTGTTCCTGTGATATCAACTTCAGCAGTTACAATAGGTCGCAAGAAAGGACCCAAATCATCTCCGGCAACCCAAGGTTTAGTTTCCCATACTTCGAAGCTATTTAAAATGTTTAATTAGTTTTATGAAACTCTATTAGGTATTTCATTTTCTAGACTATAAAGACTAAAATAAGTTACGTAAAGTTATACAGATCCGCCAAATGCTTCATTATATTGTATCCATATTTTGAACGTCCATCTCTAACACCGTTTTTAGATTGCTCATAATATTGAGCTAGTGATATTTCTTTTGGTCTATAGTTGCTCTACAGAAAGATTGCATTTACTATTTATTATAATTCTAATTGTAAGTGTATTCAATTTAATAGTTCGTGTATGGTAGTTGACCTTAAAAAACATTGCTTTTAACCTCAATCGATGTAAGTTTGACCTTCTGACTAATTTTGACTGCATAATATTTATGATTAATCCGTTATTTTTATTCCATTCACCGTATTGTGTAATATTCAAAATACCACCACGATCTTTATACATGTTGTAAACATCATAAAATGTATATTTTTCTTCTTTGTTGAAAATAGCAATTACAAAGTTTGTGGATATTCCGAAAGCTTTGTCATCCACAATACTGAGAATTTTTTCAAGATTGTGTCCTATTATCAACCATTCATGGAGTTCATCGTACATTCTATAACGGGTTGCCTGTAATAACATTTAATCACGTTTTGATGTTTTTTATTAAAGGTTATAATCCAACTGAATAAATCGGTAAACGTTAAAATATTACATTAAAGAATACTGAAGTAATATCCTCTAAAGTATGACAACGTACGTCTAAAAATATCCCAAGTTTTCTAGTATTAACGTCTTTAGAAATGTGAGATATATCATAATCATCGTTTAGTTTTGATGTAATTGAAACGATTTTGTTATTGCTAAATAATTTTATAAGTAGTACATCATCTGCAAATAACAAATATATGTAATAGTATAAAGAAGATACTTTAGAATTTTATTTGCCACATTCCATATTATAGATTTAATTATTTCAATACATAATCCTCATATAATAAATTACCTTTTATAAGGTTACAAGAATACCCAACAACACTATATATTTGTTTATGAATAAAATAGTCAATAATCATATTATTTTTCAAATTAGCATTTGCGTATTTGAATATAAAACATAGAAAAATTACTTTTAAATGCATATTATTTTAAAATAAGTATATAAAAAAATTAAACTCGTTATAATGCGAGTTAAGAACTGCTAGCGTGATTTTAGTTATTGCGCAGTAATGACAATAGCCAGAGATATCCGTTTATCTGGAAAGTTCCAAACATTGATTGAATGACTTATCATTGTTATATTATACATGGAAATTTGAATCATGAAATTTTCATTGCATACATGCATATTAGCCCTCATCAAATTTCTACAATTGCAATTTCTTCTGTTTAAAAATTTAAAGCAAGACTAATTTACTTGAGAAAGATGAAAAAAATATTAGCCGAATATTACTTTATATAAATGTTCATAACTAAAAGGAAGAAAAGGCTTTAATGATTAATTGCAACTAGAATATTAATCAACACGGTCTTTAATTATTATAAAAGTCCGCCGTTATTTTATTGGCTTAAAGCTCCGATAATAATTTTAAATGAATTTGATATTCCGTTAATCTTTAATTAACGCTTGTCATTTTGCAAAGTTTGATCAAGAGCAATATGTTTACGCCAACAACTAGACTCGTTAAATACCAAATGCTGTTAGTAAATTGCTGAAATATTTCATCTAGTATAATTATTGTCGGTTGAGTTTCAGAGTATGAAGCTTATTCTACAATTATCAACATTGAGAATTTTTTATTGTAAAAATTTAGCTAATTTTAACCGTGATAATTACTGATTGAAATATTGGATTACGAATTTATAATTTAAAGAATAACTATCTAAAACAATTTACTTATACGTAACAGAAATAATATAAGTGGACCTAAATTACACACCCATATGCACATATTTCAAGTACGTCAATCCTTTTATGATTCATGCTCATAGCTATTCAAATAGCGTCTCATCAACTAGCCTGAAAAAACATTATTTTTAACTTCAACCGCTGAGAAGAAATTCCATTCATTATAAAATATGATATTTAAGTTATCATTACAATCTTTGAATGTAGTATACAAATCATAGTAACTATAAATTAATAGCCCATCGCTTGCGGAAATCGTAAAGTCTGTTAATATTTCAAAAACTTGGTCATTAACAAGTTTGAGAATATTGTTAAGATGTATTCTATGATTATCCAAGCATGTAACTCATCGTATAATCTCGTATAAAATTGGTTTTAATACTGAATTGTCATTGAATAAAATAGCTTTGTTTTTATAGTATAATAAATAATACTATAAGTATAATTGAGATCTAACGTTAGGTAATACTAACGCATTATTTTCTAGAGAATAAGATTGAATATGAAGAAAAGTTTTCGACTATTTGTTTCATAATTATTGGAATGTATATATATTACATTCATTATTCAGTTTAAATAAAGAAATTGTTATTTTACATGTATTCGGTATTTTTACGAGTCTCTAATTATTATAAACCATTTGTGAGTAATCAATTTTATATATCCATAAAATAATTTGCAATCTTTTCTTCAATTACACAGCTTATATTACCGCCTATCGAGATATCTTACATCATTTTAGATATTTGTATAGATAAAAGAATTAGTTACAATACTAATACTCGTGTTGGCGTACTAATATTTCGGCAAAAAATATATCTATACTGTTTATAAATACGTATTTAATAGAAAAATATAGTAAAACTAAATGGATTTTCTCAAAAAACATGTAAAAGCCATCTAATGATCACGGTCGTTTCTTCGGTGATTGAATACTAAATTATGGCGAGTACGTTTTCATTCGTTTAAAATGCTAATGACAATGAAACAGTTTATTATTGTATTACACACGAATTACACACGTAGAATTAACTTGAAATGATTTTATAATATTAAGTCTTTGCATTAATTTTAACTGCCCACCTGAATCATCTATTATATACGTTATTACATTAAATAGTAAGAGTTTCTAGTGTGTGACAACGAATATTCAAAAAATTTATAATCTTCAATAGGCCCAACCGCAATGGTTATCGTAGTTCGATAAGTATGCATGGGTTGTTTACGTGAATAAATAACTCTCAATCTATATAGACTGAAAAGTTATTTTCTATATAAACTTGTTCCAGATATTTCCAAAAAAGAGCCAAAAAAGATATTTCTTTACTTGTACAAATATTAATATTATTTTTAAAGACCATTGGTCTTTACTAGGGTATGAAAATATATATAATAAAAAGCAACTTATGAATTAAAACAAAATTAGTAATTGTGATCAATATTTTACGAAAAATCGCGACTTTCAATTTTTATACCTAATTTCAAGTTATATAAAACTTTACACTTACGATCACAGCTTCACGTTTAATTATATTTACACATAGATATACGATTTAAATAAAAACATCAAAATGCAATGTACAAATATGTATACTTCCTAACATGTATGTAAAGGCTGTTTTGACGCAATAAAAGGTTTGCGGTATAAGCCCTAGGGCGAGTGCTGGAATGAGTTTCATCAAATTGATGATTTATCAACTTTTTACTATGTAAAACATGAAATATTCGAATTTCTGAGGTCGTAAGTTAATAGTAGATACACAAATGTCTAATGATTCAAAGTAATAAAAAAAAAAAGAATAGTGTAGAAAAAGATCATTCTGTCTTTAAATAAATTAATGCCTAGTAAACGTATTGAAACCCTTTTTCAAAAATCAAGATATAATTAATATATGAGTGGCTTTTATTTATAATAATCAAATAGTCACTCAATAAATTAATTTATATTTTGTATTTTCCAATTATCAGTGAATTTAAAATAATTCACTTTTCTGAAAGGTTTGTGAAGATCGGAGGTTCCTACATACGAACTGAATTCAAGCGTTAAACTTATACCATACCTAGACTAAAATTACATAAACTTCTCAGTAAAAAACTTCCAAAGAAATGAGTTGTTAGCTTTATCTTTTTCTTATGGCTCTTCGTTGACTTTGTCAATTTCATCTTCTCTTTTTTATTCGTGTATTAACTACAGTGGTAAACTGTTTATTTAATTAAACTTTTGAGAATGAGTAACTCGTAAAACAAACTTTTTCAAGATGTTTATCCATAAAATTTTCATTCCACGTCTTTGACTCTTGCATCTTTTTGTTTCAGAGTGATTTCGAGATTTTGAAAAATTCAAGCATGAAAAATAAATTTTACGCTTCATGAGTTCAGTCTTGCCAAGCGATCTTTCGACCTCGTTAGACGTTGTTTAAATCTACTAACTGCTTTTTCTTTCCTTTTCGTCTGTATTTACTTGTTACAAATCTTCTTCGTCCAGCGTACAAACGAAGTTCTATTCGCAAGAAGTTTCATTTCTCCGGTGTGCTCTAATCCTCGGGGATGCTTGAATCTTGACAAAACCACAAGCGATAGAGAGAGAGAGAGAGAGAGAGAGAGAGAGAGAGAGAGAGAAAGAGAGAGGAAGCAACGTGGAAATGTTTTCTTCCTTCTAGTTCACTTTTACGATACTAGCTATACGAATTAAGAACTTGATTACGTGTCTCCGACAAAGTTGTGACTGATTTTCGAAATCCGTTTGTAACATCCGATAAAATTATAAGTTCAGTGCCCGATATTATTTATTTCCGATGATATAGCAATAACACAGCTATCTATTAAATAAAGTGTTTAAAACCAAATTCATATTATAGCGGCGTTCTTTTTTATCCCAGGGCGTAAAAAGTCCTATTTTTTTCGTGCAATTCAAATATTTTATTTTTCGTTCTATCGCCGTGGGCGAATTTCAATCTCACTAGTTCTTAAAACGCATTTTACGCTGGATTAAAACTCTACCGTTTATTTTACCGAGTTGTGTATACATCGCTTTTGAGTACCGAACTGTTTGCTCTCGGCGTTTCTATCCGCTTATACAAAATCGATTTTCTTTGGTTTAGCACAGTAGCGTTCTAATACGAGGGACAAGGCGAAAAATCGAGAAAAGCAATTTACTGCAGTAGCTACTCTTGTGCCTTGTATCTCATCGACTTGCTTAATTAGAATTTTAACTAAAAGCTTATTTCTTTCAAAAATTTTTTCATCGTTCAAGTTATATTATTATCGTTAAGTAACTCATACGCAAAATATATATATGTCAATTCGATATACCATTTTTATCCTTAAATATTACTAGATCATCAAATTACAAATAGATATACATAATATAAACTTAATAAAAAAGCATTTTTCAAATATTTTCCAATTTTTTTTATTGAAAGCCAAAACTGATAAAAAACGAATTTAACATTCAAAAATATATCCTCGAAGAAAAATACAGTTATTGATATTCATTTCCACGCTTTTATTTATAAATAACGTTCGTATTCATAATTATTTTCATTATTATTCGTACGAAAGTTTTCAAATTAAAAACTACCACAAATATTTCGAAATTGTGTGCATGTTTAAACAATTATGTATATAAAAATATATAGTTTGAATTCAATTGCTAACATTGATACATTTTGTATTCGTACATTTGTATTTAATTCTCACCAAAATACATACTACTCATACCCATTATCGGAAAGTGAAAGTAAGCACATTAGTTTCATGACCCATATCAAATATATGCTCATATTTACTTTGACTTGTTCATCTAATTGGACGATATATTTGCAGTACTTTCATATGGTTATTGTTTCATAGATATGGGTTCATCACTGTCAAGTCGCACATTTGAATATTTTATTGTAAATAAATACTGAATAATTAGAGCATATCTGTAATATTTGAACGGTATTATTAAGCAAGTTGAAACTCGCGAATAAGATAGGTACTATTTGAATACAAGACATTTGTATCAGTATTATCGAACTTCGTTTTATTAGGTTTGTGTTTTTACTTTACTTTTTAATGTTATTAATAGGAAGATGTAAGAAATTTCTATAACAACAGACTTGAATAAAATACGGAGAAGAAGTATATAACCAATATAAATATTTTGGCTGTATGCTCTGTGCAATAAAATGCGGCGACACCGTAAAGCTCCAGCTGAGCGTATACTTAAACTCGTGAAAAAGGAAAGCGAAACTTTTTGGTCTTCTTTCGGACAGAAAGGCGCCACTATAAGAACTCCAGTGAGGAATTCATCGCTGAATGTCGTTTTCTGCAACTGATATTTGTTAAAGTATGCATAAAAGAGTTTTTCAATAAAAAATATATGTATAGCTTGTTTTCAAAATATTAACATTTACGCAGAAGTGCACACGAGTAATAACCTGGAAACAGAATGCTTTAAAAATGAAGTTTTATTTTGAAAATATTTTTTCTCTAAATATAGATTAAAATATTTCATGCTTAACATCGACAATTTCTCGATTCAAATTGACATAATATTATCATGCTATAAAAAGATCTTATCGATTATTCTTCCATCAACATCTGAAAGAGCCTGTATAGGTAAATTACTTCTGGAAAAGAAAAAGTTGTATACAAACTGTGTTACGCTAGCCACAACGTAAGCATACATGCCGCGAATAGCGAATAATTGACAAAGGACGGAACTATGAATAATTTTGGTCGTCGCGCTAAAGGCCATCAAGAAACTCCAACAACAAGCGAAGCCGGAGCAAACTACTGTCGTCAGCGTGTGAAAAAGCCCCCTTCCCCTTCCTCTTCACCCTTTCTCTCTCTCTGTCTCTCGCGCGCGCGAACGCGTTTGTCAAGTCGAGTGCGTGTTCGTCATTAGCACCTTTGGTATCTGCGGTAGGCGAGGCCGAGTAAAGTTCCTCGTTAGGCGAACTCTCGCACTGTATGAACACACACACACACACACACACATACAGGTCTCTAGGGAAATTCTTCCTTTACAAGCACTCGGTTACTTGTCGCTGATGACTGGCTTTTACGCATGATTGTTCGTCTACAAAAACGCTTGGTTTGCTTTTATCGCTATTATCCGTCTCGTTTGAGGTTGCTTCTTAAGATGAAGATCAATTTCAACAGATGAACCGCTTGAAAATTACATTTGAAATTTTAACAGTTACCTTTACACATAAGCTACATCATTCAACATTTTTAGTTATTCTACTTGGAAAATTAATTAAACTTTCAAGAGCTTTTGTTATGATAAAGAGAAATTATAGCTAATAAGTAGGAAAGTTTGCGGAATTAAAATAAAATATTTTTCTGAAGGGTTTTTGATTATATTGTCTTGAAAAAAATAATAATTTAATTCGTAAACAGTACTATGTTGCATGTTTATTAATAAGAGGCCGCGTTCATAACACAAAATAAATTGAACGAAATTACAAATTCAGTTTGACGACCAGTTTGCATACGATCGACCTAAATTATTTTTAGAGCGGAATACTGGAAAGATTGTATATCTGATTGCGAAGGAAGTTCAAGTTAAAAAAAGAACAGATCGCCCGAAGCAAGGTATAGTTTTGAGGAAATCAATTCTGAAAAATAGTATGATCAGAAATATTTCAAAAGAGTCTTCTTCAAAAATTGAAACATTCAGTTCAAGAGTAAACGTTCGAAAAATACGAACAAACAATACAAACCAAAAAGAATTCTTATGTGTCTCGTGCAACTTACATCTTACACGAAGAAGCTATCTAAAAATTTCGAATGTTCCCATACAGAATACAAAAAGAGAATAGGTTTCAGAAAATGTTTTACAACTCTCAAGGGCATTTAAGACGTCAGTTTGCGAAAACGGCGCGCAAAAAATAGAGATCGAAAGCCAGCATATAGAGCGGGTGCAAATGAATAATGGGGGTAGATTCTTTATTCGCGGGAAAGTGAAGAATAGCACGCGTTTTGCTTGGAATTAGGGCACTTTTTAACTCGCTCGAGGCCAATTGGTCTCGTTGAAAGAAAGTACTTGAAGAAACTCCAAATGATTAGTGTCAAATTCGTATTATTAGTCGCTCTAAATTTGAATATTCAAATAAATTTTATAGTATATTACGAAATAATTTTATCTTGATAATTTTTAAATATTCAATAAAAGAAACTTACTTATATTAAACAATTTAAGATGTTTATAAAGTGTAATTATATTTTAATATCCCAATTTAGAAATAGTTTATATTGAACCTACGGTGTTTTATTAAATGAAATTTGCATTTCAATACAGATAAAAAGCTATTAGTTAAATAGATGATTCTCTACTTATAAACGGAGCTGTAAATGTTCAATAAACAGTATTTCGGTCATAGAAAAAAATAACATCTTAGAAGTGATTACTGAACGGCCGAAAGTTGAGATAAACAAGGAGGGTCCGCATTCCTTAAATACTGCGATTTCTTTCGAACCGATTGCGATAAGAAAAATCCATCGAGGCTTTCGTCTAATCGTATGGGATTAATAGAGATTTATTCAAGTTACGTGGTACTTTTTCTTTGGAGTGTGTTATTAACAATTGTAAAACTTATCTTTTTGTTTTATAAATTGTTTTATGATTTACTTAAACTGAAGTATACAAGAGAATGAGTACAATAGAATGAGAACAATTTACGCAATGCTTCCGTTTTTATAGACGACCGATCTTCCTTTCTTATGTTTTTCGTTGATTAGCATTATAACGAGCTCGACTCACTTTTTATAACAAACTTTTTCGTATCGTTGCCATGTCACCTACATGAATTCAAGTTTCGTTCGAATTGTGATTGCTAATACTCTGGTTTATCGTATCCCAAATAAATCGCAACAGACGACTCATTTGTTACGTGCTCCTTCCATTAAAATTACTCGTGTAATTCGAAGGAGAAATATTGTATCCGCGTATGATCTGTCGTGATCATCGCAGTACGCAGTAATATTTTTACCGAGAAGAGTATGCGTTTAACAATGGAACCAAAAGCAAATTCACAAAGCAACATAACATTCTTTTCTTTCTTTTATTTCAGATCATTAAATACAATTGTATCCGTAATAGAGTGTATGTACGCAGTACCTTGTTTTTATTTCGTATACGTATTGAAAAAACACGGTAAAATCTTTCACGGTAAAAGATTTTAATTCTTTCTGATACAATTGCTTTTTTAAAACGCTCGATCACTTGTTGAATGAGTTTATTAAGGAAAAGAAGTTTCCTCGGCACAGAGTGTTGCAACATTACTAATATTTGTATTACAAACTTTCTTGCTGTTTAGAAAGTTTATAATACAACAAATAGACGTTGCCGAAAGCTATATAATATTCTCTCGTGCCTTATTGCTTTCACAACACGCATACGCATCAAACTTTCAACGGGTAAACAACGAAAACTTCACGATGAAAGATATATTTTTGAAAATTAAGAAAATGCTAAACTTACGATGGAGTTAGCAAGTGATTGGTCGGTGCAACTGACGTGCGCACGTCGTGCAATTAAACACTGCGTGCCACCGAGCAAATTGGAAACTAGCAGCGTAATCAACTATGAATAAACTATGCGGATCCGCCGGGAATTTCGATGTGGAGAAACTAAGTCTGCCTGGGTAAAATACCTGGTCCATTCGCGCTTTTGACGGCGAGAAACGAAGAATTTCATCGAATTTTCCATAGAACTAGAATGCTTTTATGGTTGTTGTCAGTTGTTGTTGTTGTTATTGATTTTATTATTTAGAATACTTTAGTTCGTACGAATATTAATTATTTTCAAATAATTTGAATTTCCGGATAGATTATAACGTTTAAATTGATGGAAGTTGTATTGGATTCATTCGGATATCGATTTTATTACAAATGGTATATTGACAAATTATTTATACTCATACATTCATTTTTAATTTATAAGATCAATCGATTAACATCTATTGTATTCATATTTAATGAAAAATAAAACAGTCATCAATAAAAATAAAGAATTTATTGACTTCTGTCACGGCAATAACGTTTCTGTTAAATGAAAAATTCATTATAATTTCATTATCAAACACAAACATTTGTTAAAAAACTAATGTATTCAAATTTAATTAAACAAAGGATTTCTTACTCAAAATTAAATACGAATCATAGCGTGCTTCATTTCATGAAACAGAAATAATGAAATATCAATGTTATTGCTGAATTTCATTTCTGTAACATCGAATATAATTTATTTCAATTCATTCGTGGTAATAAGAAGTTACTACAATCTTTTTTTTACATTCAATTAAATTATATCCCAATAAGTTATACTTTTTGTCTTATTTGGGAGTAAAATGCAATATGATTTATTACCTGACGAAAGTTGATCTTGCTTTTATTTCTGTTGTGTTTCCTCATTATAAATTTCTGAATGTGCTCGTGCGTTAATCCACTTTGAAAAAGGTACCTAATTGTGCCACGACACATGACAAGTAGTTGTCGTCTCGTTCCTCATTGAAGAGAAAAATGCGCTCCAAGCAGGAAATTAACGTTGTCGACGAAAAAAAATAAAAATAAAAAGACGAGTACGGCACTGCAGTTAGTACTAAAAATTTAGAAACTCTCGGAGCAAAAGATAGTTTTTGGAAAGAAGAGGAATACTTTTTGCCGCTCGTCTTAACAGCATCCCTCGATCTGCTTTCCCGAATTGCCACTTACGAACTAGGAGTGGTGGGGAGGAGGGGGAGGAGTATAAATAACGATGCTCGATTTAATCTCAGTCTCGTCTCGAGAAATCGGAACGATAAGTCTCACCTTCGATTTCTTGCTGCTTGAAAATGTGAGTAAACTGCCTGACAGAGATGGAAAGAACGAGAGAAATAGGAAGTACGAAATAGTTAAACGGGTATAGGGGAATTTAACGATGAAGAGGGGAAAAAAAGAACAAAAAATTAATGCTATGTATTCCGCATGCGTTGATTGTTTATTATACCACGTATTTCGTAGAAACTATTAACTGATGTTAAATATTTTTATCTGATGTTCTTTATACAACTGATAATTTTTATAGTGAATCCTTTATTATGAAAATTAGTTTATTCATTGGTATCGTGAAAATTCTATAAGGCTTTATTTTAAATAAAAATATTAAATCAACATTCAATCTCATATAGGACATACTTACTACAGTGTCAATTAATATCCAAATAAATATTTTAATTATGAAACATTTAATAATAATTTCATTGAATATATTAAACATTTTCAAACTTCACAAGCAGATGGATCCATGAGAAGCAAAAAATCGCTTGTACAGCAACAAGATAAATTAACTCAGTGAATAAAGGTAGAAAGCATTGCCGAGAAAATCATTTCTCTCTCAAGCTTATTTCATTCTCGTTTGCTACTGGAGAAAAGTTTCTAATGCTTCGTTCTTTCTTCATTTTTCAGAACCCAACGCTGTCCCAGTACGTCTTCCGGTATCACAATAACTGTATGATAAATGATAACGTTGAGCGGAATGACGTCAAGCGAGCAACCAGGTCCAAGACAAAGTTGGATGAACAGTCTCCACCACGGTCTTTGAATTGTTCACAAAGAATTGAACATACAACAATTTTATTAGTGATGATTAGAGTGTAGATTTTACTACTGCTGTTTAGTATTGTACGGTGGTTATTGAAAGTATCGGAAATATAAAGAGATACTTTTAAGTCATTAAAATTAAAACGAAATTACACAGTTTGTCATTACTAAATATATCTTTATTCTATGTTATTCTACTTGTATAACCATATCATATTCTATAAAAACTGCTATTTGACATATGAACAAGCACACTGTAGTAGTATAAGGTCACATCAATTATTCTATGGACGAGCTCATTTTTATTTGTTTACAAACTACGTAAGCTCGTTTCTTTGTTTTTTCTTCAAATGAAAAAATGCTGAAGTATACTTTAGTATAAGAATAAGTGAGAATTGTACTAAGTATATCTCGTTCAAAAAATACACTTTTATATTCACTACATCAAAGAATAAAACCGGATGTCTAACATCACTTTGCTTCTAACGAATTGATATAAAAAAGCTGTTATTTCTATATTATACACCAATAAAAATATATACAAATCAATTATATAAATTTTCATAGCGTTAACAATTATATGCATGATATTTGTATTTCTATACTATCAAAATGACTTATATATTATTACTTATTGGCATTTGCTCCCGTACGATAATCTATCGTCCAACTAAGTTTTACGTACTCTCGAACGTAACTTCTTTTGCGAATAGCGTTCCTAGAATTTCAAACTACATCGTTCATTCAAAGTTTTGGAGTGTGATCATTTTTTTTCTGACGTTCAATTGTTTACGCTATTTCGAGTAAGGTTTGATCATGAATATGCATTTTTCACAAGTGTATCTCAAGTGGGTTATCACGAGAAATAACTCGATAAATTAACTTAGGGAATTTCAATTATTCGACAAACAAAAGTTTGACTAGTTTGTGTTAAAATGCACCTAGAAATTCAACAAAGTTCAGTGTTTCTTTATAAAAATATTCTTGCGATAGAAACTTGGAATCACCAATATACGTAGTAAAGCACATAATAAATGTATCTTATACAGCGGATAGCCAAATATCTATCAGTTTCTTGTGTAAGTAGAAATAGCGAGAAATGATCAAACGTCAATCGAGAAAATATCTATACAAATAACATATGTCCAATAATAAATATCAATATCATTAAAAAACGTACGATGTAAACACATGTCTTAAAGTTTCAATATTATTATCATTTTGCGTAATTTTGAATGATGCTGTGAGGTCAAAACGCACTCCAAGGTACGCTGGTTTCGTCTTTCACTTTCGTGCAATAAAGCGCCTGTTCGCGCCATTAGCACTTCAAAAATTGAGTTTATTTGGGTATCGACATTTCACCATAAATGGTGCAATCTAACTGTCCATTTTTCGGCGAAAATTCCAAGGTTTCCTCAGTTGAGATGTATCATCTGTAACATGTCTTTCTTATAATATATTGTACGCGTGTGCTGATTGGGCCAGCCCAATGGCTCAGAAGCAGTTCGCTCCACTGTTCGGTTTTGCGGGTTCGGGTTTTAAGTGTATGAAGCTCGGGTGAGCATTTTCAATCAGAACCTAACCCTGTTTGGTTCTGTGTTGCTTAGATTTCTACACCTTCTCAATCTTGAAAGCTCGAAACTTTGAGTACCCTTTCGCTCTAATTAATCCTGTTCATGTCTAGACACTGCATGCCTTATCAGATCTGGTGATTACGAACCTTGCATGCCACCAAGTTGGTGTATGTAGTGTATCACTGCGTGAACCAGCGATAGTTCTCTCTAGGTATGAAAACAGGACCTCCTGCTACCTCAATAGAGAAATTTCGTTCCTGTAGGGTGCTCCCAACCTATGCGGCGCTTGTCCCTTTTTTTCTTGAACGACTTCGTGGCAAGGGCTGACCCGATCTTGAGACATCGGGACCCCGTCGCATCATCATTGTTTGGTAGCACTTTCCATTCTCTGTGTGTGCTTATGAGTAACTACGCTTCTGTCTGATAAATTACTCTTAAAACATGGGATGGCCATCCAATACTTGTTAATTGATAAGGCTATTAGAACCACTTGTAATTATTGTCTAACGTGCGTTTCTTAAATCTTAAGTTTCTGTAAGCGATTATAATAGCGACAACTTTGAACAAATTAAATTATGTTGTTATCTTGGATATTGTCCAATTATTACACACACATTGTACGCATTCTACAACTCGGTTATCAAAGATTAGTTGATTTTACATCGAAGAGACTTATTTCAATTTCAGTTTTTTATAAATATCATTTCCTCCGTAAATAAACAGTACCAGCGTGTAGTTACTGCCTCGAAAGAGCCAACGGCACGGGTAATAGACAATCTAACTTCTCTTATAATCACTCTTTTATCCCAATTACTAAGAAGATAGATGTTAACTGAAATTCTAAGACTATTCAAGATTTTTGTATAACTAATAAATAAAATGTAAAAAGATATTAAAATAATTTTTAATATACTTACTTTTATTTGGGTTTATCAACTTTTTATAGCTGTGAGAAGAATACTCTCTTGATCTTGCAAGTTCGTCGGGAAGATTTAAGAATACTGTCTGATTGGTTAATCAACTCTTAAGAATTCCACATCTTCTAAGTTCTTCTCTAATTGACCAGAGAAATGATCTATTTTTAGTGTAGTCAATTTATCGTAGTCTGATATTTTATCCCTAAATATGGCCTGCCATTATCATTTTTGTAGTTTGTGAATTATTGTAGTCACGCAATACTCATACAATAGTTTGATATTATTTAAATTAACATTATATTGGTTATAATATTAATTAATAAATAAAATTGGTACTTTATACTTTTATTGTAAATGATCATTTTGAGAATATATGAATAGAAAATAAATGATTAATCATATAAAAAATGTATATGTAAATTACATTAGTTTTATTTGGACTAATTCCAGGTATAATAAAATGATATCAAATGTATTCTAGTAATACTCCTGACTGTATCTTTGATATACTTAATATAATAACTATACGGAGAGAGAGAAATACAGATGTATTATTTTCAATCGCATATGCGTATGAGAGCTAATGACGTCCTTGAAAGTAAAATATTTTGATATTCAATACTTTTAAATTTGCATCAAGAAGATGCCTGACTTTGTACAGTTCTCCTTTTCTCTTGAGTGTCAAAGACGTCATCAAACCATGAATTATTCTTTATCTATCATACACTAACCATGAGAATAGTTTATTCTTTGAATATTTATAAATAGTTTTAGTATAGAGTACATAAATAAAAAAATAAATAGCGAACTACGATTCACACTTTTTCACAGTAGAACCAAATCGAATTATATACAAAGTGAAAAGAAAAACAATTACAGTGAGAACAGACTCATTCAAAACTGCTACATTAAATATTCCAAGTTATTTGACTGAAAACTTTGATTTTCCACCGAGAGGAGAAAACAGTATTGCCAAACCTAAAATGTCGTCAATCGATAAACTGGTGGAAGTAATAAAGTAGCATTACCATAGTGAAACAGACAGAGATAGACAGAACAGACGAGCAACAACAGAGAACGCAAGCAAAGGTACTGATTATCGAGTCGTCGAGTACCAAGAGCAACTTACAGACGTATAGAGTCACAGCTATACATGTAGAGAACTGCAAGCGATCGCGCTTGAGAGAAACAAAGTTTCAAAATCCCATTTTGTCGAGTTTAAGCCCTAGAAATAGAGAAAGGTAAGAGAAAGTACGCGACTTGCGTTTTATATATATGCGTCTTAGCAGACTGGATAATTAGTAGGAAGGTAAACGAAAAATTTCAGCGAGCTTTTGCGTTCCTCCTTTATTCGTTGTTTAATTGCTACGCTTGCCCGAGCTTACAGGCGGGTGCCAATTAATTGCACATCCGCTTTCGTCGATCGTTGATTAAAAACGTCATTCTTGATCTGCTCGTAATTCCCTGATCCTTTCGCCGCGAGAACCTGCGATTAGTAAGTTTGAGTTTACTGAAGAATCAACTAATACATATACTTCGATCGGTCAATCTTGCGAAACTATTAATATGGTAGTTTATATAATCGTCTGAGTTCCAAATTCTATACGTTGCAATATTCGTGGATTATACTATATTGTTCTACGTTTTTAAAAAGTTTACAGTATATATTGTACAGTTTATTACATACACGGATAAATAATTCGAACACTTTCAATATATTTCAAGTTTCATTATAATATGAGAAAAATAATCATCAGCATAAATCTTATAGCAAAAAATAACAGAAGAAAGATGTAGCCATGTACTCTCAGAAGATTTAAACACGATTGTCGCAAAAGCCAGAAAGCATAATACCAACAATCCCTAGAATGAGGTGGAAAACATAACGCGCGTGTACACGGAGAGAGAGAGAGAGAGAGAGAGAGAGAGAGAGTGAAAAAGCAAAAAGCGAGAAACTGTACGCGAAGCCAGAGCACCGTGGTGGTTCTGTAGGCGACCACGTTGAAGCAGGTGCGATATTGTACTTTCGCGTACATGTAGGTCGTCGTCTCTTTCTCTCTCTCTCCAATGTGTATTATGTGACGACGCGCAATGTCAGCCGCATTACCACTTCAACTGTGTGTATGTGTGTTTTTGTTCGAATCTGCATGAGAGATATAATTTTTTCCCCCAACGAACATGGTATGGAGTTGAATTGAAAATACAATATACAATTGTAAATTAAGTTGTTTGCTTGAAAATTACTGTATAGGTCAAGTACATTGTAAAAAATAGAGAAATTACATAAATATTTATAGGTCTATTTTTGTATGTTCGCTTGGTGGATGGATCGATGGAGAATTCCGAATAAAAACTTTATAACTCACAACTGACACGTGGCCTTTCTTGAATCAAATACTTATATCATATACTAACCAGTAGCGTATAATAAAATCGGCATAATCACGATAAGATCACTTACTTTTATCTATATCTAACAATGAAAAGCGGACATTTCTAAAATTTATTCTGAAATATGTCTAGAATAGTCAGATCTATAGTTTCTATTTGTTTTTTATTATTTTTATAGGGCATCCAGTCGAAAACTTAATCTTTCACTGATCAATAAAATACAAACGACGGGTAACCATAACATTTCAAAAAACGAAAATATCGGAACGAAATTTATCTGAACAGTTTATTTCGAATTAATACTTTATTAAATAACTTAAATTTCGGACATTTAAAAATTTGGAACCATAACATTTCAGAAGAATATAGATTCGAAATTTTCCTTATTTAGGTAATGAAAAGTTTGAAAAAATGAATTTAATCGATATAATAATGTCGACATTTCTATAGTTGAAAAATTGAAATTTCAGAAGATTAAAGTTCGGATTGTATAAAAGTAAAAACTCACCTTTTCAATTGTAAAAGCATTAATAAAAATAAATATTCAATTGTAGGTGAACCTTTTAATTGTTAAAGTTTTAATATTATATGTTAAAGCTGTTTGATGTTCTGACACAGACATACTGGAGGATCGCGTTATATATCAAACAAATCTTTGATAAGAAATTTGATTAAAGTTTACTTTAATGACTCTTATTTTTCTAAATAACCCCGACATTTTTCGATACTCCTTCCGAATTTTTAAATATTCAGATGTTGCATTTCGAAATTTTAAATTTTCAAAAATTTTCATTTTTCAGCTACAGTAATTCCGACGTTTTTGTATAGATTACATTAATTTTTCCGATCTTTTTATTATTGAAACAAGAAATGTTTATTCTTCAATATTATTAAGTTTCTGAATTTTTTAATTTCTAAATTCCATGCTTTCTGATAAATTATTACTCCAATATAAAATGTTTTGATAAACTTCATTTCGCAATTTTATGGTTTCCCCAAACGACATTTACAGAATTTTTATAAATTTGACTTGTGAAGATATATACTTGGGTGATATACTATTGGGTTAATCGAAGTAACAATTAAATAATGATATACATTTTTGACAAAGAAGTGTTTTTCATGAATAAATAAATTTAATTTCATTAACATACTCCGATTAACTTTGGAATAGAAACTTCCACCACGTTGCAAATAAACATTTTCAAAAAACACTTGAAACTCTGTCAAAGCGTGCACTCAACCAGGTTTGGTAAACCATCGTGTGCGGTCGATGGACACTATACAATGCGGGTGTGCATTATTTATCATACGAGACGTTGAAAGCACAGAGGGAGGAAGAACTAGAGGGACAGAGAGATAGAGAGAGAGAGAGAGAGAGAGATGAGAGAAAGAGAGTTAGTGGTCCCCCATAAATTCGGCAACAGAATAGCTACCCGTTTTACGCGAACACAAGGTATATCGCACACGTCCACCTCTTTTCCTCCTTCTCCAGGACGAGTGTGCGCTCTTCTCCCCCTACTTCTCTTCTAATTGAGTTTTGACAAGATGATTAATGCGATGAGTATTGGGCGGAAATCGATTGTTATGCGAGTCACGTACGCGTGCCACGCTTCATCACTGCTTTTCATTTATGAAATTTTTATTGGCTTCGCCCGCTGTCTCTATGATAGATTGGTCTTTTATGAATAATGTTAATTAACGGATCCTCCTACTAATTATATAGAAATTCAAATTGTAATGATAGCGAGTATAAAACAAATTATGCTCTTGAGATATTTCAAAGCGACTTGATGTGTGAATAGAAAAAATTGAGTTATTTGAATGATGTAGATAAGTCATTTGTTATCAATAATTGATATCGAATTGAATAAATCATTATGTTAGTGAGAAATATGATGCTACATACATTCTTATGTTACAAATTAATAGGCCATAAAAGGCTATTAAAAATATTTTACGAACGTTGAAATAAAAAAATAAAAAATCAAGTAATATTGCGAGCGGATTTTTAATTTATTTTTATGATCAACGAGATTATCAATTACCATGTGTGCACAAAACATTTTTCTCAGATATTATGAGGTTTCAACATGAAGACATAAATTTTAAGCGGCAAGGAGAGAAAAATATTTTAGTGGCTGTGTAAAAAAGGATAAGTATCATGAAAATTTAATAAGCAAGGACAGGATCAATGCAGACAGCGATGTTTAAAAATTTAATGTTATAAAGCTAAAGCTCTTGAGTGATATCCGTGATGCGACACTCACCCCTGTATTAAATATTGTTCAAGTGCGTATGTAAAAATGAGACTTCAAAGGTTCTTAGCACTTTTAACCTTTGAAATATCATGTCTAATATACGTCTAGGTTAATGGATACATATAGTAATTTCATTTGATACGAAATCCTTCTCTTTCTCTGTATGGCATGGGTAAAAGAGAGTGGGAGAGTGAACAAGAGAGAGAGAGAGAGAGAGAGAGAGAGAGAGAGAAAGAGAGATCTTTCTTCTAACAAGTTACACCTCAGGGACATTCATGTACACTCACACTAAAGAATGACTCTTTAACGACTCTCGTCAAACGAGGGTTAAAGAATCACTTTTGCCCATCGTTCAGCAGTAAATAAAGAGAATGAGCACGCGCGCGCCAAAGAGGCCTCTATACTTGCTTGTCGCTGCTTTGCGAAATGACCGTAATTCAATTATACAGAGAGCGGTAAGCTCCGTGAACTTGTTAAACTACAATTGCAGTAAAAGTTGTTTTTGACAGACGCACTATACTTTATTGTCGCTGTTATATTCAGACACACAAATGTTATAAGCTATAGGCGCTTACCAAAAAAGAGTCAAAGTATTAAAAACTTAATTCATTTGAAAGCAGTTAACTAAAATAAATATATTAGCCATGTATTAAGACGAAAAGGAATAGAAAAAAAGAGGTCAAATACAAATTTGCAAATATTGCGAGTGGAAATAAGTCTTTATTTTTTGTTAAGCTACGGAAAAGGACTGATTGAATCTGCTATTGCTATGCTATTGAATAGGTAATTCGCTCTTTACTCGTCTTTTTTTCTACTTCTTCAATCAAGAATTCTGTTTCATGAATTTCTTCGAAGCCTAATATATTTTCGCAAACGATATTAATAATTCCTTCTGCAGCAGAAAAACAAGAAAATGTTCTATAAAGCTTCCTATACTGACATGAAATGAAAATATAGACGATACGATAATATTGTCACGGCCGTAAAAGTGTTGGCAATAATAGCTATCTCACGCATCGTTAAAATGAAGAGACGAGCACTGCGTGCTTTTAACTAATGCATTGGACCTAAATAAAGGGGAGTCGTGAAAATAAAATAACGAATAAAATATCTAATACGGTTTTAGAGCACAAACGGATATAAGAAAATTAAGTCTTTTCTCGATTACAAATATGTGTTATAGAAGGTGAATTTACATTGATTTTAAATAAATATTTGGTAAAGCTAAAAATTGAGATATCCAAAACAAAGATACGTGAAACTGTGTACGATCGCCATAGGAAAATCATCAAATGTATAATTATCGTAACTTGTTGGAAACTGTAAACAGTTGTTAAATTATATCCGTGATTGTTAATCAAGATATAATCGTGATCAAAGGCCAATAGAATCCGAAAAAAACTACTTCACGTAAGTACAAGTGTATTTGAATATGTGCGTAATTATCGATTTGCAACTTTAATCAATATACATATAATAATTTAGAAATAAGTCGACCTCCTATACGCGAAATAAATAATATCGCATTTTTACTATTTGAACTTTCAAATTAGTAACTCAAATATTGCTAGAATGAAAACGCTGATAAACAAAAAAACTTGTAATTACGTTTGCACCATATCTCATGTTCTTTTGCATTTTATTTAATATTATATTTTTGAACAGGTAGCCGTGTAAATGCGTGCAAAGTAATTAAAAATGAATAGCAAAACACAAATATCATGTTACGGACATACTGAATGAAGAGCGATATTTCAAGTATGAGTGGTAGAGGAATAATACATGTAAATTTCAAAAGTTAATTTTCTCTCTCTCCGCCTCTTTATCACACTCTCACTCTCTGTCTTTCTCTAGTGGAGAGAGATAGACGCGTAAATAAATGAAAAGATTCACAAGACGAAGACGACGAAGTGAGCTTGCAAAATTAATCCAGCTAGTTTCTCTCTCTCTCTCTCTTCTATCTCGCCTTTTCTCTCTAGTGTGCGCAGTCGTCGCATGGTATAGCGCGCAGTAAATTTTATGTTAACCCAATTCTCGGCTAAGTCATGAATAGTAATACACCGTGACATACCTACTGCAAGCTATTTAATAGTTACTACTTTAACTCTGTTGCTTAAGGGGCCATCCAGCTAGCGCTTTTTTCCAACTGCACAATGTCTCGAAGTTTCTTTCTCTCCCCCTTCCCCTCTTAAGTTTCAGCGTGCAACATCATTCAAACCAGATTAATTCCACGAAGAAAAGTTGAGACCGAATTATCGGCTTCGCCACCACGAGTTCTAAACTACTGTTCGTTAATTCATTCACAATGAGCTCTTTCAAGAGAAAGAGAGGGAGAGAGAGAGAGAGAGAGGAGTAGAAAGAGAGAATACAACCAAAAAAAGGATAAAATTTAAGAGTAAGCCGCTGAATTCAGATCGAGTAAACAAAAATTACCGATTTATACTTACAGAATTCTTGTTACAATTATATTTTTCTGTAACCACCATTCAGTTATGTTTGAACATAAGGTCAATCGATACGCCTTACCCACGTGTGTTTATTAAAATAAAGATTGAAACAAATTAGTATTCTAGGATTTTCCACGTGTTGAAATAAACATCCTCTTCTGGGTGGTTATTTCAATTTGGCGGGTCGAGTAAGATGTGCATTTTTAAGGTAAGTTTTTTTGAATTTTCGATGTTTTTTTCGGTATTTGCTTTATGTATTATTGGTTGGACCTGCAACTCCCACGCGGAATTCGTAACTCAATGCAAGCACAATACTGTAGATAAAAACAAATTTTCTCTTCTATATTGAACAGAGATATTGGAAGTAGATCGAGTTTCCCGCTATTTACCGGTTATCCGTATATTACCTACCGTCGATTATAGTAGTGTTTTAACTAGTCACACTTATGTTTACAATCTTGCAGACAGAGGGCTAACGGATAAATCGTCATTGTTATGCTCGTCTGCTTTTTCCGATTCAAGAAATGCGACAAGTTATTTAGTTACTGTCAAATTAAGGCTAAATCAATTTCAACAAAATGATTAGATCTTCACTAAATATCTTGATGCGGATGCCGGTTGCATCTACAACGAAACTGACAAGTATACCGAAAAATGAAGTGTTTAATTTGGTTTCCTTGACCAGGGCGTTACACGTAACCTCACTCTCTAATGCTAGTGCTGGAGCGGAAAGGAGAGATTTGAGAACTTATAGAATGACAATGGGAAAATTGAACAAACTTTCAGTTGCTGGTGAGCAATCTGTCGAAATTGACAATCTCGGTAATCAGTGAGTTAATTATTTGTTCATTAATCAATTACAATAAAAACTTTCTATTTGCGTATCTTACTTGTACACTTGTATTTTAGGGATGATCTTTTTCCTGATATAAACACCCCAAACAGATTATTTGATGGAATTCCTTACAAAGAATTACCTATATTCAATATTAAATGTTGTCCTAATAACACAATTATGACTCTCACAGACTTTAAAGGTAAACTATAATAAGATTAGCCCTTTATATTATAAATTCTAATTTTCAAGTTATTAATTGTTGAATACAAATTTGTTGATCATTATAGTTATTGTTTATTTTGTATCATCAGTATCAGATAATTAATTATAATATTAATGAGTCATATTAATGAATCTGATTGATCGCAGGACGTGTACACATAATCAGGTCATGTGGTATTGAAGGTTTCAAGACTGCCAGAAAAGGGACAAACATTGCTGCACAAACAACAGCAATCACTATGAGTGGAGTGAGTTATTTATCCTTGTAATAATGAAGATTGTGGTTCATGTGGTTATTTATTTTATGTTTGAAATTTGCAGAAAGCATTAGCATTAGGTGTTAGAACAGCAAAAGTGAGAATACAGGGATTGGGGCCTGGTCGTTTGGTAAAGTAGCTCAATGGTTTCAAATGTGTTACAATATTTATGCAAAATATTAATTTTATTAATATTCAATAGGCTGCCATCAAAGGTCTTCAAATGGGAGGTATAAACATAGTTTCAATTACGGACAATACTCACGTATCATGGAATCCACCAAGACCAAGGAAGCAGAGAAGAATTTAATTAAGTTATTTGTTGAAACATTCTAATATTTTAATAAACTTTTTAAACTGCAAGAAAAATAAAGAAAAAGAAAATTGCCTAAGGAAGAAATGAATCACTATTCGACCCAGATTAAATTATTCAAACAATGGAATCGGGCATTACTTAGCAATAAATTTGTAGTTGCCAAAGGAGACAAGCCTGTACGTCAATACAAAGTGAGGAATGGCAGTTGGAGCGTACGAAAGGCTTGCGCTTCGGCCTCGTCATCGTTATTGGGCACACGCTCTCGCGCACGCTTGCAAGTTTATGCGACTCGCGGGAGCAGCAGCCGGCAATTAACTGTCATTGCGCTTGGCTATAAAGTCGCCGGCGAATTTATAGCTCGCGGCTTCGTTAAGCCGCCAGATAGTCCAGATTAATTAGTTGATAAAACGACGCTTCCACCACCGCAACGCCCGAGATTATACGACACACGAAACTATCGCCGCCAGCGGCCCAAATGGAAAAATCGTAATATAGTATGACATGCGAGACGACGTCTCGTTTTACAGTTCTCTCGAGCTCGGGTGTAATACTCTCTCTTTTTTCCCTGGGACACCTATCGATATTTTTTGTTTGATCATACGATAGTACAAATCGCTGCACGATATATTTGAGAAGAGGTATATACGTTTTGAAACATAATTTATTCAATAAATTTTATTTACATTTTCATACAATTATGATTATATGCGGAATGTTAATGAATATGAAACGACAATTATTTATTCAACGTAAATTCAATATAATAATTCTTATCATTCATTAACATCCACTATTTGGGAAACATTTGAGTTTCGAATTCCCAAAATTTCTTTGGAATTATTTAGGCTATTAATAACTTATAAATCGATATGCCGTTATACCGATGCTCGAGATTGTTTTGCAGTCAGCTTTTAGACGTGTCTTACATTAAAAAAATTGAATTTTTTTAAATATTACGAGTAGAATAAAAATACATTTTTTAATTGTGTAAACACGTTCGTCGTATAATATTTTTACGTCAAAATCAAACCAACATGTTATCAATATTACTTTTTTCGCATAAAAATTTAAACATAAGATCAGAGAATTAGTACCATTGATAGATAGAATGGTATTCTTAAGGTTATTCACTTTATAAATGTTTTATGCTTATCACAGTCGATACTTCTTAGCCTCAATTAAGCAGTACAATAAAAAACGTAATCGAAAAGTTGACATGAACAGGTCCCGCATAAAGACTATTGACTTTATCAACTTACAGTGTAGTTCGGCTTGTTGAATTCGCGAATAGACATTTCCTGTTAACCTACAAATCTACATCCAGGGGTGCAACGGTCTATCATTCTCAAAAGAACAGTGGAACGAAAAACGCCCTAATTCTTTAACGAGAATCCTCGTTAACTATACAAAATATTCTTCACTAGATATTTGAATAACGATGGATCGTACTGACAGAGTTATTTACATTTTCTCAAAAACATTAACGCACAATACCTTAACAATTATGCTACTTTAATGGATGCAAATAAATTGATTATCTATAAAGCAATAACAAATCCTAACAATTATAAAAGTTCTTGTAGCTACTAAAAGGTACTCGATCGATGGTAGGTTCTCAAGGAACCCAATATAATAATTTTACAATGTATAATATAAGCTCTTCATCAAAATTTCAACAAGAGCGTTTTCTTATGCGCAAGCTCACTTGGCATTTTCAATAATCCAGGGTATAAATTCAGAGATCCTCGTGTAAATTCCAGGAAGCCTTTTTCTGGCACATCCAATCCCCGAAGAGACAATACCGATGACCATGGTCCTATCGCCGTGGCCGTTGAACATGAGTGGACCACCACTGTCGCCCTACGAAAAAAAAATAAACGAGGCGCAACTCGATTACTCGTTCTCCAGCGAAATTGAACGCAACACGTTCGAGTGGAAATTAAACGGAGCAGAGAAAAAAGTGTCCATTTGGCTTGCAAACGAGTTACCTTCTCCCAACGATGGGAAAAAAAGAAAGAATATACACTATTCCCTGCAACCCAGATGAAGTGTGTGTGTGTGTGTATGCTGCGTGTATATAGATATGTGTGTGTGTGTATGCTGCGTGTATATATATATATATATGTGTGTGTGTGTGTGTGTGTATGTATGTGTGTGTGTAGCAATGTATAATCGATCGAGCTCTCTCACAAGCATGTTAATTGGCGTATATGCGCGGGACTTCCTCGCCTCTCAATTAGTCGTAGGAATTCGGACGCTTGAGCTCGTAATGACTGTTAGCCTCAGTGCAATTGCCAATTATGCGTAGTACAATGTGTATATGTATGCATATGACGACGTGCTATGGGTTGCGCGGGCGTGAGCGCGGCTTTCGCTCGTGCGCGCGACTTCCGTTTACGAGGTGCTACTGTAGACTGCTGCCTAATTGCCATGGACTTTTTCACTATAACAACTTTGCGAAAGTAAAGTTTGTTACAATGTAGTCCCAGAGTTGCACTGCGGAAAGAGAGGCAAAGTACCGGTGTTTCGACCGACTATATGGCGGGCATGACAGCAAAGCGGAATAGCGGCGTGAAGACAATGACTAATTTTACATCATCAAAATTATTAGTTACGTGAGGTATTACAAGGGATGGTCGTATACGGTGGTTCATTCGAATTTGTTCTTTTTACGATCTCACGTTTTAGCAACATAAAGTGAGATTGTTCTTTTTCACGTCCTACGCAGTTTATTAGATCTTTCAAAAAGTTTACTTTAGAAAAGATTATAAACGAAAAAAATCATTAAAATATCTTTTTCCATTACGAATTATACGAACAAAATCAAAACTCACCCCACAAGTATCACGTTGACCAACCTCGTGACCAGCGCACATCTGTCCGTACTTGACTCGGGTAAATTTCCCTTGGCTAGCATACCACTTATTGCAAATCTCATCCTCGATAACGTCCACTTGTACCTTTTGTAAAATCTGTGATTTTTTATCTACGGTAATTAATTTCTACTATTAGACCCATTATCAGACACTATTTTCTCTATTTCTCTACTACTTACAGATAGCCTTGTTTTCACCGAGCCATCCCCAGCCAGCGGCAACAGCACTGTTCCCATTAAAAGCAGTGTAAGCTGCATGGCCATTACCCAGAGGTAAACAAGCAGGTTGAACACTTTCCGACCATTCAATCTGTTCGGTAAGTTCGAGTAGAGTTACGTCGTACGTGTACTTGCCGCATACAAAGTTCTCGTGGACAATCATCTTTTTGACGCCTGTCGCGATGGCGGTGGGTAACTCTGGTTCGGCCAAGTTATGTTCACCAAGCGTCACACGTAGTGCGCTTGTTCCCATCAGACCGTCTCGTCTGATAAAAAAAGAATAAAAAGTATTTTTACTTCTTTAATGTTTTTGTCACAATATAAAGAGTAGTCAATTATACCGTACATGAATAAAAGTAACGACGAGAAAAAAGGCGAGTAATACTGTATTAAATTTAAGTTACCCATAGCTAAGGCTTTTGACAGAAAAAAGTGTTCCTAGTTAGATATAAGACATATAACGTCCATGAAAATTTGAATGCATTCGCTATTTTTGAATTGTAAATACATTATTTTTATCCAGCGTTGCAAAATCTTGAATCCTCAGTAATGGAAGAAACATGAATATTTTATGCTGCTATCCTGTTTTAAAAAGCCTCGACCTATATTTTTCATATCTCCAAACTTCCATGCATTTTTAAGCGATTGACTTAACTCTATTGTTATGTTGATTTTCTCTTTTGAATCGAATCTTATCTCTAATAAAACTTATTTTATTAAAATACATTGATATAACATGAAACGTAATTTATATTTCCGTTGTTTGAAATTAAAAAGTTCTCACCAAACAAATTTGACGTACATATAAAAAAAGTATTTTGATTACGAAAGTCTCACTAAAACCTTTGCTAATTATAAAAATCTATTTTTAAAACATTTTTCGAGTAGCTTATCTACTCCCGAACAATTCGAGTCAACAATTTTATAAAAGAGTCAATCAAAGTCCATTTCGAGATAAACAAGCATCATCGGGCATGCATAATTTTAAGGGTATAAGCTCACCGAGGTGAAGCTTTTAAGTAACGAGGTTTTTATATTAAAAAGATTTAAAAGCCAGAAGGTGGCCAGGCGCTGCCCTACCAGAAGTGGGCTCTGAGAGAGAGAAAGAGAGCACGCGAGCGAGAGAGTAATTAATGCGGGAGTTAAATCCTCTCAGCGCTCACCCAGCCCTTCATTTCCGTGGCCAGAGTGCAGAAACAATTATACTTTGCTCGAAATTTTCTCACGCAGCCGATTAATTAATCACTTGCAAATAGTAGCACGACACTCAAAAACGTTTGTTCTTTGCTACCGTAGAAATAACTTTTTCGAGGCTGGAGTTGTGGATAATCTCTATTTGGTACCTATGAGAGTTACTTTGCTTTTTAACTTGCGGCGTCTTCTTTTAACGTATAGTTCGGTTTATCATTATTTTTCAGTAAACTTGTCCTTAATTAACCGATGTGAATAGTTTATGTATTCTTTAATAGGTAACAAATATAAATTTTATATCAAAATAACTCATAATTAGTGCGCTGGAAGAACTATAAATAAAATATTCACGATTAGTCTAGATATGGCCTAGAAGTAATAACAATTCTTCATCCTACTAAAAAAGATGAAATTTTACCCACCATGACCGATTGCTATTCAAATTTCACATTTGAAAAATTCCTCGCTAAACGTCAGCGACCGAAATTTAGGGTGAAACCACGTTATCGACTCGATGCGAAATTCAATCAACGGGAGAATTCGTTCAAATAATGCTATAAAACCAAAAAAACGGAGAATGGAGTGTAGCACTTGGCAAGTCCATTGTGTGTGCTTGTGAGCGGGTAAATGTATCCGCTATGTAGCGTATTGGTCAACCGTTAGCTCGTTTTGTCGGTGCAGCAACGACGACGCAATTGCACCGACGCGGGTTTTGAGCGAGTGCATGGTGGCCCCGTTTAATCACACGTATACGGCACGTCACAGCAGGGAAATTAATCGCCAAGCGCTGTTCGAAAGCAACGTAATTGTTGCACGCTTCTTGTATATATACATATATGTACAGAGAAAGAGAGAGGGAGAGTGTAAGAGATAAGCTGATGAGTTTTGCGTTGAAGAATCAGGTCATCGATTTTTTTCATAAAAAGTGCACTGTATAATCCGCGCAAATCTGGAATATTTAATATTAAATTCTATCGATTTACGAGTCGACATTTTCTGTACGAAAACTGTATGAATACGTAAAAGTGTAAATTGAACTCCTCGGATATGTGCAATTTTTGGGCCAATCGACGATAAATTTAGCGTGCCGATCGTATATTTTGTTTGGGCAACCGTTAAGGGATATGCGTTATTCGTGAATTTCGGTGTTACTTATGCACAACTACCGACGCGAAATTTTGTGATAATCTAATCGACTGTACGAGGATTTCCCTTTCAATTTTGTGGTTATTACGTTGATTACATATGCAAATCGTTTGATTTTCAAATGAATTTGGAAATTCGACTTTCGCGTATTTTTCAGATGAAAATTCATTTATTTGAATTTACTAATGTGCTTTCAAAATGATTGTGCTCCTATTTCTCATTTTAAGAGCGAAAATTGATGAAATAGAAAATAATATTATGTTATATTTTGACAAAGCAACCGTTTTTAGACTTGTTTGTAATGTTTTTAATCATTTTAACCAATTCATTTTGGTATCGTTTGCCGATTATTCGTTTGACAAATATTTATTCTATATGGTTGACAAAATTGTAATTTATTTTCAATTCATAACTGTATGGCTTATAACAGAATTTCGTTTGCTCTTGTGATATTAGGTTCTGGATCTATTTACAATATATAAAAACAAATAGCGACCACAGAATTCTATGTGAAAAATCCTTTTTATTTCACTTATATTGAAATGTCGACTTGCCTTGTGCGAAAAAACTTTAGATTTAGCTTTATATGAGACGCGTAGTCAAACAATAATAACGAATACAATATTGACAAGTCATTTCAGGCATATTTGAAAAGTGAAATTTCATTTCGCTATATTTAATAAAAAAAAACCATTAAATTACAATGAATCCATCAATCACTTGCACAGTAGAAATTGTTTATTGTTGCAAAGGTTTGAATGCCTTTTAATTCATATACATCCAATTTGTTTCAAAAGGCTAAATCGAAAATATTGCCCTCGGCCATTTTTTTATTAAAGTTGTTCAGAAAACCATACACGTACAATAGCCATCTACGCAATTAAACGTTCCCTGTCACACAAACGACGCGTTTTGATTGATTCGCTACTCAAGTTTTATAAGAATTCAAACTTTATTGATCTGTAACATGTGAACTTGAACAATTTAAAAAGAAATCAAACTTAAAAAACAAACTGAAAAACGTTTACTTAAACTTATGTGAATCTGATAGTAAATTAATGGCAAAATATTAGAGTCTCTTTCGCAATTCTTAATGTTTTCGATGAAAACAAATTTCTTTTAAATATTTTGAAAGGTTTTACGATTGCGTTTATGATTACAAAAAATAAACTAGAGCAAACAATTTTTTCCACCCAGTTGATCATCTTGAACGTTATTATTGTGTATTTCAAACGTAAAAAAAATGTTTTAAAATACTTCGGAATACTTACCCACAGAAGCAGTGTGCAGCAGTAAGAATAAATTTGTTATTGATAATGGTGCCACCACAGAAATGTCCAGCTTTGAAGCCAATGCTCACCAGCCACGGAAACTCCCCTGGAAAAGCGTTCTCACCGCCAACGATACGTGGCTGCTTTTTGATTGTTTGGCCACACGTCACATCCGCCACTGTTAGAAGCACGCAGAAAATGACACAAAAGAAAATAAAGGTTTTTAATAACAAGAAATTGCAGTCCCTCGCGATTTCTCATCTATTCTAATCTGAAAAGCATCCGCATTCGTTGACTATTTCACTCGCGTTTGTGGAAAGGGCTGTACTGGCGTCAAAGAGAGAGAGAGAGAGAGAGAGAGGGCGGGGAGAAAGAGAGGTATGAAGGATTCAACGAGTGGGAAATCCGAGTGCAGAGCAAACCTCTCTATGTAAATCTCTTTGTGGCCCTTTGAGAGTTCGAGGACTTTGATTTTTCAGGTAGAAATTAACATTTCAAAAAGTTAAAGGTCACGTATAGTTGCTCTGGTTAAACGTTTCTCTGCTCAGGCGATCGTTCTCTGTACAATTTTAACTAGTATTCTTAGAAAAACACAAGCTATTACAATCATCTTATTTCTTATATTTCTTTATTTTCTCTTAATCGAAAAAATTGCAGTTTTACGAACGATATGTGTAGGTTTACTCGCGAAGTTGCAGTTAGAATACATACGTATGTATTCTCAAAAACTGAAGTAAACTGCGAACAATTCGTGGAATTTCCTTCCGTCGCGCTTTATATTTATGTTTGTGTAACCAAGCAGCACAGCTAAGGGTATTAGAAATCCCAAAGTTAAGTCAATTGTAAATAAATTTTAAAATAAATTTCGAGTTGTGCCATTCATGTTCAAGAGTTTACAAGAAAATAAATTCCTGAGCGATGAATAGTATACCAGGGTGGGTAAGGTTGACCGATTGGAAATGTAGAAGCGGAGGGCGTTTTAGTTCTTCATCGTTCTCGTGATTACATTTCAATTATTTGGATTACAAGCAAGCACAGGCGGAGTTTGGTTCGGGGCGTTAATTAAGGCGCGAGTCGGTTGCGGCCCGACCGGAATAATCTGTAGAATCGACGATGCTATCGGCTGTTCTCTCTCGCTCTTGCCGCCGATAATTAACGTATTGCGAGGCCACGCGAATACATCTAGTCGCCCGTTATGAAGCAGCACAATGGCGATTTCAGCAGGATAATGACGAAGCTTGCCCCCGATGGACTTGCTGCAGCATCGACTTTATCACCGTTTAATCTGGCCGCGCTGCCCTATGACCGAATGAATGTTGTAATTTTATTCATTGATGTTCCATCGTGATACCACAACCAAGGGATATTAATTTTCACTCCTGCATTAAGCTTAGGTTTTCATTTTGTTTTTCGTGGTTCACATACACGTTCATTGCGATTGGTTGGTGAAAAAAAATGGCAGATGTGAGTATCGGATTAAACTTGGATTGGTGGGATTTCAAGCTTTAGAATTCCATTTGATGGAAATAAGTCTTTTAAATTTCCTCGATACCATTCCATCAAATTCTATCATGCGAAAAATTATCTGACTTCTAAAGTAAACCTAGTTTTCCCTACTTCGCGCGACTTCTTTATTGGCTCCACCTTCGTCTCTTACAACATCCAACTTCGAATTTTTAATGGCTGCGTATATGTCTAACTTGACTTGTTTTTTTTTTTAATAAATCGTTCTACATTTCGAACTTTTTCTGTCGGATTGAAAAAAAAATCGAAACGAATGAGATTATATAGTAACAAATAATCATTTATTTTAGTGTAACCGTTAGTTCTTATATTAATTACACACAATATAAATTATTTATTGTTTTTTATCGTTGTTTCAAACGAGTGTTTCTTTACCTTCAATCATTATTTTGAAAGATTAACAATTTCCTCGATATTAAGACAGAGTATTAAGTAGTATGAATTGATGTTTAGTCAGCCAGTATTCGTAATTTCATAACGGTTTTCATATTTTAGCTGATAAAGACACTTCAATGATTTTTTTCATATGTTAAAATTCATCAGCGTATTTTGAGATCAAATTGCAAAAGTGAAAAATCTTATTTTGCTAAAACCTGTAGCTCGCAGAGTCACTACCTAATCTTGTTAACTTAGTTTAAAAACGACTTTTCGCGTTGATTAAAAGCTACTTAAGCTTATACCGTTCATTGCCAAAGGGTTTCTGCTCTCGTTCGTATTACAAATTTATATTAAAAAACAGGCCAATTCTCTAGCGATGAAATACAAAGGCCCTCGTCAATTATTTCGGAGGATGTCAAAGCAGAGAAGAGCGAGAGAGAGAGAAGAGGGTAGTTGAAAAAGAAGAACGCGCGACTGATCAAAGGCCTTTGAATGAGCATCGCTCTCACCCTGTCCTGCTCTTTCTCTCTCTCTCTCTCTCTCTCTCTCTCTCGATCGGTCAAACGCTTCCAAGCTAATCGGCTCACGCGTTAGTGGCTTCAGTCGAGAGCGTAGCATTGACACACGAGAGTTATCCTCAGACTCCTAGCACCGAGATAATTGGAGCAAAATAAAAAAGATACTCATGGAATCCCGAGTAGGTTTGGTACCATTGATCCGACGGAGTTTTTAGAGAATAGTTTATGATGGGTCCGAAATTATAAGTTTTTCATTTTATCCGCGAATATATTATGTAAATATGAATAAGAGTTTTCTCTCAAGCTCATAAAGGGTCTTCTACAAAATTTGATGAAATTAAAAAATTTATTAACATGCTAACCAAGAAGTTTTGTTACACACAGGATATCAATTTCGATGTAGATGTATCATAGAGCTATAGTTACAATGTTTTAAAAGTCGACGTTAAAAAGCTATTATTATAAAATAGCTAATATCATAAGAAAAGCATGTCAATTTTCTAGTTTGATGATGATCCACCCAGTGATTAAAATATGGGATGTTGATTGAAAATAAATCCAGACTCAACCGGTCAGAGATATAAAATATAGTTCGAAACCTACATTGTGAGTTATACTATACAGTTGTTCCACAGATTATTGAAATATAATAGGAACAAATTAATTATTATCATTTCATCGTATAATATAACAGACCGAACAAATCGAATTCAATCTAATTACTATTATTTGAAAAGGCTATCTCCGAAATTCGATACGATTAAATTTTGCAGAAGCTTCATGAGTTATTTGATATTATTGTTATATTAATAATTTGATCGACTAAAATAAATAGTCAATTATATACTCCAAAATCAAAAGTGAAATTTGTGGAAGTATTTTATTAATCCAAATGATAAAATAAAAACTCGGATTTTCCGTACCCGTAAATCCAGTTATAGGGAGCATCATCAAAACCTGAGAAGTGAACCTTTCAATCGGTCTATATATACAAAGCTTCCAAAGAGCTATAGCAATGAATGTATCTAGCGTAAAAATGAAATTACAAGCTGGAAAGAAGCCTCTTTCTCCCTCTTGCAAAGAGGTGACGTGAGAAAAGGGTCATCGAGATAGTGGGAGCCGCGTAAGAGGATTGCGGTGGCAGATAGGCAGCGGCGACAGGGCCATTGAGAGGGCGAATTTAATGCCTCGAACAGTGCGAGAGAGAGAGAGAGAGAGGAGTTCGGATCTGTCAGGGCGTTTCACGCGCTGGCTGATTAATTGGAGCCGTACTATAGAATTTCCAAGTCAACTCTCTCTCAGTCTCTCTCTCTCTCTCTCTCTCTCTCTCTCGTAATAGATATGTCAAAAGCAGCTAGGTCTGGATTATGCGACGCCACCGCCACCATTCCCGCCTCCCCATTGGCGATCAACGTTGTCGTCGTCTGTTTGACAGCTATACTGCATGCGATTGCTTTCAATATCGCAAGCATATTTTCTGTTTAAAAGAAAGATGAAGAGAGAGGGAGAGAGAAAGAAAGAGAGAGAGAGAGAGAGAGAGAGAGATATTGACAAACTATTTTACTCTTGAAAAACTACGGTATAACACGGAATTTAGTTTACCAAATTTAGTATGTTCACTTTACTCTTACTTTCTTTGATGCAACCGCTAAAATTCATGTATTATGCGTTACATGTCCTGGTGACTTGCGTTTGATAACGTGCTCATTATCAAGTTACCATTTAACGCGACAAAACACGTTTTTCGTTTTCAAAATAGTATATGCAATTTTACTTTTTGGAATGTTGTAAAAGATGTACGGAATATCAAATAAGTATGATTAATCTATAAATCCAATTTTAATAGTGCTAAATCAATTTTTTCGAACGACTAGCTAAATAGAAAGCTAAAAGTGGTGTCAGACACATTTTTATTAAGTCTAAAAAATTACCGGAATATCCCTGTCCAGTCGACTGTCACCATCAGCAATAGTGGGTCGCGCAGTGACAATTTCCCTCGTTAGTCAGCGATGAAAATTAAATCTGCAAGCTCGGCAGTTCTTGCGCCTAATTGGCGAATTTCTCTCGGCTGTTCTCGTCCGAAACGATTAAAAAAAAAGAATTGGAGCACGTGGTTACCAACCATAATTATCACCGTTTCATTATTCGATACTACGCTCATTGTAAACAGCGGGGAACGCTAATAACGCTAATTATTCATTCGTAATTACACGATACTGGATGTTGCGTTATATTTCATGGGAAAAAGGATGATGTATCATTGAAATGTAACGCTACTAGCTTAAGAGATCTTATTAGCTTTTTTTAAAACTTTCTTTTGTTATTTATTTTTATTTTCAAATTAATTATACGGAACTGAATTCGGGTGATTGCTGTTGATTAATTTGACTGAGAGAGCTTTTATAGTCAGTGACAAAACGTGTCAAAAAGCCGTAGGCGAAATGCAAACGCGTGCCTCTTTTATTCCAGTATTAATTGAAACCTTTTGTACTGGAGTGGAATTCTAGGGTCTTCTTTAATCAGAAAATCAATTAAACTAGCACACTGTTGATGAAATGTTGCTTCTATGTAGTGCACAAAGATTTAATTTTGCAACTAAAATAACATTTTTTTGTTCTGGTGATATTTCTATCAGATAGATGTGTTCCTCTTATGTACATACATTTTTTCCATATATATTTACGTATGTTTCTCACAAAAATGACATATTTTCGCGAGAACAATTTATAATCCAATTTATCGTTTAAGATATCATTACCTATTAAGTAATTCGTATTAATGTTAATGACATTAATTTATATTGTACTGAATGTCATATTTTATCAAAATTTTGTGTTGGAACTCTCAATTTACCCTCGTTAAAACCATCTAGTCAAAAAGATTATGAACGAGAAAAATACCCTAATTTAAGACATCTCCATGCAAAACTAAACAAAAAAGTTATACTTACGATTATTATATTCCATATCGTAAGCAAATAGCGACGGTAAAAGTAGGATAATCGTAGCGAGCTTGAGGATACCCATGATTCCAGGTACGAGAATCGTAGCTGTGGCTGGTGAACAAGATCGTCGAAGAGTGTTGGCGTAACTCGCAATTCTACGCTAATTTATAGTCTTTCCCACTTGGACCGGTAGATAAGGCGCCCGTGACTCCCGGCAAGGCCGTACGAGGGCAATCGGTGAAGGACGCTGAGGAACGACGCTGAGGAACGACTCTGAGTCAGTGTCTTTTTATCGCGTTTTCCGATGAACACTGTAGCTGAGATTATCTATGCGATTAGGACTATTGTATTTGTAAGCTCGTATAATTACAATGATAAGTGATTACAATTAATGTTCAACTCATAATTCAATACTTAGGTTATTTTGTGCACCGAGTCTAATACTATTTTACTACGTGTTATTTTATAATTCGTTTTTCACACAAGTTCTAAAGTATGTAACGGTGTATTCAAACTGTACGGAGTTTTCAAACGATGTAATAACATCTTCTAGACTTTAAATTCAACAAAGTCATGACAAAAGTTATTGCTGAGCGTATCTACTCTAGCTAAGTTAGTATACATCATTGTATTATTTTGTGATGTAATAATTTAATTTGCTCCTGAATATTTTATTTATATTAATACTTCAATGTATTTATTGAAATTTTACTTACCATTTTTCAATTAAATTCATCGTCGAATGCAATAGTCTACAGCATACGTATTTTATTTTATAATGGTTTTAATACTTTTGGATTTCTTTTCAATGTTAAAGTAACATATATCCATCGCAGAATTGTCTGTTTCAATAGTAAAATACATGTCATACTTTGAATATTGAATAACAATTGTTTTTGTCTAATTTATGGACACGCAAGAATTTAGCATGACGTTCGAATTTGAACTCGGAAAATCAAAGCGTCATCCATATCCAAATAAAGCTTCAATCATGAAAACCCTCAACAATGACGATTCCGTTCCGCAATATTCGAGGGATAAAAGCTCAACTCGCAAGCTTGCAAGCCCTAATCCAGCATCCATCGATAGTAATGAAGGTACGAAGGGTAACATAACGAGACCGCATCCTGTCATCGTATTGCGCTCGATAACGGCAATGATACGGCGCAAGGTGAATGGGCTTTGATTGTGCTACGGGAGTCAATGCCGAAATTCGTATATGTACAGTGACCGATAAGGGCTATATTCAACAGCCATAGACAGAATGTGAATACATAAAGATCAATGTACGGCCTTAACACTCAAAAATGGATTTTTTCTTTATGTCAACCTTGGCAAGATTAACTGCTATATAGCAAGCCTTTTAGCTTACTGGGATCAACGTGTGATGCTCGTTATTCTCTGCTCTTTTGTCGTCGTGCGTAACGTTGTTTGCCCCTGTCTTAAACATGGGAATTATATTATCTTCAGTACGATCGTGAGAAATGCACAGAATCATGTTAGGGTTATTATTTATTATTATTTTAAGAATTTCAGGAGGTAAATAAATTGAAAAATTCCAGAAAAAACGTTATTTATAAATTATTTTACATAATACAGTAAGCAATACGATAGAACGATTAAGTAATGTTCGTCATGAGTACATCGCTGTTAGTCTGAAACATTGCTAATCATCTATCAATCTTCATCTCCGCAAATTAACATGTGTATTTTTGTGAAATTCTATTTCTATTTTAAAATCTCATTGAAAGTAAGTATTTTAAGCTTTCTAAATGGAGTAGATGTTCTTGACATATGCGTTTAAGTATCGACTTAACCATTGCATTATATCACCATTGTGACAACACTATTATCTCAATTGTTTTCATTGTTATCTTTCATTCTATTCTCCAAACATAGTGTCTTTTTACAACTTTTAATGATGGAAAGTATTAAAAAAATGCTTAGTAATAATTAGTAAAGTTAATATCAAATTTAATTATTGTTACCGAATCATTTAACTATAAATGATGTTTCAACTTAAGAGAAAACGTTCTTTATTTACAAAGTTATAATTATTTTGTCTAGAAATATATGCCTAGTTCATATTTTCCAATAAAAATCAAATCAAATCATAGTTCAGTGTCAATGCTAAGAGCACGGTAAAGTTAAGGCATATTAAAACTACAAGTATTATTCTAACCTAGTTAAAAACTTCTTATCGCTATTTTATTAGTTCAATGCTGTTAATTTGTGACAAAAGCTAGTGTTAGCATACTCGTAATAATAATCGAATTGTTTAAAATGAAATAATTAAATTTATAATTCTTACATGCATTTCTGATAACATACAAAGTGATAAGTCATATATTCTGATTTGATAAATCATATAGACGCAATAATATAGAATTAAAGATTATTCCTCGAGATAAATTTATAACTCGATAGGAAATTGTAGCTCGTCATTCGATGGCCAAATGCACACGATATTTCAATTGGATTAGATACAAATGAATGACGTTAATTTGTGCTGGATTAATTTGAAATGAAAGGAAATTCTATGTCATGTCATCACGTCAACGATAATCTCGTTATCACTATTTATTTCTCAGTAATCCATCCAAACCTGAATTACAATAATGATTTTAAAAAGGAGGAAAAGCCTAAATTTATACCAACTTACTATCGGGGTTACCTTAAAAGTGAGAGTCACACGAACTTGATCCAGAATCCACGATGAAAGGAAGCTACAAAAATTAAGTTCGAGTGGTCGATAATTATCGCTTGAGCCAAAAGGGGTAGGAGTCATTCACCTTGGCGAAGGTAAATTATTTATAAGCTAGAGAGAAAGAGTGAATGTCGATGACATGAGAGAAGGATGTCGATCATCAAGGACGGCCGTTCGTTCACACCCGAATATATATTGTTCAATTTCTCGTATTTGCTTAGATAGTTATGTCAGTCTAATCATAAACTATTACCTGCAGTTTTCATCAACTATGACATGGTCTGTTGCACACGTTAAAGAACTTTTATTTGTTTAACGAAGAAATTTTATTCAAATTTTCTCGTTATGTCAATTGAAGGTTTACTACGAGGTTTAAATAAATGATTGGAGCGTTATTTTGGAAATATTTGCATCGATATTTGCGGAACACACTTTGGATCAAACGGAAATATTCGATTGAAATTTTGATAAAAAGTATAAAAGCCAAATATATATTGTTAAATTTGTAAAACAGATTATTCTACGCCGAGTTGATGTTTTTTATGACTTTTAAATTTCACTTTTCCAAAGTATATTATGTATCAATGAAATATTGAAAATAAACTGTATCTTTCTGTGTGATCATTATTTGTTCGAAACTTTCAATTAAAAATGTAATAAATTAACTATTATTATTGATTATAATTGAGAAGAAAAACATATTTGGATTAAGCTGGAAATTTTACTCATTAAAACGATTGGTTAGACAAAATTGAGTTCTAGGTTTTATATTATCAGGCAGATTGTGGAAAGTCTTCTTAGAAAAACTCGTTTTTCAATTCAATTTATATATATATATATATATGTGTGTGTGTGTGTGTGTGTATGTATGTAACCTCGATAACGAAAGCAATGAACAATCGTTAGCCAATCCTAAAGAACGTCGTTCAATATAACGTTAAACTTGACAGTGACTCACATAATCGACATTATTACTTGCTGATAAATCGCTTAGTTCAAGACCTCAGATGCGCACATAAATGAACACGAGTTTGACCGCGAAAATAGCTGCGCTTCCTACACTGCGGCATTAGCATAAAATTTCATCGCCAAGGTGAATATCATAGGGGCCTCGCGCGCGCGTGCGATAAGGAATTCAAATGCTCATTCTACTGGAATATTTTCACGCTAAGATAAACTATAGAGCTACTTGTCGATTCTCATCAAAATCAATATGGAATTTTAGTCTTCTAACATAAAATCATACAACGTTGTAATAACAAAAAATGTCAACTAAAATCAAACGTTTCATTTACTTCCTTGGAGAATCGTATAATAAAAGAAAACCGTCAGTTGGGCATCACTGTGATTTGAAATTGAATTATAAAAGTTAAAGAAGTAAAAAATTGCAGACAGAAAGGTGTAATTGAGTGTCGATTATAGAAATAGTCAATCAATGCTTCAATTCACGCTCGAGAAAAAAAATCAATTTTATTCGAGGTGTAATTCCCGAAGCGCACGGTGCGAGCAGCCAATCGCCGTCCACAGATAAAGAGCTTTTTGCACAACTTACCGACAAGGAGCTTTTACTTCTCGCTTCTCGCTGCTTGCCTCTTCCCAACAAATTACCCGCGAATGTTGGGGATCTGTTTTCCCTTTCGAGAAGTGCTGCCTTGTGTTGTTTGCTCTGTTTCATTGCTCGAGTCGCTACTCTACTGTTTGTCTTGTGTAATTGACTTCTTCGAGAAGTTGTTTATACGTATTTTTACGAAAAGAAAATGAAAAAATGTCCCCTGTTTGTCTATTTGCATATATAAATACTGTGTACGTAACTTTTTCTTATTTTACATACTTTTACTGAACTCTTCTATTTCTGTCGATCGTACAAAAATATTAGTATCGATAGATTTACTGATACTTATTATTAATAGAATTTTTCAATAATAATCGATTAATAATGTACGAGTAGTCTACATACTATAAATTAGAAATATGTTATTGACATGACAAAATTATAATTGAATTATCGTATTTACCAAGGCTTGCAAAATTCAATGATATACGTTTAATAATTATTTTTCAATATCATTTTTGTATTATACAAGTCAGAGTAAATGAAAAAATTAAATAATTTTTAATATTCGGATAATATTAATATTAAATATGCATAATTTAAACGTATACTCAAGAAAAAAGATCACGTAACGAAGGTTTAAACATAATATGTATAGAGCACCGTTTAAAACGAACGCACTAACACTAGACTTTTTTATTAACGCTATCGTATATATTCGTAAAATTAATAATCACGTGATATGAATTTCCGTGGAAATATAAAAAGAGAAAGAGAGAGAGAGAGTTGGCGTATCAGAGACATTGGAAATCGATTAGACAGAAGAGAAAGCCAGTCACACCGTCAGAAATCTGCATGAAATGTGCATTTGAAGGCATTATCCATTCGCGTTTGACTCTGAAATGATAAAGCCCGTATTTCAAGGTCGTCAAAGGTATCGATTACTCGTCGCAACATCAAAGGCTATAACTGATAAAAGGCGCGATTTTCAGTCCCAGAGAGACTGAAACCCACAGCAAAAGAACAACCAAAGTGACCTAGTCCTCGATTGACTACGCAAAATGCAACTCGCGTGTGATGTCTTGTCAACGTGACAAGGCTTACATTCAATCGGTGCAAGGATGCATACGATGGACATTTGAGTTTTTTTCAATGAGTTTTCGACGGCTTCGATTATTGGTATCAGACCAAAAGGTCAACGCTGGCGAAAGTCACTTCTATTGTGTGAGATAGTTTTTTCTTGAATTAAAAAGTTTGTTTCTGTAAAGGACTGGCGAGTATAAAAAGATTGTTAGGAAAGAAAAGCATCGACGAAGTCTGCAATAACTTTGAAAATTGCAAGAGTAAGTGAGAAAGAGAACGCGCAAAGTAGGTCGGATGCGACATAAAGCCAAGTTTTCCGATTCGCAGCATTTTGGCCGGACGATGTCTTGCCACGCAAAATAAATAAATCATCTATTGCCAAATATTCGTCAACGTCTTCTTTACCAACGGCGTTTATTCTTTTTCTTGGCTTTGATCTTTGACAAAAGTAACAATGCAGTTTGTGAAGTTGCGTGCGAAACATATAACTTTGCGTAGGTTTTCGCACGAGTGATTTACGATCGACAATACTCCTACGCAACATCAATTTAAACTCGATATATATATAAATCATATTGACGGTTTCATCGTCTGCCGAGCATTAACTGGACCTTGATTATATCGAAATATCCAGTTCGATTAGTTATTGAGACGGTCCATCAAATTATCGACTCGATAAATGACGCAGTTTTATTACAAATTGTTTACATAGAAGCAAGTAATATTTTTCTCAATATGCACAACTAGATATGTAAATATTTTGAGTTAATATTAACAACATTTAACTTTATTCACTTACATTTTCCAAGGCTTTCCGAAAGTTTTTTTTAATAATGAAAAAATTAAAATTCAAATGAGGCGAATCGAATAATTCAAGTAAATTAATAATTCCACGTATTTACAATATGCTCATGCTAAAAAGCACGTGCTTCGTACGGAATTTATTACCATACGAATAAAATAATAACGTTAATGCAGTTTAATATTTAAATTCTCTCATTGTCCAATAAACTTTTGGAACGATTGATAAATTTCTGTCTTTTTGAAAGTGAAAAACCTTTATCGAAACAATCTTCATCGAACAAAAGAGGTATTACAAACGATCTAAAAAAACTCATTTAGCTTCGAATAAAACAGAAAAATAAGTAACACAGTTAGTTTACGCGTGCATTCCAGGGAGTACTTTAGAATGCGTAACAAAAAGCCGAGCTACAAAATAACTTGACTAATTGAAAGGTAGGCGAGTGTCGAGGCATTTGCCGGAGAGACGAGAAAAGAGATCGCATAGAGAGAAGCGCTTGGTTCGTCGGCCACCGTTCGCACTGATCAAAGAGAAAGCCTTAAAAGGCCCGACGGGCGGGAAATTAGAAAAGTTTCAAGTTACAGCATTAGCGCTTGGCCGTGTTCTCTCTCTCTCTCTCTCTCTCTTTCTCTCCCCTATTCTGCTCTGTTTTTATAGCGCGAAAATGAAATTTGCTTAGTGGTAGTGGGAGGAGAGAAACGTATAAGCGCCTGCGGCTAGCATTTAAAGGGGAAAATTATTTTTTCCTCTCTCTCTCTCTCTCTCTCTCTCTTTCTTTCACGAGAGAATATTCAGATAAGCCCTTATCCATAATCTTAAGTCGTGCAAATGTGATTTCGAGAATCCCGGATACGACGAGAGAGCGAGCGCGTGCGCACTAAAAAGAGGTATGAGCACAGGCTGAGAAGAGGAAGGAAGGAAAAAGATCCATTTTTCTACGAGCTGAGCAAACGAGGCTGAGGAGCCTTTCTATGTTTCATATACGAAGACGAGCTCTCGTTCTCTTTCGTCTTTTTTTTCTACTACTTTTTCCGATCCTTTCATATTCTTTTGCTTTTCTCCTCTCTTTCTCTCCTACCCTATCAATCTCGCCACTATGTCTCGATAGAAATTCTTTTTACCTCGTTTTTTCCGTCTATTGTGGTAGCCTTTATGAGGCATTTTTATTTCGGCTCGTACACTTTGTTTAACGACCATCGTACGGATCTCGAATGAAAATATTTATGATTGAATAAACGCGGTATTTCTGTATACAAAACGATATTCTTCACAATTATTTCCAGTGTTGACGTATTCGTTGTTTTCGTTTCAAATAAATATCATGTTCATATGACTTTTTCATAAAGTACACATGTTATGTCATTCTTTTGTTTATATACGGAAACGCCTACAAATAAAAAATGTCTTTTATGATATATGCTATATGTCGGCGGTTCGATAAGATAAGTGAAGCTATCTAAGCATTTATCATTGCCAAAAAGTACTAAAAATGTATACTTCAACGGTTTGAAAATGCCTGGATATCGATTTCATTAGCAATTACTAAATATAATAGTTATTCAGTCCAGTGAAATAATTAGTAGCGTTTCTGCCTAACGTCCAAATTTTTCCGAAAATAATGAAATTAAATACATTAATGTTCGTTATCATGCACGTAAACGGCATTGAATGGAATTTTCAAGCAAATACTACATCATACGTCAAGCTGTCAATTCTTTGTCGCAGTTAATTGCTACTTGGCTTTTTATACATTTTCCCATTTACATCTAGAGCTTATACGACACGAGGTATTCGCTACTGTATAGCGAGTAAACTTTTGCAAACACTTTTTTAGAATCAACATTTTAATCTCAAATCAGTGAGACGCTTAAATTTGTAATTTTTCAGAAGAACCAAATATTACATTTTTGAATTTATATATGATACTCACTGCACAAAATATTTCGATATGTATTACGATACAAATACATTGAATTTGTATGCATAAATTATTCAAATTATCATAGTGATGAAAACTAGTTTTATATACTATTATACGTATGACAAAAAATGAAAAATGTTTGAAATATCTCATCATTAATTATAAAATACGTGTATTATCAGTCTAATTACATGATTTATCATTGTGTTTTTATGTTTCCGATAAAATTGAATATTCTTATTATTTAAAGAAAACTTTTGCTTTCTTTTGTAAAATTATGAAATTCTTTTCGACTAAATACTTTGGAAATTCATTATTGATAAAATCAAACCTCATTGGTCTTCAAAATCGATTTATCTTCGACTACTAAATAAATATATTTTCGGACGGCTTTAATCTAACTATTATCTTACAGAATTTTGATAAATTTGTCATTAAACTTTTTATCGTCCTCCTCTTTGTCACGTTATCCGCTATAACTTTGTTTAGCCTGCATCCAAAGAAAAAAGTCGTAAAGAAAAAGAAATACTCTGAGCGCAAATTATAAAAAACTGACGAGCCGTAGAAGACGGGGACGGTACAGAGTCAACATCAAATTACTCGCGGAGTCTTTTCAACCGCCTTAAAAGTTGATGGGCGCCAAGTGAGTCTCCAGCGACAATGTCAAAAGGGTCTTCGTCGTCGTCGTCTCACGGTGGCAAGGGAAGAAATTCAAGAAGCAGCAGTTGTCTCGGTGCGAATGTGCGAAATAAATAAGTGACGAGTGTCTCTTGGCCAACCGCAAACTCTAGCGTAAAGACGACGAAAGAGCGGCGTCGACGGAAGAAGAGAGTATACGTCGCCCGGAGGATAAGGAACATTCAGCTTCTTGTAGATAGCATGAGAGTTATGACCTCAAGCGAGAGTAAGGGGCTGCAACGTTCGAGCTTCCTCCGTAATTTTTAGCCTCTCTCCCTCTGGTGATCTCTCTCTCCCTCTCTCTCTTGCGGCGAGCGAGGAAAGTTCCCGAGTAATTTACTGTCTCCGCAGCGGTTATGTTCGGCTAGCAGACCCGTTAATTACCGACTCAACTTGATTTCAAACAAAGGATGTAATAAGAGAAGAATTTTATCCTCCTACACATCGCGAGGCTTACATAAGTGACGTGGATTCTTCTTTCCTTCTCCCCTTTTTTGCTATCTCACTTTTGCTCTTCCCATTCTTTCTTTTAGTTCTTGAATGTGTATCTTAGGACTTATATTGTTCACTTGAACATGTTCTCTTGGGGACTTATCATCGGGTAATCGATATTTTAGCGTGATTTATGTTTTTTGTGTCTTCATACTCCCGCATGAGTTGACTTATAATCTTTCATCTTAGTCGAAATATAACGCCTCGGATAATCCCTCTCTCTCTGTCACTCTCTTTTACGTTCATGGATGTTTTTTCAATCATATTTTTCCATTCGATCAAATTAAAACTCTCAATGAAGAATATCCCAGGCATTTACACTTTCATTGTAAATGATCCTTTCGATTAGAGAATCATTATAAACGGTAATTGAAATCTGAAATATTGTATTTTTTATAAATTATGACGTTGTCTGCATTTGAGCTCGCGTGGTGATTGAAACGAGAAACTCTGAAACTTGGGAATTTTTAAGAATAGTCTTTCATTTCGCCTGGTCCTGTAAATATTCAATGGAAGTTTCTGTAAGTCTAGGCGGAATACTTACGCGTCAGTTAGTTGATGTCGCACAGAAAAATTCATAGCTCTTCTTCAGCTGCACATGAAAAGGAGATCTTCCAGTATAATTTGTCAAATCTAATAGTGTACATAAAAGAAAAAACAAAATATTAAAGTTTTTTTTATTAGAAACTACAAAAAGGTGCTTCCATATCAATAATAAATAACAAATTGTAGATTAAGCTAAATAATATTAACACGTTACAATCCTAAAAACAAAAGAAGATAACAAAATTAAAATTCTAAAAAATGGATAGCCAATTACACGTTCGGCTGTCTACCAAAGTCTGTGAACGACATTGCTGTTTTCACAATAGCTTTTTCAATCCACGCATTTAATCTAAGAGCGTGAAAAGTGCCATCGGTGCCATTAATCTGATTGAGAAAACCGCGGATCTCCACAACCAACGAGAGGCATCCATTATGCATCAGCTGCACAGTAGCAGCAGAGAGAAGTCGAGCAGCCCAAGTCAAAGTTAACGCTGAGTTTTATACGGAACTAATGGAAGCGCAAGTTAATGGAAAAGTGTACTGCGGTTTCAAAATTCTCGTTAGCTTGCGTAACTTTTTTCTTTTCTTTTCGTAAGTTCGCTTATTCGCAGTTGGAAAACCGTTACTCAACATCGATAATTTAAGCGCAGCTTTCTTAAAATCTACTGATTGCAATTATTTATTTTTCTACTATTTTTTATTAAATAGATAAAACTATTTTTCATAAACAACCTGATATCTTTTTTGTGACTCATAGATAAATAAAACAAGCATTAGTGATATACCAATGACTAAATATAGATTGCACGGTAGGTATATATTCTAATGAGTGGTTTGAAATATGTACATGAAATATTAACTTTTTTTAACAATCACTGCAGTCTAACTATAAGTAGCAATAGTTTATAGCTGTATGTAGACGATTGATAATTGATTAATAATAAAACCCATTGTTTAACGTAAATGTTATTGGGTGTACTTTTAGATAATTAACGTATCACAATATTTCTTTTAATGAAATTCGTACCAACTCCATAATAAATCTCTAACCTATATTATAGCCTATAATGAAATTAGAAATAAAAATTGTGTTTACGTTTTCCTATTTAATTGGATTTTTCAAACAATCTAAAATATATATGATATTGTAAGTATTATTTCAAAGTGGATGATCTGTGAAGGTGATGAAAAACTCATTCTAAATATCGATTATTTCGTTACTAAATACAAGCAAAGAACAATAATGATAGCGTTTAAAAGAAACCTAGCTGAATAAAAATCTTAATAATAGACGAAAATAAAATGAAAGCTTAAAAAACGAATTATCGAGAGGGCCAATATCTTCTTGTTGGAAATTCGAGTGGTTGTGCAAACAATTAAAAGCAAGCGCACGCAAGTACACGCAGAACAACAGCAGCAGCAGTCTCTTAACGATTCAGCATCAGTTATCCCGGCGGGCTTTTCGCTCGCGCGAAAATTGGAGCAGTTTACTTGGCTCGTAAGCGTCTCGCTACATGAAGTTTGTTTCGCTGCAAAGTTATGGGGCGCCTGAGTCTCATAGTAACTTTCGTCCGTAGAGCTAAGCTCGATTCTCTGTCTCTCTCTGTCTGTCTGTCTGTCTGTCTGTCTCTCTCTCTCTCTCTCTCTCTCTCTTTCTCTCCCAACTTTTACAGCTGCTCTTTGATTTTAGCCGTGGACTTCGTTTAACACTCCTTCTCTTACTCGTTTCGTAACCATGGATTTTTACATCCAGCCAAAGTCAGAGGATAAAATCACACATAATTTGCAGAAAGAAATGTTCTTTATTCTTCGAATTTGATTAAATTAAAGTACACTGAAGTACGAGGAGAACATTGGTTACAGTATATTCTTTTTTCTTTGTTTATTACTTATAAATTAGAATTAGTAGCTCTATAGTGTGTTATACGTAAAGATGGCGTGTATAATAGAACAAAAAAAGGGATGGATGAAGAGGAAGGAGGATTTTACAAAAATAGATAATGAAATCAGTCGATAACAAACGATTCTGGCACAATTGTAACAATGCTCAACTATTAATTACGTCGTGATACGTTCATTTATTTTTTACCTTTTTAGTTGTTTAAATTCGCCTACTACTCTCATAAATACTTTGTTGCGCACACGATCCTTATAAACTAGTAATCATAAGTTACAGAGGGTAATGTGTAATAATAAACACGTTTATTTTTTGTTATTATCATTACAGGTGTTTTTGTTCTCATTGTTATTTTATATACAAATTGACTTGCGCTTTATTAACAGTGAAACACGAAGAAGATAACTGAGTAACTTAGGCTTCGTTCCTTATTTTGATTTGCACGTCGTCAACACACGTGCATCGCTAGTTTCGCTTGATTCACAGCAATATTCATTTATTATTTCTCTTCATTCATGATAAAGCTGCTTTTAATAAAAACAAGTGACAAATTCATTTCAATACAGATCCCATTTAAATTGTACTTACCTCGAATATTTTATATTTAATATCTTAATAGGCTTTCGTTTATTATTTATGTATCTTTAATGTATCCGCTTAGAAAATGAATTACAAAAACGCGTAAAGCTTTTTTAGTATGTCGATACGACGAATAAAGAATAAATAATCGTCATTTTCGTCGATGCAGTCAAACATTCGGTGTTGACGTTCCACAATACGATGAGTACAGTAAGTTAACCTACTCAACTATACAATTACAATTAAAAAATGAACAATAACAATCTTAGACCTTTCTTTATTTTTTTATTTTTCTTTTGTTTATTACTTTGGCGCTTGCGCATTGAAAAGGAAGGGACGGTTACACTTGGACTCAAACACTCTCCCGCGTCTAAAAAGGAAGTTTTCGGTCGCTAAGTAGATAAATGCCAAGTGATTTGATTACTGCAGGAAAGTTTAGGAATGTCCGCGAACGACTCTCGACATTTTTCTCCGAGATATCCTGCAAAACCAAGAGCCAAAGTTGAATAGGATCAAAGACACGCGCTGGAGTTATCTCGGGGATGAGAGCACTCGCAGAAACTACCTTTTTATATATTTTTTTGCAGTAGTAGCACGTTTACGTTTGGAGGAATCATTGAAACATCTAATGCAATTTCTTAGCACTTTACGAAAGTTAAACTTCTCTCGTTTATTACTGACTTGAATTGTTAATAATCTAAAAAATACTCACACGTTTACCTTACGTTTCATGCCTCAAATAACTATAATTATTTTCAAACGAATTTGCATCAATTTGTTACAATAAATATTTCAAAAACTCTTCCAAATGACCATTTTACATAAAATGCTTATTACTTCGAAATGCACACGAGAATCAAGTAACAGCGACCGCTGTCGTCTAATTAAACATCATATAAGCGTAATTTAAAAAAATATATGAACAATAAAGTTTAATGTGGAAAAAGTAGAGCAGTGCTAATCCGTCCATACAGCAAGGTACAACATCGCTTAGAGTTTCATGGTCGAAACTTGTAATTAGATGACCTAGCCAGTGACCAATTCTAATATCGGACGGGTTCTGGCCGAACTAAATGAGTTTCCGCAACAATATCAAATTCTCGCGTGTAAAAGCAATCGTGCCGTTGCTGCCGATCTTTGACTCTCGTTGCGACAAAGAAAAGTGTGTGTTTGTGTATGTATGTGTGTGTGTGTGTGCGAGCGCGTGTGAGTGTATCATAGGTAAGTTGACGCGGGACACGTCGTCAAATAAAATTTTATAAAAATATATCAACAAATGATAAATGTGTTATTCTCTAACAGTGTAATTATTATCGTATGTATAATATGTATAATTTTTCACGATAATGTACGATTTTTCTTGTGGTTGTCGTTCATAATTCGTCATGCGGTTGGCGCGTTTGCTTTGCTTGGCTTGCTTGTACACACGCACCGACTATGTACACATTACAAATTCTATAGCAGGTCTCTCCCACGACACATACTTGTGTTAGGATCATATACAATAAATTCATCCACCTCGACGAATCCATTAGCAGAAAACAAAAACAAGAATTGCTTAAATCGACGAGATAAAAATGTTGCATTTTGGCGTTTCTTTCTAACTACATACAAATTAGTTGTGCTTTATTATTATTTTATTTTGTTTTGTCTCTATACAATTATATACAGCGCACAATATGTTGTTTGCTTATTTTTCCTTTTTTTATGTAACTTTGTGCTTGAGTATTATTTGTCGTCGCAATGCACTGCGCAAGGGAATGTGTCCAACAACTTTTCGTTCCCACTGCGCGAATTTCTCTAAATTCACCACGGTGAAGCGACGACACCACGGTAATTATATCAGCGACAGTGCTGACGGCCGCTCGGTAAATTTAATCTCCCAGTGCACGTGATATCCCGATATGGGCGGCAGCTTAGAGGGAAGATTCAAAGTCTTTTGGCGTGATTTTGCTCTCTCTCTCTTTCTTTCTCTTTCCTGTACTCTTGGTTCTTATAAAAAATGTCTTCACTTTCACAGCTAAGCCGACCGCGTTAAGCTTTTTATTAGCCAGATAATCCCGTCTCATTGAGGTGAGCTATATCTCTTTTCACCCGACTGTAATTTTCTCTCGGCAAGTGATTACCTAGCGCGGGAATTGATTACTTTTCGCGAAATAAGAATACACCTGGTGCGAGTGATAAAGAATCTATTCTCGAAGCAATGGATGAGTTGGAATTGAGTTGTATCGCTGATACAGGAATAAATAAGTATAAAATTGATTACGTCTACATCGAATGAAATAATGTGTACATCGGATTTGTAATCTCATCGCGGTGCAATTAGAAATTCATTACACGGAATAAATTGTCGCTGGGATTTTAATGGTTACAAAACGTGTAAGGTAATTACATATTCTCGATAATCATTCCACTGCCTCAGTTAGCATTCGGAAACTTAATTATACAAATTATAATGTGAATACAATGTTCGATTTAATAAATTATATGGAAATATACAATACATTATATTACAACAGCTTATCATATCGTAAAATATCCGATGTTACGTATTGAATGTGAAACCTGTTAACTTTAGATTAAATTTAGTTTATGGAATGCTTTTCATCCAATAATAAATAACTAAATACAAAACTTATGTATCACTAAGTCATCGAATGTGGCTCGATAATTTAACCGAAAAGATTAGTCTTGAAACTTTTCGTTAACTCCTAAAGATCCAATTAATCGCCACTTTTCTAAATAAATTGAAATTCTTATTCTCGAAACAAAATGTATAAATAACACCATTAGAAGTATGAGCTAGTAATCATTCGAAAACGCTTGGAAC